>CM062819.1:1829868386-1831068386 GCA_031772625.1 Pinus tabuliformis
ATAGCACTTCTACATAGTGTCTAACCTGATGTAGAGTGCTATGCTATTTCAAAGACATTAAATGAACTTGTATCCCCTAACTCTAACTAATACCATTCTAAACATCCTACATACCACCATTGTTCCACCTTATTTATCTACAATTGGTAGACCGCTTCTTGACCCTACTGACATGAAGCATTTAGTAGCTTGACTATCCCTATATAGTTTCAACCTGCTCCCATTGAAAAGCCCCTCATGCGGTGTACCTTCCAAATTCTTTAGCTACATCGCATCGAAATATGTTAGATGCTGGATGATATAAAGTCCCATCCACTGCATCTGGAACTTCCCTAGATGCCTTACTATCATATAACACTATGAAATACCTAACTCAAAATTTCTTCTGCTTAAATATTCTATCATGAGAAGCTTTATCTTGGGCCTTCTTTACCTCCAAGTTGAAGTTGCCTAGCGCTTATTCTTCTTGCAATTGTAGTAACTCTTGCAACCTATTCTCCACTATGCCGAACTCCAGCAGTTTCATGGCTATCGAAATGTGTAAAATTGGCACCAAAAACTCCATGTGCATAACAACTTCCTATCTGTATAATAGCGATCTAGGTGGATCTTTAGATAGAGTGCCCAGGAAAATCTCAAAATTCAAAGTGGCAGAAAAGCAATTATCTTGACATCAGATTGAAGTGCTCATCGTGCTGATTCCAATGGTGTAAATGGCACTCCAATTCGAGTCTGGATGATGAAGTTGTGGCAGAAAGAGTTTGCCTTAGTTCCTTTTAGAATGAGGATTTTTCTCTTAAAAATGGTTTTAAGCCTTTATAAAGGTAAATCACAATTAGAGGGTCCAAAGGGGCGGAATTAAGGCAAGGCATTTAGAACCCCTGATCAATGATCTCTGATTAATCAGAGTTGGGGCCAAGCAATCTCTGATATCGGGACTTCAGGAAGATGACTTGCGATCGACATCAGTGATTGGAGAATCATTGTATCAGTGGATCGGGTCAACGAAACCCAGGGGATAGGACTGGGACCCTGGACCACAGAAATGTTATATGATGATGTAATAGCGCTGATGTGATACACCAATATCAGCATATCGACGATTGGCAGATTGATGTATCAGCGATCGGCGTATCAGTGATCGACGATCTACACAGTTAGAAGAATGACCCCAGGGCCATTGTGATTTGTAATCAGTGTGGTTATGTTATAAAGCCTGATTTCATATAATTTGAAATCCGAGTAAAGGTTATTAGTCGGGTTTTCCAATGTTTTCTGTGTATTATCCGTTTAAACGGAAAAAGGCCAATTTTGGGGTTTTTGTGAGGGAAGGGCGGATTCATCAGGCTCGATTGATCCATCCATTAGAACAACCTTCTATTCTAATAAGACAACCCCAGATTTAAGTGAGCTTGTAACAAAACAAGGATTATAAAGCCTGATGAATGAAGAAGGCACAGGGGAGAGGATTTTTCAGCACGCAGTTCGAGGCAGGAGAGCTACAGGAGGGCTGGTAGTGCATTTTGTTGGAATTGGATAAATCTTATATGTTTTCAGCCCCTCTCAACACCACAGATGCAATGGTGCTATCCATTTCTCCATCTGAGGTCTCCATTTCATAGCCATTTTTCAGAATGGAGGTACAAGCCTCTTTTTATGTAACTAATGATTGTATTCTCTTCTTTTCATGCCATTTAATGAAGAAAGGCATCCCCATTGATCGAGTAGGGCTCAGAGACGTAGTCCAAGTTTGATGAACTTTGTTATCAAGTATTTTTGTCTTCCTGTAGTGCCTTTATGTGTTTCCTTCTTCTTTTCTTGTGTGCACACCAAATTTCTGCGTTAAGCTACAATTTTCACGTGTGATTCTTTTCTATACATCTATAAGCAAAAGATCCTCGGATCAAGTGGTATCACAGAAGGTATTTTTAGATGTGAATTGCATGTTTGTATGCTAACAGGAGACTAATTACGAAGAGGCGAAGGGGAATTAGAGCCTTTCAATCTCGAAGTAGGGCATGCACATCGAAGGAGAAACATGGTAGAAGATGATGCTCATCTTGAAGAGGAGCACAATTTCTGCAAGACCTTCCATTAAATGGCAGAGAATATCAGTTAGTTGGTCTTAAAACTGGAGAAAGAAGTGGAGAGAAACTCAGAAGAACAAGGTTTAGCACATGGGAATGGTGGAGAAGAACTCCCTCCTTCTCCTTCCGTAAGTGAAGGTTCTCCTTCCTCTCACCACCATAATCGTAGAAATTCAAAGGATGCATCTAAGACTGTTTAATGGTGAAAGTAATGTAGAGAAGCTTAATAATTTGATTAGGTAGATTGAGGTCTACTGCAGGATTGAACAGATCGTGGAGGATGAGGAGAAGATTCAACTGGCCTCTCTATGGCTGAGCAACACTACTCTCATTTGGTGGTAGAGAAAATTGTAGCGCAGTAAGAATGTGGTTAACCTCTTTCCCTCACGGCCTAATTTTATTTCTTTGTTAAAGGAACAATTTTATCCCTTAGGATAAAAGAAAAAAGCATTAATGAATTGGCAATATTTAAGACAAGGCAAAGGTCAGGATGTTCAGAGTTTTACAGAGGAGTTTAGAAAGCAAGCACTGAATTTGGGTATTGCACTTGATACACCTGAAGTTGTAACTAAGTATATTGGCTCATTACATAGCTACATTAGGCATTCATTGTTGTTTTTTGAACCAACCACTATTGACTGAACCAACATAAAGGTAATTCATATTGAGAACAAGGGAAAAAATGAAAGAGATGATCAGTCTAGAAAACCACCGTTCAAACCTCGCAATGACAAACCTAAAGCGAAATGGAAAGGAAAGGAGAAGAAAATGGAAGCAGCCAAAGAAGGAGAAAGGGCGTATTGTAATCACTGAAAAAGGAAGGCCACAATGAGGATCGCTATTGGAAGAAACACCCAGAAAAGCATCCAAAGAAGTATGGAGGAAAAGGGAACTAGAAGACAGTGGCAACTGCACATCAGGACCTTGGATCAGATTTTGGGGATGAAGTATTAATTACAACCATGGGAACAAAAGGTACTCTTACACCTCATGTTAATTCTGAATTGCATGAAGTCACCAGTTTTGTAAATGAATCCCTTCCTAATGATTGAAAGAGAATTGAACTGTTTCATATCAGAGTTGTTTTAAATCATACTAAAGTTGAAACTTTGTTTGATACTGGATCCGAAGCAAATTTAATCACAAAATCCCTGGTAAAGAAACTCAGCTTAGAAACAAAACCGCACCTGAAACCTTACCCACTTGGATGGATACATGATAAAGAAAAACTGAATGTAACCAAGCAATGTAAATTCGAATTTGTGATCACTTCTAAGCTAGTGGACGCAATAGAACTGGATGTAATACCATTGGATATATGTGGCATGGTGTTAGGGAGCCCATATCTATATGATAGAAAGGAAGTCTTTTTCCATCATGAAAACAAATACCAAATCACAAAAGATGGGGTAGAATATATAGTAAGGGCTCATCAAAATAAAATAAATTCCAGCCTTGTAAGCGCTAGACAAATGAAAAGACTGATGTATTTCAGTAAGGGTTGCTTGCTTATGGTTGTAAGGGAAAAATATGAAAAATTAGTTGATGCTTTCTAGTGTTGTGATCAGGAACATAAACAAGAATTATCTAAGTTAATTTCTAATTATGATGAGTTGTTTTAGGAATCGAAGGGATTACCTTCGAAGAGGGAAATCCAACACGAGATCCATTTGCAGCATGACACTCCCTTGCCAAATATTGCCATGTATGGGATGTCGACCATTGAGATGGAGGAAATTAAGAAACAAGTGCAGGAATTGCCGGACCAAGGGTTCATCAGGCCGAGCACTTCTCTGTGTGGTTCACCGATCATCTTAGTCCCAAAGAAAGATGGCACATGGAGGATGTGTGTGGATTACCGTGCATTAAAAAATATCACGGTGAAAAATCGCTACCCTCTTCCACGTATTGATGACTTATTGGATCAGTTAAATAATGTTATTTATTTCACCAAATTGGATTTAAGCCGTGGCTATCATGAGGTCTGAATTACAGAGCAGGTCGTATTAAAACTGCTTTCAAGACCAAATAGGGGTTGCTCGAATGGATGGTGATGCCATTCAGACTTTGCAATGCTCTAGCCACTTTTATGAGGGTCATCAATGATCTCTTTTAGTCTTTCATTGATGAATTTGTTCTTATATATTTAGATGACATATTTGTCTTTAGTAAAAGTTGGGTTGAACATGTGTGTCATGTAAAGAAAGTGCTTGATGTACTAAAAAAAGAAAAATAGTTTGTAGGATTGTCAAAGTGTGAGCTCGGGAAAACCTCTTTGTGTTACCTAGGTCATATCGTTGGTCATGGTCAGTTAGAGATTGATCCTTCTAAAGTTGAATCAATTGTAAATTGGCCTAAGCCTACTAGTGTAATCAAGGTGCGTAGATTTTTAGGTGCAGTCCAGTATTGGAGGAGATTTATTGCTAATTTCTCTGTTATTGTAGCACCTCTGCACAAATTGACAAGTGTGAAATAGGTCTTCAAATGGGCGGGAAGACAACAGAAGTCCTTCAAAAAATTGAAGGAAAATATTAGCACCACGTCAGTATTAACCTTACCAGATCTCTAATAGCCATTCGAGATCAAAACTAATGCCAACGATTATGCCATTGGAGTTGTAATGATGCAAGAAAAGAAGCTGATTTGTTACCATTCTGAGAAGTTTTCTCAAGCCGTGATAAGCTATCCCACTTACAACAAGGAGCTTTATGCCTTGTTGTAAAGTGTCAAAAAGTGGAAACACTACCTGATCGGCAAGGAGACCATAATCCATATGGATCATCAGTCTTTGTAGTACCTTTAGTCACAGATGAAGTTGCAGCAATCTCATCATTTCAGGTGGATGGGTTTCCTTCAACAGTTTCATCTGGTAATAAAGTATAAGAAGGGCACTAGCAATAAAGTGGCCGATATGATATCTCACCCTCTTATTTTTGCTTATGTTATTTTGCATAATGCTTCATTTTCTTTTGAGACTTATGCTGAACAATATGCTAACGATGATGACTTTAAGGATATTTATTCAAAACTAACCCATGGTTCACAGGTGGAAAGATATCACTTGTAGGGGAAACTATTGTATCACCTTGGTAAATTGTGTATTCCCATAGGGGAAAGAGTACATGTAATTAGAGAGGCCCACACCTCTCTTGTGTCTAGACACTTTGGTGTTAAAAAGACTTTATGTCATGTACAAAGAATTTTTGTTTTTGGCCTCATACGAAAAACGGTGTGACTCACTACGTAAAGGGTTGTGTGATGTGTTCTGTTTCAAAGCCCTCTAATAGAAAATTCGGGCTCTACACACCACTCCCTATTCTGAGTCGCCCATGGGAAAGTGTGTCAATGGACTTTGTAGGAGGTTTTCCTTTGCCCAGGAAGGGTCATGACTATTTGTATGTTGTCGTTGACCTTCTTAGCAAGATGTGTATTCTTATGTCTTGTAAAAAGTAGATCACTGCAGAGTAGACTGCTTCTCTTTTATTTCAACATGTTTGGGTCCATTTTGGATTACGCACATCAATTGTGTTAGATCGGGACTCTCGCTTTCTCAGAGATTTTTCGACCAACTTGTGGAAGATGATGGACACCAAATTGAAAAGAAACACGACATTTCATCCGCAGACTGATGGATAGAAAGAGGTTGTCAACCGTACCATGGTACTCTTGTTGCGAGGCTATTGTGGGAAACATCCCACGTTGTGGGATGAGAATCTCCCATATGCGCAACATTCCTACAATCGAACAGTGCATTCATCGACACAGCGTTCGCATTTGAGACATGTTTTGGTTACCTGCCAAAGGACCCTTTTGATATGGTCTTTGGAATGGAAGATGTCTCCAGTGGAAGTAATGATAGGGACAAAGCTCAATAGTTCATTCAGTGAATCTAATTGATTCACCAAGCAATACAATGACAGTTGGAGAAAAGTCAAACCCGTTACAGGGCTCGACATGACAAACACCGATTCAACCACCAATTCGAAGTGGGCAACAAAGTGTGGTTCCACATTAGCAAGGAAAGGATGAAGGGAGAAGGAAGAAATTGCAACCAATCTGGTATGGTACATTCACCATTTTGGAGAATAATGGGAACAATGCCTTTCATCTTCATTTTTCGATATATATGTAGATGCAATCAATACTAAATGTAGAGAACCTAAAGCTGTATGAACTACCCTTGATCATGGACACCGATGAGGAGGGCATAGTTCCTACAGTTGATGATTTTGCACCAGAATATCTCAATGAGTTACTTGAAGACATTATCGTTGATAGAAGGATCGGGACTTCACGGAGAGGAGATGTGGAATAGCTTCGAGTTGGTTTCAAGGGAATGAACTCGAGCAAGGCCAAATGGTTGGAGAAGGAAAAAGTGAGGGAATAATTCCCTCACTTGCCAATTGACTAATGAAAGCTTTTAGCGGTCCAAAAGCTCGTCAATGTGGAGGATTGATCGAGGTGGATCTTCAGATACAGTGGCATGGAAAATCTCAAAATTCAAAGTGGCAGAAAAGAAAGTATCCTAACATCAAATCGAAGTGCTCATTGCCGTGATTCCAATGGTGCGAATGACACTCCAATCTGAGTCCAGATGATGAAGTTGTGGCAAAAGGAGTTTGCCTTACTTCCTTTGAAAATGAGGCATTTTCTATTAAAAATGTCTTTAAGCCTTTATAAAGGAAAATCACAATTTGAAGGTCTAAAGAGGTGGACTTAAGGCAAGGCCTTTAAAACCACTGATCAATGCTCTCCAATTAATTAGAGTCGGGGGCAAGTGATCTCCGATATTGAGACTTGAGGAAGGTGATATGCGATCAGCATCAGCGATTGGAGGATCATCAGATCGGTGGATCAAGTCGGCGAAACGCAAGGATAGGACCGCGACCGTAGACCATAGTGATGCAATATGCTGATGCGATAGCACCGGTGTGATACGTCGATATCGGCATATCGACGAGCGGCAGATCGGCTTATCGACGATCGATGATGGGCACAGTCATAAGAATGACCCCAAGGCCATTGCGATTTTCAATCAGCGCGCACCTGATTATGTTATAAAGCCTGATTTCATATAATTTGAAATTTGGGTAAAGGCTATCGGTCGGGCTTTCCAATGTTTTCTGTGTATTATCCATTTGAATGGAAAAAGGCAAATTTCAGGGTTTTTGTGAGGGAAGGGTAGATTCATCGTGCTCGATTGATCCATCCATTAGAATAACCTTCTATTCTAATCGAACAACCCGCAATTTCAGTGTGCTTGTAACAAAATAAGGATTATAAAGTCTAATGAATGAAGAAAGCACAAGGGAGAGGATTTTTCAGCACGTAGTTTGAGGCAAGAGAGCTACAGGAGGGCCGATAATGAATTTTGTCAGAATTGGACAAATCTTATATTTTTTGAGCCCCACTCAACACCACAAATGCAGTGGTGTTGTCCATTCTCCATCTGAGGTCTCCATTTCACAACCATTTTTTAGAATGTAGGTATAAGCCTCTTTTTCTATAACTGATGATTGTTTTCTCTTCTTTTCATGCCATTTAATGAAGAAATTCATCCCCATTGATCGGGCCTGGAGACGTAGTCCAAGTTGGATGAGCTCTGTTATCAAGTCTTGTTGTCTTCTTGTGGTGCCTTTATGTGTTTCCTTCTTCCTTTATTGTGTACACATTAAATTTCTGTGTTAAGCTGCAATTTTCACATGTGATTCTTTTGTATACATCTATAAGCAAAATATCCATGGATCAAATAGTTGGAAGGGTGTCTTCATAGTCAACTTTTTACATGTAGTCATATACGCCCATAGGACCACATGCATCCTCAAGTCCTAATCATCACTACACATTGAAAACCTTGGTGAGCATGGTCTCTAATATTCTATTAAATCCCTCCACCATTACATTAACTTGTGGATGATAAGGATTACTTGTCTAGCAATAGATTTCTGATTACTCTATTAGATCTACAATAGTCTTGTTAGCAAGTGCATGCCTTGATCACTCATCAATATTCTCAGGCATCCAAACCTGGTTACCACATCTTCTAATAAGAACCATGTAGTTGTTTCTATGGTGTAATCCTTTACGTACACAACTTCTTCCCATATAGTCAAACAATTTGTAGTGGTAATGATATACTACACAATAATCCCATTGGCTAGTAGGTCTATTGGTCCGACAAAGGCAATAACCCAATTATCAAATGAATTCATGGTGAGATGAGGATTTAAAGAAATTTCATCTTGTCGGGACAACCTCCCAACTCATTTGCATACATCAAAATTCCTACAAAACTTCTTAGCATCAGCACGAACAATGGGCCACCATAGTTCTATGTAGCATATCTTCTATATTGTGGATGATCCTGAATAGTTTCTTGCTACAACTCTCACATGCACTTCTGCTAAAATCGTTGGTCACTTTTTCTCCGTAACACATCTATTTAGAATTCCATATGCTCCTAATTTATATAGTGATACTGCAATCAATTGGTAGTTAGTCATTTTCACTACTAGATGATTCTACTACACCACTATATAATATTTTGGTGTAGTCCATGCACTTATAAAGTGTGTAATATATGCAAGGTAGTATGTCATCTACGATAGTCACAAAACATAGTTGTGTATATGGAAGATTATCATGCACGTTTTGTGCCTCTTCAATTGATGTCAAATCTAGAAAATGATTAGCCCCTACATTTAACCTTTTGGGATTAATCAATGCTTGTAAATATTACTCCTAGAAATAAAGTAGCCATCTACAAATCCTCATGCCAACTATAATAATTTCGAAAAGGTAGTTTGGTGCAGAATGATCAGTGTATAAGTTGAATGTTTTTCCCAATAGTTAGTGTATAGACTAGTGAAGGGCATACATCATCACCAATCCTTTCCATTTTGTCATGGAATAGTCATGTTCGACTGTCAACATCTTTCTGCTAGCAAAGGAAATAGGATGATCAATCTCCCTTTCCTGTGATATGCCAAGATCACACCGAACATGATTTATGGTATATCTACATGCACATGGAATTCCTTGCTCCAATTTTGAAATAATAATATATCCATGAACACGAGCTTCTCTTTCAAGGTGTCGAGGGCTTACTTCCACTCATCATTCCATTGGAACTTTTCCCTTAACACATATTTCATTAAAATTGGAAAAACTTAATACAATGAAATCACTACAATTGAGTTTTTTAGTTATTTTGAAATTCTAGATCAACTAATTAATTCCAAATTTAATGAAATATGTGTTACCTTATTTAACAATTTCTCCATAGGTGTTGTAATCTTAGTGTACTCCCGTATAAACTTCTGATAATAATCGATGTGCCCTAGGGTAGAGCAAAACTATCTAACTGAAGTAGGTGGTGGTAGGTCTACTATCACTGTAATCATGGCAAGATCCACTAGCAAGACTTGTTTGTAGATAACATGCCCCAACATAATACCAAAGGGTGCATGAAATATACATTTCTTGATGTTCAAATAATTTTATAGTTGTTTGCACATATCCAACATTAGCCACATTACTTCAATATGTTTTTAAATAGAATGAATAATGTCTACACATTTAAGTAAACCTCCAGAAATTTATGGATGAAGTACTTGAACGCTGCAACCACTATCCATAAAAAAAATGGATAGCCCATTATTCAATTTGAATGGTATCACAACATAATAGAAACACCTCAATTTTGTGGCAAGAGTGGTCTTATGGCAATCTTCCTTGTCGATCTTTACTTGATAATAGCTATAAATTTCATTAGTGAAGGAATAAACCTCCTGCTTGGCCACATTGTCTAATATCTCATTTGTGAATGGGGTAGGAAATGGATCATGGGCACAAGGATCGTTCAGATTTTGAAGGTCCATCCAGATCCTTATCTTTCCTATCTTCTTGTTTTGAACTAGCATTGGGCTTATCCATTCTAAATTCTCGAGGGTCCTGATAATTCTTGTGTGAAACATCCTATCTAGCTCTCGGTTGACCTTATCCATATAGATTGGATTTAACCAGTACAGTTGTTTCTTCACAAGTTTGGCATTAGGTCTCAAAAGGGATCCACTTTTATCACAATTTTGTGACAATCCCCTTCATCTCTTCAAATGTATTAGGGAATAGGTCTTTGTACTCATGCAGTAGGTTTGTGATTGTTTCACTATATCGTCATCCACATAATCCTTTATGGAATCCATCTTGGGGTTCTACTCTATCCCAATTTACATTTTTTCTATCCTAATAGGATGTACATACTCGATGAACTGAAATGATGGTCCATCTATTGCACCTTACCTGTCAACCTCCAAGATTTGTATATTCCAGGATCATCCTCATCTTCACCCTACCTTACCACATGGTAAAATTCCAAGAAATCTTCCACTCACTATAAATTTTTATGTGCAAAGCAGAATGATTCACTTTCCAGCACTGCCAGTTCCCTTATGATGAAAATATTTTGACACAGCACCTTGAAGGCCTCATCAAGTGCAAGTTCATCTTCTTCAAAGCTAAAAGTAGCTTTAAAACTTTGCACCATCTTCTTCCTCCTTGCACCTTGAGCTCAACGTACCAATTTTCAATAATGGTATCTGGTGTATGAATAAATTAGTGTAACCACTGCTATTCCAGTATGCATCCCTTCATCCATTCTGTGACACACCACATTTAATGTGTCCTTGGGAATTCCATGTCATATTACTTCTCCCCAAGGACCACAATTATGGTCTTGAATCTAACATTAATCAGTTGTTTTTCATTGTTTCGATCCCATGACCTTATATTTATGTACAAACCACCATCCAACTAAGGTTTCCCTCATTTCAACATCCAATGTGAGTATCCTTTAATGCTCTGGTACATGGTCCTCAAATTCTTCTACAAAAATACTTACCTCAGATAGTGCATCAAAACGATATGGATTATGTACCTCGATCGCTATCTAGTGCACCACTCTAGTGATGTTTGTCCACCTCTACATACAAACCACATGTAATCTGTTTTGCCAATTTTCTATCACCTCCTCTAAATATGAGGCACATGAATCAATAATACACAAACTCAATGCCCCATGAGCTATGGGATATATGTAGTCCTCTCGTCAATTTGTCACATTGTAAGTATTGTCCATCTCTTCCCAACTCTGCTCAACTTTAACTATATTAATATGCCAATATCATTTGCATGTGTCCAAAGGTGTTATCGCTTAGATATATCCACCTTCAAAAATCATTTTTATTTTTTTCAAATTAATGATCACTTGATTATAAAATTTCCATTCAATCCCTAGTAAATCAGTGTATGGATCAATGTCATCTACAATATCTATGACCTCAAAATCAGTGTTGTTGGGACACCCCATCAATATCTATTGGTACCCCCCTCAATTTATTGATGGGAAAGATCCAATGATGATTCACCAACCTCAATTGAATAGGGGGCCAGGTAAACTTTGGTTTCCCCATCATTTCCCAAGTACTTATTGGAAAAATATTTACATTAGGGCTTAGGTCTATTATAATATCGTCCATCTCATACTCCCTAATATGTGCACTTAATCAAAATTCTTCACTAGTTCTCTTCTTGTGAGCTACCTATTTTAATACATGGGATGATGCTCATGGAGTGATTACTTTAAATTTCCTGACACACTATTTTACTAACTACTTAAATTTTTCGTGGGCATGCATATTTTTCACTAACTCTAAACAACTTTGAAGTGGACTTCAAACTAGATATGTCACTATCATCGAATATCTACCTATAGTATCATAATATATAGATGACATGAATTCTTTATGAATTTCCATTGACTTATTTGATTATACGGTAACCATCTCCCTTTGTTCCTCTTTGTACATCACCTTTTCTCGAACGTGGTGGAACATTGGAGGAGGTTTGGATGCTCTTCTCAACCATTGTAGCTAAAACATCCCAAACTTCTTTGCATCTTCCCCTCTCCTGACACATCCTTGAGTCACTTTTCCAACCTAATGTTGGGTTCTACAATGTTCGACAAATATCATCTACACATTAGGTCCCTTTTTCCCTTTTCATTTGGCAATCAATTGTGGAAAAATATTAGTCGGGTGATCCAACACTCGACAATAAGTGTTATAACCCTTTCTACCACTCCATTATAGTGAGAGAAACCTAAGTTCAACTTACTCTATTATTGGATATAATGCATCCTCTTCACCTTTTCTTTTACTTATGTGAGATTTATCCCATGCTAAAAGGGTGAGATTACATAATTGTGCAATTTATCATAATTATTTTTCCAAATATTATAATTATGAGATAATAATTATTTCATAATGGAGACAATTGAGAAAAATCCATGAGGGCTTCACTATGGGAGAAATACCATATCACGTGCGTTCATAATGGGGGATATATAATGAGGAAAAAAATGGCATAATATAGTTAATGAAAAAATATTAAGGGGTATAAAAAATGTTAATGAAAAAATGGATACCTACAATATCCAATGAAAGTAGGGATTTTATTAATTGGAAAGGTGTATTGGGTTCATATTGGTAGTGGTTAAATAATCTTATTTTTAGAGGTTTTTCCCAATATATAGTAAAATTAAGGGTATTGTTTAGCATGCCACGAATGCATGTGCCATGTCAGAGGCTCATTGAGTGAAGCACCCATGGAAAAAGATCGTAATTGAGAAAAAGGTCTCTAGAGGCATATTTTCCAAAGGAGATAAACTTGGCCCACTTGTGTATGAGCTCAGTTGGGGTCCATTATTGTAGAAGTTTCCTAAGTTCTCAAGCCCCTTGGTGTCTAGATACATTTTCCTAAAGGATAGAATGAGTCTATATAACCTCACCAAGAGGAAAGGGGGTTAGAGATCTGCTATATTGGGAGAGGAGACCATGTTATAAGATTAGGGAGACGATATAATTTGTTGAAGGTATAATTGTACCGTTTGATTCATGATTAATGAAATTACATGTTCCTTCCTCTTAGTTTATGATTATGGTTGATTATACATGTTAATGTTTATTTGAGCTCACAGTATTCTATAGAAGGGTATTTATGGTCTTTGTTTGGGCATGCATGTGTGTAGGTAGTAGATATATTATAAGAGGCAGGAGGAAATATCTCTTAGTGGGAGTGAATACTTTCTGCATTGACCCCAACACCCTTCCCCAGTCTGGGAGGGATGAAGGTGTGAGCTCATAGCCTTAATGTATGGTGTTATAGACATTTTTGTGCCTTACAGCATGAATCATGAAATGTCCATAATCTAAGGGATCCAAAGTCCCTAAACATGTTGTTCCTACCCCTAGAGGAACAAGGTCAGCAAACCACAGCAGTGAATAAAAGTTCTCCACCTGAAAACACTCAAAAACAAGGCAATTCTGGATCATGTCAACTGCTCCACTGTCTACCTGCGTTGAATGTCGACTACAAAGAAGGCTACCTGCGCTGGGCGAGTTTGGACATGTGGCACAGTTATTCCTCAACGTGTCAATGCCCAGGAAGCTTCCAAAATGACACTTGGATCAGAGAATTCGACTGGTGATGAGTAAGAGGTTCTAGATCTCCAAGTGGAAGCAAGAACTTCCAAGTGGACTCAAGAACTGAAGAGTAACTGAAGTGAGAGAGGACACTAGTCGGATCTCAAGCTGACTCATCCTTTCTCCAAAACTCTTATATATAGATCTCTCTCATGAGGTCTAGGGAGGCTGGAATCTGGTGAATGTAAGGAAGTGTTTTTGGTTTGAGTTTAGAACTATTGGGTGATTTGCTTTGAAGGAGGTGAAGAGGAGATTTCTTTCTGGCAGGAAGGTGATGCTGGATTGGGCCTTTTATGGTTGTATCACTTCCCGAACCTTAATTCTTCCGTTAATAAAGCATTTGAGGTTCTTCTATATGCATGTGTCTCAATGGTGTGTTGTTATACTTGTGTATTTGATTTATTCTAATCCTTGAATCAATTATGAATGTATGCTTCTTGTAGTTTCCCTCTCTTGCCATTTTGCAGGATCTTGTTGTAGCTGGGCCAGTGAAAGAGCAAGGAACTGAGGGCAAGCAATAAAGAGATAATATTGGATCAATCATTAGCGGAAGACATCGGTTAGTGGATCTCTTTCTCCCCTCTCTTACATCTCATAAAGAAGTAATCTCAGATAGCTTTGCTTTTATTGTTGCTAAGGAACTATCACCCTTAGAGTGGGATAGGGTCATTCCGTATTGGATACTTTTCCCAACAACATACGGTTACATGCATGATTGGCCATGTGAGCATATAGATTTGGATTTATATATATGATTTCATTGGTCATTTTTTTTGTTGTATGGAAACATTTATATGGGAATAAGGTTGTGGAATCATTGCTCCTTATATGTGGATGTTTTGATAACAATGTGCAATAGGGATTAGTGCAGTCCCACACAAGATGTCCCTATTGTCCACAATTAGAGAAAACTATTGTTCCTTGACCTTAGCGAAATATCCCTCTTCCTCAAGTTGATCCTACTAATCCTGTAGTTGTCATTTCTTATCCTTGCACTGGCTTATTATACTTGTTAACACCCAGGTTGTTCCCTATGACTCCCAAGGGAATACGGCCGAGGTAACGACTAACCAATATTTGGATTATTGTTTCTAGCCAAACTATAATCAGAGAGGGCTCTTTCTTTATGATTTGTCTCTGTTATGATAGTATTTTAGGCTAGCTATTATGCTCAAGTTTTTGTTTATGTTTTGGTTGAAGGATGTCTTTCAATACCTAAGATGTAATGTTTAGACAGTTGTATTTCATTGGGCAATGGAGTCTAGAGTTGTGAAATGTTTGATATGCTTCAGTGGGAATGTTCAAACTGCAGGGCCTATTTGGTATCCCAACAAACAAAATTTAAAGATTAAGTGATGATGTGTGTTTAGCCAATGGAAAGCAATTAAGAATTATCCATTAAGCTAATGCTGTAAAAGTGAAATATATTGCTCAGGAGCAAACTTGATTTCCTGAACAAAATATCAATGTGAAAGATATACTCTGAAAGTGTAGCAATTAAGAATTACACTTATCAAGATTATAACTGAGGAAAACATTCAGTAACAACATAGATTGAGCTCAGGGTATTCCATGAATAAATCCTGAAGGCTATTCTTTTTCTTTGCTGCTAAATACTTAGAACTTAGAAATATTTATGGATTGCAAAAGACTGAAACACAAAACGAAGAGAGTTACAGAAAACTTATTGTATATGAGATGCACAGGGATCCTGCCAACTTCAACAAACACCATGAATGCATTCAAACAACTCAGAACTTCAGAAATTCCATTACTTCTGTTATTAAACTCTGCAAAGATTACATCATAGGAACTTCTTCAAAAGAAATCAACAACAACCCCTGCAAGTTTATGCGAGGGGCAAATATATACAAACAGTAATACAAAATATCTAAGGCGTTGAGTCATCTAAGAAATAAATATTTCACCAACTTTGTATAGAACAGCAGATAAAAAGTTATTGCTGCCTTTAATACAACATAATGTTCATTTCTATCAGTCAGAAGATATTTTGGCCTTTGGAGGCCACTGAGTCGGTTGGAACGATCTGCTTTAAATGCTAGAAAATGCGCTTTCGTGGATGCTCTGTTGTAACTTTTCGGCCCTGTCACCTGTAGCTGTCCATCTTGACTTGCTGGCCAAAAGTTCTGCTGAGTTGGCTCAGCTTTCACCATTTATGCATGTTGATTTTATTAACTTTTCATGTGCATGCCACCTTGTATTTTTGATGAAAAACTTAGTGAATGGCTTCCTGGTCTATAAGATCATATGTATTGCCTTTGTCCGCCATTCCTGTGTGGGCAGTTGATGCCTAAGAATTGCATCCATAGTCTCATCTGCCTCTGTGTATTTATAGAAGTTAGGAGGCACTTCAAACAGGTGTGTAATTTCATTCATTATAAAGAATAGATTCTCCACTCTGTTGTAGAGACTTTGCCCTGTAGCTGGCCCTGTTTCCTCTGAGGTGCTGGGCCTTTCAGTGATCTGACTTGTGGCGAATGTATTGACCCTCTTGGCATACTGCTCATGGGTAAGCAGTCTTCCTGCACTGTTCAGTAAGCCAGGGAGACCTCTGTTCTGTAATACCACAAATTTGTCCATAAATATGTTCACCTCGGTCTGCATGTCTTGGGTCCTTCTCTCTAATGCCTGCACTAAGCTTCTCAGTGTAAGGACCCTCTTTATCAACAAAATAGTCTCAGTCCTGTTAGAAATTCCCATAGTTGCTAACTGAGCACTTGTTCTATTATTGAGCACATTGATCATCCTGGTGGAAATTTCAGGCATATTGCCTAGAGCTGCCCTTGATCTCTGAATTTCCTTTTGTGCTTTTGCAATGAGCTCCAACTGCTCATGGATTGTCTCAATATACTACCATTGGTCAGTAATAGACTGGCCAATATTGGCCCATAGCACTGTCTTGATCTCAGCCACTACTTTATCCAGTTGGAGCTCCTTCTCTAGCTCCTTTATCCTGTCTTTGAGGGCTTTTATTTCCCTACCCTTTTCTGCCACAGTCTGCTTGGATTTGTCGTATCTTTCATTTACCTTGGCTAATTTCTCCCTGGCCTCATTTAGTGCTGTCATTTGTGCTTCCAAGGTCTGAATCTCATTTCTCAGCTTTTGCATGTCCAGGCTTGGGGCCTGCTCTGTTGTTGGTGGTGGTGCTGAGGTGGATGGTGTTGCATGTTCTATTTGTTGAGGAGGAGGAACAGTAGTTGGAATAGTTTCCTCAAGGTTAATTATTTCAGGAGAAGGCTGGGAGGTCTGACCTTCTTCTTTTTGCTTCAAAGCTGCCTGTAATGCTGCCTGTGCAGCCTCTGATTCTCCCAGCTTTTTTTGAGTCTGGATTAGCTGCTTATATAGAGACACCATCAAAGCTGTGGCATCCTGATCATGCCTCTGCTGGGCAACTTCATCTGTTTGAGGGTGAATTGTGGCTGGAATTTTGATCTTTCTCCTCAAAGCTTCCATGTCTGCATCCCTCAACTTCAATATTTCTTGGATGCCCTTGATATCCTTGGGATCATGCCCAATCTCTATGATTATATCTTCTAAGGACCTAATTATGTTGTCCTTTGCTTGAGAGGATGCTCTCTCCAACTCAAGTTGGGCAGCTGTATTATTAAGGCTATTTTCTAGCCTATAATTATCCAATGTTTTGTCTGCCAAGGAGGCATACACCATCTCACCCGTTTGCTTATGTAATTCAATTTTGTCCATTGGGTGGATGTCCTTGGCAAGGACCTCAAGATTGGTCCTTATATAATCTGCAGGGGACTGGGGTTGTGCTACAGCTGGCATAAAATGACTCATGATCATTTTGCCCTCCTGTACATCATAGGCAGACATCAGTCTTTGCTGGTTGGTAGGAGCCATTTTCAGCAGATGATTGTAGAGCTGTATTTTAAGTGGCTCATTTTTCCTTTTAATATCAATAAACCATTGTTTGATTCCTCCTTCAGCTTCTCTTTGGTGGCTTGAGGAGCTGACTTCTCCTCCTATTGTTCTGTCTTGTCCCTGCTGGAAGGAGCTAGCAGATGCTTCTCTACTAGGTGGGCCCATGCCCAGGGACTGCCCTATTGGCATTTCCTCCTCAGAGAAGGGATTCGTTCTGTGCCTTTTATCACCATGACTTATTGATGTGGTTAAGGGAGTCTCTCTGTCCCTTTTCCTACTTATATCCTCCTTTTTGGAGTTTGGAGGACTGAGGCTTCGGTAGTAACTTCTTGCCTAGGAGGCACCGTGTTTTGTGCCTGCTGCTCAGTGAAAATTGGGGCCTCAACCGCCCCTTCTTGCTGTGGGGGCTGCTCTTGGTCATGCTGCCCTTCTTCTTGCTGTAATTCCTGTTGTTGTTGTTGTTCTACATGCTGCTGTTGTTGCTGCACCTTCTCATGAGGTGGCTATTCGGTCTCCATTTCCTTTTCCTGGCCTTTGCTAGATATATTCTCAGTGGCTTTGGCTGCTTGCTGATTTGCAGTCGAGGAGGATTCAACTGCTCCCACTTGTGTGCTTGGAATGGAAAACACCTGTGAACAAAGTTCAAGGTCAGCCATCTTCTTTAGATTCCTCACCGCTCTTTGATTCAGCTCTTCTTGTGTAACAGGCTCTTCTAAGGTTCCTCTCCTCCATTTTACTTGGTTTGCATATTTTTCAATGTGAGGAATCTTTACATGATCATAGCCAGACAGCTTATATTTGAGCCTTCTCAAAGTTATGAAGTGATTGGGGTCATAAGGTTTCCAAAGGAAACTGGTTTGAAGGCCAAGGGACTCAAGCATCCTGTATGCTTCTTTCCAACCTTCCTCCCTCTTGTTATAGACAAAGTGGCCAAGTTGGTTCCTGACCTTCAACTGTGCTTTCTTGCCTTTGCCTGAAAAGTGAAGCACATCAACATTGCCAAACTGCCTGAAGTATTCTAGGGCAAACAACCTCATAGGAACATATCTGGGTAGTCTGTAGGGAGGCAATTCACACCCATATATCCTGATGACGGTGTGGTTCTGGTAAAAGTACCAGTCCCCAATGCTGTATGATTTGGATAATTGCAGGATCCTTTGCATGTCATCAGTGAGCCTTGGAGGAGGTGAGCTCATCAACATAGACATACCTGGGTGGATGAAGAGATCTATGAACTCACAATAAGTATAAGGAGACTCTGATATACAGTGGAAAACAGAGGACCAATAGACCACTGATCTTGGATTTCCTTGGGCATCCACTCTTTTGATTGGAAAAGGGAACTTCTGATGTTGATGATATAAGATTAAGTGGTAAATGTAAGAGGTGTATCTGAACACCCTTTCTCTTGCCAGGTTCATTAATTGCTCATGTATTTTGTCTGATATATAGGTGGCATAGTCATAGCAGATAGGAGACTTGCCAGGGGCAAACATAAGCATAAATACCAACACAGTTTCATCAACAAACTCAATTGAATTGTAGCCCATAGTGGGACTAATCATGACTACAAGATCTCTGCCCAATTGGTTGAGGTATACTTGATTGATAGGAGGATACTTCACAGAGTCAGAGTCAATGTACAACTAATTTAATTTGGTGACCTGAGCATTTGTCAATCTGGCTCCTTCATTTATCAAGTCTGTGAGTGATAGAGGGACCAGTTTCTTCTCAGTCCTGAAGCAGAGCATCTCTTTGATAGCTTCTGGGGTGATATAGAACACAGCTGAGCCTGAAGGGTCAAGAACTGCCCTCTGAGTAGGGTCATAGTTTTTAGCACATAAGTGGATCAAATCAGGGAACTGATTGACCCGAGGAAGCTTGAATATAGGGAGAAAAGAGTCCCATATGCCCAGCACATCTGTTCCAGTCTCATGTTTGGCCTTCAATTCATTGAGTAGGTGGATGTGGAAATTGGTTCTCATTAGCATTTCCTCTGAGATTTGATAGTCCATGTCTGCCAGAGGTTGCCACTCCAATTCTCTCTGAGGGGAATTCAATGGAGCAATGTTCAACGTTACAGGAGCTACTGGTGGATCCATGGTTTCTCCTAGGATTATAGATGGGTGCTGCTATGCAGAGCAACACAAAGGAGTTTCTTTAACAGAGAAATGTGAATTATTCAGGGATAAAGGATAAATGATCAGCTGCAACAATTGAAATACTGCTTTAAAGTGCGGATAAGACTGATGTCTGGTCTTAATCTCTCTCTTATGGCAAGTAGGTACAGTTTGAGTAACCGGTTCGCGATTGCATGAACAGAGTGCAATTTTTTGGTGAAAATTTAGGCAAACAAGGCTCAGCTGATGATTTTCGACCTTACAGTTGCAAATGGGGACTAGGCACAGGGATTTTGCCGGCGAATTGCAAGTTTCTTTGTCTCTTAAGCTTTTTTGGGGGAATTTACAGCGAAGGTCTCCAGGTCGAATTCAGCAAGATGGTGCACGTTTGAACGTAAAAACCATGCAGAGAAAGCAACAGCGTTTTGGCAAAATGTGTAAAAAATGCGAAAATTCGGCCAAAATATGGATTTTTTGGGACATTGGCGCCTTTTTTGGATGACGTCAGCATGACATCATCGGGTGGGGTCAAGGCCGGATAACGTCAGCATGACGTCATTGGGTGATGTGGCAAGCTGTGATTGGTCCACGGGGATAATGAGGTGGCAGGCATATTAGCGCAGGGGCGGACAAGGGTGCTGATGCGACGGTGGGGTGGGTCTGACGTGGTGATGACGTTGGCCGGGCGGATCAACCGAAACCATAAGTGGTTAGCGGTTTCTCATCGCACCGCTTGTGATACGGAAGCAGAATTGTCAGGTGTACCTCCGATACGCTGTGGGGGTGACGCGTGGCAGAGGCCTGACGTCACCTCTGACAGATATCGGAAGGTATCTGTCGGATGTCGGGGCCGGTCCGATATGGATGAGGGTCGTCGGATCAAAGGGGTCCGATCCGACGGTTGACGGATCAGTGAGGTGATCGGACAATACGAAAGGCGGGCGGGATTAAATTAATATTTCTTTCGGGATTTGTGCGCGGCGGAAACGTTTGTGATGTGGCGGATTGTAATGGTTTTTTAATGCATTTTCAAATAAAAATAATATGGCGCCGATAATTTGGATAAGTCAAAAAAGTGGGTTTTTATGTGCTTTTTGCAGATGAAGCGGGTTATGGGTAAAAGGGGTTGTTCATGGGGTTTTCTTAGCCAATAAAGGGTTTAATGGGTCAACTAGATTCAGAACGGAGAAGGGGGGTAAGGCTTAGGTTTCTCAAGCTGACCAGATGTCAATTTGATCCCTGACAAAGAACATATGGCTATAATGCCAAGGGGAGGGATGTTTATACCATGTTTGGGGTTTATACACCATGGTGTTATAATAGTAGGGAAAGGGTAACATAGGGGAATTATATAATAGATGTTAGGGGTTAATATAGATGAAAAGGGTGGATGGGGAGTGATAACACTAAGTTTATTTGAAAATCACTTAGCTTAGGGAGTAGATCAAAATGAAAAGAATTTTAGACAAGAAATGTGGCTTTTAAAGGACTAAGAGCCACCATAAAACCATCAATTCTTCCACGAATCCCAACTGATGAGGGGATGTTAGTAATGAATGGAAAAGGGGAAAATTGGGAAGTTAGACATGCTTCTTTGCTTTGCTGCAACCTGATAGAGAAGAATACCTTCTCAATCCATTGATTTTCCTTTGTGAAATAGGTTAGCACACCTTCAATTGTAAGGAAGGACAGTTCTGCAACCCCATCTGCCTACCCATCTATTTGCCTAGCATTTTTTGTTTCTTCTTGGAGGGTGCACTTAGACTTGCAGACCCTTATTTGCCTTTTCTTTTCTCTGGCTTTTTCCTCTTGATTTTCTATCTAATGCTACCCTTATTGCTTCCAAGGTCCCAGATTAAGTAGTTGGGAGCCTTACTTCTCTACCTAAGCTACTTTTCTGCCAAGATTAAACGGTTTGGACAGACTTCTATCTCTATTCTACAACTAAAAATTTAAAACATGGCATGATCCAGATTAGGCTGTTGGACCATCCATCAAAATTGAGTCCACATCAAGCTATATACACACCTTGTCTTCTCTTGGAAATATGTGATCTTTGCATCATCAAAGCAGAGCATATTTGGACCTTTCTTTGCCAATCATGAAATATGAAACCTATTGGTATAGGTATCTAACAATACTATCCAGCCTAGTTGTACCTTGGTTGGTTGAAATGAGTTGGTGTTGCTCCGGTCCCTAGATCCAAACTAAATCAAAAGTGCACTCTCACATTAACTCTAACGTGTGATATCACTAAATATCACATCCCACTAATTTGCAGAAATCACTAAATAGAGTGTGGGTTGTACCTTCATATTTCTATATCATTTGACAACTTTCAAGAATATGACCCCACACTCAACATATTTCACACCACATCCCTCTACCTTGCATAAGTAAAATCACTATGCTAGTTGACATATAATTTGTTAGTAATTTAAATTCATTCCTGTGGTGACCCTTTATCTAATATATGATACAACATACATCTTCCCCCTTTTCTTTCGCTTAGTCAAATCCTGAAGCTGCAAGGTCACCGTGCCAATTATAACTGCACCTGAGCTATGCCATTACTTTCTCCTCCTCCTGCCAGCAGAGTCTCCAACTTTAGTGCAAGATCTAAGGACTTTGACTACATACCTATACACTATTGTGTCAATGTTATCATGATGTGGGGTAGTAGTCTTGTAATAAACCACTATTTATGTTGCATTTCTAGAATTTCAAAGGTCATTCTGTCCATCAGAATATTAAATCATTGATCAAAGTCCCACACTGAGTTTCTTGAGCCTTGTTTGATCTCCTCTAACTTTTTAATGCACTGGGACTTAGACATTCACTTTTAAAATTCCCTTATTAAAGCTTGATTAATCTTACTTAAGGTCTTGTTCTATCCAATTTGACTCACACTCTTGAACTTCGCGTACCATGTCAATATGTGGTCCTTGAACTCCTTGTATTTATAAATTAATTCACACACAAATAAATGTTTCTATGGGTCTTCACTGCCAGGTCCATGAAACATAGGAATTCTTAGGTCCGCACCTGCTATATCACTTTGTGAATTACCTCCCGATGAAGTAATTCCACCTACACCTATTAAACTAGTAGAAAATTATTTGCTCATCTACACACTAGGCTAGGTTTGAGCACCCTATGACATTCCTCCTAAAGTTTGACCAATCACACTCCTACTAGAACCTCCACCTCCTTGACTAAAATTAGCCTCTACGCTAGTTATGATATTATTTTGAATGTTTATATCCTAATTTTTAGAAGCACAAGGGATCATCGGTTCGAAAACAAGCACGGTCGCATTCGATTATGTAGGATACAAAGATACCGTGTTGTATGGACTCAATTTATCTCCTTCCTCTTCTTCTATATGCAGAGTACCAAATTACGTTCCTTGATAACTCTAGTAACTTGTGCTCCTCCTCGTCCTTTGGTGGCCTCTCCTAGCCCCTCCCCCTAGGGTTCTCCTCCCACAAAGAATCGGTGTTGAATTACCTCCTCTTGTCTCACTGTATTACAACCTCCTTCTACTCGTCAAAGTACCACCCCCAAAACTGTCTCTCTTTTCATAGTGTCTCCTTAACTACACTTGTGTAGTCTTGTACCTTTTTTAGCTTGCACCGTAGCCTTCCTAACTTTTCTTCTTTACCTCCTCTAAGGTCATCTCCTTCTCATTCTCCTACACTTCCTTGGCACATGAGCAGTTTAGTTTCTCATGTTGTATGATTCCAAAGGTAGAACTCCTTGATCATAAAGAAACATATTGACCATTAATAGAAATGACTATATAAATGTACCTCGTTGTCCCTTCAAAAAATTTCTCTACAGCGCAATATATCATACTGTCTCTTCCACTGAAAACTCAACAATATACCCCTCCAACGCACTTTCATACCAGAAATACACAGTGCGTGAAGTTTTTATTACTTACTGCCTGTAGCTAGTGTACGTCCTTTGGATCCCACCTCCTCAATCCGTCTTTGTGATATGCTATATTATTTTCCTTCAACTATTGAACCCACTTCATGAAGAGATCAAAAATTTTCCAAAGAAACCTTCATGGAATTTAGTCAACACGTTCTTATACAACCGTTTCTCCATGCTTTGTGTTTTATCCTTGATCTCTTTCACTACAAACTCATGTTTCTTATGCTTGAATCACTGAGTAATCTCCTAATTTGTGGGATCCCATGGCATCCACATTCCTACAAAATATTCCCATCAAGCAAACATCCTAGTCCCAGCAACGAAATGATTTTTCCACGTGCCATATTTTGACAGACCCGAGACTTACCCCATAGTTGGTAACACTTTAAGAATATTTTCATAAAAATGAAGGTATGTGCATAGAAACACTCTTGTCTTCAACACTTACATTTTGAGCATTTGACATTTTGTTGTCCAATATTCTCATATCCTAAACAAGCTTCTAACCTCTGATCCATCTTGAGCATCTCCTTTTATCTATCCATAGTGAATCCTCAAAAATTCTTGGCTGCAACAATCAATCACATTCTCCCCTCACTCTTTCTATACCTACATCCCATTATTTCTCTCTCTCTCTCTCTCTCTCTCTCTCTCTCTATATATATATATATATATATATATATGAAGTTGGGTTACAATTTTGTGAGAATTGGAATCGTCATATTTGTGATCCTGCCTTTTCAACTGAATTAAGTAATTTCAGACTTGGCTAATACCACCTACTCTTAATTTATGTGCATTTATTTCTATAATACTAATAATAATATTGAAAATTATTAAAAATTAATTTTTTTTTGTTGATATCTCATACTTTTTGTTTGCATCTACTCACCAACAAATTAGGTCAGATTGAGGCTTCAATATTTTGGAAAAACACCCAATGCAATGTAAAAACCTTTTGAGGTAATGAAAATGGTTGATTTACAGAAAAATGATATGGTAGTGTTTCAAATGCAGAGCTAAACACTTACATTGGCTTCAAGTCTTACAAGTCCACTCTTGTACCCATTGAACCAATGTATTTTTTTATGCATTTATTAATGTGAATGGGGACCCAACTTAATGTGCCAACGCTATTTCCAATAAGATAAAGAATACTTGAAATAAATAATTAAGATAAACTTATTATCTCGGAAGGATCCTCTTATCCCAAATAAGATGGATTTGTTCACCTCAAAGTTCTCAATTAGCTCTAATCATACGTGGGTTAGGGTTCTTACTTCAACTAAGCGAGAAATTATTTCTAACATCATTATATAATTCAGTTTCAACCTCTTGTTTTGGACTTTTCAAATGAGCATAGCCATCAGTCTCTTATGAGATAAAATATTAACATTCTAGCCATTTTTTATTAATGTTTGATGTGGATGAAATTCTTTTATATAAAGCTCAACGCTGACTTGTTTTTTGGTTTTTATTTTTTATATTATGGAAACATTGCATGTATTTTTATCTCAAATAGCCTTTCATTACCTTTAGTTCTTTTATGATGTTAGTTGACAAGCTTCACAAAAATATTGGACTCAATCCATTCCAAAACACTTCACAGATTTTGGGAATATTTTTTACTCTTCGTTTAATTCTTTTCTTTCCAAGTTTCTAGATTGAGAGCCATTTCTTGGAGCTATTATCCCCAAATGAGAAGAATCATTAAGCTAGCGCACTTCTATTCAAAGCTTTAAATTTGTTAAATGAATAGGTAGAGTCTTTTATCTTTCATTTTCTATTCTTTTCTCACCATAGCCTTTTATTGTTTAATATTTTATACGTTTTAGCTATGTACTGTAAAGAAATGGAGTTGTTCCCTTTTCTAGTAATGCTTTTTATGAATTTTCATTTTCTACTATTAATGTAACTTTTTATCCAATGGAATTATAGTCTTCACCAATTCTTCAATAAGTGTAAGAATATAATGTTTATTTACATAGAGTTTGATATATATTTTCCTAGTCAATTTTACATTCAGTTTTTGATCTATGGATTAGAACAATGGAAATACCCATCTATAAAAAAATTGTCACAAGTTAAATGTCGCACAATGAACTGTTAGTTCTATTCAGTGGAATAGTGAAACATTTGTAGATTTTATTATGCAAATGTCTCTCAATTATGATATAACCTAATTTTCCAAATAGAAACCTTCATTCGCTTTATAATTATTTTAGCAAAGGATACATCTAATATAACTAAATATCATTGATCAGTGAGGCAAGGGCCATGTTAGATGTTATTTTGGAAAATTGTTATTTATATGGTTGGAATAATGAAATATTTGTTGATTTTATTTTGCAACTGTCTTTTCATTATGATATAACTTGATTGTGTAAATAGAAAATTTACACTTTCTTTATGACTATTTAGGAGAGTAATTATTTATGGGAAGATATATATCATTATAAATAAGAGAATTTATAAGTAAGAAGAATGTTTTGTTTTTGTTTGTTTGTTTTTTCTTTCATTTACAAGATTAGATATATTATATGACTACAAAAAACACATTTACAATATTGATAATTTGTGAAAATGGATAATTTGAAATCAATTTAGATAATTGATTTCAAATTATCCATTTTCTCAATAAATTTCCCAAGTCCAAGGAGTGTGGGGAGCATTGGTGTTGGGGACATGTCTTTCTGGGACACTAGAATAAACTAGGACTAGGAATAATACTTAATCATTATTTTCCCAACATATTTATAGGACTGTGATATGGGCTTTATCATATTTAGTTAACATTATAGTCATCAAGATTCACAACAATATCAACATCACCACTTTATTAAAGTCTTTATTGGCTTTGTCTCAAAGCTTCAATTAACTTTAATCAAATTCTGAAAAGCGATTCCTTTGATCCCAAGACAAATACCTATATATTCAATAGGGGAGAGGCTATACATACATTCAAAAATACCATCCCTAAGCTTGAAACACTTATCCCCTTCACAACCTCAAATGTGTTAAATACATTCCTATAGTTTACCTTTGATACACAAGCCTAGGGAAAATGATGGATAGGTGCAAAGGTGAAACGTAGAAGTAGCCAAGATGCTAAAAATTTGTGACAAAATTAGGCATGATCAAAGAAACCCACAAAGGAGATGACGAAGTAGTGTGAAATATACCAAACCTTATAATACTTATAATATCTATAATCTTATAATACTTATTTACTACTTTTAACTCAGAGAACCAAATAAAATCCATGTATAAACTAGTTGTTGGGAACCAAACACTGCCAGTTTCAAGTGCTATATTGGTTTTCCCTTGGCCATTTCTTTTGAAAATGAAAACATATAAGTAATCCAATTTGAATAATAGATATGATTCCAACTATAGTTAAAAATACAATGAGAAAATTTCTAGCAGGAAGACTAACAACTACATTTTGTTGTGAGCTGTCTCTAACCATGCACTGAGATCGATGCAAAACCATTTTTTAACTTCACCTAAGAATCATATTACACTTGAATTACTTGCATTAACTATAATGGAATGAAGATTCTAAAATGGTGGGAAATAATTTGGTACTTTGCATGGTTATATATATATATATATATATATATATATATATATATATATATATATATATATATATATATATATAAGCTAAATTTGAACTTTACAATACTAAAAAATGACGAGTTCAGTCTCTCCACTTGAAAGAAGCAATTGATAATAATGTTGACAGAATGAAGTAAAATTGGATTCCTCCCCACCTACAATGCTAAGCACCTTCCCAATACGTAGAATGTATTCCATGATATAGTTTGATTTTATATATTTATTTTTCATCATTCTCCCATAAAGATCTTGATAAAACTTTTTATGGTCTAGGAATTTGCAAAAACGAAATATGTTATTTATTTTATTGAATTTTCTTTATAAAAGGATCCAAAACCCCATTAAAATTGGCTGGAAAATGGACATTATGCATTGAATTTTCATGTTATCCCAATAGTAACACGACAAGTAGTGATTATGTGTCGAATATACAATAATACAATGGACAAATTTCACCAAAGGAAAAGGGATGTACCTAGAAGGACAGAAAATAATGAAGCATATTAAATTTCACTCATAGAAGGCTTAGGCATAACTAGGGGGTATGGATCCAATGCAATTGTACTCTTTCCTAGTTCTAAACTTTTGTGAAACTAGATGAAAGGTGTGTACCAAGTCAAAATGGAGAAGTTAAAATGACTACATAGAGAAGACAAAATTATTGCTAGTCAATTTTAATAGCCTAGAATAATTCATTTACAAATGTTAATAGTATGTCTAGTGATATATTGTATGGGGCAATGACAATTCAAGATTTCTATACAAAAGATGAATTGGTGTCAAGAACCATTCCATTAAAATTTATTTATGGAAAATGTAAGATATCTATGTTATGTGAGTTCTTTTTAGTTATAAATGTGGCATCTTTAATGACAATGTGTTTATTTCAATACTATACTAAGTGTTTCTTTCAATACTATACTATTATTAGCTGAATTATCAAGGTGACAACTTTAAAAAAAATTGTATTTAATTCTCAATATGTGCAATTTAGAATTCTTGCTTTTAGTCTTGAGTATATTTGAAATGAAGAATTTACACTAGATAATTTTGAAGAAACCTTTAAATAGTTACATTTAATTGTCTTATTAAATTTTTGAATTCTTGATCTTTTTAAATAGTAATTTTAATGTTTTTTAAATGCATGAGGTAACTTGGGTTTTTCTCTCTCTCTCTCTCTATATATATATATATATATATATGGATCGGGGATCTAGATCATCACATTAGAAGTTACCACCTGATTGTTTGATGCGTAAATATGATAGAGTATCAATTGAGACTTGAGCACTGACTTGAGGATGAATTTCTATTCATGTCGAGGAGATTTATCATGGATGATAGAGATTATAAGATGAATCAGGGGAAGGTCATCATTCGTTACATTATCATCATGGTATATGTTAACACCCAGGTTGTTCCCTTTGACTCCCAAGGGAATACGGCCGGGGTAACCACTAACCAATCTTTGGATTACAGTGCCTAGCCACACTGTAATCAGAGAGGGCTCTCTCTTTATAATTTGTCTCTGTTTTGTGGAGATTTTAGGCTAGCTATGAAATGATGGTGTTTGGTTTTGTGCTTTGGTTGAGGGATATTATTTCTGTACTTGAAGTGTGCAACCTGCAGATGAGTTTATTTCATTGGGCAATGGAGTCTCTGGCTACAAGTGTTTAGAAACCTTGAGATGATTTGCTAAAATTACAGGGCCATTTAAATACTTCATATAACAAAGTTAGATTATGATGGTGACATGTGAACAACCAGTGAAAAGCATTCAAGAATTTTCCACTAAGCTGGGGTGTGGGGAAGAGATAGATGCCTCAGGAGCAAACTTGAAATCCTAAAAATATTTATCAAAGTGAAAGATATAGCTTGAAAAGTGTAGCAATTAAGAATTACACCTTATTTACTCTATTTGAAGAAAACATTTATAACAACTTAGATGGAGTTCAGGGTAATCTGTGATTAAATCCTGGAACTATTCTTTTACTTTGCCATTAAGTGTAAAAACTCATAAACATGAAAGAAGGTGAAAGACTAAAAAACATATAACACAGAGTTTTAAAGAAGACTTATTGTGCTATGAAACATGCAGGAATCCTGTAACAATCAACCAACCATCACAGTGCATCAAGGAACACAGAGCTTTGGAAATTCCATCCACCTTTTGTATTATTTCTCTGAGAGTTGTACAACAACAGAAATATAGAAATGAAATCAACAACAACCCTTGCAAACTCATGCGAAGGGGACTTTATAGAAATGTTCATACAAAATATCTCAGGCATTGAGTCATCTGAGAGAGAAATATCTTCATTACTTCATACAGAAAAGTAGAAAAGAAGTTATTACAGCTTTGAATGCAACATAACTGCTCTTTAAGTCTGTCAGAGGATATTTTGACCTTTGGAGGTCACTGAGTCGGTTGGAACGCTTTGCTTTAATGCTGGAAAATGTGTCTTTACGTTTGTTGCACTGTATCTTCTCGGCCCTGCCACCTGTGACTGTGCTTGCTGTTGTGGTGACCGAATAGCCCTGCTGAGTTGGCTCAGCCTTTCATCCTTCCTTTGTATGCTTATCTACCAAAATTTTCCGTGCGTATGATCACTTATAATTTTGACAAAACATAACATTACAGGTTCTGGCTTGATAATATTAGCTATGTTAATCTATTCCAGACTTCCTGTGTGGGCAATTGGTGCTTCACAATTGCCTCTATGGTTTCATCTGCTTCTGTATATTTATAGAAATTTGGAGGCACATTGAACAGATGATTGATCTCGTTCATGATGAAAAACAGGTTTTCCACCCTATTATATAGAGTCTGCCCTGATGCTATCCCTGATTCTGCTAAAGTGCTGGGCTGTCCTGCAATTTGACTTGCAGCAAAGGCATTGACCCTTTTAGCATAATTTTCATGGGTAAGCAGTCTTCCCACACTGCTTAGTATGCTGGGGAGGCCTCTGTTTTGTAACGCCTGAAACCTGTCCATGAACCTGTTGATTTCGGTCAGCATATCTTGGGTTCTCCTTTCTAATGTTCCAACCAGGTTTCTTAATGTCACGACCCTTTTAAGCATTGAGATTGTCTCAGTCCTGTGAGCAATTCCCATGGTGGTCAGTTGAGAGCTGGTCCTGTTATTCAATATGTTGATCATCCTATTGGCAGCATCAGGCATGTTGCCAAGGCTTGCTCTTGCTCTGTGTATCTCCCTATTTGCCTTTGTAATGAGTGCTGACTGTTCATCTATGGTCTCAATGAACTGCCATTGGTCAGTAATGGACTGGCCAATATTGGCCCATAGGACTGTTTTGAGCTCTGCTGTCACCTTATCTAGTGTGAGCTCTTTCTCAAGCTCAGTTATTCTCTTTTTGAGAGCTTTTATCTCTCTTTCCTTCTCAGCCACATTCTGTTTGCTCTTATCATCTCTTTCATTTACTTTAGCCAAAGATTCTTTGGCTTGATTGAGCTCTAACATTTGAGCTTCCAGGACTTGAATTTCATTTTGAAGCTTCTGCATATCCAGACTATGAGTCTGCTCTGTTGTTGGTGCAACTGTCGATGTAGTTGGTGTTGTAGGTTCTGTTTGCTGAGGAGGAGGAGCAGTAGTTGGAGCAGCTTCCTCAAGGTTGATTACTTCAGGAGGAGGCTGGGAGGTTTGACCTTCTTCTCTTTGTTTCAAGGCTGCCTGTAGTGCTGCTTTTGCAGCCTCCGATTCTCCCAGTTTTTCTTGGGTTTGGATTAGCTGCTTGTACAGAGATATCAACAAGGTTGTGGCCTCTTGATCATGTCTTTGCTGGGCAACATCATCTGTTTGAGGGTGAATTGTGGCTGGGAGTTTGATCTTTCTCCTTAAGGCTGCCATGTCTGCATCCCTCAATTTTAATATCTCTTGTATGCCCTTGATGTCTTTGGGATCATGCCCAATCTCTATGATGATGTCTTCTAAGGACCTAATTCTGTTGTCCTTTGCTTGAGAGGATGCTTTCTCCAACTCAAGCTGAGCAGTTGTGTTGTTAAGGCTATTTTGTAGCCTGTAGTTATCCAATGTTTGGTCTGCCAGGGAAGCATAGACCATCTCACCCATTTGCTTATGCAGTTCTATTTTGTCCATTGGGTGGATATCCTTGGCAAGGACCTCCAGGTTGGTCCTCAAGTAGTCAGAGGCAGATTGGGGCTGCACTGCTATTGGCATAAAATGACTCATGATCATTTTGCCTTCTTGCACATCATATGCAGACATGAGTCTTTGTTGATTGGTGGGAGCCATGTTTAACAGATGGTTATACAGCTGTATCTTGATGGGCTCATTTCTCCTCTTAATGTCGATGAACTACTGTTTAATGCTGAGTCCACCTTCCCTTTGCTGATTTGAGGAACTCACTTCTCCTCCCATTGCTCTATCCTGTTCCTGTTGAAAGGAACTTTCTGATGCTTTCCTGCTGGGTGGGACCATACCAAAAGACTGTCCTATTGGCATTTCTTCCTCTGAGAAGTGATTGATTCTCTGTCTTTTCTCCCCATGAGTTGCTGATGTTGTAAGGGGAGTCTCTCTTTCCCTTTTCCTGCTTGTATCCTCCTTTTGTGGAGTTTGGAGGATTGATGCCTCAGCTAAAGTTTCTTGCCTTGGAGGCACAGTTTGTTCAGTGGATTTAGGGGCATCCACTCTTTTCTCTTGCTGGACAGGTTGCTCCTATCTTTGTTCTTCTTGTTGTTGGTGTTGTGTTTGTTGCTGCACTTCCTGCTGCATTATTTCTTCTTGTTGTTGCACTAGTGTTTCCATTTGCTCTTCAGTCATAGGAGGTGGCTGTTCCATCTGCTTTTCTTTGCCTTTGTTGGATGTTTGTGGAGTATTCATTGCAGCTTGCTGATGTGTTGTTGAGGATGAGGCAGCTGCTCCAAGTTGTCTTTGATATGAGAGGGGGACCTGTCCACAAGTTTCCAAGTCATCTTCTTTTTGAATATTTCTAGCCTCTCTTTCTAGCAGCTCTTCACTAGTAATTTCCTCTTCTAGGGTGCCCTTTTTCTAGCTCAATGCATTGGCATACTGCTCAATCTCAGGCAGCCTCATATGTGAATAGGTACCCAATTTGTATTTTATCCTCCTGAGGGAAACAAAATGATTGGGGTCATACGGTATCCACTCAAAACTAGTTTGCAGTTTGAGGGCCTCTAGGATACTATTTGCCTCTTTCCATCCCTCCTCTTTTTTGTTATATAGGAAAGGGCCCAGCTGGCTCCTTACCTTTAACTGCGCCTTCTTGTTCTTACGTTGGAAGTGGAGGTAGTCGGCATTCCCAAATTGCCTGAAGTATTCTAGGGCAAAAAGTCTCATAGGGACATACCTTGGCAGCCTATAAGGCTTCAACTCATAGCCATAAACTCTGATCACTGTGTGGTGTTGGCAAAAGTACCAATTACCAATGCTGTAGGTTTTGTTTAGATGGAGAATTCTCCTCATGTCATCAGTTAACCTTGGAGGAGAAACACCATACAATAATGTCATAGCTGGATGAATGAACAAGTCTATGAACTCACAGTATGTGTATGGTGATACAGAGGTGCAATGAAAAACAGAGGTCCAAAACACAATTGACCTTGGATTCCCCTGGGCATTAACTTGCTTCAGGGGAATGAGGAAGCTGCCTGGTTGATAAAACAAGAATAGATGGTAAATGTACGAAGTGTATCTGAACAATATTTCCCTTTGCAGATTCATTAGCTGGTCATGGATCCTATCTGCAATATATGTGGCATAGTCATAATGTACAGCTCAAGGCTTTCCAGGAGAGAATATAGACAGCATTTCCATTATACTATCATCCACATCCTCCACTCCCCTGAACCCTAGGACATAGCTGATCAAATCCACTAGCATTCTGCCTAATTCATTTAAGTATGCATATCCAATAGGAGGAGTTCTGACGGCTTCAGAGCCTGGTTGTATGAACAGCTGATTGATTTTGATGATCTGGTCATTTGACAACTTAGTCCCCTTCTTTATCAAGTTCTGCATGTAGAGGGGCGTCAATGGTTTTGCAGTGCGGAAATGCAGCATCTCATTTATGCTCTCTGGGGTGATATGGAATAAAATTGAGCCTGTGGGGCTGAGAACAGCTCTTTGGCATGGATCATAGCACTCCTGGCATCTGTGGATCAATTCTGACATAGGATTTACCTAGGGGAGGTTGTAGATGGGCAAGTTTGAGTCCCAAATCCCTAGGATATCAGCTCCACTAAGGTGCTGGGATTTCAACTCATTTAGCAACTGAATATTATATTTAGAGCCTAATGGAAAATAGTCTAACATCTGATAATCCATATCTCCCAGAGCTTTCCATTCTAACTCCCTGTGAGGGGTATTGAGAGGCTTGATGTTCAGTGCAATTGGAGTTTCCATGGTCTATTAAGATTCTGACTTGCAGGTGAACTGGTTGAAGTAAGCAGAACAACACAGAGGTGATTCCTTACAATGAAAGTGTGAATTTTAGGGACCAGAGGGTTAATTGAGCACACAACAATTGAAATACTGTGTAACAGATTGATAAAGACAAATAGCAGGGCTGACCAGAACTTTTCTATGGTGAATTTAGCCTGCAGAGGTTTCTAGCTCACGATTGCGCGAGCTACTTGTGAATTCAGGTTGTTTCAGTCAAATGCAGGTTTCGTAAACTGTTTGTTGCCTTGCCAGAGGGAAATAGGCACAGGTTATTGGATACTAGACGGTGAATTCAGTGTTTTAACACTCCCTTAACAGTTTGTTTGCAGAAATTTGGATAAAAACCAGGTGCATAGAATAATTTCGAGAAATACCTTGCGGATTGCCACTGACAGTTGCAAATGAAGGTACGACGGAGGCGCCCGCGGTTTGGAGTCAAACAGTGCAGGTTGGCGTTGGTCTGGTCGTTAAATTCATGCAGGAACAACAACAGTCTCTTTCGGCAAAAGTAGAAAAAACACGAAATTTTGGCCTAAAAATAGATTTTTGGCAATATTGGCGCATTTTTGGGATGACGTCATCGGGTGGGGTCGGGGTCGGATGACGTCAGCATGACGTCACCGGGTGATGTGGTAGGTCCTGGTTGGTCCATGGATATGCTGAAGTGGCAGACATGTCAGCGAAGAGACGGACGAATGGGATGATGCGACGGCGGGGTGGCAGCGACGTGGCTCTGACGTGGGTGTGATAGGGGACCAGCAAACCGGACGGTAAGTGCAATAGTGGTAACGGTTTTCTCGGACCGCTTACAATACGGCCACGGTTTTGTCAGAGGCCACTTCGAGAGACTTGAGAAGGCGACGCGTGGCCGAGGACTGACGTAACCCTTCATCATTTTCTTGGGCGCTAACTGTCGGGCGTGGGGACCAACCCGATATGCATAACGACCGTCCGATCAGAGGCGCTCGATCGGACAGCTGACGGGTTGATGAAGTGATCGAGCGATACGGAAGGGGGGCGGGATTTAAAAAATATATTTTTTGGGATGCGCGCTTAGCGAAAGACCATCGGGGTATGGTGTTTTGTAAGGTTTTTCAATGTATTTTCAATAAAAGCAATTTAGTGCCCGAAACTTTGGATAAGTGCCAAAAGGTGGGTTTTTTGGGTTATTTCATAATTTCAAAGGGGGTTATGGGTAGGAGGGGTTTTTTCTGAGTAGAGGGAAGGTGAGAGCTTAGGGGAGAGGTTGTTGCTCATAATCAGAGGTTAGAGCAGCCCAGGATAGGGTTTGACCACAGTCCCAGGTGGACTAAAGTCTCCCTTTAGACAGACATATTTAGCTATAATGCTAAAAGGAGAATATTTATAGAATGCTTTGGGGGTTTATACACCATGGTGTTAATAATACTAGGGAAAGGGTAACATAGGGGAATTACATAATAAAGTTAGAGTTAATATGGGGGAATATGTGAATGAGGGGGAAAATCACTAAGTTTACTTGAAACTTACTTAGTTTAGGGAGTAGATCAAAATGAAAAGAATTTTTTAGACAAGAAATGTGGCTTTTCAATGAATAAAACCACCATCAAACCTCAAGTTTTCTAAGCAATTCAATTGATGAGGGGATGTTAGTAATGAGTGGGAAAAGGGATAATTGGGAAGTTAGACATGCTTCTTTGTTTTTCTTTTCTCATCTTGACCATCAAGGTTAAATCTGAAATGAATACCACTCTGCAACCCCATCTACTTACCCAGCTACTTTGCCTAGCATGTTTTGTTTCTTCTTGGAGGGTGCACTTAGGCTTGCAGACCCTTACTTGCCTTTTCTTTTCTTTGGCTTTTTCTTTTGTTTTTGTATCTACTTCTACCGTTATTTCTTCCAAGGTCCCAGATTAAGCTGTTGGGAGCCTTTTCTTCTCTACCTTAACTACTTGTCTGCCAAGATTAAACAGTTTGGACAGACTCCTTTCTCTATTCTAAAACTGAAAATTTAAAACATGACATGATCCAGTCTAGACTGTTGGACCATCCATCAAAATTTGAGTCCATACCAAGCTATGAGCACAGCTTTTATTCTTATGGAAATATGTGATCTTTGCATCATCAAAGCAGAGCATATTTGAACCTTTTCATTGCCAATCATGAAAAATGAAACCTATTGGTATAGGTAGCTAATAGTGGCTCCACATGGGGGTGGTGTTTCATTTGAAAGACCAAGAACAGCAGGTCAGATTGCCTTGCTCCTTGACTGCTCTTACCAATCTTGAAGTTTGCTGCTTTGAAATGCCAAAATTGTGTGCTTCTCTTCTTGGTAGACCTCTGATTCTATTCACCTTTCGCTAGCAGTTTAAGAAAACTTTGAGAAATTGCATTTTTACATGTTGACAGAAAATTATATATACATCTGGATATGTACAAGGGAAAACTTAGGCTGCACTTATGGGTGATATTCAAAATAGTGCTTCAGCATCCTGCCATTCACACGACCTTCATCCAAATCAGTTTCATTGAGACTCTTAAGGAAATAAGTGTTGTTTCCTTGTACTGCTTGGACAGCAAATGGTCCTCTCCAAAGGGAATCAAATTTTCCATGTTTTCCCTTATCCTCTCTTCTTGAATCCCACTTGAGGACTTTGTCACCAATGTTGAAATCTTCTGCCTTAGTTCTTCTATCAAAGGCCTTCTTTAATTTTTCTTGTAGAACTTGAACTCTGCTGAAAACTTGGTCTCTAGTTTGTTGTAAACATATGATTTGATTGATTCTTCTTTGCATATCATTTGGTTCAGCTTGGCTTTCTTGAAGAAGTTTCATAACAGGCACTCCTGGTGATGAAGGAAATTTGGCCTCTAATCCATAAACTAACTCATATGGGCTGGTCCCAATTGATCTTTTGGTTGTTAGTCTATCTGCCCATAGGGCATTCACAAGCTTCTTATGCCAATTCTTTTTGTTCTCTTCTAGTACTTTCTTTATGATGTTTACCAGACTTTTATTTGATGACTCAGCAAGGCCATTTCCTTGGGGATAGTATGCAGTAGAATGGCCCAAGGTGATGTGAAATTTATGGCAGAAGTTCACCATTTTCTTGGATCTGAAAGCAGCAGCATTGTCTGTTATTATTTTGTCAGGACAGCCAAATCTAGCCAATATGTTGTTCTCCAGGAACTGAATGATAGTGGAATCGTTTGCTTGTCTGCATGGAACAGCTTCAATCCACTTGGTGAAGTAGTCTGTGGCTGTTAAGATCCATCTATGTTGGCCTAAGGATGAGGGATGAATTTCCCCAATGAAATCCAAGCCCCATTGTTGAAAAGGTCTCTCTGTTGTAATAGGCCTTAAGGGAAGTGGCAGCAACTGTCTCTTTCCCTCAAACACTTGACATTTATGACATGAGGTGGTGAATTTCTTGACATCAGAGAACATGGTGGGCCAGTAGTACCCAGCCCTTAGTATTTTATCCACAGTGGACTTCCAGTACAAGTGTCCACCACAGTCAGCTGCATGAAATTCCTTTATGATATTGTCAGTTTCATTCCCAATTAGGTAGTTTAGCAATATTCCTTCATGGTTTTTCCACAACAAATTTCCATCCATAACACAGAATTTAGAAGCTTTCATTTTTAGGAACCTACTTTTAGTTCTGGACAATCCTGGGGGAGCACACAGGTTTTGCAATACATAACATATATCAGAGTACCAAGGGGATTGTTCAAAGGCTACATTGATCTTTGGAGTCGCCAGCTCCGGTTCACTGCCAAGCTAGTTGATGTCCAAGGCTTGGAAATTTGCTTCTGTCATTAATTTGGCCAAGCCTTGCCCTTTTATTAGTTTTGTAGGTTTTATCTTAATATTAAATTCCAAGATGTTGGCAATCCACTTTCCTCTTCTGCCCTCTAAATTTTCTTGGGTGAGAATGTCTTTGACAATAGGACTTGGCACATATGCTATAACATGGGAATAAAGGATATAAATCCTAAAGTATTTAATGGCTTTGACCAAAGCATAAGATTGCTTTTCCATGATTTGATAATTTAAAGGTACATCTCTAAGAGCTTTGCTAAAGAAAGCAATTGGCTTCTCATTTCCTTGGTCATCTTTTTGCAATAAAACAACAGCAATAGTATGCTGGGAGGCAAAAGAGAAAATGATAAATTCTCTGTCAAACTGAGGATTGGTCAACACTGGGGTTTGGGTAAGGGCCAGTTTTACACCTTCAAAGGCTTGATTGGCTTCAACAGTCCATTTGACTTTTGAATCTTTCTTTAGCATATTATTTAATAATCTGATTAGTTCTGCTAAGTTTGGGATAAACCTCAAGAAATTGATTTTTCCCAAGAATCCTTGCAACTCTTTGACATTTCTTGGGTGGGGCATTTGTAGGATAGCCTGTATCCTATCTGGGTCAATTCTAATTCCATCTTTAGAAATGATGTGGCCCAATAGCTTACCTTCCTCCAAACCAAACAAGGATTTCTTGGGATTCAACGAAATTCCATATTTTCTGCTTTTTAGGAAGATCTGTCTCAAATGTTTTATATGTTCTTGGTCTGATTTTGAGAAAGGTGTAAGGTCATCTAGGTAAATGACAAGGAAGTCATGAATCTCTTTGGAAAAAGCAATATCCATTTCTCTTTGAAAAGTTGCCCCCGCATTTTTTAATCCAAAAGGCATCTTTACATATTTGAAAGTTCCCCATGGGGTAGTGAATGTCGTTTTGTCTTGATCATCAGGGTGTACCAGGATTTGATTGAAGCCTGAAAATCCATCCAGTAATGAGATCCTTGATGCCCCTACCACTCTTTGGAGAATGTGATCCATCTTGGGTAAGGGATAGCTGTCTTTGAGGGATACTTGGTTCAGATTCCTTAAGTCCACACACAGCCTAATTTCACCAGTCTTTTTTCTTGTAGGGACTAAGTTGGAGATCCATTCAGAGAATCTGATTAGTGCTATGATGCCTTCCTTGAACATTTTCTGTACTTCTCGTTCCATTGCTGGGAGAAGCATAGGATTGATTCTCCTCAGTTTTTGTTTAAAGGGCTTTTGATCAGGTTTGAGAGGGATTGTATGCGGGATAACAGAGGTGTCATAGGACTTTAGGTCCTCATAACGCCATGCAAATACATCCTGGAACTCTTTAAAGAGGTCAATGTATTTATGCTTTTGGTCAGGAGGTAAAGAAGCAGACAATTTAATTATTTTGGGTTTGTCAATTGTACCTATGTTGCACTCTTCAATGGCTGCATTTAAGGGCTACATTTTTGGTTTTCTGGGAATATCATTTGAATCAAAGATGTCTTCTAGTGGAGTTAGGCCTGTTGGTAGAAAATTGTCTTTGAGCTCTATGATTTCTGTTTCAGCATTGGCTGCTTCCTCACAATTAATTGATTGAATTTGCTGAATGTTGTCTTTGTTGAAAATAGTTGGATTTAGCATTTGTTTTGCTGTTCTGGGTGAAATTGGGTGAGTAGTTTTCTGAAACTGTATTTGTGATGGACTTGCTCCATCAAGTATTTTTGATTGACTTGCTGTATCAAGTATTTGTGATTGACTTGTTGTATCAGTGTCAATATTTAATCCTGCAAATTCTTGCTGCAGAGTTAAAAAATGGTTTATTTGCTTGTCATCCTCAAATACTTGCCAATCATTAACATTGTTTGGAATGGAGGGTCTGTGTTTTACCTCAGCTGTGAAACAATGATGGGGCTCAAAAGGCAGCTTGTAGGTACTTGCAAAGGTGGCTAAACTATGAGCATGCAGATTATGTGTTCTGGGAATTTTAGTGATTTGGAATTCAGAGAAAAAGTTTAGTACCTCAGCAACAGTAGACCTATAATTCCTTAGTATTTTTTCATTGGTGAAAAAATTTCCCTTCACTTGTTGGATAACTAAATCTGAATCACCCATGATTGAAACCCTGGCAGCTTGTAAGAACTTTACTAACTTGAGGCCTAGTAAAAGAGCTTCATATTCTGCCATATTATTAGTACATCTGAAGTTTAATCTATAGGCTCTGCCTTCTGCATGACTATTTTCTTTATTGTGTACCCAAACTCCAGCTCCTGCCCCTAATTTTTTGACTGAGCCATCAAATTCGAGGAACCATAGAATATCCTGTTGTGGGGGGGATTTAACAATCTGTTCATGGGCTGGAAAATTAAGTTGAAGTTGTGGTTTTTCATCTGGCTTGTATTCTAGGACAGTTTCATCATTTGATTTGGTAAGCTTGATATTTAGAACAGCAGCAGTATCTAGTGTTTGATTGACTGTCGTTTCATAGGAGTCTTCCTCTTGTATGAGTACCTTGGTTTCAACCTCACCTTTTGAGGGAGTTGTGTTGTCATTGAAGAGAATGTATGAGTCTATGTCTGAATGGACAACATATATGGGAAAGTTTTGAGGCTTTTCTTCACTGCTGACCATGTATTTCATGAGTGTTTCTCTGTACAGTCTTTTTGGTTTCTCAAAAACAAATATGGTGGCATATGGCATGTCTAATTGCAGGGAACCTTGGAGTTTAGCCCCCCATGTTCTAGATAACAGCATCCCATACGTAGGTGGGATATCAGTAACTACCACATCCATTAGGATTGTTTTGTTTGGGTATTGAACCAGAGACACACATAAGTCTTTTATGAGACCTAGACACTTGACTTGGCTGGAGTCAAAGGAAAACAGGTCCTTGTATGGTCTTGTTATGTCTAGATTCAATCTCTCCATGACTGCTTTTGGCATAAGATTGTGAGAGGCACCTGAGTCAAACATTGCATTATGTAGTATTTTATCATGAATGTGTAAGCTGACATAAAAAGGTAATACCCCTGTGGCTACCGTTTTCCCATCCACTTCTGGGCCAAACAGTAATTCTGGGGTGTCGTCCAGCACATTGACATCAACTTTGTTGCTAGTGAGTTGAAGGGACTTTTTGATCTCTAGTTTATAGATGTCAGGCTTGGCTAGTTCTGAGAGAGGAATTGCTATCTTTAGTTTGCCAATTTCAGTTTCTAAGTCAAAGGGTTTTTCAGATAAGGCCTTGGGGTTATGGATAACAGTCCTTTCCTTGTTTATTAAATCTTCTTCTTGATTTTTATCTTGACTTTGGGACTTGCCTCTTTTACTCATCTCTTGGGGAGTATCATTCAAATTAGGCTGAGAAGGTGAAGTGGCCACAAGCTGCTGTTTTGAGGACAGTGGTTCAGTGATCTTTACAATAATCACTTCTTCTGCAGGTGAATTTGTTTTGTCATTAGGTTCTGTGACTATGACTCTTTCAGGCTGCTGATTATCCTTTATCTTTTGACGCTAGTTTACATTCACAGTTCTGATCCTCAACTTGTATTGTTTATGGACTTCATAAACAGCAGTGTCATAGCCTTGTTTAATGTCAAAGGATTCACCTGATTTAGTTTGGAACAGTTTGATTTCATCGTCCTCATGATCTTCTTGTGTTAAGAAAACTTGGCTTTCACCATCTAGACCCATTAAATTAATCTCAGGATCTTCATTGGGCTCTATTGATGTGGAAGTTTCTGCATAATTTTCTTGGAAAGGGGGCCTTATGTCTTGGTCAGCACTGGCCTTGCCAACATTTGGGTTTTGAGTTCTCCTGAAATTTGGATTCCTAGGAGGGTTGTTTTGTGGTGCTTCCCATGATGATTTTCTCTCAACCGATTCCACTCTGTCCCCTAATCTTTTCATTCCATTGAGTATTACATCCAGCTTCTGATCAAAGGCAGAGCGTTCCTCTTTGAAAACAATCCTCTTTTCCGACCTTGCCCTGTTTCTTTTGGCAATTAGGTTGGCTTCCATTGTAACAGCAACCCTTTGGGCCTCTGCAAGGGATTTCGGATCTCTTTCTGTTTAGGAAATTTAACGTCTTAAATTGCTCTACATAAATTATCAATCTGGGTATCGTAAACTGATGAAGTGTGGTGCACTATATGTGCTTAGTTAACCTTTCTCTTACTTTGTTGTTTTATAGTTTATGTTCAACTCTTCCTAAAACTCTGCTTCAAACACATGTGCTGTGTAAAGCACGATTAAGAGGTAGTCAGAAATAAGTCCAAAAAGTAGTCAAGCTCTAAGGTGACAAGTAAGAAAAACCACTTTAAAGACCAGTTATAATGTTCAAATCTTCCTAAAACTATGCTTCAAACACATGTGCTGTGTAAAGCACGATTAGGAAGTAGTTAGAAATAAGTCTAGAAAGTAATCAAACTTTAAACTTGCAAAGAAAGAGCTTGAAAGAAATAACTTGAAATGAAACTGAAAGCAAAGAACTTGAAATGACTTGAAAGTAAATGACCACTTCCAATGGCACTAGACACCATTCATGCTGCTGCAAATAAAAGGAAAGAAAGTCACTTTTAAAACCAAAGATAATGATTATCTCTCCCTAATTCTCTACTTCTGCCATATGTACTATGCAAAGTATGATTAGGAAGTAGCTCAAGTTGAATTAGAAAAGTGATTAAAAATGAGAAAAATCTACTTTAAAGACTAGTGATAACGTTTTGCTATTTCTAACTCTCTACTTCAGCCATATGTACTATGCAAAGTATGATTAGAAAGTAGTGAAAGATTAGTCTAAAAAGCACTCAAAGCCAACTGCAAGTTAGTGGTATTCTGATCCTTAAAAGATAACAGTTTATGATAAAAGATCATTCATGTGTTAACAGAACTTTGAGAAATAAGACTAAAAATCAGCTATAAAAACAAAGGCAGCAGCTTGAAACTGTCAACTTCAAATACCATTAGTTTGTAAAGCAAATACATAAACATAAAAACAAATCCGGGAGAAAATAAAATGCAATAATTCAAACTGTACAAGGCAGGGGCCCCCTTCTACCTATGAAATCAAAGCATACTTAAAATTGCATGAATGAAAATCTAATCTACCTTACATTCTACAAAGCAATATTTACAAAATGAAATCTAATCTACTTACATCCTAATATGCTCCATGACATCTACTTCACATCTCCTTCCATGTTGAGAACATCAAAGCTTTATTCAATTTCTTCAAAAGTGCAAAGTACAAAAGCTTTCAAAAGCCATGAGACTAACAAGCTAAAAGGACTAAGAAAAGACTAAAGGAAAGACTAAAGAGAGACTAACTAATGAAGGAGAGAGATCTCCTATTTATACAAAAAGATGAGAGCCATCTCATTAATGATAATCCATGAATATCTCCCTCTACCTCTAGAGTCCTAATCAAAATAGGAACTGATAAGACACATGTCTTTTAGAGTTACAATACAATTAGGAGATGTGACACATATCCTCATGATCCCATGATTCTTTTCAACCAAATTCGAATTTGGCCTTAGAGTGCCACATAAGGGTCTTCTAGAAGCCTCCTTTCAACCTACACATGTCAACAAACTCAACCCATTTGTTAGGTATAAGCATATGCACATTATTTTCTAATGTTTAACCACAAATTCACTTAAAAGGCTTAGAAATAATAAATATTGGAAAAACATAAAGGTAGCCCAATGATAATGAAAGTGGGATGAATGTGGTGACATAGTAGTGAAATGGAGGTGAAATGGAGGTGATATAATGGACATAATAGCGAAAGTGTAATGCAAATGAATGACATTTTCAAGACTCAACACTTTCCTTCAACTGATAGGCCATGTCAGGGTCAAAACCATCAGGGAATTTGTACAAGGCTAAATCAGGAGGAGGTCTTAAATTTTGTGGAATCGCGTTATATACATTGTTAAATCTTGCACAATACTCCAGAACAGTCCCTTGGGGACCTCTTTTGATAGTGTCATATTCCCCAAGTATGTGTAGAGGATCTTTCTTCTTCTCCCATCTACTAGTAAAGGCTTGATACAGTTCATCAGGAGTTGTGATGGAGTTTGCATTCAATGATCTAAACCAAGTTCTTACATCCCCAGTTAGGCTTTGAACAAACATCCTCATTCTGACACTGTCATCATCTATTTCATAGGTCTAAAAATGGTCTTGCATCCTCTTAGCATGCTGGACAGCTGTCAGAGGGCCATTGGAGTCAAAATACGAGATTTTGGTTTGGTAATCTTGGGGTAGAGCTGCAGCATTAGCTGGTATCTGCAAGGGTGCATATCTGTTAGCCATATTTACAGGATTTAGAGGATTAACAGGGGCAGCAGGGATAATAGGAACAGCGGGTACCACAGGGGTGATAAGTAGGGGTGAACCTAGAGTGTTGGTGAAGGGGATATGTGCAGTGGATGAAGATGTGAGAGGAGGACTTTGAGATGTGGATGGTGAACTAGGGGAACTAGGGGTAGACCGGAAAAGGACCTTGCATGGGGTAGAGATAAGGCTGGGATGATCTGAATCTGATGTTAAATCAGCAGGCTGCTCCTGCCTTTGCTGCCTCCTAATGTTTCTAGGGATGGTATTTGGATTATCAACAATGATGGGTGGATTAGGGTCAGGATTTTCCCTAGTATGCTGTGGATTTTTCTTGGGAGCCAGCTTCTAACTGTTTTTTTTTTTTTAGGATTTTATAGGAAGTTTTTATATCTGCAAGGACTGGATAAAGATTTTGGAATGGCTATATATATTTCAAAGCTGAGATGAACATTCACTGAAAGAGCTCTTCCCTAAAACTGTCAATGTGACACAGAAACAGTTTTGAAGGCCTCCTGACTTGTTTCAGGCTTGATTTCAGGCTTTGAGGGATGTATAGAGATTGGAAAATCCTAAGAAGTCCCCAGTGGAGTCACCATTTATGTTAACACCCAGGTTGTTCCCTTTGACTCCCAAGGGAATACGGCCGGGGTAACCACTAACCAATCTTTGGATTACAGTGCCTAGCCACACTGTAATCAGAGAGGGCTCTCTCTTTATAATTTGTCTCTATTTTGTGGAGATTTTAGGCTAGCTATGAAATGATGGTGTTTAGTTTTGTGCTTTGGTTGAGGGATATCTTTCTGTACTTGAAGTGTGCAACCTGCAGATGAGTTTATTTCATTGGGAAATGGAGTCTATGGCTACAAGTGTTTAGAAACCTTGAGATGATTTTCTGAAATTACATGGCCATTTAAATACTTCATATAACAAAGTTAGATTATGATGGTGACATGTGAACAACCAGTGAAAAGCATTCAAGAATTTTCCACTAAGCTGGGGTGTGGGGAAGAGATAGATGCCTCAGGAGCAAACTTGAATTCCTGAAAATATTTATCACAGTGAAAGATATAGCTTGAAAAGTGTAGCAATTAAGAATTACACCTTATTTACTCTATCTGAAGAAAACATTTATAACAGCTTAGATGGAGTTCAGGGTAATCTGTGATTAAATCCTGGAACTATTATTTTACATTGCCATTAAGTGTAAAAACTCATAAACATGAAAGAAGGTGAAAGACTAAAAAGCATATAACACAGAGTTTTAAAGAAGACTTATTGTGCCATGAAACATGCAGGAATCCTGTAACAATCAGCCAGCCATCACAGTGCATCAAGGAACATAGAGCTTTGGAAATTCCATCCACCTTTTGTATTATTTCTCTGAGAGTTGTACAACAACAGAAATATATAAATGAAATCAACAACAACCCTTGCAAACTCATGCGAAGGGGACTTTATAGAAATGTTTATACAAAATATCTCAGGCATTGAGTCATCTGAGAGAGAAATATCTTCATTACTTCGTACAGAAAAGTAGAAAAGAAGTTATTATAGCTCTGAATGCAACATAACTGCTCTTTAAGTTTGTCAGAGGATATTTTGACCTTTGGAGGTCACTGAGTCGGTTGGAACGCTTTGCTTTAATGCTGGAAAATGTGTCTTTACGCTTGCTGCGCTGTATCTTCTTGGCCCTGCCACCTGTGACTGTGCTTGCTACTGTGGTGACCAAATAGCCCTGCTGAGTTGGCTCAGCCTTTCATCCTTCCTTTGTATGCTTATCTACCAAAATTTTCCGTGTGTATGATCACTTATAAATTTGACAAAACATAACATTACAGGTTCTGGCTTGATAATATTAGCTGTGTCAATCTATTCCAGACTTCCTGTGTGGGCAATTGGTGCTTCACAATTGCCTCTATGGTTTCATCTGCTTCTGTATATTTATAGAAATTTGGAGGCACATCGAACAGATGATTGATCTCGTTCATGATGAAAAACAGGTTTTCCACCCTATTATATAGAGTCTGCCCTGATGCTGGCCCTGATTCTGCTGAAGTGTTGGGCTGTCCTGCAATTTGACTTACAGCAAAGGCATTGACCCTTTTAGCATAATTTTCATTGGTAAGCAGTCTTCCCACACTGCTTAGTATGCTGGGGAGGCCTCTGTTTTGTAACGCCTGAAACCTGTCCATGAACCTGTTGATTTCGGTCAGCATATCTTGGGTTCTCCTTTCTAATGTTCCAACCAGGTTTCTTAATGTCACGACCCTTTTAACCATTGAGATTGTCTCAGTCCTGTGAGCAATTCCCATGGTGGTCAGTTGAGAGCTGGTCCTGTTATTCAATATGTTGATCATCCTATTGGCAGCATCAGGCATGTTGCCAAGGCTTGCTCTTGCTCTGTGTATCTCCCTATTTGCCTTTGTAATGAGTGCTGACTGTTCATCTATGGTCTCAATGAACTGCCACTGATCAGTAATGGACTGGCCAATATTGGCCCATAGGACTGTTTTGAGCTCTGTTGTCACCTTATCTAGTGTGAGCTCTTTCTCAAGCTCAGTTATTATATTTTTTAGAGCTTTTATCTCTCTTTCCTTCTCAGCCACATTCTGTTTGCTCTTATCATATCTTTCATTTACTTTAGCCAAAGATTCTTTGGCTTGATTGAGCTCTAACATTTGAGCTTCCAGGACTCGAATTTCATTTTGAAGCTTCTGCATATCCAGACTATGAGTCTGCTCTATTTTTGGTGCAGCTGTAGATGTAGTTGGTGCTGTAGGTTCTGTTTGCTGAGGAGGAGGAGCAGTAGTTGGAGCAGCGTCCTCAAGGTTGATTACTTCAGGAGGAGGCTGGGAGGTTTGACCTTCTTCTCTTTGTTTCAAGGCTGCCTGTAGTGCTGCTTTTGCAGCCTCCGATTCTCCCAGTTTTTCTTGGGTTTGGATTAGCTGCTTGTACAGAGATATCAACAAGGTTGTGGCCTCTTGATCATGTCTTTGCTGGGCAACATCATCTGTTTGAGGGTGAATTGTGGCTGGGAGTTTGATCTTTATCCTTAAGGCTGCCATGTCTGCATCCCTCAATTTTAATATCTCTTGTATGCCCTTGATGTCTTTGGGATCATGCCCAATCTCTATGATGATGTCTTCTAAGGACCTAAATCTGTTGTCCTTTGCTTGAGAGGATGCTTTCTCCAACTCAAGCTGAGCAGCTGTGTTGTTAAGGCTATTTTGTAGCCTGTAGTTATCCAATGTTTGGTCTACCAAGGAAGCATAGACCATCTCACCCGTTTGCTTATGCAGTTCTATTTTGTCCATTGGGTGGATATCCTTGGCAAGGACCTCCAGGTTGGTCCTCAAGTAGTCAGAGGTAGATTGGTGCTACACTGCTCTTGGCATAAAATGACTCATGATCATTTTGCCTTCCTGCACATCATATGCAGACATGAGTCTTTGTTGATTGGTGGGAGCCATGTTTAACAGATGGTTATATAGCTGTATCTTGATGGGCTCATTTCTCCTCTTAATGTCGATGAACTGCTGTTTAATGCTGAGTCCACCTTCCCTTTGCTGATTTGAGGAACTCACTTCTCCTCCCATTGCTCTATCCTGTTCCTGTTGAAAGGAACTTGTTGATGCTTCCCTGCTGGGTGGGACCATAACAAAAGACTGTCCTATTGGCATTTCTTCCTCTGAGAAGGGATTGATTCTCTGTCTTTTCTCCCCATGAGTTGCTGCTGTTGTAAGGGGAGTCTCTCTGTCCCTTTTCCTGCTTGTATCCTCCTTTTGTGGAGTTTGGAGGATTGATGCCTCAGCTAAAGTTTCTTGCCTTGGAGGCACAGTTTGTTCAGTGGATTTAGGGGCTTCCACTGTTTGCTCTTGCTGGACAGGCTGCTCCTGTCTTTGTTCTTCTTGCTGTTGGTGTTGTGTTTTTTGCTGCACTTCCTGCTGCATCATTTCTTCTTGTTGTTGCACTAGTGTTTCCATTTGCTCTTCAGTCATAGGAGGTGGCTGTTCCATCTGCTTTTCTTTGCCTTTGTTGGATGTCTGTGGAGTATTCATGGCAGCTTGCTGATGTGTTGTTGAGGATGAGGCAGCCGCTCCAAGTTGTCTTTGATATGAGAGGGGGACCTGTCCACAAGTTTCCAAGTCAGCTTCTTTTTGAATATTTCTAGCCTCTCTTTCTAGCAGCTCTTCACTAGTAATTTCCTCTTCTAGGGTGCCCTTTTTCCAGCTCAATGCATTGGCATACTGCTCAATTTCAAGCAGCCTCATATGTGAATAGGTAACCAATTTGTATTTTATCCTCCTGAGGGAAACAAAATGATTGGGGTCATAGGGTATCCAATCAAAACTAGTTTGCAGTTTGAGGGTCTCTAGGATACTATTTGCCTCTTTCCATCCCTCCTCTTTCTTGTTATATAGGAAAGGGCCCAGCTGGCTCCTTACCTTTAACTGCGCCTTCTTTTTCTTACGTTGGAAGTGGAGGTAGTCGGCATTCCCAAATTGCCTGAAGTATTCTAGGGAAAAAAGTCTCATAGGGACATACCTTGGAAGCCTATAAGGCTTCAACTCACAGCCATAAACTCTGATCACTGTGTGGTGTTGGTAAAAGTACCAATTACCAATGCTGTAGGTTTTGTTTAGATGGAGAATTCTCCTCATGTCATCAGTTAACCTTGGAAGAGAAACACCATACAATAATGTCATAGTTGGATGAATGAACAAGTCTATGAACTCACAGTATGTGTATGGTGATACAGAGGTGCAATGAAAAACAGAGGTCCAAAACACAACTGACCTTGGATTCCCCTGGGCATTAACTTGCTTCAGGGGAATGAGGAAGCTGCCTGGTTGATAAAACAAGAATAGATGGTAAATGTACGAAGTGTATCTGAACAATCTTTCCCTTTGCAGATTCATTAGATGGTCATGGATCCTATCTGCAATATATGTGGCATAGTCATAATGTAGAGCTGGAGGCTTTCTAGGAGAGAATATAGACAGCATTGCCATTATACTATCATCCACATCCTCCACTCCCTGAACCCTAGGACATAGCTGATCAAATCCACTAGCATTCTGCCCAATTCATTTAAGTATGCATATCCAATAGGAGGAGTTCTTATGGCTTCAGAGCTTGGTTGTATGAACAATTGATTAATTTTGATGATCTGGTCATTTGACAACTTAGTCCCCTTCTTTATCAAGTTCTGCATGTAGAGGGGGGTCAATGGTTTTGCAGTGCGGAAATGCAGCATCTCATTTATGCTCTCTGGGGTGATATGGAACAGAATTGAGCCTGTGGGGCTGAGAACAACTCTTTGGCATGGATCATAGGACTCCTGGCATCTATGGATCAATTCTGGCATAGGATTTACCTGGGGGAGGTTGTAGATGGGCAAGTTTGAGTCCCAAATCCCTAGGATATCAGCTCCACTAAGGTGCTGGGCTTTCAACTCATTTAGCAACTGAATATTATATTTAGAGACTAATGGAAAATAGTCTAACATTTGATAATCCATATCTTCCAGAGCTTTCCATTCTAACTCCCTGTGAGGGGTATTGAGAGGCTTGATGTTCAGTGCAATTGGAGTTTCCATGGTCTATTAAGCTTCTGACTTGCAGCTGAACTGGTTGAAGTAAGCAGAAGAACACATAGGTGATTCCTTACAATGAAAGTGTGAATTTTAGGGACCAGAGGGTTAATTGAGCACACATCAATTGAAATATTGTGTAACAAATTGATAAAGACAAATAGCAGGGCTGACCAGAACTTTTCTATGGTGAATTTAGCCAGCAGAGGTTTCTAGCTCACAATTGCGCGAGCTACCTGTGAATTCAGGTTGTTTCAGTCAAATGCAGGTTTCGTAAACTGTTTTTTCCTTGCCAGAGGGAAATAGGCACAGGTTACTGGATACTAGATGGTGAATTCAGTGTTTTTAACACTCCCTTAACAGTTTGTTTGCAGAAATTTGGATAAAAACCAGGTGCATAGAATAATTTCGAGAAATACCTTGCCGATTGCCACTGACAGTTGCAAATGCATGTTCGACGGAGGCGCCCGCGGTTTGGAGTCGAACAGTGCAAGTTGGCGTTGGTCTGGTCATTAGATTCATGGAGGAACAACAATAGTCTCTTTCGGCAAAAGTAGAAAAAACACGAAATTTTGGCCTAAAAATAGATTTTTGGCAATATTGGCGAGTTTTTGGGATGACATCAGCATGACGTCATTGGGTGGGGTTGGGGTCGGATGACGTCAGCATGACGTCACCGGATGATGTGGCATGTCCTGGTTGGTCCATGGATATGCTGAAGTGGCGGACATGTCAGCGAAGAGACGGACGAATGGGGTGATGTGACGGTGGGGTGGCAGCGACGTGGCTCTGACGTGGGCGTGACAGGGGACCAGCAAACCGGGCGGTAAGTGCAATAGTGGTAATGGTTTTCTCGGACCGCTTACAATACGGCCCCGGTTTTGTCAGAGGCCGCTCCGAGAGACTTGAGAAGGTGACGCATGGCCGAGGACTGACGTAACCCTTCGTCATTTTCTCAGGCGCTAACTGTCGGGCGTGGGGACCAACCCGATATGCATAAGGGTCGTCTGATCAGAGGCGCTCGATCGGACGGCCGACGGGTTGATGAAGTGATCGAGCGATACGGAAGGGGGGCGGGATTGAAAAAATATATTTTTTGGGATGCGCGCTTAGCGGAAGACCATCGGGGTATGGTGTTTTGTAAGGTTTTTCAATGTATTTTCAATAAAACCAATATAGCGCTTGAAACTTTGGATAAGTGCCAAAAGGTGGGTTTTTTGGGTTATTTCATAATTTCAAAGGGGGTTATGGGTAGGAGGGGTTTTTTGCAAGGTTTTTTGGGGAATTTTTGGGTTTTTTCTGAGCAGAGGGAAGGTGAGAGCTTAGGGGAGAGGTTGTTGCTCATAACCAGAGGTTAGAGCAGCCCCAGGACAGGGTTTGACCACAGTCCCAGGTGGACTAAAGTCTCCCTTTAGGCAGACATATTTAGCTATAATGCTAAAAGGAGAATATTTATAGAATGTTTTGGGGGTTTATACACCATGGTGTTAATAATACTAGGGAAAGGGTAACATAGGGGAATTACATAATAAAGTTAGAGTTAATATGGGGGAATATGTGAATGAGGGGGAAAATCACTAAGTTTACTTGAAACTTACTTAGTTTAGGGAGTAGATCAAAATGAAAAGAATTTTTTAGACAAGTAATGTGGCTTTTCAATGAATAAAACCACCATCAAACCTCAAGTTTTCTAAGCAATTCAATTGATGAGGGGATGTTAGTAATGAGTGGGAAAAGGGATAATTGGGAAGTTAGACATGCTTCTTTGTTTTTCTTTTCTCATCTTGACCATCAAGGTTAAATCTGAAATGAATACCACTTCTGCAACCCCATCTACTTACCCAGCTACTTTGCCTAGCATTTTTTGTTTCTTCTTGGAGGGTGCACTTAAGCTTGCAGACCCTTACTTGCCTTTTCTTTTCTTTGGCTTTTTCTTTTGTTTTTGTATCTACTTCTACCGTTATTTCTTCCAAGGTCCCAGATTAAGCTGTTGGGAGCCTTTTCTTCTCTACCTGAACTACTTCTCTGCCAAGATTAAACAATTTGGACAAACTCCTTTCTCTATTCTACAACTGAAAATTTAAAACATGACATGATCCAGTTTAGACTGTTGGACCATCCATCAAAATTTGAGTCCATACCAAGCTATGAGCACAGCTTGTATTCTTATGGAAATATGTGATCTTTGCATCATCAAAGCAGAGCATATTTGGACCTTTTCATTGCCAATCATGAAAAATGAAACCTATTGGTATAGGTAGCTAACAGTATATATATTTTTATTTGTAAACTTAAATGATATTTGTAGAATCATATGTACATACATATTGAATTGATTTTTTTCAATTTAGATTTATTAATTTATAATAAATTCCACCTTTTTTATGAGAATCTCTCCCTAGGCCGATGAGAGTATCTTAATTCTTATATAGGTATAAGAGATCTTTGTACCATAACACATTATTTTTCCAGCTAAATGTATCATATGTACTCAGATCTTGTTGTAAATTTTAAATGAGTGCCCACACTTCTTCATCATTCTTCCAATAATCCCTTTCTTTGTTTATCTAATCTGGTTGGATAATAGAAATGGCGCAAAACAATTCTTCCACATCCTCATCCTTTCTTGAGAGTGCATCTACCACAACCTTTTGCTTCCCTTTTTTGTAGATGATTTCAAAGTCATAACCCAACTTATTGGTGACCCATTTTTGCTACTCTTCTGAAGATAATATTTGTTTTAAGAAGTATTTAAGACTATCAAGATATTTTTTTACCTTGAAGTGTCTTCCCATTAGGTGGGGTCTCCATTTCTTAAGTGCATTCAGTATTGCCAACATTTCCTTCTCACAAATAGATTTGTGTAAATACCTTCCTTTGATTTGAAATCTTTCGAAAGAAATGAGTATTTCTTCTTGCATTAAAACAACACCAATTCCATTTCTTGAGGCATCTCATTCCACAATAAATGTTTTTGTGAAGTCGGGCGTAGCTAAGACTGGTGCTTGGCACATTGCCTCTTTAAGATGTTGAAAAGCCTTTATTATTTCTGGAGTCCATGAAAATGAATCTTTCTTCAATAATTTTGTTAGAGGTGTTGATATTATCCCATAATTTTTAACAAACTTGTGATAATACCTTGTCAACCCGAGAAATCCTCGCAGATGCTTTATGGATGTGGGCATTTTCCATTCCTTAATGGCTTTAATTTTTCTAGGGTCTACCATAACGCCTTCATGAGATACAATATGACCCAGATATTCCACCTCTTGTACTCCAAATAAACATTTGGAGATTTTTGCATATAATTGTTTCTTCTCCAATAGTTTGAGCACCCTGTCAACATGTTGAACATGATCGTTCCAAGACTTGCTATAAATTAGTATATCATCAAAAAATACTAACGTAAATTTTCTAAGGAACGGTTTTGAAAAGGAATTCATCAAACCTTGAAATGTAGAAGGTGAATTTGTAAGGCCAAAAGGCATGACCAAAAATTCATAATGACCCTCATCAATTCTTAATGATGTTTTCAGATTGTCTTTAGTCTTCATTCTCATTTGATGATATCCTGAATGAAGATCCAACTAGGTGAAGTAAATTCATCCAATAATTGATCAATGAAAGGAATGCAAAATTTGTATTTAATAGTGAGTTTGTTGAGCTCCCTGTAATCCAGACACATGCGCCATGATCCATCCTTCTTGTGCACCAATAGTACTTGAGCAGAGAAAGAACTTTGACTAAGTTGAATTATACCAACCTCTAGCATTTATACAACCATATGTTCAATTTCACTCTTTTGGGCATAGGGATATATGTAAGGCCTGATTTTTGGACGAGCACTTCCTGGAATCAAATGTATAGCATGATCATGATCACGAATAGGTGGGAGGCCTTTGGGAGTCTCAAGTACCTTGGAATGATTGTCCAAAACTGTTTGGAGGTCTCGTGAAATATATTATTTTGATGTGGGAACCTTTAGTGAACATGATTGTGCAATTACACCCCGTTATTCTTTCCTTAGAATCTTTGTCATTCCATTAGAGCTGATTATCTTTCTTAGCTTCCCTATGATATCCCTTAATTCAACTTCCTTTCCTTCCGGACAAATTTCATGAAAACTTCTTCAAAATTAAAAGTTATTGTACCCAAGGATTGTAGCCATTGGACTCCTTGTACAAAATCAGAACCACCCATTGAAATGAAAACAATGGGCTATTCAATACATATTCTCCCATGGATAGCTTAATGTTATGGAACTTTCTAGAGAAATTTATGGTTCCTCCACTTGCAACCATCACTTGACACTATGGTGTTGGATATGGGAAGAAATTCAATTCCTTGGCCATCTTAAAATGAATAAAATTATGGTTATTTCTTGAATTAATCAACAATATTACCTTTTTCCTCTTGATATGCCCTTCAATCTTGATAGTTTGAGGAGTGGTAATTACAGCCAGTGCCTTATAAGATATGGTCGGATTCATTTATTCTTTCTCTAGGGTTTTTTCTTGGTGTATACCTCTTCTCTTGATATTTCTTGTCCCTTTTCTTCCTCCTATTCACAATCTATGTAAAATAATTTTTTCTTAGCACACTTATGACCTTTAGTGTATTTGCTATCACAACTATAGAAAGGACCTTTTGCTCTTTCTTCTTCCAATTGCTGTGGTGTCAACCTTGTAGGTTGTGGAAGGCTAGGGGGAAAGACATTTCCATCTTTATAGTTGTGAGTGCTAGGATTCCTTATTGCCATAATTTTTCTTTCCATTTTTCTTGCCAACTTGAATGCCTTCCCGAATGAATTAGGCTCCCAAAGGTCAACCTCATGTTGGATGTTATCCCTAAAAATCCCTATGAACACATAAATCCTATGTTCTTCTGGAATATCTTTTACCCTTATATTCAATTTTTGGATGTCCTCAATGTGTTCCATCATTGAACCCTTTTGTTTGAGATTTATCAATTGGCTAAACAATGTGTTTCTTTTTGTATCCTCATAATGTGCTATCATTTCTTTAGTAAAAATTTCCCAAGTGACAATTTTTTTATGAGAGCAAAGCCATTGATACCATACAAACTGATTTGGTTCCAAATATAAAGTTGCAATGCATACCTTTTGTGTGTTTTTCACATTATGGAGATCGAAATATTGCTCCATCTGTAGTATCCATGTTACAGGATCCTTGCAATAAAAATTCCTCATATCGATCTTTGGAACATGATGGGTCTTCAATCCAATGAGAGTCTATGAAATCACGATTAAAATTTCTTTTGTTCTCATCGTGAGTTTCCTTTTGTTGGAAATAATACTATGAGGGATGGGTGTATCAGTATTTATCAATTCAATAACCTTTTCTTTTCATACTCAAATCTATATATGCTACTTCAATGAAGGTAACTTGTGTGTACATGCAATTGTATTTAAAGAAACCAACGTATATCCAGCAAACTTATAATTTAGTTAATTCATCATATGTTGATCTTTAATTAGTGCATCAGGACTTCATTAATCATATAAATACTAAGCATGTGCAATAGTAACAGAGTAAACCATAACACATAAGAAAAACACATGAACACCAAGATTTAAGGTGGAAACCCAATGCGGGACAAACACCACCTGTTGTTATCTTCTTTTAATATAAGAAAACACTGTTTACAATATTGTACTGGTGCAAACTCATAGTAGTATTCAGGAACCTACCTGTAGAAGGCTATAACCTTATCTCATTATCCAACTTCTACTGGAAGGGAGCTGCAACCCCCTAGCTCTTGTACTAGCTGATCCATTTACTACTATGTAGGCATCGACCTACACAAGGCTCCCACCTTCACTCACTTCCCAGCTGCTACTGGAAGGGAGCTCCAAGCCCCTGGCTCTTGTACTAGCCAACCTATTTACTAGTACAAAGGCTCTAGCCTACAGAAGGATCCAACCTTCACTCGTTTTCCAGCACTACTAGGAGGGAGCTCCAAACCCCTGGCTCTTGTATTGGCCGATAGTTTACCAATACGTAGGCACAAACCTACAGAAGGCTATGACCTTCTCTCTTCCTCTAGTGTCCATGTTTCATAAATTTTCACACTGGATACTCTTAGAACACAGCAACACAATCTGAAGCCCATGTTTCATCAAATGTTCACATTAGACCCATCAGTAACATTGAAGCTCAGAATCAATCACCACTGCAATACAAAAATCAAATACATCTACATCAACCAATCACTAAAACTCAATCAATAATCTCTGAATCAACCACAACTGCATCAATCATTGAAAACCCATCATTGAAGCAAATCACAATCAATCAATCTAAACATTCAAAACAGTGTCACTGAAATATAGTCACCTGAACACAAACCAGAACCCATAACTCTACATCAACTACTATAACCAACTGCAACTTCAAACATCATTTTTCATACTGTATATGCTAATTCAATGTGCTGAACCTACGTGTATACTCGCTTTTACCAAAGTGAACCAGCGTACATGTCTGCAAATAATAACTTAAAAACTTCACAGCTATTCCAAACTTTAGTCATACCCAGATCATAAAATTTACAGAATAAAATCATGTGTTAGCATTTAGATCAAACCATATAATAAAAATTCATTTTAGGTCTCATGGTCTTGATCCATCATTAGATCTCACCCCCCATGAACCACTAAGGTTCATCCTTAGTTCAAATCACGCAAAGCACCATAAACCCATAACATGCATATTTTCTTTTGATCCCACTCTTCATAAGATATTCATTACTTGCACACCCTCGCATAATGATCTTCTCCTCCTTATATAGTTTTAGGTATTTCTCAATACCTCCGACAAAAACTACTTAGGACCAATACCTTGAACCAAATACCGAGGGTCAATACCTCAAACCAAATGCCTTGGACCAAAACCTTGGTTTTCCAACATGTACATGCTTTTAATCCTATGGGAGTGTGCGGATACATATACACTCCTTGTTTTCTGTTAACCCATGTGTATATGATTCTTGGACAAAGTGAACCAAAGTATACTTCTTAAACCACTCTCTTTCTTCAATCTCTGGAGTCTGATATGTAAGTTAACCTTTTTCACTGTGAACTATCATCTGTGTGAGTTTCCATCAAGGAAAAAACCTATATCATAATGCAAACAATCTCTTCCTTTGGAATTTATGGCAATAACAAAACCAAGACACTCTCCCCCTTTGATATCAACGGCAAAGGGCAGACCAAGGTATTCTTCCCCTGAGTACATGCTAAACTCTCTGATTAAGCTCCCCCTTTGAACATGTTGAGATGCACTAGATCGTCCATGCTCCCCCTGAGCACATGTAGAGTTTGCAAAAATATTTTCCAAAAGAAAATCATGACTCTAGAACTCAACTATGTGAGTATGAAATTCCTATGACCAATAAATAATACATACATCAATCACCCAACTAAGTGGGGATACACAAAATTTGACTCATCCACCCAACCAAGTGGGGATATACCAAATGTTTATACATGACTGAAATAACAATTATTAGATCATCCTTACCATGCATAGTGCAGTTACAAATTAGGTCCTTTCATGACCTTTACATCAAATGATATACATGACATTTATAACAAGAACCTACAATCTAAAAAATACAATGATAGTCATCAACAACTATCATACATCGTATATGATCTGCAGCATCAACATCTATCAGAAGCATCAAGATTCAACAACCCGTATATGTCCATCATCAAATGAGTCATATAAATCAAACAACTATGTGGATCAAGCAATATAATTATCTTCATGTACCAAGATCTTCGAACATAATAGTACTGAAAATTCATTATTAGAGGCATATGATCCCCCTGAACCTATGCCAACTATTCACTATAATATCTAATCATTGCACTTGTTAGTAAGAATCATCAAGGCATCACCATCAACCAGTTATTCATCAACTTATTAACTACTTATAAGGGCCAAAAATACTTCCACATATCATCAGAAGATTGTAATCATCATCAATGAAAACATAACAGATAATTGATAATTGACTGAAGCATATTAGATCACTTTTATGAGTCTTTCCCACTTCGTTTTTCTGAAACCAAAATATACGCGATTGTACATCTTTGAACTCACCTATATACATGACTTGTCTTCATGGTAATTGCGTATGAAATTTAGAATACTGAAGTTTCATACTTTTAGCTCCCCCTGATTCCGTTATGTATGTATATTGTGCTGTGCCACATATTTTTGGTTGTACTTCCTTCTTCTTCCATACCTTGGAGTGTGATGATGATTTCTCCTTTTGGTATGTTGGCCAAAACTTACTCCTGCATTATTTCGCTATGTGCCCAAACTTGTTACAAGCATATCATCTTATATGTTTCATATTCCCTCTATAGTAGTCGATGGATTTGTGACAAAACATATTGCAAGAAAACAATATCCCTTAAAGTACCTGGAAGTTGATGATCTTTCTATGTGACGGTTATTAGCTTGAACCAATCTACTTCTGCATCTGGCTGCAACATGTCCAAGATTATGACATATAAAACATTCAACATCATTCATCGGAGGAAATAACAAACTATTTCTTCCGTAGTTAGGAGTAAAATATTTTCTTTGAAGACTTTCTTTCCTTGGTTATTGAGGGGGTTGACTTCTTATCTCCTTGTTGAGAATTTTAGATTTTGCATTAGAGCTAGATTGACCTTCAACATATTCATGAAAAACAAGACCAATTTTGATGGTAGGAGACCTTTGAATACTAAGAATATTATTCAAAATCTTAGCACTATCTTGAAATTGTAACAGCTTAGCCTTTTCTTCTAATTTACCTTTTAAGATATTTACCTCAACCTGATATTGTTCTTCCTTTTCAAGATATTGCTTCTTCATGATTTCTTTAGCCTTTCTACCTTCTTCCACCTATTGCCTTAATTTGAGAATCTTATTTTCTTGTTCTTCATATGATTGAGGTAGTTCTTCATTCTACTTATTTTATTTTTCAAGATCTTCTTTTAGAGAGAGGATCTGAGCTTCAAGAATTTCATTTCTTAATGATGGGACTTCATCCTACACCTTTTGACATTAATCTTCCTTTTCCTTATACTACTTCCCTACTTTGCTTCCTTCCTCCAACTGAGCTTTTAATCTCGTAAATTCTTCTCTGAAGGCACTCTCCCTTTTCTTAAATAGATCTTCTTTTTCTTTGATTTTATCTGTGAGTCTTTTAACTTCTGCCTCAATGTTTCTTTCATGATCACTTTCAATATATTCAACATTGCCTGAATAAAGAAAAGTATCACTAGAAGACCAAAAATTTGTACCTAATACTTATTTTGCTTGTTCATCTTCAAACTGAAGTGATTCTGAATATGAATACTTGCATCCACATAATGGCCAATTGTCTCTCCTACTGTCGATGTTCCTTTGAACTGTCTTCTTCTTCTAAGGCACTTTCTTCTGTAGCTTCTTTCCCATTGTTTCTATGGATCTCCTTCAAGCGATCAAACTTCTACCAAAGGACCTGCTCTGATACCAATTGTTAGAAATAATACTTAGAGGGGGAGGTGAATAAGTATTTATCAATTCAATAACCTTTTCTTCTCATACTCAAATTTATATATGCTACTTCAGTGAAGGTAACTCATGTGTACACACAACTCTCTTTAAAGAAGCTAGCGTATATCCGAGACACTTATGATCCAGTAAATTAATCATATTTTTATCTTTAATTAGTGCATCAGTACTTCATTAATCATATAAACAGTAATCATGTGCAGTAATAACAGAACAAACCATCACACATAAGAAACACACATGAACACCAAGATTTAAAGTGGAAACCCAATGCGGGACAAAAACCACCTGCTGTTGTCTTCTTTTAATATAAGAAAAACCTATTTACAATCTTGTACTGGTGTATAGCCATACTAGTACATAGGCGCCCATCTATAGAAGGATACAACCTTCTCTCGTTCTCCAGCTTCTACTAGAAGTGAGATACAACCCCCTGGCTCTTGTACTAGCCAATCCGTATACTAGTATGTAGATGCTGACGTACAGAAGGATCCAACCTTCACTCATTTTCTGGCTACTACTGGAAGGGAGCTCCAACCCCCTGGCTCTTTTACTAGCCAATCCATTTACTAGTATGTAGGTGCTAGCCTACAGACGACTCCAACCTTCCCTCGTTTTCCAGCTGCTACTGGAAGGGATATCCAACCCCCGTGCACTTGTACTAGACGATATGTTTACCACTGCATAGGCACGGGCCTACAAAATGCTAAAACCTTCTCTCTTCCTCCAGGGACCATGTTTCATAAATTTTTAGACTGGATACTCATGGAGCACAACACCACAAGTTGAAGACCATGTTTCATCAAATGTTTACACTGGACCCATCAGTAAAATTGAAGCTCAGAATCAATCGCCACTGCAATACAACCATTAAATACATCTACATCAACCAATCATTGAAACTCAATCATCAATCTCTAAATTAACCACAACTGAATCAATCATTGAAAACCCATCATCACTGAAGCAAACCACAATCAATCAATTTGAACATTTAGAACACTGTCACCAGAATACAATCACTAGAACACAAAGTAGAACCGAGACCCCTGCATCAACAACCAGAACCAACTGAACTTCAAACACCATTTTTCATACTGTATATGATACTTCGATGTGCTGAACCTGCATGTATATGCGCTTTTATCAAACCGAACCAGCATACAGATCTGCAAATACTAACTTAAAAACATCACAACTATTCTAGAATTCAGTCATACCTAGATCATAACATTTACAGAATAAAATCATGCGTTAGCATTCAGATCAAACCATATAATAATAATTTATTTTAGTTCTCATGGTCTTGTGATCCAAAATGGATCCAAGAACTCTCTAAGTCTTCAAAAATATTTCAAAATATCAAAACAATCGCATGGGAAGAACCCTTAGAAACATCGGAAAACACTATCGGGAGGCGAAAAACATAAGAAAATAGTGAAAACAGAGATATCGGTGGCTTAAACAGTGAATGCACAAAAGTTGTCAGATTTGGCCAATCAATGGTCTAGGTCCGGTCAGCAAATAACAAATTGGCGGTGATAGATGGAGGAAATCAGAGCACACCACATAAAACTTGTGATGTTGATCAACAGAGTCAACGAGGACCGTCGATCAAGCATGCAAATAGATAGCCCATGTTGCATCACAAAATCTGACTCTACAAATATGAATAGAGCGCTCACCAAATGGCCCAGGGTTATCTGGATATGCGATTGTGATCAATCGCATCACGATATCACAATCGACAAACACAATGGAGTGGGGATATATGCACATATGTATATGCGATGTGATTATCCAAACCTGATGGAAATATAAACGCTATTTCATAATATTTGAGATCCGTCAATTATCATTTTTAATGTATTTTCACATGTTTCATGTATTAAATGAAATGCGAAGGGAAGCACTGATGCGATGAAATTTGGACCCGAAGTGGTTTGGGAATGAAAATGAATAATATTTCAAATCCACCCAGAGCCATTTTTATGGGATTTTTCAGTGTTTTAACATATTTCCAAATACGAAGGGAAGCCACGGAAAAGGCATTGAGACATGTGATCGCAACTTACAGGTGGACCTGATGGGAGAATAGTGCATGTTTATGAAGATTTGAAGTCCGATGAACAATGTTTTGATAGACTTTTCCTATGTTTGAACGAATTTTTCTGTGTAAAAAAAGAATGGCCATTTCAAGGATTTCAAAGGCTCGATACACTCATTCGTTGCGGAACAGGTGGCCACCTCCCCTAAATACGTTATGCAGTGATTATTAATGCTTAGAAGGGGGATTCAAGTTGAAAAAGGCCGAGAAACACAAATCCGAGAAGAGGAAATGAACAAGCAGTGCAGATTAAATTTAAAGCCATAGAAAACAAAAGATAGAGGCAGGTAGTGCTGAGATAGAGCAAAGGCAGAGATAGAGAGTGACAGAGAGAGTATGTGTATTCAGAGAGGCTTGAGAGGTTTAAGAAAAACTCTTGTTGTTGTATCTATTGTGTGTTGTGACTCAAGTTGAGCTCAAACTTTTGTAAAGCTCTATTCTAGAGACATAATAGAGAGGTCACCACTGAAGGCTGGAATAGGAGATGTAGCCCAGGAGTATTGGGTGAAATCCTTATTAAACTTGCTATGTTATGTATGTTGTCTATTATGCTTCTTTTACTACTTCATTTCCTATTTATTTCGCAATCTTATCGATCCATTGCACAAAGTAACATAGGTATATCCATGCACATGAGTCTGTAATACCTTAATAAATGTCTTAGATCTCATTATTAGACCAAGTGGTATCAGAGCTTTAGGTTTGCTATGGTTAGACAAGCTTGTGCTGGATTGTTGAATGCTAACCAGGTCAAAGCTCAAATTAGGAGAAGGAGAACTTGTTGAGACTAACCCAGAAATTGGTAGAGTCTATCCTAGGAGGAAAATGACAGAGGAAATTCCCTTGGAATCAAAATCTCAGTTCATGGACAACTTCATGACCATGCGAGCCATAGTAGAAGAGATGTATCGAGAATTTAAGAAAGGTAGAGGTGAAGATAATTCAACCTCCAAACAAGACAAAGGAATAGAATAACCTCTTCTATATGGCCATTCTGAAGGAAAAGGGAAAGGAAAAGAGACTCCTCTATCAACACCTCCTTCTAGCCCTTTGATTAAATTAGATGTAAAATTTGATTTGTCAATATATGATGGAGAATTAAATGCAGAAAAGCTAGATAACTGGATTAGACAGATTGATGTATATTGTAGAGTGCAGAACATCAATTCAGAAAGGAGAAAGATTCAACTGGCCAGCCTACGCCTTGGAGGAACTACCCTAGTGTGGTGGGAAGGCAGGACCCAAGCTGATTTAAAGAAACATGGTAAAATTATTTCTTCCTCGAGTAAATTTGTTTTTGCCATTAAGAAACAATTCTATCCACTAGATTATATGCATCAAGCTATGATGAGTTGGCAAACTCTTCACCAATTAAAGGGGAAAAGTGTACAATGCTATACCCAGGAATTTAGAAAAAGAGTTTTAATTCTAGGCATTTATTTAGACTCACCTGAAACATTACTGAAGTATATAGGTGGTATGCATAGTTATTTGAGGCACACCATTCTCATGTTTAACCCTACTAGCATAGATGAAGTATCTATTCAGGCTACACATCTAGAGGCTAGAGGCAAGAATGTGAACCCAGATATTGGGGGATCATCAAAACCCACTGCATGAAAGAAAAAGGAAAAGAGGAAGCAAAAATGGAAAGAGAGGAAGACAAATGCTGTACAGAAAGACAAACCTTCATGCACTCACTACAAGAAGGGTGGACACGATGATGAACACTACTGGTCTTTGCATCTGGAGCTAAAACTCAAGAAGTTTGAGGGCAAGAAGAAGAAGACTGTTGCTGCTATTCAAAAGGATTTGGGGTCAGACTCAGGTGATGAAACAACAATCACAACTACAAGTATAAAAGGTAAAAATTTTGAAGCATCTACTAGTAATTCTCCACAAACGATTGATAATGAAGAAAATGAGAGGAAAAGGCATGAGCTTTTTCATATTATAGTTATTTCCAAGCATCAAAAGATTGATACTTTATTTGATAGTGATTCACAAGTAAACTTGATTTTTGAAGCAATTGTAAAGATGTTGGGACTACTAACCACACCTCACAAGAAGCCATATCCATTAGGTTGGGTATGTGATAAAGCAAAGCTACAAGTGACTAGACAATGTAAACATAGATTTTCCATTGGGTCAACATTTGTAGATGAGGTTGAGTTAGATGTAATTCCATTGGATATATGTGGTATTGTTTTAGGAATTCCTTACCTATATGATATAAAGGCCATTTTCTATAGAGCTGAAAATTAGTATCAACTCGTTAAAGATGGAATATAACATATTGTAAGAGCTCATAAACTGAAGAATAATTATACTCTCATAAACTCAGCGCAGATGAAAAGAATTCTAAATTCATGCAAGCAAGTTTTACTAATTGTTGTAAAGGAAAAGAAACATGACAAAACCAATGTATTTGAGGGTTGTGATGCTAAATAGAAAGCTGATTTAGAAAAAGTTGTTACAGAATATGATATCCTATTTCAAGAATCTAAAGGTCTGCCACCCAAAAGGGAAATTGTACATGATATTCATTTGTAGCAAGATGATCCATTGCCTAACATCGGAATGTATAGGTTATCCACTTTAGAGAATGCAGAGATCAAGAAGCAGGTACAGGAGCTGCTTGAGAAAGGGTTCATAAGGCCAAGCACATCACCATGCGGATCTCCAATTGTCTTGGTGAGAAAGAAAGATGGCTCGTGGAGGATGTGCATTGATTACAGAGCACTGAATAAAATAATGATTAAGAATCGCTATCCTCTTCCTAGCATAGATGATCTATCGGATCACTTTAAGGAAGCTTTTTACTTTTCCAAGTTGGACTTGTGTAGTGGCTACCATCAGGTCAGAGTAGTAGAACAAGATGCATGGAAGACTACTTTCAAAACAAAGCAACGGTTATATGAATGGCTAGTTATGCATTTTGGCTTAACTAATGCTCCTGCCACTTTCATGAGATTAATGAATGATGTACTCAGGCCTTTTATTGATGATTTTGTAATTGTATATTTAGATGACATTCATGTTTTAGTAAGACATGGGAAGAACATTTGAAGCATGTAAAGCAGACTCTAGATGTTTTGAAAAAAGAAAATCTCTATGTTAAATTATGAAAATGTGAATTTGGGAAAACATCTTTGAATTATTTGGGTCATATTATAGGGGGTGGCAAATTGAAGAGAGATCCCTCCAAGGTTGGAGTCATTGTAAACTGGCATAAACCCAAATTTGCTACAAAAGTTAGGAGCTTCCTAGGAGCAGCACAATATTGGAGAAAGTTTATTGCTAACTTTTCCTTGATTGCAGCTCCCTTACATGCTTTAACAGGATTGAACAAGGTGTTTCAGTGTGGAGGCAAACAACAAAAAGCCTTCGACACCTTGAAAGAAAAGATTAGTACAGCACCAGTACTAGCATTGCCAGATCTTCAAAGACCATTTTAGATTGAAACAGATGCCAGTGACTATGCCATGGGAGCAGTATTGATGCAACATGGTAAACCCATATGTTATCATTCTGAGACATTTAATTCTGCAGTAATTAATTATCCCACATATGATAAAGAATTGTATGCATTAGTGCAGAGTGTGAAAAAGTGGAAACATTACCTATTGGGCAAAGAAATAGTTATACATATTTATCATCAACCACTTCAATATTTACACTCACAAACTAAATTGTAGCAATCAAGACACTATAGGTGGATGGGTTTTCTACACTAGTTTCATCTTGTCATTAGGTATAAGAAGGGCATATACAATAAGTTGCACATATGTTGTCTAGACCAATCATAAATGCATCTACTATACTTAAGCATAATTCAGTATTGCATGAAAGCTACATTGAACAATATGATCAAGATATAGATTTTAAAGATGTATATGCAACTTTAGGTCATGGAAAACAAGTAGACGAATTGGTTATCATGTTAAGGACCAACTCTTGTATCATTTGGGAAAGTTATGCATTCTTCAAAATGGAAAGAGTTAATATAGTCGAAGAAGCACAAACTTCTCTAATATGAGGTCATTTTGGGGAAAGTAAAATAGTTGCGCAACTACAAATATTTTGTTATTAGCCAAGAATGCATGAAATAGTTTCTAGAAATATTAAAGGGTGTAACATGTGTTCTAAAAGCAAGCCCAACAATAGAAAACTAGGCTTGTACACTCCAGTTCCAGTTCCTTCTCGTCCTTGGGAAAGTGTTCCCATGGACTTTGTTGGGGGACTGCCAAAATCTAGAAAAGTTGATGGCTATTTATATGTTATTGTGGATAGGTTCAACAAAATGTCTATTTTAATACGTTGTAACAAATAGATTACAGCTGAGCAAACAACGAAGTTGTAATTTCAGCATGTCTAGGTACATTTTGGGTTACCCACTTCTATAATATCTTATCGAGATTCCTGATTTGTTGGGAAGTTTTGGTCAAGTCTGTGGGAGTTGATGGACAACAGACTGAAGAAGAGCACAACCTTTCATCCACAAACAGATGGCCAAACAGAGGTGGTCAATAGAACAGTGATCCAATTTCTTAGGGGTTATTGCAGCAAACATACCAAGCTTTCGGATGAACATTTGTGTTATGTGCAATATGCTTACAACCCTGCTAAACATTCTTCTACATAGAGATCTCCTTTTGAGACTTGTTTTGGTTTCATAAAAAGGTCTCGCTTGGATTTTGTCTTTATTAAAGACATAGCAGTTGATGGACACAATGATGTGGACAAAGCAAGTAAGTTCATTGAATAGATCCAAGAAATTCACCAGGCAGTGTAGGAATAGCTGGAAAGGAGCCAAGCCAAGTAAAAGGCAAGGCATGATAAGCATCAAATTGAGCATAGCTTCCAAGCTGGTGATGAAGTCTAGTTGTACATCATCAAAGACATAATCCAAGGTGATGGAAAGAAGCTGAAGCCAATAAGGTATGGGCCTTTCAAGATACTTGAGAAAATTGTTGAGAATGCTTTTCGCCTTGATTTGATAGCTTACATGCACATCTATTCAGTAGTTAATGTAGAGAACTTGAGACTATTTGAACCTTCATTTTTTGAAGATCCCGAAGAGAAAATTCAATGGCCTTCTATTGATGATTTAATGCCTGAATATCTCAATAACTTGCAGGAGGATATAGTTCTAGATAGGAAGGTGAGAACTACGTACAGAGGGGATGTTGAGTACCTTAGAATCATACTCAAAGGTTCAAAACCAAGCAGTGGAATATGGATAGAGATAGGGAAAGTGAGCAAGCTGTATCCTCACTTGATTGATGCTTAAAAACCAACTTTTCATGGTCCAAAAGCCTTTTCAGTGCGAAGGCGTGATTCAAAATGGATCCAAGAACTCTCTAAGTCTTTAAGAATCTTTCAAAATATCAAAACAATCACATGGGAAGAACGCTTAGAAACATCAGAAAACATTATTAGGAAGTGAAATACACAAGAAAATAGTGAAAACAGAGTTGTCAGCAGCTTGAACAGTGAATGCACAGGAGCCATCGGATCTCGCCGATCAACGGTCTAGGTCCTATCAGCAAATAAAAAATCGGTGGTGATAGGTGGAGGAAATGAGAGCATAGAACATAAAACATGTGATGGCGATTGGCAGAGTCAATGAGGACCATCAATCAAGCATGCAGATCAATGGCCCACATTGCATCACAGAATCTCAGCTGGCAAATACGAATAGAGTGCTCACCAAACATCCCGGGGTTAACGCGATATGCGATTGCGATTAATCGCATCGCGATATCGTAATCGAAAAACACAATGGAGTGGGGCTATATGCACGTATGTATATGCGATGCAATTAGCTGGACTAGATGGAAATATAAACACTATTTCATAAGCTTTGAGATCTGTCAATTATCATTATTAACGTATTTTTGCATGTTTCGTTTATTAAATGAAATGTGAAGGGAAGCACGGATGCGATGAAACCCAAACCTTAAGGGGTTTGGGAATGAAAATGAATAATATTTCAAACCCACCCAAAGCCATTTTTATAGGGTTTTTCAATGTTTTAACATATTTTCCAAATACGAAGAGAAGCCATAGAAAGAGCATTGCGACATGTGATCGCAACTTACAGGCGGACTCTATGGGAGAATAGGGTGCATTTATGAAGATTTGAAGTCCAATGAACAGTGTTTTGATAGAAGTTTCCTGTGGTTTAATGCATTTCTCTGTGTAAATAGAGAATGGTCGTTTCAAGGATTTCAAAGGCCCAATGCACTCGTCCGTTGCGGAATAGGTAGCCACCTCCCATAAAGACGTTATGAAGTGATTATTAATGCTCAGAAGGGGGATTTGAGAAGACAAAGGCCAGGAGACAGAAATCCGAGAAGAGGAAATGAACAGGCAGTGCAGATTGGCTTTAATGCCATAGAAAATAGAAGACAGAGGTAGGCAGTGATGAGATAGAGCAAAGCCAGACACAGAGAGTGATAGAGAGAGTTTGTGTACTCAGAGAGGCTTGAGAGTTCAAGCAAAACTCTTTTTGTTGTATCTGTTGTGTGTTAAGACTCAAGTTGAGCTCATACTTTTGTAAAAATCTATTTTGAAGACATAATAGAGGGGTCACCACTGAAGGATGGACCGAGAGATGTAGTCTAGTAGTATTGGGTGAACTCCTTATTAAACTTGTTGTGTTATCTGTGTTGTCTAATATGTTACTTTTACTACTTCATTTCCTATGTATTTCGCAATCCTATCGATCCATTGCACAAAGTAACATAGGTATATCCATTCACATGAGTCTGTAATACCTTAATAAATGTCTTAGATCTCATTATAAAATCATCTTGATCCATCATTAGATCTCATCCCCCATCAACCGCTAAGTTTCATCCTTAGTTCAGATCAAGCAAAGCTCCGAAAACCCATAACATGCATATTTTATTTTGATCTCACTCTTCATAAGATATTCATTACTTGCACACCCTGGCCTAATGATTTTCTCATCCTTATATAGTTTTAGGCATTTCTCAATACCTCTGACCAAAAATACTTAGGACCAATACCTTGCGCCAAATACCTAAGGTCAATACCTTAGACCAAATACCTTGGACCAATACCTTGGACCAAAATACCTTGGACCAAATACCTTGGAACAAAACCTTGGTTTTCCAACATGTACGCGCTTTTCCTCCTATGGGAGTGCATGTATACATATACAAACCTTCTGTTCTGTTAACCCGTGTGTATACACTGCTTGGAAAAAGTGAGCCAGTGTATACTTCTTAAACCACTCTCTTTCTTCAATCTATACAATATGATCTGTAAGTTAACCTGTTACACTATGAACTATCATCTATGTGAGTTTCCATCTAAGACAACACTTGTCTCATAATTCCAACACCTTTACTACCCTTTCACCCTTAGTAAACATTTTTTATAGCAACTTTGTCGAATTTGTCCTCAAATCTTCCATTTTGCCTTCCATCTTAGCTTCCACGTCATTCATATTAGCTTCCATGCCTTTCTTTAAAATATCCATCTTATCTTCCATGCCATTCATATTAGCTTCCATGCCTTTCTTTAAGCCATCCATCTTAGCTTCTGTTACGTTTTGTGAGAGTGCAATTTTTTGCACTTGGTCTCATAATTTTGATATATCATGTTGCATTTCTTCCTCTTCTTCATGCGTCATGCTACAGCTTTCAGGTTGCTTACTAGGTGTTTCCATTTTATTTCTTCGGGGCATCAATTAATCTTAATTATCCTTCACTGCGCCCTTTGAATTCCTTCAAACTATTTTTTCAAACAAAACTTATGGAGAATTTTAAAAAACCTACACACCTTTTTTAAGTTTGTAGGAGCTCGATATTGAATCTGATGTATCTTTGAAATTTTGAATCTGTGAGGTCTATAATTACAAACTATGGTAGCCCTTTGAGTACTCTATCCAATGCCACTAGTTGGATCAAAATTGGATTCTCCAAGAAGGAGTTATGCCCAATCTCCCAACATGACCTGATTATACACTCTTTCATAGGCAAACTTGTCCGAAGTGCCAAGTGTTACTGTTTCAACCTTCGGACATGAAAACAATATAAAGAAGACTATAGTCCATCGCCCTTCTGTAACTTCTTACAAAATTTCAATCTGATACTCAGAGAGAACGTTAAGACAATTTTCCCTATGTCACCTTTGTGGGGTGTAATTCGGCAGCTTGCAAAAATCATAACTTCCTTAGATCATATCTCTAAAAGTATAGTGAGAAAAGATCTTAAATTCAGACTCAAGCTTTGTTGCGATTTCTTCTAAAATGGATGTTTTTGTTAGCTTCTAAAACGTCACAAAAACAATGTTATAGCGAAAAATTCATGATGACCTATTTAGAGTAGTGAAACACTAGAATCCAAAGCTCTGATATGAAATGTTATGAACCAACTCACAAAAAGATAGAAAAGATAGATCAATGAATTCAAAATCAGTCTCTTCGAGGAGGAAACCTCCTTTACATTACAAAAATGAATAAATCTTGGATGATACAAATTACTAAACCACCTTTCTATATAGGAGTCTAAGGGGTCACAATATAATCAAAGCCGACATAACAATACTAATATAAGGGCACACCAATAACAATAGTGAGCTTCTATGGGACACACTAATAACAATGTGGAGACAATAGGAGAACAATAATAATAATAAGGGATACAATGACAATAGTAATGGGGAAATGACAAGTATTATAAGGATCTAACATAAAATTTTATATGAAAACTTCAAATCATTCTCCCGTTCAACCGGCAGAGGTTGCAGTGGGGTATGGGTGCAGAAACATGAGTGGTCTAGGAGTGGAAAAACCTTGAAGAGGCGAATCTTTTGAATCTAACAAGATTCCTTTGGGGTCTAGAAGTGTCAGTGTTAGAACGTGACAAATTTATAGTCAGTTTTACATGATTTTGTACCACGAACCCAATGGTGATGTCCATTTCTGCATTCGCGATTTTCATTTTTCATCCATGACCGAGATTGGAGGTGTAAGAATAATTTATGTAAAGTTTATTGTAACCCATTTCATTGCTTCCATTTAGTGAAAGAAGGCCTCCCCACTTCAATCAAGGCTTAGAGACATAGCTCACATTTGTTGAACTTCATAATCAAATCGTTTGTGTGCCTTTGATCTCATGGTTGCTTTATGATTTCCCCTTCTTTTCATGTATTTAAGTTAATTGGTTACATGCTATTTTATATGAAATTTTGTATGCATCCTTGAAGTTAAAAGATAGGGATAAAGTTTGCTATCAAAGCAAGTCTTCTTCAGGTGAATTGCATGAGTTAATTCTATTGAGGAACAAGCTCTAAAGAGGAGAAGGAAAACTCAAATCCTTTGATCCGAAGAGGGGCATGGACCACTAAGATGAAACATGGTAGACGAGGAAGTTCGAATGGAGTAAGAGAAAAATTATCACAAGATATTCTTGGCCATGGCAGAGAAAGTTGACAAGTTGTTTTGAAAATATGAGAAGAAAATCAAGCCTAAGAAGGAAGAACCAGATCACAATGCATTAATAAATCATGAAAGTGGAAGAGGAGAGCCTCCTAAACCACCATCTCCATCCTTTAGTGATAGTCCTTCTTCTTCTTCTTCTTCTTCTCATCACTTTAATAGGAATCATAGGAATACAACTAAGAAGACATTTTTTAAGCTAGATTTAAAGTTTGATTTTCACACATATATTAGAGATTGTAATGTAGAGAAACTAAACAATCAGATTAGACAGATTGAAGTTTATTGTTAGATTCAGCAGATTGAGGAAGATGAGGCGAAAATCCAATTAACATCTATTCGGCTAAGTGGCACTACTCTCCTCTGGTGTGAGAGCAAGTTGCAGAAAGGAAACAAAAACTTGGGTAATCTCCTTTCTTCTTAGTCCAATTTTTTTCTAATTTAAAGATGAGTTTTATCCTTTGGGTTATAGGCAAAAATCTTTAATGGAATTGAAATATTTGAGAGTTTAGAAAGCAAGCATCGAATTTGGGTATTTTACTTGACTCACTCGAAACTGTAACAAAGTATATTGGTGCTTTACATAGTTACATCAGGGATTCATTATTATTATTATTTGAGCGTACTACTATTGATGTAGCCAATGTGAAGGGAATTTACCCTAAAAATAGGGGAAATGATGATAAAGAAGAGTAATCAAAGAAATCATCTTTCAAACCCCATAATGAAAATTTCAAAGGAAATGACAAGGGAAAGGATAAGAAAGCAACTAAAACCAAGAAGGAGTAAGGGGAAAATCCATCTTTCACACATTGCAAGAAGGAAGGCCATGATGATGAAAAATATTGGAAGTTGAATCTGAAGTTGAAACCAAAGAGATTTATTGGAAAGAATAAGAAAAATATGGTGGCAACCGTACAAGAGGACCTTGGATCTGATTCCATTCATGAGACACAGATCACAAAAGTGGGCATACAAGGTACACTTTCTCTTCATGCTAATGGAAATTCCGAATTGCATGCAACTACAAGTTCTCCAAATGAGTCTCTTATTAATGAATGAAAGTGGATTGAATTGTTCCACATTAGAGTCGTCATGAAAGATACTATAGTGGAAACCTTACTGGGCTCGCAAGAAAGTTTGATTTCAGAATCCTTGGTTAAGGAAGTAGGATTAGAAACAAGACCTAATCTTAGATCCTACCCTCTTGGTTGGGTGTGTGATAAAGCCAAATTAGATGTAACCAAGCAGTGTAGAGCTAGATTTGTGATTGCATCCAAACTTGTAAATGAGTTTGATCTCAACGTTTTACCCTTGGATATATGTCATATTGTATTGGGAATTCCATATTTGTATGACAAGAAATCAATTTTCTTTCACTGTGAAAACAAGTATCACCTCATGAAAGATGAGGTGGTATTAATACATTATCAAAGCTCATCATGCCAAAACTAGTGCTAGTCTTCTAAGTGTAGTTTGTATGAAGAGATTGATCAATTATAGCAAAGGGTGCATGCTAATGGTTGTGAGAGTGAAAGATGATGAAACATCTTAAGCTTTCCAAGGTTGTGATCCCACCCGTAAAAAGGAATTGTATGAAATTGTTTCTAACTATGATATGCTTTTTTAGGAACGAAGTGGGTTTCCTCCAAAGCATGAGATCGAACATGAGATTCACTTGTAGTAGGATGCTCCTTTACTGAAAATTGGTATCTACATGTTTTCAGCCATTGATATGGGGGAGATAAAGAAGAAGGTACAACAATTTATGAACCGACAGGTCATAAGGCTAAGTTCTTCTCCATGAAATTCACCTATTTTGTTGGTGCAAAAGAAGGATGACACATGGAGGATGTGTGTGGACTACAGGTAACTCAAAAAATAAAAATGAAGAATTGGTACCCTCTGCCTCGCATTAATGATTTATTAGATCAATTAAAAAGTGTTTTATATTTCACAAAAATAGACTTGTGTAGTGGCTATCATTAGGTTAGGATTGCAGAACACGATTTATGGAAGACTGCGTTCAAGACAAAACAAGGGATGTTTGAATGGTTGGTGATGCAATTCAGAGTATGTAATCCTTTGGCCACATTCGGGAGGGTGATGAAAGATATTTTTAGACCTTTCCTTAATGATTTTGTACTTTTGTATCTTGATGACATTCTTATTTTTAGTAGGACATGGGATGATCATGTGAGTCATGTTTAAAATGTTCTTGATGTTTTGAAAAAAGAAAAATTGTATGTCAAAATGTTTAATTGTGAATTTGGTAAGACCTCTTTGGCTTACATGGGTGACATTGTCGGTGATGGACAATCGAAAATAGATCCTTATAAAATTGATGTGATTTTAAAGTGTCCTAAACCAGCCAATGTTATAGATATTCATAGATTTTTGGGTGCAGTAAAATACTAGAGAAGTTTCATTACCAACTTATCCATCATTCCATCCCCATTACATCCATTAACGAGTGTGAATCGATACTTGTAGTGGGGAGGAGAGAAATAGAAATACTTTGATACACTAAGATAGAAGATCAGTACCGCAGCAGTGTTGGCCTTACCTCACCTGCAACGGCCTTTTGAGATCAAGGCTGATGCCAGTGGATATGCCATGGGAGAAGTGTTGATGTAATAGAGGAAACCTATATGTTAACATTTGAAGAGATTCTCCCAAGATGTTGTGAACTATCACACATATGAAAAGGTGTTTTATAGCTTAGTTCAAAGAGTTAAGATTTGGAAGAACTATTTGATAAAAAATGACATCATCATTCATATCGATCACCAACCCTTATAGTACCTCTAGTCGCAAACCAAGAAAAAACAAGAACATCATTTCAGATGGATGGGATTTCTCCAGCGGTTTCATCTGGTAATAAAATACAAGAAGGGAACCAACAATAAAGTGATAGATATGCTTTATCTCCCTCCTATTTGTGCATCTATAGCTCTGTAAAATGCTTCTTTGTATTTCGAAAATTATGTTGAATAATATGTTGATGATGATGATTTTGTAGGGAAATTTGTTATACCACCTTGGAAAAATTTTTATCACAATCAATGAAAGAATACATCTAATTAGAGAGGCACCTACATCTCTTGTGTTAAGTAATTTTGGTGTAGGGAAAACTTTGTGTCATTTGCAGGGGTTTTGTTTTTAACCTCACATGGAAAATATTGTTACTCCATATGTAAAGGGATGTGTGTTCTGTTTAGTTAGAAAGACCACTAATATAAAAATGGGCTTGTACACACCACTCTGTGTTCCAAGTCGTCCATGGCAAATTGTGTCAATGAATTTTGTAGCTAGTTTTCCCTTCTCTAGGACAGGTCATGACTATTTGTATATCATTGTGCATCGATTTAGAAAAATGTGTATCTTAATTCTTTGTAAAAAGCAGGTCGCTGAAGAGAAAACTACTCATCTCTTCTTCCAGTTTGTATTGGCCGACTTTGGGTTTCCCACATCCATTATGTATAATCAAGACTATAGATTTCTTGGACTGTTTTGGATGAATTTGTGGAGAATTATGGACATCGAGTTGAAGAGGAGCATGACATTTCTTCTGCAAACCGACAAACAAATAATGACTTTCACATGCACATTGGTACATTTACTATGAGGCTATTATGGCAAGCGTCCGAAGTTTTGGGACGAGCAGCTTCACTATGTACAACATGCATACAACTGGGCAGTGCATTCATCCACTCAAAGCTCACCATTTGAGACATCATTTTTCTATTTGCCAAATGATCGCTTAGACATGGTCTTTAGGAAAGATGAATACTCTTGTGGGAAATATGACAAGGAAAAAGAATGGAATTTAATTCAATGAATTCAGTTGATTCACCAGGTGGTGTAGGAGAATTTGGAGAAAATTCAAGCTCAATACAAAGCTCAACATGACAAGCACCGAGTCGATCAACAATTCCAGGTTGGAGACAAAGTTTGGCTCTACATCAACAAAGACAAGATGAAAGGGGAAGGAAAGAATTTGTGACCAATCCAATATGGCACATTCACCATATTAGAGAAGATTGGAGATAATGCTTTTCATCTTGATTTGCAGCATACATGCAGTGTACTCAGTGGTGAACGCTAAAAACATGAACCTTTATGAGCCTCCATTGATTATGGACACCAAACAGGTTGGACATGTTCATAGAGTGGATTATTTTTCACCTGAATACTTAGACAAGCTACCAGAGGACATCATCCTTGATAGGAATACTAGGACTTCATGATGGGGAGACGTGGTGTACCTTCATATTGGTTTCAAAGGAATGCATCCAGGTAAGCCCCGACGGATTGAAAAGGATAAATTGAGGGAGAAATTACCTCACTTGCAAATTAATTCATCAAGCTTTTGGCGGTCCAATATCTCATTAATGTGGATTAATGATCCAGGTGGCTCTAGAAATAAAAGTGGCCTTCAAGTAGGTTAAAAATCAAAGTCATCGAATTCAAGTGAAACCAGGATCGATTGTAGTATTCATCGCCCTGATTCCAATAGTGTGAATGACACTCAAATCCAAGTTTATACGATCAAGATATAGATGGTCAAAGTTCTGGTCAAGCTAGGCCAAGTGGTAGTCATTGATGAAGCAAAAATTTGGCAGAGGCTTAGTGCATGAAATCCGGCCACCAGAACGGGAAAATTGTCACCTCTTTAATTCTCCTAGTCACCTTAGAAACCAGGATTTGAAATTTTAACGAGTATGTTAAAGTAAAATAAAAATAAAAGTATATTTGGGGTGGCACGCCTCCATCCCCCAGCCCCCAATAAAATGGAATTATATTATATTAAATGGTGGATGGGCCACCCCCACGAACCCACCTAACCACTAGTATACAACTATACAACACATATATGGGATGGGCTAGAGGAGACCAGGGCCCTCCCATCATATATAGAGACAACACATGGAGGAAGCTGATGGGGATCAAACCCACCCAACCTATTGGGTTGGCCTGCCAATCATGTAGCTCCAAATGGAAAACACAACAATATCTAAAACATTCAAACAAAAACCATTTCTATTTATTAAACTAACTGCCCAAAATACATCATGGATGCACCATAATGGAGCCCCGAAGGGATTGGACATAGGGACCTCTGTTCCACCAACACCTTTATATACCATCGCCAACCAATGGGCCAATGGCCCGAAATTTGGTAGGTCCACAAAATTTTTTATATAGAAACTTCAAATAATTTTCCCATTCAACTGGCGAAGAATGGAGTGAGGTTTGGGTGCCGAACTAGGAGCGGACCACGAGTTGAATAACCTTGAAGAGGGGTATCCTTTGATGTTAATAATACTCCCTTAGAGTCTAGAAGTACCATTGTCATATCGAGACAAATTTATAATCATTTTTACACAATTTCACACCAAGAATATAATGGTGATGTCTGTTTTTGCATCCGAGCTCTACATTTTTCATCTATGACTGAGATTGGAGGTATAAGGGTAATTTATGTAAAGTTGATTGTAACCCATTTCTTTTCTGGCATTTAATGAAAGGCCTCCCCATTTTCAGCAGGTTCCAGAGACATAGCCCACATTGGGTGAACTCCATAATCAAATTGTTTATGTGCCTTTGATCTCATGGTTTATTTATGATTTCCGCTTATTTTCATGTGTTTAAGTTACTTGGCTACATGCTCTCTTATATGCAATTATGTATGCATCACTGAAGTTAAAATATTTGGATCAGTTAATATTTAGGTTTCATATTATAACGTAGTATAATGTATGTGTTAATTTTGATTCACATGCATTTTGTAAATACTTTTAGATATAACCTCACACGAATGTATCATATGTTCACCATTTGCAGTCAAGTTGTTTTTGAACAAATCTTTTAGATAATATAATGTTGCTAGGTTCAGGTTCAAATGAAGATATGTTGAGAGATGTTAGTGTTTTTTTGAAGAACACGTTCATACTATTAATTTACTTTTACTATATAGGTATTTTCAAGACATTTTTATAAATGAAATAATTGCATAATTAAATGTTAACAGATTTTCATTCCATTCGGGATTTTAAGCACAGTGAAACTCTCTTGTTCCCTATTAGGAATATTGAATATTATCACGACAAGTATTAAATATTTCAAATTTTTTATTTTGTTATAAATTGAAGCAAGCTTCGTTAACAAAGGGTATCTATATTACAATTTTTTTTTTTTTTTTTTTTTAGGTTTGTGGTGACAATTTCCCTTCTCCAGGGACATTGGCGATGGAGTCCACTACGGGGATAGGATTGTTTAGACAATTTGAAAAAGTTGTTACTACTTTTTTAATATTACCAATTTATGCATTTTCATGCAATTTTATTTTTCTAAAATATACATGTATATGTGTTGTACAGGGCATCAATGGAGGTGAAATGCAGGGGAACAACATAAGGTATTGCATGGAATTTGAAACTTGAGTCAGCTATGGGGATTGGATTGTCTAGAAAATTTGAAAAGTTGTTGCAATTTTTTTAATATTACAAGTTCATGCATTTCACGTTAAATTTTAAATTTTTAGTATATAAATGTACATGTGTTGTGCAAGGCTTCCAAGAGGGTGCAATGAAAGGGGAACACCACAAGGTATTGCATGGAATTTGAATCCTTTTATGATTTTTTTTGATGATAAAATTCTCACTTAATTTTAATACATTAAAATTTAATTTAAAAGTACACATTCTTATGTATATATGTATATTACACATGCTTTGTAGGGCACTCATGAGGATGAGGATGATGACAGATCGTAGATTACAACAAGATTCTCTTTGATGCATATTGTTATTTCAAAGTATTTTTATTATATTTACGTTTATCATGATATAAATTTTGGATATATTTTAAGTAAAAGAATTTACTATGAATCGATCTCTATGATGCATATTTGTATTTGACAATTAATTAATTATATTTACTTATATCATTATATAAATTTTTGACATATTTTAAATAGAACTCTTTATTATGAATTGATCTTTAATATACATGTTTTAGAGTTTATACATTTCATATGATGAATCTTGTAATGTTAGTAGAATATAATATCGATTTGGGTTGATTCTTAGGTTTTGTAAAATTGTTTAATGAATAGTTAAATTTCAAATTATAAAACATGGTACATTTTGAATGATGCATGGTTTTATGCTTAAAATTTTTACATTTAACTTGATGAATATGATGCAATGAAAGTAAATTTTTATATATTTGATACTTTTTATTAATTACATATGTAGAGTTTTAGAATCCAACTTTTTATACCCTTTTTAATAGTTACATTTTCACATACCAAACTTTCAAATGATGTATGTTTGAAGTTAAATGATAAGTAGAATGCATATAGTTAAAATGTGGAAAATTAGAATGCATAAAAATTGTGAAAAAATGTAGTCACGTATAAGTCACATTTTGGATGCCATTATTACGCACCAAATTTCTCATGGATCAACCTTTTCTTGTTTGTTCTAGCTAATTTCCAACTCTTTCTTTGATGTAAGGTTTCAAGTTATAGTTTGTGAGTTTAATCAAAAATCAAAATTAAAAAACATGGTACATTTTTCATGAGGAAGGTTTTATGATTAAAGGTTTTACATTTAAGTTCATGAATATGAAGCAATGCATGTAAATTTACATTTAGTTGGTACTTTGTGTGCCTCACATATGTAGAGTTTCTGAAACCAACTTTTGATACTCTTTGTAATAGTTACAATTTCACCATACCAACTTCTCAAGTGATGTATGCTTCAAGTTAAATTATAAGTAGAATGTATCAAATTAAAATGTGTATAAGTGGAATGCATCAAAATTGTGAAAAATTGTGGTCACATATAAGTCACATTTTGGATGCCATTATTACCCACCAAAGTTATCATTGATCAATCTTTGCTTCGTTGTTCTAGTTAACATCCAACCCTTTGTTTTGATGTAAGCTTTCAAATTATAGTTTATGATTTTAACAAACAATCAACATTATAAAACATGGAACATTTTGCATGATACATGATTTGATGCTTAAAGGTTTTACATTTAAGTTCATGAATATGAAGAAATGAAAGTAAAATTCCATTTAGTTAGTAATTTGTATGACTCACATATGTAGAGTTTTTAAACCCAACTTTTGATACCCTTTGTAATAGTTACAATTTTTACATGCCAAATTTTCAATTGATGTATGTTTCAAGTTAAATGATAAGTATAATGCATCAAGTTAGAATGTCGATAAGTAGAATTCATCAAAATTGTGAACAAATGTAGTGACATATAAGTCACATTTTGGATGCCATTATTTCACACCAAATTCTCATTGATCAAAATTTGCTTGGTTGTTATAGTTAGCTTCGAACTCTTTGTTTGATATAAGGTTTCAAGTTATAGTTTGTGAGTTTAATCAACAATTAGCATCATAAAACATGGGGAATTTTCTATGATGCATGATTTTACGCTTAAAGGTTTTACGTTCATGAATATAAAGAAATGAAAGTAAATTTTTATTTAGTAGGTACTTTGTATGGCTCACATATGCAGCATTTTAGAACCCAAATTTTTACACCCTTTATAATAGTTACGATTTCCCCATAGCAACTTTTCAAGTGATGTATGTTTCTAAGTTAAATGATAAGTAGAATAAATTAAGTTAAAATGTGGATAATTAGAATGCATCAATAACAAATGTAGTCACATATAAGTCACATTTTGGATATCGTTATTACCAACCAAAGTTCTTATTGATCAATATTTACTTAGTTGTTGTAGTTAACTTCCATGCGTTTGTTTGATTTAAGGTTTCAAGTTATAGTTTGTGAGTTTAATCAACAATAACAAAGTAAACTATCAAACGAGAACTGTAAACTTGGAATATGAACTGTAGCCGAATAACCCCAAAAAAAGATGAAAAAGAACTCAAAAACGAAAAGTGTTCATGCTAGAATATTTTTTATTTTTATTTTTTTTTGGGGGGGGGGGGTTAAATTTTCAACATTTCTTAAAATGACAATGAAAACAATTTATTTTTTTGCAAAAAACACCATGAAAAGGAAAAGTGTTCATGTTAGACTAATGTTTTTTGTTTTTGTTTTTGTTTTAATGAACACATAAATGAAAGAGTCATTATACTGAAAGTAAATTCTCTTTTAAATGCTAAAAGTATAGCTATTTCAAAATCTTACCCTAAGACAACATGACACATTTGAACAAAAAATTAAAAATAATAAATCAAATTGAGATGGAGTGTAGATGAACTTAACCCGTTGCAATGAAAAATTAAAGACCAACCATGAAGTTGACACATTGTGGAAGAGGATCTAATCCATTATAACAAAAACATTAAAATCAACTATCAAATTGACACATAATGTGATCACGTTTCTAGTCGAGGATTCACATGAACGCTGCAATAATAATAATAATAATAAAATATAAAATACAACAAAAATTAAAACATGGTAAAAAAATAAAAACTAAAAAAAGAGTTAAATAATAATAATAAGTAAATATACAAATAAAAAAAATGACCCCAAAAAATCAATTATAGAAAAAGGGAAAAAATTGAACATAAAACAATGTAAAAAAAATAAAATTAATTTATAAAAGATACAAATTTAAACAAAATTAAAAAATTAAAAAAATAAACAAAAAAAATTTTAAAAAATTTGAAAATATTGAAATAAACCTATAAAAGATACAAATTTAAACAAAAAAAATAAAGAAATAAAACATAAGAAAATTTAAAAAATATAAGAAAATAAATCGAAAACAAAAATTGTTTCCGAGAAAACATAATTTAAGAAAAACATTAATAAATAAATAAAAAAAACCGAATAAATAATACATGATTGAACAACTAAAAAAAATCATTAGGATAAAAAAAAAAAATTCAAAATCAAAAGAATTCAAAAAAATAAAATAAAATAAAACCAAAGATAAAAATTAAAAAGAAATAAAATTAAAAAATTAAAAATTAAAATACATTAAAAAATAAAAATAGAACACATTTAAAAAATAAATATTGAAATAGAAAATTATAAAAGTTAAACTTCATGTTTTATATTTACATACTTATTATGATCGCAAATTCTAGGGATATTTTTGTTTCCTTTTCTAGAATGCACATTCTAAGAATATTTCTGGAATTCAACAAGCATGTCAATTCAATTGTTTGCCCTCACTTTTGTCCACCCCATTCTTAAATATTCCTAGTATCCACAATCTAGATAAATTTAGAAATATCTTACCCATTTTGATATGAATATACTGTCCATCTGGATGGATAAAAAATGCTTCATGGACAAATTAGTGCTTTACAACATCAAAATAAATTGATAAACAATTCAAATTTACATTTCTCCTTCATTTTTGTTTCGATCTAGCTCATTCTGATGAAGTTTACTTACGTGGTCCTCAATATGATGACATTTGATTAGGTGAAACAAACCATCTGCGTAAAATGTTTGTGCTAAATATTTTATTAAAATGTAAAACAAAACAATTGGGCTAATTGTAAAACCATGAACCCTAGAGGTGTTGTATACATTTGCCTTGATGTTGTATTGACTTGTCTTGAATTATATAAAAAAAAATGTTGACATAATTGCAAATGTAATGTTTTTAGTTACCTTTCCAATCGAATGTCTCATATAACTTCATTTTCTCGTTCAATTTTTTTTGTTGCTCGTTCAACTCTTTAGGAAGCATCAACAAAACAACATACACGAGAGTCTCTCTCAAATTCAGGTGACGATGGAGAATGTCATCTTGAGTTACAAATACCATTCTAAGTACAATAAACATTCAACAAACACCAATCCAATTAGATAAAATGTCTTTTGGTTCCACAAAATAGATAACACTGAAAATTTTGCACACAATTCCAGAAATAGTTATGTCAGATAAGTATTAAATATATTGTTTGAATTTTTTTAATTGTTATTTTAACCATCATATATGTATTATATTTCTTGTATGGGGTGTTTTAATAATAATTTTGTAATAAAGGGAAAGGAAATAATTTATATTAATAGTGTATACCTACCTATAGTCAAATGTAAAATAATCTTATTTTTATAGAATGAAAGTAAACAACTTATAACTAGGACATACCCATGAGAAATAATTATTTAAAAATATTGTAGGGAAACCTCTGTATGAATTCATGATATGTATTTTAAAACTCGGTAATTTTTCTAAAATAAGTACTCAAAAAAATGATAAAGAAATCTTTGTATGAATTCAAGATATATATTTTAAATCTAGGTAGCTTTTAAGTATAATTCAAACTACAATTTTAGGCTTGTGTTGTATATTGTTAGACATTAGAGTTTCAGGATAAACCATCAATGTATGGTTGTAAATTAAGAAATTAAGGATAACGCATCACTCAAAAGTTTGTAGGGCGCTAGATTAATTTATAGACATGCCCCTCGGTAACAAAGTAGCATGCTTATTGTTGGTCTCCTGGGACTTTAAACTATGGATTTGGGTTGGTTGTAACTTAAGCCAGGATAAAATGATCTTCACAGTAAAGACCTCACATTTTATTATTTTTTTAAGATTGGAGGGAGGAAAATTATGTTTAGACATCGACGAAAAGTGGCTATTAACTTTGTTCTACATGTGTTTAACCACAGATGAGGGTATTTTTATTGGAGTAATTGTCGCATTCACCTTGAATCAATTATGTAGACTAACAATCACCCTAGGAACATGCGACTAGGAACATAGTTCTGACCTCCCACTTAAGGTAATGGTATGTTCATGGCCACCTTGGGAACATAGATAACCACCCACTTAAGGTAATGGTAAAGGTTTAGAGTTTATTATCACCTGTGAGTTTTAATATCAAAGGCTTAGAAGCTTATTAATACCTTAGTTTTTATCTCAATACCCTCAAGAGAGGATCACAGATGATCCCATCACTACCCAGGTTGTAGGAAGTGAGACTAATCTATCTATGCATTCCTTAAACATATATATCCTTCAATAAGTGAGCTATTGAGCTACATGCTAACTACTAATCTCTTTGACTTTGAACCATGAACTTGTACCAATTGTTATTTTGGCCATAACATATTGATCTTCACTAGAGAAGCCTCACATTTTATTGTTACATGCTCATGTTTAATGGATGATCCTACCACTGTCTAGGCTATAGATCGTCAAGCTTCTTGATGTGCACTTTAGTTAGGGGTAAAATAAGTGAGATATTGAGCTAGATGCTAACTACCGATCTCTTTGAATTTTAAACATAAACCTACACCAGTTGTTATTTGGGCCATAACAAATTGAGATTCAGTAGAGAAGCCTCACATTTTACTATTACATGTGCATGGTTTACGGATGATCTTGCCATTATCTAGGATATAGAAGGTCATGTTTCTTGATGTGCACTTCAGTAGGGGTAAAATGGATTTACAATGGGTTGCACAATTGAATTTGTATTATCGGCACGATGATAATTTATGTTAAAAAAAGTCATTGTACGTGGCACTCCTCCCTATCTACTACTGATTTCTTCTACCTAGCATGCCAAGGACTGTCGTATTTCCACTTCCATAAGGAACCAACATGGCCGAAAACTCACTAGGTTTAATAGAATCAATGACACCATGCAAAATATATTTCTCTAATGAGGGTGTCATGTTTATTCACCTCATATTGTCAATCCAGGATGTTCAACTCAGCTAGAGCCACCATGTATTTCATATCTACAAACTATAGAAGGAAACAAACAAGGTTGAATAATATAGTTGTAAATCCAACATTTAAATCCCAAGTCAAAAAAAACGCTTGAAATCCTGCTACAAAAACATAGAAAAAGTATGATGCTATCATGATGAAATCAATGATCAATTCAAACAATAGTAAATGCCAACAAGGCATTCCTTTAACAAGATGGGTAATGGTTTCTTTCTACTACCCTCCATATTGTTACCTTTCATGTACAATTCAATATATCCTTCCACATAATTTCTTGTTGTGTCCAGTACAGAAAGAAAGAAAGAAAGAAAAAAAAAGAAAAAGAAAAGAACAATATTAACTCACTATCAAATCCTTCGAAGACATATGCATTGATTTTTGTAAGTTAACAAACACTCAAATCCTTCAAAAATTTATTTGGCCTGGATAGGAAAGATCTTGGTAAAGGTATACCATTTTCCTCTAATTTATGATAATGATTGAAGGTGCCAAGTCTCGTGACAAAGCCCTGTAATTGGATATAAATTATACTAGGTTTGTCATATGGTGTACATCTTCCATTCTATTTATAGGCAATCACTTCCATGAAAGCGACATAGATGTAATCACTTTCACAGATATACAATCACTTTCAGTGAAGAGTTTCCTTCCAACCTAGATTGAGAAATTAGACACCCATCAATATATATATCTCTTCAGCTTCATATGTTGGTAGAGCCTTGACTATTCTGACAGAAACTTTGAATACTCTATGAAAGAGCTTGTTTATGGCATTACAAAACACATAAATTTATACAAAACCTAGCCGGTAAATCTACAGAGGTTTTACGGACAGTCATTAACTTCCTATCTAATTTCCTTGACTATCATCGACTCCCCACTAATTATCGCAGACTCTCCGCTCGTTTTCATATGATTGTTTAACGCCTCCCCTTAATCAAGACGTATACTTTAAATGGACTGCTAGTCTAAGTCTCAGCTAGGCTTAGAACAAAACATTTCATTTTTGTCTTTTAGCTAAAGGGTCCATGCTTTTTCATTTGGTGGTGCAGTTTCATCTTCACCTTTCTTGCCATAAGATAGTGATCGAGGTTATCCTTTGTTGATTGTGGGTTAAAATTCTTTGTATTCAACATTGTTGCAGGTTCTTGGGACTTATTCTTGTCCATAATTATTGCAATTACTTCAAATTGTATTGCTTCTTCCTGTCTGTCAATATCTGCACACTTAAAAACAATTTTAGATTTATATAAAATATCATAAAAAGAACCATTCAACTCCCTAATCATTGAGCGCACGACGTCACCATAACCACTTATGTCCTCGATCTCAAAGTGAGATGATAAACAAAATCACACCTCATTTATTGAAGTAGGCTTCATTGATTCACCATAAAAATGAAGACTCAATGTGCAATGATTGACCCTATCTGTAGCATTCTACTGCACAATGAGTTCGATCTCTTGAAAATGAACTGTCGAGGGCCCGATCTTCCAGCGAATAAATACGGACATCACTAACAAAAAACTTCTCTAACACACAGTAGATATAGATTCAAAAATATAGATCTTGTCTCTCGATCTATAAGCCCCAACGATTACAACAACACTTGCAATATTTGGAGCAGCTCACCAAATGGTTCATCAAATTCCCCTCGCTCCAACAACACTCCAAGGCTACTTTTCCAGCTCCTGTGGCAACAACAACAACTTAACATTTGTTTCATTGAATCCGATGGTTTTTGCATCTCGCCTTTATTCGTTACAGTAGATGCATGACCAATATTTGATAAATTTCATAGATCAATGCCTCCTTAACACTACATGGCCCCTTCTTGGCACACTACTCAACACTCTTCAACAACGGTAACAACAAACAAACTTTCCTCATAGTGGGTGCCACAACACTCCACCACACACAGATAACTCCACCTGCGTCGACCCCAATTCCACAGACATTGAAATCTAGGCTCCACAGATCGTCAGCTCAATGCTCCTCACACAGTAGCAACTTTCACAGGCCAATTCTCTTCACACACTCAGCTTCTTTCACATATCAATCTTACACACGACTTAGCAGCACTCTTTCTCTCTGGACTATTCAAATCTCCAACACAATGACGCACGAGAAGAACTTTTCATTGTGCTGCTTTCCCACAACAGCAACAACTCACGCTCTCTACACACTCTACACAACAAGCAACTTCACGTTGTCTCATGCTCCTTGTGTGATCGTTCGTCGAGAGTACAACTCAGTTCTTCCTCACCAAGCTTCACTCCTCCTAAACAAGGACACCGAAGCCTCTAGACAGAAGCCTCTACCTAACAACACAAGGTTGCCTCTCCCACAACTCACCTAAGCTCTGATACCATGAGAGAAACTCTGAATACTCTATGAAAGAACTTTTTTATTGCATTACAAAACACATAAATTTATACAAAACCCAGTCGGTAAATGTACAAAGCTTTTACAGACAGTCATTACATCCTATCTATTCTGCCAGCTATTATCAATTCCTCACCAACTATCGTCGACTGTTTTCCAACCATCGTCATCATACGATCAGGCGTGATTATTATTCGAACATATTCCTCATAGGGTTTTCCCACGGTCATACAACTAGGCTTTCTTAGCCTTTGGTAGACATTCTTTTACATTGATTGCTATACTCCTTACTCTCGACATGGTTATTCTCCCTCTACACTCATCTCGTAAACCACCTTTTTGTAACTTTTTCACTTATTTTTACTTGTACCTCGTTAACTTGTAGAATATACTTCTTTCTAATGTTGAGTAGTTCTTGTCCATTTTCTAGGGGTTCACCCTTGATTCCTCTCTCTTCTTTTTCCATTTCATTTCTACCTCTTTGTCTTGTAACTTTCAAATGTAGCATTAGTACTACCACATTAATGAATTTCCTTATTTTATCTCTACTAACATTGGTTCATGTGATGTTTCCATTTAAGATTTTAAATTAGTTGGCTCTAACTGTCTGTCTCTAGTTGAAAAAATACTTCTCTAGGACAACTACTTTCTCTAAAGCAGTGCTCAACTCTTGCAACTTATGAGTGAAGAATCAACCCCATATATTTCTTCTTGTCTCAAGTTTTTTTTGGTTATTTAATTTATTTTTAAAAATATCGTATTTTTCAAATGTGCCTTGGGAAACTAAACAATTTAGAAGTGTTTGTTAGACTAGATGGCTTGATGTTGTTTGGTGATTTCTTGGTTGAGGAATGTGTTTCTTGATAAATCTGATTGTCAGCACAGAAACACCTTGAGATATTGACAGAGAGCCATTATGCGATTTTGAGATGATAGGAAATTGATCAATGTCCACTACGGAAATAGAGATTGGGACTTTATATTTCCTCTTAAGTCTGGATTTATTGACCTCTTCTTGTAGGAATGCCATTTTGAGATTATAGGAAATTGATCAAGGTCCACTATGGCAACATAAGTTGGGACTTTATATTACCTCTAAAATCTGGATTTATTGACCTGTTCTTGTAGGAAGTCTAACGAACCACTATAGGATATTAAAATGACAAGATGTTCTTTACCATGTTGAGGCATGAAAATTACTCTTTATTTGCCTTAACAACTATGTCACATATTACTTTCCAACCTTTTTGAGATCTATGTCATATCATGATGTGCAATTTAGGCCATCAATATCTTAATAACATGAAATATCCTTTGATTTATCCATATTACGTTTATTGATATATTGGATATATTAAACTAAACTATGTTAGTTTAGAATTTTTTTGGGGTAGGATGTAAGTGGGGTTCATGAATTTTTTTCATTTTTTTTAGTTGAAGTCAAAACGTTCCCATCCTATAAGAAGCTTCCCAACATTATATATATCCCAACGCAGATCTTGGAAACGAAGTTGTGCCAACCCATGATGGTGTCTAACATTATAACTCCATTTGGACTTTTGACATTATATTATAATAACAAATCCTAAAAAACTGGTTTTGTTATTATTGTTTTGAAAACTATATCAATGGCTGCCTTAATAATTTTCCCACCTGTAAGGAGTTTCTCTATCTGTTTCGACACTTTATTCTAACATTTTGAATGAATAAGGGATGTTAATCCTATTTTTTTGAGAATTACAAGCGACGAGTTTGATATATAGTCTTTCTTCAATCTGTACATATTAGTTTTGAGGATTGAAATTGAAGTGCAGTGTTATTTGGAAATTGGGTTGTCATATGGTGGTGATGGACAACTTTAGCTCCGAGGGAGTCATGTTAAACTGAAAGACATCATTTTGTAGTTTTCGAGTCCAAATCTAATGAAGTTTGAATATTATTTTGTCAGGATGATTGTGGTATTTCATCTTTCTTATAAGAATTGATTTGTCCCATTCCTTTGCGATGAATTCGACGAATTTTCAAGCTCCCATTTGTCACTGTTGTCGTCATATATTTTTTTCTTAGTGTATCCTTCAAATTATTGCACATATATTTTGTTTTGGTGCACATTTTTGCAAGAAAATATTATAATTATTTTGAATTTAACATATTCCACATATGGCCGAAATATTGCCAAACTTTTTGTGAGATTCGTACCCAAAACAGTTAGAGAGGATGATGTAAGTCTGACAAAAAAAATATTATTTACAGTGCTTAACGTTCACTGAGATATTATTTCTGTTGAAACAATTACATTTTCCATTGGTAATTCCCACCAAACCTTTTGTGGGATTAGTACCCACAACAGTTACAGAGGATGATGTGAGTCTGACAACAAATATTATTTACAGTGCCTAACATTGACTAAGATATTCTTCCTGTTGAAACAATTACATTTTCCATTGCTATTTTTCCAAGATTAATATACCTCATTTCTATTTGAATATATAGCAATTATGTTTAATATACCTCATTTCTATTTGAATATATAGCAATTATGTTTAATATACCTCATTTCTATTTGAATATATAGCAATTATGTTTTTATGTTTTCAGTTAAGAATGTGAGTTTGCTTGTGGCATTGATTGTTTTATATGAAGTTCTAAATATTTGTAATTAAAGAAAATGCATAGGTATCCTATCTTCGGTTTCTGATCATGTCCCATCATGTTTGGTTCTCTTCAAAGGATACAAGCCGAAAGAGGGATATGGAAGATTAAGGGGCAAAACATTACATTGATGATCAACATAAGTTCCTTTGTGGAAATAAATTCACTCAAGTGTCCAAATTCTATTGGATTTGGTAGATATGAAAATTTGTATTCCGTTAAAGCTAGAATTAGGTATAATTACCAAAAGATATGTGTTTAACAACATGGGTAGAAGATCAAATAAAGAATTGCAAAATCAATTGGATTTTTTCTTTTATTTGTACTATATGTTTTTCTCGCTCATGGGAGGGGATGAAGGGTTGGAGGCGATGCTAACACATATGCTCATGGAAGTGGCTGAAGCATTGGAGGAGATGCCAACACTTATGTAGTGATGGAAATAGTTGTTTTCTACATTCCAAAGTTAGAATCTGGTGAGCCTGAAAGTTTGCTTGCGCAGTTAATGTATAATGTACACAACTACTTGTCCCTGGGAAAACTGTGTAATCCATTTTTTTAAACGAAATCAATGAGAGAACAATATAATATATTTCTTTGAATTGTATATGTTAGTCCTTTAGTCTAGATTCATAGGTGGTCCACTTTGTCACTTAATACATGACGTGAATCAACAGATCAATGTAATGCATTTGTTTCTAAAAGATATTAGTGAAATCTCAATTTCATATATTTCTTTTGATTGCAAAAGCCAATATTTTAGTCTAGATTCATAGGTGGCCCACTTTCACACTTTATGGATGATGTGAATCACTTTTACATATATTCTAAAATACAGTCAGTTTCATGAAACATTTTGTTTATTCAAAAATGTTGTTTGAATAGGAGACTATGTGTATAAAATTTGTTCAAACATCTTGATTGGATTTGTTCCTTTTTGGTATAAATTCTATAGCCACATTACTCCTTTTTTTTGAAATATAGTTCACCCTACCTTCAAACTTGTAAGGGAGAATGACATTGTTGGTACCATGCCATGCCATGACCGCCCCATCAAAAACGGTCCCATGAAGTGCCCCAATAAACATTTGGCTTATAAAGAACACAAATTTTAGAAAATTGGATTTGAACCTAGATGGGGGAGAATAACATTCCTACCTTCAACCACTCAAGCTAGGCCTAGTGTGGGAAACCAAGAAAGTCTCACCAATTAGAACCACGTGGACAACAAGGAAAAATCACACTACTTTATTGGCAACATCTAATACTCAAAAAGAAGGAAACATCAAAAACTAGTAAAGATGGAAACATTTCTATAGTTGTTTTATCTAATAATGTAATTAATTTTTATCTTATATAGTTTGTAATTAAAAATGCATAAGGAGAATGTTTGCATTGTTTATAAAATGCTCATCTCTCCCTCATAATAAGATGATGGTATTGGCTTTCCAGAACATCTGTGTTATTCTCTCATTTTCTGAATCTTTTTAGAGATGCATGTAGATCAATTGGTATGCGAGCATAAGATCTTGGAAGCCAACCACTTGTTCAAAGTCTTTTTTTCGGATTTGTTGCTTAACAATTCAACACCCTTCTTAGTGTGCCCTCATTGCTTCAGATTCTCATCACATATTGTCGCTTGACGTCATAGCTTTCAATTTCTTTAGTGGATCAACATCATGTTGCCTCGTCGAAAACTGTCAACCGAGAACTCACCAGTCCATGACTTAGGCATGGCTATTCAAGAGCTAATTACACCGCAACAACAAAGACACCGTCATGGACAAATGCAATTGGATACACGCTTTCAATTTCCAAAATTTTCAAGTCAAATGAATGGAGAGATTGTCAATTCTTAGCTCCGCAATCTCTCTACCTATTTCAAAACATGTCCCAAGATGGAAGAGGATATAAAGTTTCAAATCACCAGTCTACAGTTACGCGGCCTAGCGCAAATATGGTGGGATACTGAACTCGAGAATATATCCTTGGTTGTTGAGCTTGGAGATCAAGCCAACACCAAATTCACACATATCACATCTTGGCATGACTTCTACCAAGCCTTAAGAGTAGGTTTTTACCCCCTGGGACATCTCCAAAATCTCCTTGCCAAATTGTTGCAACTCCGATAGCTACCGAATAAATCAGTGCAAGCATACATTGATTTCTTCTACAAATTGCACATTCAAATCCATATCTCTAATTCAGAAGAGGTATTAATTATTAAATTTAATTCTAGTCTACTAATGCTTTTTCATCAAGAAGTTGAGTTGTTTGATAGTACTTCCTTAGACAAGGCCTTTTTTCAGGCCATGGTTGTAGAACGTAAATTGGCTTGTAAACCTGATCTCCTCAAACCAAAAATGGTCCATCTCCTGCTAGTCCATCCAATGTGGCTCTTCACACATCCCGCTGGTTTACATTTCATAAGACCAACTCACAATATGCTTCAATAATATGTCGTGTACTTCAAAATACGCATCCCAACAAGACTCTTTTTACAAAGGTAGAGCAACCAAATTCCTCTACCTAACTTGCAGTTGTTTCTCTTGAGAATCCTACCAAGGTAGACCTCTCTCATCCTCATCACTACTAATGAAGTTGGAACCTCTGTTGCACCTCTATTTACCCATTACTATCAAATCAAACATGAGTTGGTGAGTCTTATCCTCGACAATGGGAGTCAAAAGAATCTTGTGGCACAAGACTTGATTCATCACCTTAGTCTTCCCGCCACTCCACACCCAAACCCATATCAACTAGTTTGGGTTCAAAAGGAAGGCCCTCGTCTTACTGTCTACCAACATTGTGTCATCACCTTTTCTATTGGTCCTTTTTGATATATTGTGCTATGTGATGTTTCTCCTCTCGATTGTGTTGAATTGTTACTAAGCATTCCATACCAACAAGCTCGAGATGTTGTTTATCATGCTAAAGATCACAAATACCACTTTCAACATGAGGGCCACACCTATGTGCTCACATCCTCAGCTGTCACATTAATCCAACCTCTTACTGGCAAAGCTGGCATTAAGAATGTCAATATAAACCAATACATTCCTTTGTGTTTGGTTCACTTTGTCAAGCCAAAAAACAACACCAATGCAACACACCCTACCATGGCTCCACTACAGTGAGAATTTGCAAATCTCTTCACCAAACTACCTGCTGCATTCCCAATTCTATATTGAACCAGAAATCAATCTCATTCCAAGTGCTTCCCTATCCACCACCCCATCTTGCTGGAAAACCATCTATTGGACATGATTCATCAAAGAAACATGTTGTTGTCAAAGGTTAGACTAAACACAAAAATATGTAGGTTTTAAAGAGATATGTGACATCCAATGGTGGTAATAATGGGGTTTAAAGAAAGCCATCAATGGTAGCAATGGATGAAATCTAAAGTTTAAATTGTAGTCGTAAGAGAGCCACACAAGTTGGGGAAAATCTATTGTCAACAACTTTTGGGAAGAGTGTGGATAATGTATCCAATAACATGAAAACAACTGAAGAATGGCAGTCAATGAAGGCTCCTGTTCTCTAAAATTTGAAGGGCCCTATGGTAGAATATTTTGTGTTAGACAAGCAACCTATTTCCTGTTCTCAAATTCATGCTACTTTCTATGAAGGAATAATCTCAACAGCTCACCACTCACTGCTTCTGATGGGAAAGCATGCAATGAGTTCTATTATTTCATAGGGGAAAATATCACTAAGTAGAATGGCACCGTTAGAAGTGCCAATGTGGCTCCTAACTTATCATATCTTGTTGGTCGGAAGGGACACACACTAGTGCATACCCAATGGCTGACCATAGAACCACTGAAGCACAATTTCCCTCCTTTAGTGGAGGAAGTCGGGACGATTCCCACTCTAAATAGGGAGGAATTGGGCAACCAAGAAAGGCTCACCAATCAGAAACATCTGGACAACAAGGAGAAAACACACTACTTTCTTGGCAACATCTAAAACTCAAAAAGAAGGAAACATCGAAGACTAGTAAAGATGAAAACATTTCTTTAATTGTTTTATCTAATAATGTAATTGATTTTTATCTCATATATTTTGTAATTAAAAATGCATAAGTAGAATGTTTTCACTGTTTATAAAATTCTCACCTTTCTCTCATAATAAGGTGTTGGTATTGTTTTTTCTAGAACATCTTTGTTTTTTTCTGAATCAGTCGATTTCTATTATAGTACAGAAAAGTCAAAAGTTACATCAGAGTTACAACAAGGTCGTGGCCTTGTGAATCTTGCCATGAGATTGAAAGTTTGCCCAGAATTACACATGCCAAAATTGAACACAGTAAAAAATTGGGTGACTTCCTTCTGTTGCATCTTCTCCTAAGACTCTAAATAGCGCATAACAGAGACATGCTGAGGCAGACAATCATAACGATGATGAACACCGCTTAAACATGGACTTACAAACATACTGACCCATATTGTCGACACAAAGACTTTGAGACCCAGACTACAGCCGAACACATACAGAAAAACAAGATTTGAAGACAAAGTAAAACGCCTACTTCCGAGGCTGCCAAGAGCGGAATGTCTGACCGGATCAATCATCGTTCGTGGTGTATGGTTCTTCATCTACCCTACACCCAAATTGTAGAGTGTCTTCCGAATCTGAGAGTGGGACCACCGAGCTGGTTGGGACTTCGTGAGTAGGCTCGCTTAGACCCGCCAGGCCTGCTTGAGTAGCTAAGGAGGAACTAACTGGGTGTTGCAGATCAATTGTGGGCATTGTCCCTTGAACTGGTGGATTTTCCAGATTTACTTCTGCCTGACCTCTGAGATTATCACAATTCTCTACAGTAACAGAGACAATAAAAGTGGAGTTGGCGAGTGTGCAGGGTATCCGATACCTGACCGTAGGATGCGCCTCATGTCCACATTCTGTAATGCTTCCTCTCCCATGCCCTCAGCCACGACCAGCTCTGTTGCCATGGAGGCGGTGCTGCTCAGGTGCTAATTCGACGGAGGAAGAAGGGCACAGAGAATTAATGCCCCTGAGCAATCCCCCACACCACAGAGGAGTGCACCGGTGTTGCAGTGGTATGCCAAACGACTAAAAAGGAATGCAAAAAGGTGGGAGGAGCTCCAGGGCTATGTAGCTCCATCGCATAGGTTATCAAGAGGCGTATTAAGGCGGACAAGACCAGAGTTAAAAACTGCATTAAAGATCCTGCATGCGACCAGCTAAAACATGCTATGGGGTGTTGGGTGGCGTGCATGGGCTGACACCTGCCCATGTGAAGCGCCACCTTGGAACTGCCAAACTCATTGATCACCCGCATCGGGGATTCTAGAACATATTTGTTATTCTCTCACTTTCTGAATCTTTTTATATCTACATGTAGATCATAGTGACTATAACCTTGTCACTCTATTATGTTAAAAGGGTCATTCTTTCACTTTATTTTTCCTTAAATGTGTATGTGTTGAGTTTCTTAGTCTGTAATGTAGACCCACCTTGTGATAATAGCCTTATTGTACTGATACTTATTACATATATAACCATGGATAATGTATTTCAAAAATAGATGAAGTCCCAATATACTTGGTTTTTTTTCCATGCTCACATGCCGAAGTAGTGATTTGTAATCATGCATGTTTATGCATTCTATTTATTTTATTTCTTTTTATTATTGTTATATAGGTAGGAAAAATTGGTTGCTTTGGATAGAGGAAGTTGATAAAAAAACAATGACATCTCACAATGGAAAATAATAAACTCTATAAGGAACAACCTTTAGGTATGTGAACTCCCATATATCTTAAAAGTTTAAATTTGACTCTTGATCTCTTTGTAACCTCTTCAATTTTGTATGTTACTTATATGTATGGATCCACCTTTTTTTTAATAGTCTTGTAGGTGATTCTAGAGACATTATATGAGGATGCAATTTGGATGTTCTAGATATCATATCTCTCTATATAGTTATCCCTATAAAATGTGCCATCTGTGGAACTAATTGTCTTGACAACTCCCACAAAAAGGAATATTTAAAGTTCTCATTTGCGTAGGAACTATAGGATTTTTTAAGAAGGACATAGAATTACTAAGATATTATAACGTTTATCCTAAATATTTATCAATATAATACTCCCTAGCTCATTGAGTAGACTTAATTTCATAGTGGGTGGCTACTATGTAGATTTATACACAACACATATAACATTTCAAGTGAAGAATTATAATGTAGAATTGCATCTTATATGTAGGTTTTAACCCCATACATACATTACCTACATACGAATTCTAAAACCCATAAAATAAACAATGCAAGATCATAACACATAAAACACATATACAAAGAGATTTTCCCCTGGATACCAAAACCAGGACTACCAGCTTGATTTTTTATTATATTCCTTTCAATGTTGTAATACATATTTATACATGCTCAAGCATACAATACCATGGACCAAAAACCATCACGTCCAAAACCATGGACCGAAAAACCATCGCATCCAAAAACATGTGCCAAAATCATGAAAAAACCATAGGTGGGTCCACCCAACCTAAAATAGGTTCCAAAACCAAATAATTTTGGGGCGCTATCATAGACCCCATAGAGTGGGGTTACCTGCACCCGTCAAACCCCCTGTGATCCCCCCACTATCTAGTCAGTGCATCAAAGGGGGAGCTCTGCTCACCCTCTAACCCCTTGGTTAACTACGTGGGCTAGTCATGGAAAGAATATAACACAACCCAACACTCTCCCACTTGTTTCCTTCTTTCCACAGGGGGCCACAAGAGAGATTAGTCATTTATTCAACCGTGCAATGCCCATTGTTTCTGTACACCAAGAGAACTTCTCAGAGCTCATAGGTTTTGTCAATGCATTTACAGTATTCTTCAAAGTGTCCACCTTTACCAGCAACACCTTTTTGTCTTCTATCATATCCCTCACAAAGTGACAGTGAACATCAAGGTTCTTTGTCCTTAAATGATATGCAGGATTATTTGCCAAGAAAATTGCACTCTGGTTGTCACAGTCTCTCCTTATAGCTCCCTGTACTAACCCTATACTTGAACACAATCTCTGCAACCAAACTACTTCCTTGCTTGCATGAGTGGCTGCCATGTATTCTGCCTTTGTAGTTGATAGTGCCACTACATATTGTTTCTTACTCATCCAACTGACTGCACCTCTAAATAAGTTAAATACATACCCACTTGTATATCTTCTCTGATCCAGATCCCCAACTTAGTCTGCATCAACAAAGACATGAATATCCAACACTCTGTCCAATCCTGGTCTTCCTTGGTAGCTCAAACCATAATCACTAGTGCCACACAAATACCTAAAAACCCGCTTCATTGTTGTCTAATGCTCATTTCTTGGTTTTGACATAAACCTGCTCAATACTCCCACTTCATGTGCAATGTCTGGTCTAGTACATACCACTGCATACATTAGGCTACTGACTGCACTTGCATATGGAACACAGGACATGTTCTCTTCCTCTTCTTGTGTCATGGGACACTGTTTAGTAGATAACTTTACACCTACAGGAATAGGAACCTTCACTGGTTTACTATCCTGCATATTAAATCTCTGTAATATTGTCTCGACATACTTCCTCTTGTTTAACCAGAGCTTCCTCTTTGCCTGATCTCTTTTAATTTCCATGCCCAAAATATAGTTTGCAGCACCAAAATCTTTCATGTCGAATTTGGAGGACAATTTTGTCTTCAAATCCTAGATAATTTCTTTGTCATTTCCAACCAACAACATATCATCCACATACAATACCAAATAAATAACATGGCCACCATTTAATTTAAAATACACATAGTGATCTGCTTTGCTTCTAGTGAAGCCAAGTCCCCATATAAATATATCAAATTTTTGATACGAGATCCTTAGTGATTGTTTTAACCCATACAAAGACTTCTCTAACTTGTATACCAATTATTTCTTACCCTTCACCGCAAAGCCTTCAGGTTGCTTCATGTAGATTTCCTCTACTAGATCCCCATGAAGAAATGTTGTCTTCACATCCATCTATTCTACCTCAAAATCAAAAGTAGAAGCAACAGATAAAAGTAATCTAATAGAAGTTACCATGGAAATAGGAGAAGAAATATCACAAAAATCAATTTCCAGCATCTGGGAATAACCTTTTGCTACCAACCGAGCTTTGTATTTCTCCACCTTTCCTTTTGTATTTGTCTTTTTCTTGAACACCCATTTTCTACCAATGGGTTTCTTTCTAGCTGGCAACTCCACCAGATCCCAAGCCTCATTTTTGTGCAAAGATGTGATTTCATCAACCATGGCCTCTTTCTAGAGTTTTCCATCCTCTGAATCTATTGCTTCCTTCACAGTTCTAGGATCATCATCAGTAATAGATAAATCAAAATTTGAACAGAAAGAAAATGGACTATACGTTTTTGGCTGCCTTCTTTCTCGAACTGATCTTCTCACACCTACAGTTGGTGTCTTTTCATCTTCTGATTCCTCCTTTGCTGTAGCGTCTGGTTCTTCCTCCTTTAGCTTAAACTCTACCTTCTCAGGTTCCTTTGGTTGGACTTCATGTTTAATAACATCTTTCACCTCTCTGAACACCGCATTTTGACTGTGCACAACCTTCCTTGTTACTGGGTTCCAAAGCTTATAACCTTTTAAACCATCCTTATACCCAATAAAGATGCAATTTTTAGATTTACTATCCAACTTGGTTCACTTCTCCTTTGGAACATGCACATATGCATCACATCCAAATACCCTAAGATGTGAAAGAGAGGGCTTCTTATCAATTCGTACCTCTTGTGGAGTTTTATCCTCCAACGATGATGAAGGTGATCTGTTGACCAGGTAACATGCTATCTCCACCGCCTTTGCTCAGAATTCCTATCCTAACCCGACACCACTGAGCATCCTTCTTGCCCTTTCCATCAACGTCTTGTTCATTCTTTCTTCAACTCCATTTTTCTGAGGTGTATATGGAGTAGTCTTATGTTGTGCTATACCATAATTCTTATAGAATTCTTCAAATTCCTTACTGTAAAACTCTCCACCATTATCTATCCTCAACACATTTATCCTCTTCTTTGTCTGGTTTTCCACCAAAGCCTTGAATTCTTTAAACCTGTCAAAGACTTCAGATTTCTTCTTAAGGAAATATATCCATGTATTCCTTGAGAAGTCATTTATAAATGATACATAGTACACAGACTTACCCAGTGATGGAACCTTCACAAGTCCTAACACATCACTATGAACAAGCTCTACTATATGTTTCGCCCTCTTACCACCAGAGGGGAAACTCACCTAATTTTTCTTCCCATATACACAGTTTTCACAGAAATTAAAAACCAGAGAGCTATTACTCATACCTTCTACCATACGTTTACCATGAAGTATTCGAAGGCCCTTCTCTCCAATATTTCCAAGCCCTTGATGCCATAGCATGGTCTTCTCTCCAGAGACCACTAGATTTTCTGCTCCACTTTTAGGAACCACAAAATTGTTGCACCCATCAACAACCGTGGTACCCTGCATCTTGTACATAGTTCCAATCCAAACTCCTTGCATCAATACCACTGCTCCCTCAACCATATTGTATGTATCATTCTCGAACACTATTTTGACACATGCATCATCCAACTTGCTTACAGAAATCAAATTTCTGGCCAATGCAGGAATATGCAGAACACCCAGAAGTGTTCTAACCCTTCGACCTTGCAACTTCAACTTTACTTTTCTGCGACCAATGATTACAGTTTTCCTATCATCCCCTAAGAATAATTTCTAATGTCTTTCTCTAGGTGCCTCCATAAATTTGGAAAGAATGCTTATTTCACATGGAAAATATGGATGAGTGGTTTTCAAGTAAATGAGGATCCTAATCAACAACTGATAACTTTTACTATTTACTAGTCCCCCCACCTACAAATAATGAATGATTGAAATTTTTCTCCATGGGAGAAAGAGAGGGTTTAGAGTCTACCATGCTATACTTTTCCAACAATTATGTAGCATAATTTGTTTGACTAAGTAATATTTGATGATTTTGTTATGAAAATTCTACATAAAGATATTACCAAAGTGGCCTGAAATCTATGATTTTGAATCCATTATGAATTTTGTATTTCACATGCTTGATGTGATCTTCACGATTTCCCGTAAAGATTAAGTCATCAAAATGAAGAACACTGATGATCATGTTTTTACCTTCCATTCTGAGATATAGAGTATCATCAAAATCATTGTGATGAAAATCAATGTGCCTAAGGTATTCATCCATTTTGGCAAACAGACATTGGTTGTTAGTTTTAATTGATATAAACCTTTGATTTTATGCTACTTACATTTAACATCAAATCCGATGGGTTTAGTAATGCAAACATATTATTTTAAATCACCATTAAGAAATTCACTTTACACATTAGTTTCATGAAGTTTCCAATCATATTGTGTAGCTAGATTCATCACCATTGTATTCACATTCAACTTTTCTATTAGGGAAAATATTTCTTCATAGTCAATGCCTTCTTTTTGAGAACATATTTTAGTGACGAGTATTTATTTCTACTTATATACTTCACCATTAAATACTTTATATTTAATGTAGTATACCCATTTGTAGCCAATGGGTTTAACATTTGTTGGATAGTTTATAAGTTTCCATGTTCTATGTTGAGAATGAGATAAGAAAAATCTTGATTTAATTTTGTCCTTGAATTAAATTAGGAATAAAATTGTAATTCCACATCACAAGAAAAATTGTACGAGTTAACTAAGTCAATTTGACATAATTGGATTAGTTAATTCAAGTTGAGAGTCTAACTTGAGTCATGTAGAGTGTCTCCTACTTTATAGGAGCCCTCGTTGAGTTTATTTTGAGTTGTAATTAATTAATTCAATTTAACTGAGTTAAATTCAGTTAAACTAGTTCCAACTGATGGATGAACTAGTAGGAGCTTAGACAATGGGGTGTTACTTCAAGTGTTCAACCAGTTAATTGATGATATACTCATAAATAACTCATTCATGTTAGATATAAGAGTTAGTTGAGATTGGAGTTCACGGGCACTGTACTATCAATTGTATAATCATCCAAATTGTATAAGTGGTGCATGCAGTTAGAGGAAGGTCTATGAGGATTTCGCAATTCCAATTAAAGAATTTACCTAACTAGTAGGGGCTAATTCCCAAGGAAATGGAGACTTGGGAAATCAGAAAATTGGCTAAGTATTGGTCTAGGCTTGTCTTGGAAGTTGTGAGATAGATAAAGATAATGCAGAGGTTTCTCGGGCTTGACGAAAGAATTGTCATATTCTCATATTTTCTGACTAATGCAATATACATATACCAGGGGTTTTTAATTGTGACTCTCTAAAGGAAATCATTGTGTAATGTGTTGATTGAATTATTTCTCTTGTATGCTTTGTGATTTCATGATCGATTAATTCTTTTCATTGATGAGTAGAGTAGATTCAAGTCTTTTGTTTTATAAAATTACATAAGAAGTGTGAATCTATAGGGAAATTCTACATGGTATCAGAGAAGAAATCACACTCGACGAGGATAATACTACTTTGTCTTTGCAGGTGAAATCAAATTTGTAGGATCATTCTTCAGAGGCAATAGGATGTCATTCTACAGATTGAGACTTAAATATGACCTTGAGGGTAGTTCTAATTATATTAGTTAGAAGGATATGATGGAGGAAGCGTTGGAAGAGAACGAGTTGAATGAATTCATAGACAAATATATTCCTAAGCGTCCAACAATAGATGCTCAAGATCTAGTAGAGTGGAAGAAATGTGTTGCAAAGGTGAGAAGGACCATACTAGAAGGAGTTTGAGATCCTATTGTCTCAAACTTTCATGGCAAGGATACACCATATGCAATGTGGCAAGCCTTGATCGACTTGTTTCAGAACAACAGTGACCATGAGAAGCTAGCACTGAAGGATAAGATTCAGAAGATCAAGATGCAAAAGGGTGACATAATACCACAATTCTTTAGCAGGTTCACCCAATATAGGGATGAGCTAGGGAGAATAGGTATTACAGTTTTTGAAGATGATCTGGTCATCCTAGCATTTCTAGGAATTCCAAAGAGCTGGCACAACTATGAGGATTTGGTAAATGGGATGGACCATCTACAAAAGTAGGATCATTTGTTGTTTGACTTGGTGTAAGAAGAGATAAGGCAGAGCACTAGAGATGGAACCTCATCCAAGTATGATGATGAGAGAACTTTGACTTACCTAGAAAGCTGATAAAATGGAAAGGAAATAAATTTCAATCCAAAGGAGATTCTAATCAGGGTAGCAAGAAGAAGGAGCTACCGAAGATTAAATGTTTTCACTATCATGAGTTGGGACATTATTCCATGAAGTTTCCACACAATAATGCCAACAAGAAGCCCTCAAGAGTGGTGGTAGGTGAATCTCTTGCTTCACAATTTGAGGTGGATTTCACCCTCATTGCATGCATGGTGACATCAATGATAGGTAGTGTGTGGTATTTGGATAATGGATCCTCATTCCATATGAACGACAACAACTGAGTTTTCAATGTCTTAGAAGTGAAGTACCTCTAGATGCACATTAAAATGGGAGATGATTGAAGGGATAGCATGACCAACATTGGTGTAGTTACTTTTTAGAGGGATTTCAGTTCTCCTCTCACATTAAAAGATGTCATGTATGTTATAGGTCTGAACAAGAATTTAGTTTTAGTTTCTATGTTGGAGGATTGTGGCTATGATGTGATATTTACTAAAGGAAATGATTTCCTTCCAAACATAGCTAGAGGATAGGTGAAGCGGATCAGAGTTCAAGTGAGGAACCTCTACAAACAAGATGTAGAATATTGTGATGGTTTGAGCACAAAAGAAGAGAAGGTGCATGTTTGAGACATCGATGAATTGTGGCAGAGATGATTGGGCCACTTGCACCACTAATATTTGATGATCATGCAACAAATTTCTACAGGACTTCCAAAGGGTGCACTATAGTAGGGAGATACATGCAAAGGGTGTACATTGGGTATGTACACCAAAGCCACCTTTCATGATAACGACAATCAAGCGTAAGAGATCCTTGAAAGAGGTCAGTGAGAGGTGAATTAACCATTCTCGACAATCTCCGTGGCCAAGCACATGTATTATGTAATATTTGTAGATGATTTCTCACATAAGTGCTATATTTTCTTCATGCAAAACAAAGATCAGATGTTCTCTAAATTTTGTAAATCTAAAGCACTTGTTGAGAAATACACTAGTAGAAAAGTGAAGGCTCTTAGGAGTGATAACGGTGGAGAATATGTGTTAAGTTAATTCAATAACTTCTATGCATCAAAAGGAATTCAATGGGAATTAATAGCACCACATAATCCACAACAAAAAGGGTTGGGTGAAAGGAAGAACACAATTATTGTGGGAGTCTCATGGGTGATGTTACATGATCGGGGTATACTATTGCACTTGTGGGCTGAAACATGCAACACAACTATATATGGGCATAACAGGTGTCCTCATCATATTCTCTGGATGAGTACACTAGAAGAATATTTTTTTTAGGTAATAAACCAAATATGGCACACTTCAAGATCTTTTTCAAGGAAAATGCTAGAACCAACAAGTGAGTTGGGAATATTTGTGGGGTAAAATGATACACCTCACAACTATTAGGTGTACCTTCCATCTCCAAGGATGATAGTTGTTTGTAGAGATATCAAGTTATATGAATAGAAGGCCATGGCATGTTACCTTGAGAGGGAGCTTCAATTACATTCATATGAGGAGCTTTTAGCTCTAAAGGAAGAACCTCAAGATGATGTGGAACAAACACATGTACAGGAGAAGTAAGTGGAAGAACCCACTCATGCAGATACATCTAGAGATGGAAGGAAGCACACCAAATATGCAGATAGATTCATGCATGATGCTAGAGAGAATGTGGGATCACTCACATCACAGTGTAGGAAGAGGAGGTCACCTAATTGGTACACTGGCCACATGGCTCTGATCAGCGAGAGTGTAGAGATTGAGTCATCCTCATTTGAGGAACCATTGTAGAAACTAGTATGGGTTGATGACATGGTAGAAGAGTATGACTCCATTATCAGAAACAATGTTTGGGAAGTAATCCCAAGACCAACGAATAAGTCAGTGGTCAGTTCCAGATGGCTTTACAAGTTAAATCAAGTAGTAGATGGGAGTGTCAAGAAACACAAGGCTAGATTTGTTTCCAGAGGGTTCTCTCAAGTGGAGGTAATTTATTATGAGGAGAACCTTTATCCGGTAGTAAGGTACTCTTCAATGAGATATGTTCCATCACTTTCATCATAGTTGGGATGGAAGATACATCAAATGGATGTGAAGAAAACATTCCTCATTAGAGTGATTGAGGAAGAGGTGTACAATGAGCATCCAGAAGGATTTGGGACCTTCAATGTAGAGCCACGTGTGTGGAGAATCAAGTGAGAATCGTATGGATTGAAACAACAACCTCGTTCTTAGTACACCAAAGTCAACAACAATTTCACCAGGTTGGGCTTCACCAAAAGTGAAGCACCTGCCGACCTTTACCATACTGTGATTGAAGGTCAATTATTGATTATAGTATTATATGTCGATTATTTAATTCTAACAGGTGATGAAAATCTAGTAAAATGTTGCAAAGAGGATCTTGTAAGAGAATTTTAGATCAAGAACCTGGGGCTCATGCATTATTTCCTTGGTATGGAAGTATGGAAAGGAGATGGGGAACTATTTGTCTCTCATGGAAAGTATGCCATTGAGATACTAAAGAAGTGACACACTGAGAGGAACAAACCCATGGATACTCCTCTAGAAGGGAATTGGACAAAGGAATATGCTACTTCAAGTGAATTAGTGGAGGCCACTATTTACAAGCAGCTTGTGGGTTAACTTATATATTTGGTGAACACATGACTGAACATACGTTTTGCAGTTAAACAAATTAGTCAAGAAATCGTTAAAGAAACCAAAATATATTAGAAGGTAGTTAAACATGTGTTGAGATACCTTAGAGGCACCACTTAGTTTGGTGTTTTGGTATAAACAGACATAGGGACTGAAGCTTCAAAGCTTCACAGATGAAGATTGGGCAGGGAGTGCATCAGACATGAAGAGAACATCAGGGAAAATATTCATTATTGGGTCAGTAGTATTTTCTTGGTACAATAGGAACCAGAGACCAATTATATTCAGTTCATGAGAAGTAGAACACATTGTTGCTAGTCAACAAACTTGTGAGGCAATCTGGATGAGTAAGATCCTTGTTGGATTATTTGGTTAGTAGATGGATCCTATAGTGATTTACTGTGGCAATCAGAGTTGTATCCAAATCTCTAAGAATTTAGTTTTTTGTGATTGATCCAATCATATCGACATCCGGTATCACCATCTACGAGATTGTGTGCAAAGGAGAATCATGCTATTGGAGTACATTCCTATAGAGGAACATGATGCAGACATCTTGATTAAGTCATTGTCCAAAGGAAATTTTGAGTTCCATAGAGGTAGGATTGAGGTATATGATAATCCATTTCTTTTCTAGAGGGAGTGTTGAAAATGCAACAAGAGATATCCTAATTTAATTTTGTCCTTGAATTAAATTAAGGGTAAAATTGTAATTCCACGTGACAAGACAAATTGTACAAGGTGCATAACTTAATTTGACTTAGTTGGCTCAATTAATTCGAGTTGAGGGTCTAAATTGAGTCATGTAGAGTGTCTCCTACTTTATATGATCCCTGGTGATTATGTTTTCAATTGTAATTAATAATTTAGTTTAACTAAGTTAACATTAGTTAAACTAGTTCCAACTGATGGAGGAACCAATAGGAGGTTAGATGGTGAGGTGTTGCTTCATGTGTTCGACTAGTTACTAATCGTTCGCTCATAAATAACTCATAAATATCAGATCTGTGAGTTACCCAGTTAAGGTTGGAGTTGAAGGGTAGTGTACTATAAGTTGTATAATCATCCAAATTGTACAGGTGGTGCATGGATTCAGAGGAAGGCCTATGAGGATTATACAATTCCAATTGAGGAATTTCCCTAATTAATAGGGGGCTAATTCTGAAGGAAACATCACAAGTAAATATGGACTCAGGCAAGCATAAAATTGGTTAAGTATTGGCCTAGGATTGTCTAAGAAGCTCTAAGATAGATAGAGATAGTGTAGAGGTTGCTCGGGCTTCAGCAAAGAATTTTAATCTTCTCATATTTCTGACTAATGAAATATACAAATAGAAGTGGTTTTTACCTGTGGATTTCTTTACGAAATCATTGTGTAATGTGTTGATTGAATTATTTTTGTTGTATGCTTTGTGATTTCTTAATCGATTAATTATTTTTGCTGATGAGTAGAGTAGATTCAAGTCCTTTGTTTTAGAAAATTACATAAGAAGATTGAATATATAAGTAATTTCTACATTCTATTTGCAAATATTGAGTCATATTCATCCAATGTGATGTCATCATTTTGTATGCTTCAATGCTTCTTCAAAAAAAAATTCCTTGACGGGGTCATGAGTGACTAAGGAAAAATATGATTGAGTTGAAATTTTAGTCCATGTCTCATTTTTTTCATCTTCATGAGCATTATTTAGTAACTAGTGTGAGCCATATTTTTCGTTTTCTATTTTTCAATATGGTGAAGTTAATGCAATATATCTATCCTTTATTGAAGAATCTTCACCTGAACAGGAGAAGTCTATCTCATGAATATGCATACTAGCAACTATGTCTTTTTCAATCCAAAATTATTTTCTTTGCGTAATTGTTTGTCTATTTTATTTTCTAGGTGATTGAGGTGATTATAAAGCTCTCACACTACTTTTAGTTTTGTTTTATCAAAGAAAACATCCTAAATAATAATAAACTTCCCATTATATCACAACTTGTATCCTTTCATTTCATCTTAATAACCAAGTAGATTGCATTTCATGATGGGATTCTCTAACTTAGTCCTTTTTACCTTAGGAACAAAGGCATAATAGGTGGAGCCAAAACTAAAATATGATTTATTGAAGGCTTAGTATAATACCAAGGTTCGTATGGAGAAATTCCATATTTATCTAATGTGGGGGATCAATTCCTTAGATAAACAATTTTATGAATTTCTTCTTCCTAATAATTTGTTCTTAACGACTTCAAGTGTGTCATAGATCTTACCACTCCTATCAGTGTGAAAAACATTCCTTCTATCATCTAGATTTGCTCATTATATTATTTTTTTATCCAATATTTGATTTTACAAAGGGAATAGTGTTGGAATCAACACATAAAACTATTTTTACCAATGGGTCCCAATTTGGTGAATAGGGATTTGAAAACTTTCGGAAGCAATTTAATGCATCAAATGATTTTTTGGGGGGTTTTAAAGCTTTTATTATTAAGAAATACACATTTTATAACTATTGTATCCATATATACCTTTACAATGAAATAATAATCATCTCTATTGTATTCCATATGAAAATGTCATTCCACGGATAAGTTAAACTTCCTATTTCATGTAAGCCCTCGTTATTCATGTTGAAGGGGATAACCACTTGACCATGATGAATAATAATATAGAATATTTGATATTTTGACTCTATTTAATAGTTTAAGGAGTCAAACTTAACCACTAGTATGATATTGGACTATGCTATAATCATGCTACTAAAGGGAAAATGGGTTCCATTCTATTAGAGTGCATTTTATTCCATAGATGAGTAAAGTAGTTGAGTGTTGATATGAAGAGAGAACATATAGAAGGTTTTTGAATTCTAGCATGCCATTATATGGATACCTCACTTCTCTAAGGAGAAATAAACCCTCATAATGTAGATTTTCGATTTTCTAACATGTTGCAATAGATATGTTGTGACAAATTGTCCAATGAAATATCCATCATAGATTAGAAATCATATTGGAATCAAAGAAGGTTTCTTTGGATTTATTTTTGGGATTTGTAGGGAATATATATTAGTTAGGTCGAGATTCACAAAACCTAGCCATGGCCTATGAATCTATGAATAAACCTCATGATCCCAAATAGGAGAGATTTTCACATCTCGAAGAACAAGTCATAGATATAGGCCATAATGGGAGAATACTCATGTTGGTCCTAACTAATAAGCTTGGGCTATTGAGAGAAGATGGAGGTTATAACAGGAAGGTCACATTAGAGAGGAAATCAATAGATTATGAAACACTAGCGAGGGAATATAAGAAAGGACTCAAAAATGATATACCAAGTTCAAGTGTTGTGAACCATTCATAGTCCCTATTAAAAATGGAATCAAAGGTCAACAAAAAGTTATGTCAAGGTGATATTGATGCTTTGAAATTAAATCACTAGTTGCATGATTTATAATTATATTTTAGTGTTAATATTATAGAGGAATTACATAATATTTCATTTGCTTGGCTGAAATTATAGGTCCATGCCCTACCTTGGTGGGAAATGGAAATCGATACCTTGATGTTGAAAGGATATGCTACATGGATTAAGTGGGAGGATTTCAAAACCGTGATAAAGTTAACATTTTATAGTATATGGTATGTAGAGCACCATTGGATCTAGTGGCATTACTCCAAGAAAAGATAATGGTAGCGTGTACATGAGTAGACCAAAAAATTAAAAATATGGCCATAATTTTGGGTATCTCCCCATAGAACTTAAAGTTTCTCCTTAAGTTTCTCATGGATCTACACAATTATCTTCAACAACAATTAATTCTATTGAAACTGTTGTCGCTGCTACATCACCTTCCAAAATTTTGGCCTATGTTCAATTTTAGAACCTTCCATGGTTTTGTACATTGTTGTTGAAAACATTGAAACTCATTCGATGTGTTTTTTTGAGGTGTTTTGGTCCCTTTTGTAAGATAGGCAAAATGTGATATTTTCACATGTTAGTTGTCGCACAATGTGTATGAGATTGTTCTGGTGGTTTCAAGGGGATACCCTTTTTTGAGTGAGTTAATATAACCATGTAAACATTTGTCGCACTAATTTCAAATGTTTCAAGAACTATTGCACAAGTGTCATTGCGTTCGTCGCAAAGTATATCTTTAGCGTCACACTTGTCATAAGTTGTCGTAAAGTTGTCGCACTAAGGGAAATGAATTTTTCATGTGTCCTAGATGATATGTTATGTTGCGTAATCAAGTATTCTAAGTGTTTTAACATATTTAAACTCTTATCACTATTCAAATCAGCCTCATTGATCCCGCACTTCGCCAATTTTTGAATAGTTTCCCAGCTAAGCAACCTAGCTTCACCTGACCTCCCTGAACTGTGCATTACACAGCATAAAAATTCTAGTTGTGATGTTTCCTCTTGTCATAATGAAATACATAGTTCCCACCTTCTAGAACTATTGCACTAGACTGTTCTGGTGATCACGCGCCGACCCTAGATCCCATAATTGCACAATCCATCTTCTCATCATGGCCTCAACTGTGCATTGTGCAATATATAGAATCAATATCATCCCTTGTGGCCCTGAGCTATGTAGTTCCACATTGGGCCAACCTCCTCTGTCTCCCAGAAATGTGAAATGTTTTGATCCAGTGCCTATACCCTCATCTTGTCACACCAACCTCCGGAATTGTGCATTTTTCTTCCTCAGTCTAGCCTAGACTACACATTCCATAGCCTCAAGGCTAAATGTTCAACCCTAACAGAAGTAACAAAAATGCTAGGAAATAGGCAGGGTAAGCAGTGGAATGTTGCAGAAAGCTAAATCCAAGTGCATCACTTGGAGTAAATCAAACTGGCCATCAGCAAAAAAGGAAAGAACAGTGGCCTAAGTGGAAAAGTGATAAAGTCATCACTAACTTCCCCCATTCCCTTCAAAGTTTCTTACTAACCTCCCATGAGGACTGCAGGATCTGCCTGACCAGTCCTCCTTGTGCTCTTCATTTATACAAATTTGATGTCATAAATGACTTCTTTCGTTGAAAAGAAGCCACATTTCTTGTGTAAAAATTCTTTTCATTTTGATCTACTCCCTGACTAAGTTTGTTTCCCAAAAAAGCTTAGTAAACACCATTTCCCATTCTCATTCCCCACAGTACTAACTACTAACTGTATCTACACTAAATCCCTTATGTTTTCCCTTCCCCCTACTATTATAACACCATAGTGTATAAACCCCTAAACCAGGGACTATGGTCAACCCTGTCATGGGATTACTCTAACCTCTGGTTAGAGTAATAACCTCCCCCTAATCCATCATCTCCCCTCTTTCGAAAAATTTCACAAAAGGCCCCTTTCCATCTGCTTAAACCCACTTTCAAACCCCTTTCCCCCCACAGATTAACCTATACCCCGAAAAAACCCACGAAAAACCCAAAACCTATAGTCCCGCGCCACTAATATTAAATCGAATATTTGAATAGTTGAGCGGGACCCAACCCGAAACTACGCCTTTGGTCAAGAATAACCGCCAACCGTTGATCTTCCGCCACCCCAGATCTAACGGTGGGCAGTTAATACCAAATCTGGACATGCCTCCCTTTAACATCCGGGGAGACGGCGGTAATGGAGGCCGTACCCAGGACGCGTGGCAGGCGCTGGGGTTGTTCGGAGCCCCCCTCCCCGATACCGCCTATCACCAAAGGTGGTGCGGGGAGACCACTTACCACCTCCCTAATACCACCCCTGCGGCACCACGTCACCCACACATCACCATGACGTTGCACGACCTCCGCCCACCCCCGCACTACGTGGCCCTCCACGTAGCCCTGCCACTGTTCTCCGCCCACCACCGTGTCCATCCACACTGGCCTCCAGCTCAGCGTCCACGTCACCCTCCGTACCCCGGGCCTACCATGACGTCATGCTGACGTCATTGGCAGAAAAAGTGCCAATGACCCTTTTTGCCCAAATTTGTCGTTAAAAACAACCAAACTAGCTGTTTGTTGTCATTTTCAAGCGAAAAGGACGTAGCCACTATTAACTTGTTCACCGCAAAATTGCCTCCGATCCATCAAATTCAAAGTTGCGGCTGCCATCACTTATCAATCCAGCTACAGTGAGCTCCCCCTGCTCGGCCCGAGGACGTTCAATGCTATTTTTCTAGGTATTCACCGCAAGTTCCTTGTTTCGCCCCTATGCATGCCATTTCTATGCGAATTCTCCAATAAGCATCGCTCAAATCCTAAATTACAAACTGTCTACTACTGAATTTGCGATTAAATCAACCCACATTGCCCCAGCTCCAAGAATTTGACATTCAAACGATAATTGACGGCTTGAAAATTAAAAATTTAGCCCCAAGTTGCTCGGCATTGTTCCCTTTTGCCGGGTGGAGGCCCAAGTCTGCCTGTCACCAAATTGAAGCCCGCACACCCTCTGCAATTATCCTCATCAATTCAAAATCCCTGTGAAATTACGAAAAAACAGCAGAGACAAGTCTGCCAAGCTTGCTTATTCCACTGTGAAGAAAATTTCAAGCTTTATCTGCAGTGAGCCAGTCACTTAAGCTTTGAAGAACCTTACAAAACCATTGCACTCACTTGGTTCAAAATCAGACTACATAATGGCTGCTCCTGCACCCACAGCCCTCAGTGTTGCTCCTATAAATGCACCAAATAAAGACCTGGAGTCCTTGCCTCTTGCTAACAGGGACTACCTCATCGAAGACTTTGTGGGTAACAGGGACTTTTTCCAGACCTTTAGGTAATTAAGAGATGACTACCTGAATGGCCAAGATACATATGGGATATGGGAGTCAAATCGTCCATACTACTGTCTCCCCTCTGTCAATGTTTTTCCTGAGATTATTTGCCTATGCTCTGAAAATTATGATGTGCAGCACAGAGCTATTAAGTCTCCATCTGGGAGCATCCTCTTTCACATTAATCCTGAATCCATCAATAAGATGCTCCACTTTGATCAAACTGAGCTGTTGTTCCCTTTTTCCATGAATTATCTGCTGGACACTAGTGCCAGGATGACCAGTGAGGATATTCAGAAGATTGCGAGGACATTTATGAGACCTGAATTCCAGTCCACAGGGCCACCTCCCTACTTGGATGTCTATTTTACTGAGGTAGGCAGAATATTGCTGGACATGATTGCTTATGTATTGGGATACAGAACCAATGAGCATGTGGATGAAACAATGCTAGTATTGCTAGCTGCTTACAGCCCAGGCCAACCACTTGCCCGCAAATATAACTTTGCCAAGTTCATAGCTAACAAGATTCATGATAAGTTGTGCAAAGTAGACAGACAGGGCGTCTTCAAGTACTCATCCTATATCTAACACCTTTTCATGTACCATCAGTCTGAGGTTTTTCCATGCTACATCAAAAAGCTAGATTATAAAGGGGAAAGAAGATCTGTTATCTTCTGGACATCTGTCTTTCACGAAGTCCGAAATTCACCCTATTCCTATTGTGAATTTATTGACCAATTTGTATACGCTGTCTCTTGCTTATTGATGAGGTCCCCTCCTCCCAGAATATCAATTGAAATACAGAATGTCCTGCAGCTCTCCAGGAATTACAAAATAGGTGATTGGTACCTATATGAGGATCATATAGTCATCAGAGTCTATGGCTGTGAGCTCTGTCCTTACAGGCTCCAAAAATATGTGCCTATGAGGATATTTGCCTTGGAGTATTATAGGCAGTTAATTAACTCTGACCTCACTCACTTTCACAGCTCCAAAAAGAAAGCCCATCTCAAGTTCAAGCACCAGGTGGGCCCCTTCATCATGAATAAAAAAGAAGGATGGGAAGATGCTGACCTAATCCTCAAAGACAAATACAAGCTATCACACAGTTTCTGGTGGGTCCCTTATGACCCTGAAGGCTTCATTACTGCTAGAAGAGTCAAGTACAGGCTACTAGGTTATAAGCATTGCAAATATCCACACATTGAAAAATATGCCAACCAGCAAGAATGGTAGCAGGATACCTTAATTGAAAAATTAACTGAAGAATAGATAATGCAAAAGAATGTCAAGGAATTGGAAAAGACTTTTGACCTAGATTCTGTGCAGCAAGTACCCTTCAAACGACCGCACTCAGCAGGAGAAGGGACCTCGGCCTCAAGAACTACACCAGCCACACAGGCACCTTCTACAACAACACCAGGTACAGACAAAGGGAAAGGAATAATGGGTGCTGAAGAAGAAACCGTGAAAGAAAATCCTCCCCCTTCAAGTGAGCAGCAACAAGAGCAGCAACAACAGCAGGCTCCCCCTCCACAAACTGAGCCATCTACAGCTCCAATTTTGCAAACCCCAGCACAAGAGGAGAGGGGTATGAAAAGAGACAGAGAAGAGTCCACTCCTGCTAGTGGATCCTCCCAACAACCCCAGACCAAAAGGCAAAGGGCTGACTCCCCAGAGGTAGAAGACATCACTGAAGAAGTCCTTGACAGTTCAAGGAAAGGGAGGGAAGGAAGCCAACATACAGGTACAAGCTCCTTTTAGCAGGAGCAAGGATTACAAGTTGGTTTGGAGGTGTCCTCCTCCTCTCAGCAGAGCAAGAAGCCCAAAAGCACTAAGGCTTCTTTCAAGCAAATTAAGGCAGAGAATGACTTGCTGAGGGTGGAAGTCTATAAACAATTTCTAAATGCAACACCAGCCCAGAAAGAAAGGCTAATGTCTGTATATGAAATTGAAGAGGAGAAAATTATCCTAAGCCATTTCAAACCTACAGTGCCCCATCCAAAATCAGCGACATATTATGTGAAGACAAGGGTGGAGGTCCTAGCCAAAGACATCCATCCCATGGACCAAATTGAACTCCACAAACAGACTGGAGAGATGGTCTATGCAACCTTGGTGGACAGGGCAACCATGGCCCATGAATTAAAAGAGTCACTGAAAAATACCAACATTCAGTTGGATTTTGAAAGAATGTCCTCCCTAGCCAAAGACAACAGAATAAAATCACTTGAGGACATTATTATCGACCTAGGACATGATCCTAAGGATCCAAAGGGTGTAAGGGCCCTTATGAAGAAAAAGGAGGATGACCTTAATGCATTAAAGAAGAGGTTAAAGCTGTTGCCCACAGAGCACCCTCAAACAGCAGAGCTACAAAAGGAAAAGCAGGTTGATGAGCAACTGGACCTCATAATGCAGCTAAATCAGAAGGTCCTCGACTTGGAGAAAGAGCTTGAAGGGGCATTACAAGATAAACAGGGAGAATCTACATCCCAAGCTCCTCCAACTACTTCAACCACTGCAAAAACTACAGAGGCAGCAGTGGCTCCCACAACAGAAGTAGTAGCAACAACAACAGCTCCAGATTCCAGCACAACCGTGGAAGAATTGAGTAAGGTCATTAAAGAAATGGAGCTCCAGGCAAATGAAATAAAACAGGCCAAGGAAAAATTGGCAGAATTAGATGCCAAATATGATAAATCAAAAATAACTGTGGCAGAACAAGGCAGAGAAATAAAGGCCCTAAAAGAAAAGATAAAGGCCTTGGAGAAGGAGCTGAATCTGGAAAGCACCATGCCTGAGATAAAAAGAATTCTATGGGCCAAAATTGACCAATCCATCACTAAGCAATGGAAGTCAATTAAAACTATACATGAGCAAATGGATTTAATTGGCCAAGCACAAACAACGATTCAGAGGGCCAAGATAGCGCTGGGAAACAGGCCTGACCAGGCCAATAGAATGATAGACTTTTTGGACAGGCAGGAAAAGGAGGAAATGGCAGTCATTGGCATAGTCAACAGAACAGAGGCTGTCCTCACAGCTAAGAAGGTACTCACTCTCAGGAATTATGTACAAACTGTGGAGAGGAAGTGCTATGAAATACAGGCTGAGGTGGATGAATACAACCTCAAAATGGCAGCACTGCAAGCAAAAGGACTGCCCAGCCTACTAAGCGGTGCAGGAAGACTGATCTCCAGAGAGCAGTATACCAACAGAATGGCAACTTATATTGAAAATCAAATCACTGCATCTTGCAGTACTTCTGAGGAAACATGGCCTCCAACAGGACAGAGCCTATACAATAAACGTGAAGGCCTGTTTTTTATTGAAAATGAGGTAAAGAACCTTTTTGAAATTCCTCCAAATGTTTACAGATATACAGAGGCCGATGAAACTTTAGTAAAAATTCGAAGACATCAGCTGCCCAAGGAGGATTGGTGGCAGGCAATGCTTCAAATTCTGCCACGATAGCTCCAGTTGCTCGGTCATTGCCGGCTCCAACTCACTAGAAGACAAACAGCAGAATAAAATTAGCATTTAAGGCAGCTGAAAGGTGACTCAGCACATGGAGAATGACAGCTAGCCCAAAGGATAAGAAGATACACAAATTTTGGACAGCGTACCCTCAGTCGACTCCAACAGCCACCAAGTCAACAGTTTCTGACTATTTTGGACAACTAAAGCACTGAAGAGTTATTACAGCATTAACTTTCTCAGCTACAAGGCTCCAGGAGTTGGCATAACATTAATGAGCCATTAAGTCATTTCCTTGATATTTTTCTCATGTATATTTTGTATATATACCCCCCTTAGCAACGCATGAGGGGTTGGTGATTTTCACTCTGAGGCAAATGTATCGTACACTTTCATATTATCTAATACAAAGGGCTAGACCAGCTCAGTGATTTCTTGAAAATTTGATGTCTTGCTGATGACATGCGTGCTGTTGCAGAATTCTTGTGCTGTCTGATGGAATAATAATTTTTTCTTATTCTCTGTTTTGTCTTCTTATGTTATTTAATCATGCTCATGTTTCACTAATCTAGCAATAGAGAAAAGGGATAGTGCAGGATATGCTTGGTTACACCCTGTGCTCAATCTTTTATTGTTGTAAATGTTTTCTTCAGAATTAACTATGGACATGAAATCTTAAATGCTCATCTTTTTCATTAATTCTATAAATGTGAATGTTATCTAGAAATTCTTCACTGCTTCTAAATAAGATTCTCACTTCTTTTGCATATCAGTTTATTGGAAGATTCTTAACTGCCTTTCATGAACTGGATACATCACACTTAATCACAATTTCAAAGCGTTGTTTCTCAGACATTTATTCAGCTCTGCAGCATCACTACTGTAGCAACACAGCACACCAAACAACTAAAGGACCACTGACTCCATGCCCAATGGCCTAGAACATTCTAGTGAGCACATATATATCTTGACTGAAATCATCATCCAACCAAGTCCAAAAACAAACCTTGAGCATCATAGCTAGCCTAAAAATTCTACATAAACAAAGCTAAAACATAAAGAGAGAGCCCTCTCTGGTCATAGGTAGGCTAGAACCTGTGACCCAAAGATTGGTTAGTGGTTACCTCGGCCGTATTCCCTTGGGAGTCAAAGGGAACAACCTGTGTGATAACACAACTCAATGGATAACTTCCTTCATTAAAATATATGAGAGAAATAATTACAACATAATGAAGAACTTAGCTTTGCCTCAAATTCAACAATTTTTCATCTCCCATCTCTCATCTATATCTCCTCTCCTACATCCTATCTAATAATTCTCGATCTCCTAACTCGTAATTATCCCCCATTCTTTAATCTCCGATTTCATTTAAATACATAGAGAGCAAAGGGATGTTACAAAAAAGCTGACTACAAAATGATTTGCATTAAAATTTTGTAGAGCACCATTGGATCTAGTGGCATTACTTCAAGCAAAGATAATGGAAGAGTGTACATGAGTAGACCAAAAAATTTAAAATATGGCCATAATTTTGGGTATCTCCCCATAGAACCTACAATTTCTCCATCAGTTTATCGTGGGTCTACACAACTATATTCAGCTACAATTAATTCTATTGAAACTATTGTTGCTGCTACAACACCCTCCAAAATTTTAGCCTATGTTCAATTTCAGATCCTTCCATGGTTTTGTACATTGTCATCGAAAACATTGAAACTCATTCGATGTGTTTTTTTGAGGTGTTTTGGTCCTCTTTGCAAGATAGGAAAAATGTCATATTTTCGAACATTGTTAGCTATCCACAATGTGTATAAGCCTATTTTGGTGGTTTCAAGGGGATACCCTTTTGTAAATGAGTTAATCTAACCATGTAAACATTTGTCACACTAATTTCAAATGTTTCAAGAACTATTGCACAAGTGTCATTGCATTTGTCGCAAAGTATATCTTTAGTGTCACACTTGTCGTAAGTTGTTGTAAAGTTGTTTCACTAAGGCAAATGAATTGTTCATGTGTCCTAGATGATATAAGATGTTGTGCCATAAAGTATTCTATGTGTTTTACCACATTCTAAGTCCTATCACTATTCACATCAGCCTCATTGATCCCACACTTAGCCAATTTCTGAATAGTTTCCCAACTAAGCAACCTAGCTTCACCTGACCTCCCTGAACTATGCACTACACAGTATAAAAATTCTAGTTGTGACATTTCCTCTTGGCATAGTGCAATACATAGTTCCTACCTTCGAGAACTGTTGCACTCGACTGTTCCGGTGATCACACCCCAACCCTCGCTCCCAGAATTGCACTATCCACCTTCCCATCATGGCCTCAACTGTGCAATGTGAAATCTATAGAATCAATATCATCCCTTGCAGCCCTGAGCTATGTAGTTCCACACTGATCCAACCTCCTCTGTCTCCCAGAAATGTGAAATGTGTTGATGCAGTGCCCATCCCCTCATATTGTCACACTGACCTCCGGAATTGTGCAATTTTCTTCCTCAGTCTAGCCTAGACTACACATTCCATAGTCTCAAGGCTAAATTTTCAACCCTAACTACATGAACAACATAATTGCACAGTGACTGAGGCCCTCTCCCAGCTTGTCATCACGTTCTGGCTCAACCAATGGATCAATATGCACTATCTTAGACTTGTGGTTTTTCAGACTGATTTAATCTCGTCACTAGTGAATTGCAGATGCAGGTACGTTATACACCATGGCAAGATCATTAAGAAGGAAAACATGTGGAAATACATATTTCTACCTAAGTATGCAAGTTGATCAACCCAGAGAAAGAAAAGGGACACCAGTTTGATGGCAACTGAGGACATAAGATCATTGAAGATCCCTTATAACCAACCCATGTGGAGGTGGAAATAAGAGCATTCTAAAGTAGACATTCAACACAGAATAATAAAAGTGGCTTGATATTGCCTCATCATCAAGAAGTGTCATGTCATCAGTTGTCACATGCCACACCATATTGCGGATGATGTAAATTATCTATTCGAAATGTATTGTAAAGTGGAAGTCCAAAGGACACATTCATAATATAAAGATTCATGTAAAGTAAAAAATTCATAGGAAGTCAAAGAGTCATGAGGGTATAATTATTGAATTTCAGCTTCTATGATCCACATCATGTTTTTGAGACATGTTTTCAATGGTAATCTTAACATTATTTTTTATACTATCCATTTCTATGTATTATAAATATAATTATCCATAAACTAACCACTACAAAATTATGATTTATAAAATCGCATTTTTTAGAGAGGCAACCTAGTTCTTTTGAGGTGCAAGGAGTGGCTCCAACAGTCCACTATTGGAGCTAGTGGTGTTGATTGTATACATGTGTCTTGGAAAATTTACTTAATATAAGATGCCTTATCGCTAACACATTCTTCATGCATGGATTATGGATATTTGTAAGACTATTTTGTGGGTGTTTGTAATTCGTGTTTTCTTTCATCTGTGTTAAAGTATTTGCACTATTTCTTTTATTTTGGTAATTAACATATTGAGAATGTGTTGTAATCATTATTATCATTGTCGCATCCTTGTGGAATATTCTGCTGGATATTAATCAAATATTCCTTTTTACATTGGCTGCAACAACAATCACATCTTTGTATACTATTCCACTTGATGTTGTACATATTCTTGCCTTTTATTTGTGTCTCTACTAGGGTGGTACTATTACCTCTCTCTTAGAGGCTCACTTCTCCTTCCCCTCCACAGTAAAAGAACACTCACCAGGCACACCCACTAGCTTTTCGAAGGCGCATTTTCACTCTATTTTTCAGACAGTTGGAGCGAACGAATATATTTAACACAATCCGAAACTAAGATATGTTATGAATGGGGCTCCTATCCCAAATGAACTGAGGTCTAATTGGTGTTGGAGAAAATTAATTTCTTAATAAAAACAACTAATCACTTCAATATTAGTTATCAACCCAAGGAGCGTCTTTTTATTTCAAGGAAATCAGAAAAATATATGCATAACAAACACCAACAACTAACACTGGTTCTATATGCTTGTGTTCTATACTATCAAACTCATTCAATAAGATAAAAAATGTAAGACTTAAATAATAAAACTAAAATTATAAGGAACAAAAGAAATGACAGGAAAAATAATTATGTTGATCACACAACTTGAATCATTGCTAAATTAAACCACACATTATTGAACTGGAAATTTAATCTATTGCACCCAACATAGTTCAAATGCTAATCTAGAGAAGTAAATTAAATTAACTCTAGAAATTGGATGAAATAACAAATCTGGAAAATGCAGCAAACAAAAAATTAGTTAAAAGAAAGTAAATCTACTTTAAGGAATGGAAATTGATATTCAAATAAAAAACACCTAACTACACTAATTTACACGTTCAAGGCAAAACCTTGTCCAAGGTAGTGGACCCAACTACCCAAGACTCAATTCTTCCTTGAGAAATAATTCATATCAAATTGCAAGTAACATATGTAGAACTCAATGGATAACTTCTTTCATTTAAATATATGAGAGGAATAATTACAGCATATGAAGCACTTAACTTTTCCTCAAATTCAACAATTTTTCATCGCCCATCTCTCATCTCTTATCTCTTCTCCTACATCCTATCTAATAATTCTCCATCTCCTAACTCCTAATTATCCCCCCTCTCCATTTTCATTTAAATACATAGAGAGCAAAGGGAAGTTACAACAAATTTGATTACAAAATGATTTGCATTAAAATTTTGGATTGATTACATAATCTCAATAAAAAAGATCATATCTGAAAGATCTTCCCATCATCATTTAGCAAGAACATGTCGAATCTGGTATTGCAATTGGAAGAATTTGGAAAACGACCACAATAGCAAATATGAGAAAATCATATTCAAAGAACCTTGTGTGTCCCTAAATCCAAACTGAGTTTTGGAAAACTACTAAGACTGAAAATGATTTGGTCCTTTTTGCAAAAAACGCATGTTTTGGAATTTCAATATTCGCCTTCATTTGTCCGGAAAGTCCAACGTAAAACTGTCAGTTCTTATTCCAACAAATTTCTCAGTTTGAATATTTGATTATGAGATGGAAATAAAAATTGAAATCTAGAAAATATCTTGGAGGCTAAAATCATGAGTGATAAAAATTCATTAATAAACCTTCATTAGAAAAACAATGCATAATTATCTTCAATATATTAAAAATAAGGAAGAAAAAATAGTATTTATCCATAATATAATAAATAATTATAAAACATGGATGAAATATACTTTAAAAGTGATAATAATAATGACAAATTAGTGGCCAAACAATTGGGAGGACATATCACAGAGACACCTTAAATGTTGGTGGGTCTAGCACCATCAAAATTTGTGGCACTAGAAGGAGAGAAACAAGATTTTTATTGCTAATAACCTCAACAACCCAAATATTATTTCATCTGGTCAAGGTAGTAATATACCCAACACCACCCCTGTGCATATTCCTAAATTTGGAAATCCTTTTCAGCCTAAGACTATACAAACTTGTGAAATATCTTATGACCATAACCAAGCCATCCACCATGTCAACTGTACCTTTGCAAAAGCTATTGGATTAATACCCATAATACATAATCTTCCATAATTTCTAAAAAAAAAACCAAACCACCCTCACTAGGATAGTGGTCTCAACAATTGAATATTTGGTTCTCGCCAACCTTGTAGAGTGAGCTCTCTCTAAAGAGAATGTAGATAAACTAAAGCAATCTCCAAAATTCAGCGATGGTGACGGCGATAACGTGTTACTATTGGAAGATACTTTTCGTGAGTTTGGTGAATAAGAATAAAACCAATCAGATTATGATGAAGACATGGTGGACCAAGATCTTGAATGGATGAATTAGGGCCCACTTGCATTGTTGGGCATGTTACACAAACATTCGAGGCACCCACAGAAGATGTTAACAAAGTATAACCCTAACAAAGAAATGAAGGCATAGGATCAACTTGATACCTTTTACCTGCATGTGCAAACACTTGAGGTAGGTTAAGATGATGTTGCATGTATAGTTTTTCCATGTAGCTTAGGTAGAAGAGTAGTTGTATGGTATCACAACCTTCCTCTGAACTCAATCCAAAATTGGAGGGGCTTTAATAAACTTTTTCTTGAGAAATTTGTTGATGATAAAACCCCCACCATGCTTTTAAGAGAGTTGGGCAGTGTCAAAATGCATTAGAAAGAGAAAGTGAAAGATTTCAGGCATAGGTTTAACTCTATCTGAATAAATTTCCAACACACATCAAACCTCATGACTCCATCGATATTCATTATTTCACTTTTGCCTTACCAACAAGCATTGTGCAGTTCGTGAAAAGAACTGCGAAGCTAGCTTTGGCTGAGAATTTTGAGGAGGAAATTGAAATTGAAAAGGACTTGCATGCGATTTGAGTCGTCACAGATGACGAATCAACAAAGAACTCCAAACATATGGGGAAAAGGTATCACACCTTCATAAGCAAGGCTAAGGAGAAAGAAGCAATTGATCTTGAGATCTTGACTTGCACTATCAAGTCTTTGTCCAACAAGTTGGTAGAATTGAAACAAAGGTCAAGTGAGACCATTCTTGGTGGGAAATGTCCCCTAAGGTAAAGGTTGAAAACCTCAATAGAGAAAAGAAAGAAAATCAACAAGAAGCATTCAAGAAAGCATGCCAAACATGTGAATTATTAAATGTGGTCATGCAATCTTACTCAAGGTGTGTATATATACAACCGGAAATTAGTTAATTTAGTTGTGCTATGAGATCTTATAGGTGGATTCTCGATAAAACCTGTGAACCCCTCCAAAAAAATAACATAATATATATATTTTTTGATATTTAGAAAGGTATACATCAGTATTTAGTTATAGAACCTGAATATGTACACAATTTTGAATGGGTTGAGTAATGTAGGGAATTTATTTTTATTTTTTTTAATATAGGATGACATTTTCATGGGAGAAGGCTAACCAAGGCCATACAAGAGAATAGAAGTCTACATGAGTGCTAAATGATATTATAACAGATGATCCCTAATATATTAGGTCAAAAGGGGTACATGATGGCTCAAATATATTAATTATAGAGATATGAGTCATCCAAAAACCCCAGACGAGATCACCACCTTCCACTGCATAGAATACTTGTGGAAAGGAGTTAGAAAGAAAACATGTCTGAGGTGGGCATACCCATGCTTAAAAGTAATAAAGCATGTTCGTTGATCAAGTATAAAGAGGATCTAGAATGTATACATAAGTGAATAGAAGGAGTTTTAGAATACATAATGGATCATTAGATCATAGTTGCAAAAGAACGTAGTGGAGATATGTCTTAATATCAAATATATAAGAACATCCAATCAGTGATGTAAGAAAAATGTCTGATCAATGATGTTTCATAATTGATCCTCATAAAAATACCAAGTCATAAAGGGGGAATATTTGTATTGCATAATCTCGAGTGCCTACATATAGGATGGTGATATGGAGAACTCGAACATATAAGGTGGAAGGTACCACTGAGAGAAAAATGAATGAGTTTTCAAGTGAACCAAGATGATGACACAACATGAGGTCTTGAGTGGTTGCAGATGCTACATTTCTACACTATGGGAATACATGAGTTGAAGTTGACCATATGAGAAATCGTTCGATTACTGGTCATTGATGTATATCATTAACAAATATGATACAACCCACCAATAATGATAATAAGTGTCAAGGTACCCTAGTACAATCTAACAAATGTGAATAAATGTGTTGAAGTCGAACACATGAAAGAATATATCAGTAAGGAGAAAATAATATATTCTCACTATCGGCGAAGGAGTCTGCCACGAATCACTAAAAACCCTAAGGTACTGAAAAAAGGTTGCTATACCTTATTCCTAGAGGAATGAGTTAGAGTTTATGGGAAATATTGACTAGAAGGAAGGAATTAATGCATTCCACATCAACCAGTGTGAGTGTAACCCACAGGCAAATAATTTGGAATAACTCGAACGAAGAGAGATGAAGTAACCACTCTGAAGTACTTTTCCATAGTACACAATATGTGGCTAGCGCATGACAAAAATCTTGTAAACCAACCAATAATGAAAGCTCACACAGAGGTGAAGAATCCACCAATGGGGTCAAATGGAAACCAAGGTACTACATGAATCCCAATGTGTGATAATGTAAGATGATGTCAAATAGAAAGGAAGCCACTTAGTCAAATGACCATGATACTAATCGATGTTGAGCACATCGTCACCATTTTATGGCTTCCCTCAAGCCATACTAAGTCCCCATTGACTTCTCCCTACTAGGACTAACTCATATACAAGTTTATGGCTTCACTAAAGCCAGACCAAGTACCATTTCAATGGGGGAAAGACTCATTTTAAGTGCTTGGTTCAAGGGTGACATAACTAACTCTACCTTCCATCAAATGATGAAAAAATTTTCTCGTTCCCTCTCTTTTTGGAATTTTTAAATTTTTTGTCTTTTTCATATTTAAAGGTTGAAAAGGAAAAAAATAATTCCTATAGTACATTGGAACGAATGAGTTTTAAGGGAAAGTGCACTAGTTCTTGGGACTGGAATAATCCTATGCTCAATGCAAGGTGCCAAATGTCGGTCATCAACACTTGGGGGAATGTTATTTCCATGGAAAAAGAGGTGTCAATTCATAAAGGATAATGAATGCATGGTTTGAACTTGCAAAAGGCCATGGTGAAAAAGTGGCCTATACATGATTCCAAGTGAAGTCGGCTTAAGTCCAAAATAAGGTACAAGTAGTCAAAATTCAATGAAGTAGTATAAGTTAAGACATGGGAGCATCTAGGGTATAAAACTAGAGAATAGTGGAGAAGAAGAAGAATTAAGCTTCAATGCAAAGTCATGGTGAGACTAAAGAGGACCCCTGAGCTTACACAATAATTGCAACATGGAAGACATATGTCAGCAAGGATCCAACAAGGAAGCCCATGGAAGGGAAGGCTCTACCACTATGCTATGAATTTATAAATGACGAGTGAAAGTGATTTAAAAATCACAACATAATGGGGTAAACCCCTGGCTAAATATCATAGTATGAGGTCAAGATGCATAATACAATAGAAAATTAATATGTCTTAACCTATATTCCAGTTTAGAAAAATGATATCTTCCATGATAGGTCAGTGATCGTGAGGTCAAAGCAGTAGAAAAAACATTACTGAGTCTTCAATGCCCCGAAAAACAACCTTTCCCAACACTTCAAGAAAAATGGTCAAAATTTTCATAAAATTAAAATAAGAATTTTGAACTTTAGAAAAGTGGGTTTTCAAAATTTGGGTATAAAATGAATTTTCAAACTCACCCAAACTCATTTTTACCATTCATGTGTTGAGAGGAAATCTTTTTGGAGAAAATTTCAGTAGACCACATTGATCAAATCATCTAACCAACTCAACATCTACACTCTCCGGGTAATTCTATCCTTCAAACTTTTTCAATTGATTCAATATTTTACCCACATTTTAAGGATATATTTTTAATTTTAAATATTTCACCCCATGTACGCATGTCGATATAATGAAAATAGTGTATAAAAATCCCTACACATGAGTTTTTAGAGGAAAAGTCACGTACGTACGCGATTGTTCTTTACAAAAGTAGGACACATGTAGAGGGAAATGAAAAATATAAATTTCTAATGGGTAAATTCTTTCAATTTTGCAGGATGTATATCATTTGGAGAGAGAGAGAGCATACTGATGTTCACAATGTAGTTTTGAAAGATCGAGAATCATTGGATGCATGAAGACACAAACTTGATTGCTAGAGATGCTGGTTCATTATTGGCATGCAAAAGAGGGAATGTTCATCATAGATGGTATGCCTTTACAGATCGAAGTAGAGGAAATATACTTTATAACAGGGATTTCCCGAAGGTGGGAACATGTTAAAATCGAAGGAAGGGCCCATGGAGGCCTTAACATTGAAGGTTACATTTCTGTATACTGTGAAGAAAATACAGGCAAAGTTGGATCACAGGTTTCAACCAAATAAATCAGAAATTTGCCACTCAAAATCATCCTCTTTACTATTGTCAGATTAACAGGCTCATCCTCACTGCATCAAGATTCACTACTTGTTATTTTCTTGGCAGTAGAATTCCTTAGACCGATTATATACAATTAGTGCATCACGATCCTGATTAACATGAAAAAACATCTAACATTAATTAGATAGAGGAAGACAAAAAAATTTGGATATGGTAGAATCCTTTGCACATTCTTCTTTGAGAGGATTCTGGTGCTATGACCCAGAGTAATTATCACCATCGACAATCTTAATGATCCTAGTATATACAAATGGGTGGATCTGATGAAGCAACTTGGTAGAGGCAAAGTCACTCGGGTGACATTTGATGACGAGTTCTTCCACTGGTGGGAGAAACAAGTCATGGCCATAAATGACTACCCATATGTAGTTGTGGACTTCCGAGAGGACTCAGAGCTAGCACTTCCACCAAGACTTGCATGGGGCGACATTGGTAAAACAATTGATTTTTAAAATGCAATCTCACGAAGTTGAAAATAAAATTGTGAACCAAAAATCATACAAGATTAAATGATCATGACACGAATGTTGGACAAGTGAGCCCTGAGTTTCTACCGAGGCATAAGCATTGGAGTAGAGACATGGAGAGAGAATGGGCTGAGTTTGAGAGAGTTATTCACACTATTCAGAGGAACTTGGAGAGTCTAACTCATCAGGTTCCCATGGAAGAAGTAGAGGATATCCCTGAGGTTGTACAAAGACTAGTGGTTGGAGGACCATGCGAGTGGATGTGGCTCTCCTGATGAGTGGAAAATGTCATCGTCTTCATCCGACATCCTCATCTAGGGCAGGGCCCACATCTCTAGATTTTAGATGAATGATATATTTGATTATGGACATGGTCAATCTTATGCCCTAATTTTGTAGGACATTTGCCCACATTTGTCCACATTTTGTAATATTTGGACATTCTCTATCTATCTGTATATAGACAATTTGTGATGATTTGATCATATATACAAATGATTTTGTGATATTTTTTATTTTAATGTGATGAATGATTAATGTGTTAATGAAATGCTTGGTTAGCTATAAAATAAACAAATTCATTATCTCATCGTGGAGTGTGAATGAAACTAATAAATGTAAGTGGTCTTTGCAATAATATCACTCTTAGAAATTGGCTATGTAATAAAGGACTTTCACATGATAAATGTTATTCAATTGAGACACAACCAATTGTGAATCCAAATAAACTATGAATGATTCAATACCATGAGATATTAATTCAAATAGTAAATTAATAATGGAACTATATTAAGCCATATTATTAGAAGTTGGGCCAATACTTATGTCTCTTGAGACTAACAACTAGCAAGATGTATAATATATTACCCAAGCGACGGAAGCTAAATTCCATTTACGTATACTAGCACCATCGGCGAATCCAAAATACACCAAATAACCCATGGAAACTTCTTAAATTTTATAAAAGTATCATCACCACAAGGCCCATAGATAGAAGTAAAATGTTGTGTACAATATTTACAAAACAAAGAAAATTCTGGGAAAGAGCTTAGGCACAATACTTCTCGAGATAGATCCCATTTATGAGCTCCGACAACATGTTTCCCTCAAATTCAATCAATTATTATGCACCCTTCTTTAAGACCTTCTTAACTATATAGAGACTGGACCACATAGGTTTAAACTATCCCGCCAAAGGTGTCTTGCCTTGGTCATAGACCAAAACATGGTCACCTTCAGAGAAATCCTAGGTTGTACAGTCTTGTCATATTGGGATTTTACTCTTTTCTTATCTGCTCCATTTATTATGGCTACATCCTTATGCTTCTGATCAATACATTTCAAACGAATGAGGTTTTCTTAAAGACTTGAAGTTTATGGAAGAATTTTCACTACTAATTTGAGAGATGGAATTTCACATTCTATAGGAAAGATTTATTCTAACCCGTAAACTAGCTGAAAAGGAGAAAAACCTGTAACGGTCTTAATAGACATCGGTATACCCAAAGTGCAAGATATAACATGATGTTATAGTCAGACTTAGCCTGACTGCTCTTTGTTTGCAGGACGATATTAAGTGATTTATTAACGACTTCTACTTTTCCATTTACATGAAGATAATAAGGATACAAATGCTCCTACAACAATCCCAACTTCAAAGCTAACTCAGAAATCATCTTATTCTAAAAGTGTCTACCATGCTCAGTGAAAATATCTCTAGGGATACTGAAGCATGAAATTATTTGATTGAATAGGAAGAGTTCTTGTCTCACCACCATTATTGAAAGTACGAATAACTTCAAACAACTTCGTAAAGTAGTCTACTTCTATGATGATATACATGTGGGCCTTAGCTGAAGCCGGGTTACAAGTAGTAAAATCAATACCCCACTTGGTAAATGGACTGACAGTGAAAAGAGGAAAAATCAAAGTTGGATATGTGCATATTTTCACAGTATAAACCTGACGAGGGTGGAATTCCTTAACTGCTTCAATGCAATCTTTGAAAATCAAGGGCCAGAAATAGCCTACACGCAATATTTTTTGGGTTGTAGCAAGCCCAGATATATGATCGCCACAAGCTCCACTATGTCAGTCATTTAAAACCAATTTAGCTTCCTCTAAGGTTAAACAACATCTAAGGATTGAATCAATCCCTCGATGATATAAATTGTCACTAATGATAAGATATTTTTTAGCCAAGTGACGCAACTTCCTGCATTCATACTTAGAAAAAACCAAGGGAACTTTGAAGTTTAGAGATATATAATGATATATCTATACCAAGGATCTTCTGAAGAGATGAGAAAAAAAAGCCCATGAGGAAATGATTCTTCATTAACAACATCTTCTTCACAAGGGAATTCCAAGATCAATTCCGCAAAGACCAAAGATTTCTTTAACTTAGCTGACATAAACTTGAGATCAAAATCTTGTAATATGACAGTCCATTTATTATATTTTCCCCCAATCACTCGCCTACTAGGAACACATTGAAATGGGTTGATGTCAAGCAATACAAAGGTTTTTCTAAGAAAAATGTAATGACGGAGTCGTTTGACAACATGAACAGCTGCCAAAGCCAATTTCTCTATAGGAAAATACCTAACTTTAGGACCAACTAAGCCACAACTTAGATAATAAATTACATGCTCCCTAAGAAATCATCTTCTTGAACTGGAACCATACCAATGGTTGGTCTCACACTGTAAGATACAAGAGGAGATCTCTATTATAATCAGGTGGACTCAGAATAGGAGCAAAGGTCAATGCCCTTTTCAAGGCATCGAAGTAGTTTTAAGAGAAGTCATCCCAAATGAATGGGACTCCTTTCTTGAGTAAACACATAAAACCTTTTGTAATATCAACATAATTTAAGATAAATCTCCTTAAAAAATTTACTTTCCTTGAACACTTTGAAGTTGACAGCTACTTGACAGTGGAGGACACTGAAGCGTTTCCTAAAACTTGAAGAGGTCTACATGAATCCCTTCATTAGACATGATGAATCCCAATAACCAAGCATATGTAACCGCAAAAATTAATTATTTGGGTTCAACCATATTTTGGAGTAATGACAACTTTCAATGACTTAACGGAAGTTCTTTGGATGTTCGTCTCTCTTGCGAGAACGAGAAGCTAAATCATGCAAGTATGCTTCAATTATATGCTTGATGTAATGGAAAGCATAGGAAATGGCTCGTTGAATGGTATCCCCAACATTTTTTACGCCAAAATTCATTTCTCTAAATGCAAACGTACCCCTAGGGAAATAAATGTTGTGTTGTGTTGGTCCTCAAGAAGAATTGTAATTTGATTATTTCAAAAAAATCATCCATGAAGGAGAATATCTCATTTCCATCACACTTATCAATGTTCTAATCGATAGACGAAGTGGGGAAATTATCTTTAGGACAAGGGTTATTCAAATACATAAAATTGATGCATACAAGAATTGTTCCTTTCATTTAATCAATAGGGATTTGATTTCAAACAAATTTACTCAAAGGAACATGGTATATGAAACCCACCCTAAGAAACTTCTATACCAAAACCTCAATGGTTTCAACTTTAGAAGGATTAACCGGACGAAGATTTTGTCGTATAGGCTTTGCATTTTCATATGTCTGAATCTCATGTTGAACTATCAAACGATCAATTTCAAGAATGTCTTCATAATACCAAGCGAATACATCTTGAAACTATTTAAAGAGATCAATATAGATTTTGATTTCTTCAAGTGAACACTAAGATCCAATGAAGATATCCTCAATAACATTGGGATTTCAGGAAACATTCACCAAAATGGTTTCTAAAATACTAGACATATTACCTTCAACATAAATATGTGACGGGTCCAAAGTTTTGAACATTTCAACTAAAAAAAGGACTAGACAAGTTTTATTCGACCTCATTAAGTTAGTGAGAAAATAAGATCAATGATGCAAGTCATCCCGCGATATTTCTCCCCCATCTATTTCTTTTAGGATTTCCTCATCAGATGATAAAACAATGTCAGGGAAATCCATAGATGAATTAGAATCAACTATCCATATCGGAGCCACATCCCCATATTCATCCTCTGATGGGAGAGGGATGGGATCAAAATCTACAGAATTCATAATAAATTGATAGGGAATTTCTACTATAGACATTGGATAGGCAATTCCACCTCCTTTCCCCTCTTATAACGTGGCAATAGGAGGGGGAAAGGGCTAAGAGTAAGAAAAATAATGATTTTTTAAAGAGCCATGTCGAGGAACGATCCTAGAGGTTGAAATGGCATTGACATTAGCGATAAGAGATGGAAGATAAAAAGTTTCCATTAACGAAGAATACATTCCAAATCCTAGATTCTCAATAGGCTACTTGGTATTCTTTACAAATGGAACAATGAAGTCTACAGATGCATTGGGATCGTTAGGAGAATAAGATAATTGATCAAGCGTAACAATTATCCCTTCATGGGGGAAACATAGGATGTGAAATAAGGATGAGAAAATGGAATCCATTACATAAACCCAGTTGCGACCCAATAAAGTATTATAATCAAGATTAGCATCTAATATCTCTACTTTTACATTAGCGACCTTCCCCATACACAAATAGGGAAGGAAGATACAATTCCATGAGGCCTATGGGAATGGTGATCTATGGGAATGGCCATCGAATGCAGTTAAGGGAGTAGGACATGGAACAACATCAGCTAACCCAATAGCCTTCCTGCATGCATAAACATGATGCATGTGGAACCCCTGTCATCAAATACAGTTCGAAAGATATTCTTCTTCTAATATGTAGATTTAATTTGCTAATCCATATGATGAGGGAGTCTAGCCTTAACATTCGACATATCAAATCTGACTGCCATAGAGGTCTTAGCGTCTACTGCTCTGATTGCAGAGAGAAAAGCACTCATTCATGCTTCACATGATCACAGTAGCTCTAACACAGACATGACATAAGATTTCTAAGCTAAACCATCGACAATAGAGTAGTTTTGAGAAGCCCTCACATTGGGATTATACGTAGAACATTTTGAGTAGCCTTTTAGCATCCAAGTTCTAGGATCTACTACGGGCCTCTCAATATGTAGAGGTTCTGAGGTATCAAAAGTACTTTTAGCTTTGTAAGGTTAACCCTCTCCATAATCAAGAGCTCTCATTGAATTGTCAATGTGAGACTTAACCATATAAAAACTTGATGTAGCTTTCCCATCCTCATTGCCTCCTATTGGGGCTGTAGTACTAACACTCACACCATCAAATACTTGTTTCCCTTAGGGAAAAGGGTTTGTGAGAAAAACCAAGGAACTAGAATATCCTTTCTGAGTGAACAATTGTTGAGTGTCCTAAATCTTACGGAAAATATGGGTAAGGTGATCCCGAATACATAAATTGCATGGGAACTTAACCTTCATCTTAGATTCCTTTTTCTCGCACTATTTTTAGCACTGGGGTTATTGAAATTTCCCTGCCCTCCCTTATTTTTTTTCTTTCCATGTCCCTTCTTATTCCCTCCAAATTGTTGGTTTCCTTTGGTATTTTAAGACTAGATACTATTAATTGCTAAAGGTTGAGAAGGAGAAGACATAGACGATGTAGTTTTTGTTGTAGAAGAAAATCGACAATTATTGTAATTGATTAAGAAAACTAGCCACATTACTATCAATCCAACCTATAACATTATCGTCATGGGGACCTGCTTTCAATTTGGAAAGGTTGATTTTCGACCTAGGAGCATTAAGCCATATCTTATAAACAACCCCTGACGCAGAGTAAATGGGATCTAATTGTTGGGCTCTAGTGATAGCCTGCTCTTCAGTGAAGACCCCAAAACGTGACACATCCTTAGAGATCTCCACCTGTAATGGTTTAAAAAACCATTCTAGAAGGAATTCATAAGCAATGTAAGTCTTAATCATTCTCTTCCTTTTGCACCACTCTTAGATGTCGTCAGAAATATGTGTAGCCTTATCTTGTTTAAATTTGTTCAAAAGCTTAGTTCCCACATCATAGCAGATATGAAACTGAAAAGGGTTTAGAAACATAACAACTAAATCTCCAAACATACAAAACATAGCCCCTCTTAATTCAATATAACATTTAGCCACAATCCCAGTCAAAGTGCATTGCAATAATCTCAACCTAATTGAATCATAAATCAGGGAGTTAAAGGAGCACCATAGATGGAAAGTGGTTATATGGTTAGCTGAATCCTCACCACACTTCCCTTCGAATTTAGGAATATTGGATGAATGTTTGGTAGGGATTGAAGACCAAATCGGTTGTAGGTCGATTTAATTGTATGCTAAATCCCTGTAATTTAATTTTTCAACCCGGGGGTCTCTAAAATTAGAAGAGACCCAAAATATATTGGACCTTAGATGAAACTGTTGTAGGAAGCTTGTTTAGAATGGTAATGCATATTACAAAAATAAACAATTTTGAAAAGAAAATATTCAAATCTATTTTATGAAAGCATATAATTGATTGTTCTATGAGATTAGTCTATTTTAGAAGATGGAGAATAGGCTCTTGTTCAAGAGTCCAAGTTTTCCTTCCAAATTCCTTGTATAATAAAATTTCCAAACATTTAAGAAAGAATGATGAAATGTAACTATGAAAGCATATAAATTTAGTCTAGGAAAGCATATAAAAAGGTGAATCTTGATTCTGTCTAGTCCTAGTTCACAAAGAAGAGGCTCTTTTCTAAGAGTCCTAGTTGTCCTTCCACATCCAAACTAATTACTAAAAGGATATCAATCTCCACACAACAAGATATGTCAATAACATGAATTCATACTGAAATTATATGCAAGTATTTACAGCAAAGAAATAAGATGAACATCCAGAATTAAAACTAGTATATTCACAACTATGAACATTACTCTACAACAATGTGTACTTATCTTGGTATGGGGATCCTTGCATTCCTCAATGAACACACATGAACATCTATCATACCTTAAGAATCAAACAACACTCATAAGTCATAATTTTGGAGAAAATGTTAGTATTCATGTTGAATGAACAATCATAAATATGATGCTAAGGAATAACTGATAACTGTTAGCTTGTTTTGAAGGATGCTCCTCCTATTTATACATGAATTTGGGATATCTACTCAATAAACCTAGATCCCATAAATATATACTAGATCCATACTTGTCTCAACTTATCCCTAAATAGTAGATACAAGTCCCGTGACTCTCCAATATTTCTCCTTGGAATATGGTCCATATCTCCTTCAAAATATCTTCAAATCCTTTTGAAATTCCAATTTGAGTTTAGGAGGCCAAATAAGACCCTTTATAAAACCTCCAAATAAGCCTACACATGTCATAAAACTCATAACACATATATGTATATATGAAACCATGTTAATTTCCTAGTTTTTAATATCAAATTCACTTTAAACACATAAAAGAAACCACATTGGAAAATAACGATATTAACCAATATAATCATGAAAATGGTTACTTGATGTAGGGTTATGGGGATATAAAGTTATGGAATGACGGTAAATTGATGGAAATGTAGGTGATAATGAATAATATTTTGGAGGCCCAACACACTCCCCAACTGAGGTTGTTGCATCGATTCTTGAAATGCTTTACTTCTGTAAGAGCTCTGGCTTGTACTGATTCTCTTCAAACTTTTCTTAATCATAACATTGATAACTTATTCTCTTTTTATGAAGTGTATTCTGAGAAACATATATTTTTTATTGTTGGTTCTTGTGTGACAACCAATTTTTTTTTTCTTTAATTGAGTATTGGTTCTTGTGTAACAATACTTATATTTTTGTTGCATCAAAATACATGAGAATATTGAGATTTTATTTTCAAGTCTTATAGTATCTATCAACATTTTAATGTGCTCATGAATTGATGTTTTCAAAACAAATAATCTTTTCAGAATCAAACTATAATAACAATTGATTGGGAAGAATATATTGGTTATAATGAAATGAAAATTTGATATGGTTTATTAAATGTAAATATGAATGGATTTCCCTTCCCCCCAACTAAAGGAGTTTTTGGTTTTAACAATATGAGAAAGGGAATATGAATATGATGAGGGATTTTTCCAAAATAATAATTTCAGCATTTAAGGAATTGCAAGATTAAAAATTAGAAAACAACATACCTTCACTTACCTTCAACGTAAATGAATTGTGTATACTGAAGAATGTGGCTGATGATGATGTTGAATCATGAAGTATGTAAACAAAATAATTTTATATGCTTCTTTTTCATGCTGATGAAGTTTGGATCTTTATTTCTATTGATATGAATTGATTCCCACTGCAAGCTATTGAAATGGTATAGTATTCAATTGTTTCTACCCATGGCATAATTCTTATATATGCGAATAGATGTGTCAATGTCAAATATAGAAAGAAATTGTTGAATTACTGGCAATTAATGAATTCCCTTAACCAACATGAGACTACTCACCATTGTTGTCAATAAGAGTCAATATGCCTAAGCACATCTTCCTAGGTATGAATATATGTGTCATATTCGATTCACCTAGAAGATCCAACAAACATGGGACATTGATGTATTCCCATTGTCTATGGGTGAGAGAACCTGTCATTAAGGCATGCAAGCCTCAAGGTATTTTTAAAAGAACTCTAGCCTTAAACCCAGATTATGTGTTGAAGTCGATGGGTCAAGACTTATTACAAGGGATGCCTTAATAAATCCTCTCTCATCTAATGCGAGCATGAAATAATGATTTTGAAGGATTGTGGATGAAAATTTTTGTAGTGGATCAAGGTTTATTGGACAAAACGAAATGGAAAAATGAGATGAATCAGCTTTGACAAAATGAAAAAGGAAAATGGGGTAATCAACTTTTTAAGAGAGTTGAAGGTTTTTATTTGGATTAAATCATTAGTGAAAATGAGCCAGGAAAGTATGATGAGTGTGAAAGAAAATGAGATGGAAATTTTATTGATTGAGGAGGAATGTAATGGTGAAATTGGTCTTTGAGAGGCTTTTCAATGATGTGATGGATATGATGAAATTCTCCCCCTTTTCTTACCCAGAAGCATGTCCTCATGCTTGAAGTATGATCTTTGTCCTCATTTCATAGTTATTTATGAAATGTAGTTTTAGAAAGACATTATTTAGTTGTAGTCATCTGTTTATCATCGCGGAACCTGCAAAAACTAAGTACTTTTTCTACAATGAAATGTAAGTTTATCATAAGATAGAGGTGATCAATCTCTCTAGTTATGATATTTTCATAAAACAAACTAAGAATTGGTACTAATAAAACAAATTAACGAAATAAAATCAAATGAATTTTTACCTCTCTTGAAAATATTGCCTTTGATTACCTGTCATGTCTCGTCATCAATTTCTTCATTTTTTTACTATTTAAAATTCTAATGCAAGCATTCTCATTATGTAGATCTTGTCGAGATATTTTCAATGGCGTTTGAATCATCGAAATCTGATGTCAGATGAGAAAATTATGCTTATTTGATGTTTTTGTGAAATGATGAAAATAGTCATGTGTGTTTGACATGGGAACATGGTGCTAATGTAGAAGATGTAGTAGGAAAATTATGATATTTCATGTTGATGATGAAGTTGTGATTAGTATGTATTTTTTTCATGTAATTTCTTTTTAGCTACAGAATTGCGCATTTCTTGCAACTAAAAATCCTTTGTAGTTCTTCAAACTCAGCGCCTACATCTTTATACTTATTCTCAAGAAACCTATGTTCTTCAAAAAACATACCTTCTTCCATACCCTCACACATATATAAATGAAGAGATACACGCTTGGCATACATGATATCAAACTTTCATCGAATATGAGGAATATTTCTGAAACATTGGTAGAATTGGAAATAATGAGTAGTGTTAGAAACAATGTGATCCAGGTGGATCTTCAGACACCATGGCATGGAAACTCTCAAAAATCAAAGTTATCAGAATGATGTCAAACTAGAACTAGATCAAAGAGCTCATCTTCTTGATTGTGGAGGTGCGAACGGTTCGTCAATCCAAGTCCAGATGATGAAGTTATTGTGAAAGGAAGGTGCCTCTGTTCCTTAAGAAAACTAGGCATTTTCTCACAAAAATAGGTTTTTTGGCCTTAAAGAAAAATCGAAATTGGCATAGTCCAAAGGGCGCACTTAAGGTGGGCCTTTAGGACCCCCATTCAATGATCTCCGATATCAGAGTCGGGGGTATGATAGTTGCGATATTGGCGCCATATAGGCTTGTGAATCGACGATGGAGGATTGGCGTCGGCGAAACCCAAAGGCCAAGGACCGGGACCCCTGTGATTAGCGATCACCAATATCGGCAATCGAAAACGTACGATCCCAACTTGTAATATATCCCAGACCCGATAAATTTATAAATCTGATTTCATAAATTTTGAAATCCGAACTTTCGGTTTTTTCACTGTTTTTCAGTGCTTTTCGGATTTTGCCTAATTGTTTTAAAATGATAAAAAGGCTATTTTTAACGGTTGTTGTGCCCGCCGATGCTTATATAAAAGCGAATTCTATTACAAGCAATAGAGGTCCAATTTTTATGCAATGCCCTGTCCCAAAAACGTGTTATAAAACACAATGGGTAATAGAGATGTGGAGGGGCCATGCCAGAGGACAAGGGTCGGAGAGAGAGTGCCAGAGAGCCCGAGAGCCTATGCTAGGGAGTGCTACAGAAGTCTGAGTGCTAGAGACCTCAACTAGGAGGCTACACTCGATGGAGAGCCACAGAACAAAAGGGCCAAGTGAAGACAGAGATAGCCACAGAGCTTGATCAATCTAGATTGCTGATACACCACAAGGAGTTGCAACACTTGAAATTCTGGCAGATTCACAGGGCTACGATGATAAACCCAAGTACTATAGGGCCAGATAGCCATAGAGCTATCTAACGAGAAGGCCTGAGTGATCTTCTCTTTAAGATGAGTTCTGTTCCTGTTGATCGATTATTCTCTTCATGATCGATTCTTCTTCTTAGCCTTTCATCTGTTGATTAATGCTTCTTTGATCGATTCTTCTTCGATCGCTTATTCTTCATGCATATTAATGCTGTGAGATCAGTGTTTCAGTAAGATTCAACACTTTGACATTTTCTTCAGAGCAACACTTCTTCATATGACCATTCGTAATAAGGCCATAACAAATTGGTAGTGGATTGTGCCTGTGCATTGATAATGTGAATAGATGTTCACCATGGATTGTTTTATCCACTTCTTCATTCACATCTTCAGATGGCCAATGGGTGGTGTGAGGTATATGATCTATTCATATATCTCTTCTTTTATATTATGCTGCAGGGATCCTTGATTGATATTGATGCATAATATTCTTTATTACATGTACTCTTCATGTTATGCTTTGAGATCCCTTATTGTATGTTGCTAGCATACTATTGTTAATTACATGTCGTCATGCATGCGTTTTTCTTCGACATCCCTTTTGTGCCATGTTGGTGGGATGCACACCATGCATGTTTTTGTATCATACTGATAAGAGTCTTTTGATTGAGAGTTATAGTTGTAGAACATCTCTTAGAGCCACTCCTGCATGAGGGCCTCCTTCCTTGTATGGTCGAGACATCATCTCTTATGTACATCACTTCTTTGATAGCACATAATGCAGCGGCCTACACCACCTTGACACGAGGCCCGAAGACGTAGTCTCTCCTAGACAAACTCCTTTATCAACGGATTTTGTTTTCATGTGCTGATGATTGATATGTTCCTCTTCTTTACAGTCTACAGCTGTATTTATTAATGTTCTTTTGACATGGAATTTTAACACATCATGAATGTAAAAGGTCTTGGAAGGCTCCTTCTTCACACCGAGACCTAGATCAAGTCGTATCAGAGCAGGTCTTAACGTTGGTGTGAATTGAATTGTGAATAATGGAACGTGCAATGATAGAGGATGAAAGAGAAATGCACGAGACCATACTTAACATCTCCAAGAAAGTTGAAACCATGTATGAAACTCTACAAAAAGAAACAGAGGAAAAGGAGCGTTACAGCTTCAGTTGAAAGCCATAGAAGAGGCCATGGAGGAACTGAAGAAAAACAAAAATAATCTTCAAACCGTGAATGATGAATTGAAGATGCATCTACATGAAGAGAAAGAGGAGAAGCAGAGTTTGCTACTGCAACTGCAAGCAAAGGACGATGCCTTGGAAAAGTTGTAGCGAGACTCTTGTGGGGTAAAAACTAGTTCTCTATCTTCATGTATGTTTCTTAATGATGATTTCGCTGTGTTTGAAAATCATACCACAGGAATTGGCTCCAAACTGTTGAAGAGAATGGGGTATGAAGGAGAAGGCTTGGGCGTTATTGGCTAAGGCATTGTCAACCCCATCCAAGTAGAGGAATTACCACGTCAAGTAGGGCTTGGGTATGTTAGGAAGGAAGTTGAGGAATGCAATCCACCAACAACAAATGATGAGCAGCCCTCATTAGTTCTTTCCAAATTGAAAGAGAAGGTAAAAGATGTTGATTTACTTTCGATTTCATCTTCTAATAATATGATGTCTGTTGGAGATTTGGAGATCCTAATTACAGGGGCAAATATGAGGCTCCTTACAAAGACAAGGCATGAGGATAAAGAGCTTGGTGCTAACAACCAAGGCATCACTCAACCTTTGGAGGTTATGCACAAACCTCGATTTGCAGGCTCGAGGTACACTAAAGGAGAGTGCTTAAAGGTGTCAGATTCATCTGAGACTTCATCGAGGAAAGAGAATGATGGGAAAACATCACCATCATCCCATGGTAGTTTCCATTGCATGGAGAGAGCTGGGGCAAGCTCTCATTTCCATACTGACATCAGAAACAAAAAAGGAAGGTATAATCACTTTTGATCTTTGAATTTTCATTATGATCATGTTGTTAACAAGGAACGAAGACAAAGGCATTGAAAAACATGTTGTTTTTGTGGTTTACCTAACGATACATTTTCCAAGTGTTGGGAAAGAATGGCAGCACTCATGAGGCATGAAAAACCCTCTAGACGACATGAAAATAAATAGGTTAAGCAGGTATGAAGGAAGAAAACATACTGCAGTCGTTGCAATAGAAATGGACATCAGAGAGCCACTTGCTGGAAGCTCCATCCAGAGCAGCTCCTTAAAGACAAAATGTCGGTGCATGAACTAGGTAAAGCAGTTGTCTGACCAAGAAAACCACCTCAAGGAGGTTAACCATTCACAAAGATAAGTGAGAAATGGTTTCTAGACATGTTTGCGTTTCATGGTCATTTTTTTGTAAATCATTTGTTGCATTTCAAAATATAAACGTGATGATGTGTTTCCATCACGTAGTTAGCAACAATGATGTTTGGTCATGTTTTGAGTCGTATTTGGAGTTGCATGTTAAACTATGAAAGTGATGTTATGTTTCCATCACTTGTCCACCCCACAGTGTTTGGCCTTATGAATGTAAATCATGTGTTGTAGTGATGATGTGTTTTCCATCACTTTTTGAAGCAACCATGATGAGTTGGCCTTGTTTTCATATCTGGAGTATTACGTCCATCTTATTGCAAACTTGTTCATTGAGTATGTGTTATAAATTCGTGGCAAGTATGGGATGTTTAGGTCTTTAGTTTGGTCATGTTATTCAAAGCATGTGATGTTCAAATAATGTACTATAGGTTGCAGAAGTAGCAGGTGTCGGCTCGTCACTTAAGGTTCTGAAGAACAAAGGTGAAGGAGATGGAAGCGATACCTTTTCAGGACATTTGTGATGTAGACAAGGTATAGAAAAAGATGCAGATTACTTTTCATGCTTTTAGAGGACCAAAATCTCCTTAGTGGGGAGGATTGATCGAGGTGGATCTTCAGACACCATGGCATGCAAACGCTCAAAAATAAAAGTGATTAGAATGATGCCAAACTAGGACCAGATCAAATAGCTCATCTTCCTAATCATGGAGGTGTGAACGATTTGTCAATACAAGCTCGGATGATGAAGTTATCATGAAAAGAGAGTGGCTCTATTCCTTAAGAAAAAGAGGCATTTTATCATAAAAATGGGTTTTTTGGCCTTAAAGGAAAATCAAAATCGGCATAGTGCAAAGTGCGCACTTAAGGTAGGCATTTAGGACCCCCAACTAGCGATCTTTGATATCGGAGTGGGGGGCATGATAGTTGCGATATCGGTGCTATACAAGCTTGCGAATCGGTAATGGAGGATTGGCGTCAGTGCAACCCAAAGGCCGAGGATCGGCACCCCTACGATTAGCGATCACCGATATCGGTGATCGGAATGATCGGTGACCTGTGATCCCAATTTGTGATATATCTCAGACCTGATAATTTTATAAGTTTAATTTCATAAATTTAGAAATTCGAACTTTCAGATTTTTCATTCTTTTTTAGTGTTTTTGGGATTTTGCCTAATCATTTTAAAATGATAAAAACGCTATTTTTAATAGTTTTTGTGCTTGCCGATGCTTATGTATAAACAAATTCTATTACAAGCAACAGACCTCCAATTTTTATGCACTGCCCTATCCCAAAAACATGTTATAAAAAACGATGGGTAACAGAGATGCGGAGGGGACATGCCAGAGGAAAAAGGCTGGAGTGACAATGCCAGAGAGCCCGAGAGCTTATGCTAGGGAATGCTAGAGAAGTTTGAGTGCTAGAGACCTCAATTAGGAGGTTGTGCCCAATGGAGAGTTGCATAATGAAAGGGCCAAGTGAAGACAGAGATAGCCATAGAGCTTGATCAATCCAGAGCATCGATACACCGCAGGGAGTCACAACGCTTGAAATTCTGGCAGACTCATAGCACTGCGATAATAAACCTGAGTGCTATAGGGCCAGATAGCCATAGAGCTACAGAACGGGAAGACCCAAGTGATTCTTCTCATTAGGATCGGTTATGTTCCTGTTTATTGATTATTCTCTTCATGATCGATTCTTCTTCTTAGCATTTCATCTGTTGATTAATGCTTCTTTGATCGATTCTTCTTCAATAGCTTATTCTTCTTGCATATTGATGTTGTGAGATTAGTGTTTTAGCAAGCTTTAACACCTTGATAGTTGCTTCAGAGTAGTGTTTCTTCATATGGCCATTCATAATGAGGGTGTAACAGATTGGTAGCAGACTGTGCCTATGCATTGATAATGTGAACAAATGTTCATCGTGGATTGTTTTATCCACTTCTTCATTCACATCTTCAGATGGCCCATGGGTGATGTGAGGTATATGATCTATTCATATATTTCTTCTTTTTTATTATGTTGCAGGGATCCTTGATTGATATTGAAGCAGGATCTTCTTTATTACATGTTTTCATGATTCCTTGTTGATTTGATGTGGGATCTTTCATATGATGTACCTGCTGTCATATCTCTTCATGTTATGCTTTGAGATCCCTTATTGTTTATTGCTGGGATACTTTTGTTTATTACATGTCATCATGCATGTGTTTTTCTTTGACATCCCTTTTGTGCCATGTTGTTCGGATGCACACCATACATGTTTTTGCATCATACTGATAGGATTCTTTTGATTGAGAGTTATAGTTGTAGAACATCTCTTAGAGCCACTCGTGCGTGAGGGCCTTCTTCCTTGTTTGATCAAGACTTCATCTCTTGTGTACATTGTTAGCCTCCTGTTGGAACAGGTGTTCATCTTTCATGATTGACAGTTTTACATGCCAAATATGTCATACTTTGCATACTGCAATGCTCCATATTTCTTAAAGACGCCAAAGAAGAGGCCATGAAAATGTGCCAGTCTAAATGCCACTGTTGTATTCCAATTTTGATGTCTTAACCATTTTTGAAGAATGTTCTGTAAAAGGGAAGTCCAAACAGCTTAATCTTGGCTTCCTTAGGTTTCAATTTCTTGTTTTAGAATGTAGATAATTGATATCTGTCCAAACAGTTTAATCTTGGCAGATTTGTAAATAGGTAGAGAATCAAAGGAGCCCAACTGCTTAATCTGGGCGCTGGGCAGAAATAAGTGTAGATTTAGATAGCAGGGCAGTCAAAAGAAAAATTGTAAAGTAGGGTCTGCAATTCTAAGTTCACCCAAACCAAAAAGAAGAAAAGATGCTAGGTAAGTAGGCTGGGTAGGTAGTTTTTGAGGTTGCAGAATGTTGATATGTGATCAGTTTTGTGTTTTAAAGTGATATTGTACTTCAGATCACAGGTACAAGGCAATTTTCATTTGGAGGAGCTCAAACTAGACATCTCTAACCTCCCCTTCTTCCTCTTCCCTAAAATCACTCACTAATTTCCCTTAAGAGGTCAAGATCTGCTTCATTCCTCTTAGTTTCATCATTTTCCATATCATTTGGCTGGTGAAGATCTGCTTCACTCAAAGATTTCCATTCTTCCTCTATGAGTCACCTTTCCCCCTTTGATAGCCTAAGATCCACATACTTAGCGCTTTCTTATCATTTCCATATTAACTACTGACTCTATTATGTAAATCCCTATCTTTGTTCCCCTTCCCCTACTAAAGTTATGTTAATAGCTCCCCTATATACTTATCCCGTCCCCCTGGTTGAAACATAACGATAAGTTCATTGGGAATTGCTAAGTTTATCTGAAACTCAGCAAGAACCCTCATCTCCACCCTCAAACTATCTCTTCATGCATATTACTCCATCACACAGTATAAAATTCCTTTCACGTGTATAAAAACCATCTTATTTGACTTATTTTCACCCTCCCAAGGTATAAACCCCTTGTTTTGCCTTAAAACCCTTCTCAAACTGCATAAATCCATCTTTCTAGGCTTTCGGATCCCTCCTGATGCCTTTAAAAATGTGTTATAACCCATAAACCCACATTTCTAATGTTTAAAACCCCCCTCCATTTAATAAATCATTCAAATCGCACCACGGGCCTCGTCCCTAATCCTCTGCCACCTCATCTTTGCCGCCAACTGTTAGATCTAGCGTGCCGCAGATCAACGGTGGGCGGGTCCTTTCCCCAGCGAAGCCGCTGAGGGTTAACACCTAGGGGATCAGCGGTTTTACCGTCGTACTCCCGCCACACGTCACCCTCCCGGCTGTGGCGGAGCCCCCTCTATCGAAACCACCTACGCAGATAGGTGGTGCTCCCGAAACCAGATATCGCTCTCTCCCACTTCTTGCGTCAGCATGACGTCACCCTACCGCATCACCATCCCTTGCCGGCCTCTTGCCACCGTATCCTTGCCACATAGCTACCTCCATACCGCCAAGTCACCTCCTCCGCCGTACAACCACGTCACCCGGCCGCACTACTGACATCATCTACTGATGTCATCCTGCCACGTCACCGCCGTACTAGGACCCACTACTGACGTCATGCTGATGTCATCGTCAAAAAGTGCAAAAGGCGCAAATCGCAGCCTAAGAAGCCCGAAATCAGAATCTGAGGCAGTTTTTCATGCGCGATTAGCTAGCGCTAGGCCTACGGGAAATAGGCCAAAATGGAAATCCCCTCATCGTGCAGCCCCTAGCAAGCCCGAAAGGCGCAGAATGACCTGATTTTCTTCGCGAAGCATCCAGAAAGGGGCAAACACAGTTTTTAAAGCAACAGAGGGCCGAAAAACTGCCATGAAAGATCGATGGGACAGTATAAATCACTCAGAAGATATTAAAGACTTCAGGATCAACACCAAAGAGTATCAGAGGGAAGATGAAGTGGCAAAGAGTATTAGTTCAGCAACATCAAAGTAGGTCAAAATTAAAAACCTTCATCAAAGTCAGCAAAGCAGTTAAGGCCATTTAAAAGCCTATCTGGTCGGAATTAGTGCACATTAATGCCAGCAAACAGCAGCAAAACCAAGTTAGAGGTGGAGATAAAGGACAAATCACAGTTATTATAGGAGGACTGCACCGAGCCACCCAGGACGGACATTAACTCAGTTTTGATACCACTGCCCTCAGCGCAGCTCAAAGATATTTTCATGCATTTATTTATGGATAATATTAGGTTAAAGTAATCATTTTTTTCAGACCTGTTTAGGTCGGCTGTAATAGATAAATTTTTGGATAATTTTCCCTATTTATACCAACCATCTGTATTTTTTAAAGGATTGGTTGGTTGATAATCTTCATTAGAGACTCGCACTAGATATCTGAGATGTTTTACTTAATCAAAGATTGCTAAAAAGCTTTGGGGAAACGACTGTCTGCTCTTTGTCTAATGGTTTGAAGAATTGAATGTGGAATCCTTGTGCTGCAATATGAATCAATAAGTGTTCTTCACCTCTGTTATTTCCTTTATGCTAAAGTTGCAGAATGAAGGATTGGTCTAGAATTTGCTTAGCTGCACTCTGTGCTCAGTTTCTATGTCTTTTTAATGTTTTCTTCTTGATTTAGGCATAAATATGAATTCTGTTATGGCTCATGTTTGACCTATTTCACATATGGATGTCTGTTATCTAGGAATTCTTAACTGCTCCTAGATAGGCCTCATTTATCTTCTTTCTGCTAGCCTGAATGAGAGATTCTTAATTGCCCCTCATTCCTTAGCCTCTAATCCATCTCTTTTACCTTGAATGATTGTTTCATATGCAGCTAGCTTGCTCCATATTCCTTCTTGTGACCAAGAAAATGCACCAACAATCCTACTCCTTGACTCCACGCCCAATGGTTCTAAAAATTTCATGTTATCCCTACCTCTTTACTTGAAAGCATCATACTTCCCACCAAAAAAAAAAAACAAAACCCCTTGAACTCAATAACTAGCCTAAAACATTATCAAGAAAGCTAAATCAGAAAGACAGAGCCCTCTCTGATTGCAGGTGGGCTAGAACCTGCAGTCCAAAGATTGGTCTGTGGTTACCTCGGCCGTATCCTTTTGAGTCGACCAGAAGGACAACCTGACTGATAACATACATCACTTCTTTGAGAGCACATAATGCAGCAACCTACACCACCTTGACATGGGGCCCGAAGACGTAGTGCCTCTTGGACGAACTCGTTATCAATGACTTTTGTTTTCATGTGGTGATGATTGATATGTTCCTCTTCTTTACAGTCTGAGCTATATTTATTAATGTTCTTTTAAAATGCAATTTTAACACATTACAAAAGTAAAAGGCTTTGGAAATGTCCTCCTTCACACCTGAACCTGGATCAGAATGCGAGAGTTGTTATATATGTCATAAATAGTCCATTACATATATTTGATAGATGACTTATTATTTCCATAGAAGAGTTCGTGTTTAGAACATAATACTTTGAAGTTATCCACAATTTTTGTGCACTTTATTATTTGATCAACCCCATATATGAGCTCCCTATCCTATAATATCATTACACACCTGCAAAATAAAGGAATACTCTTAAAATTATCTCTACTAGATACACCAACGAGGAGTATATTTTGTGCCGTTTAATTTCACAATATGAAAATCTCTCTCAATTTACTTCGTCATTGATATATATCAACCATCCCAAATATGCACAGCTTATTCATAATCTTTTTATCACATAATGTGTAACATGATATATGCAAAACAACATAATTTAATTCTCTTTTTCAAGGGCTGGTCGGGGTTCAATGGTTGAAGGTGATGGTAGAAAAAGGAATGGATACATGGGTAGCATGCCGGGCCAAAAGAGTGAAATCGAAACTACTGCTAATGGCTTAACTTTCTTTCCATTCACCATAATTATGGCCTTGGTCATATAATCAATCCATCCTTAGGTGCCCAACACCAAGGAACCATGTGCCTGACTTAACTAGAGATGGAATGTTATATCCTCCGACTGATGGATCCATCAAGAAAAGGCAGAGGTGGGAAATTGGTTCGACTCTAAGAGAAGCTCTCAATGGGACCTGTGAATTCTGGGTTTCGTACCAGGCCTATTTATTTGAAGCGAGTATCCCCAATGGCTAATATCGATAGTGAGTTGGCTTGGCTCCTCTTTTGATATGAATTGTGCCAATTAATAGCTTGCTCCCTTTAAATATTAATATGGAACCTCACTTCTGAAACCTTTATTGAACACCTTTCGAGTTCCGTTGATCCCCTTTGGTTATGAATTCGTGGTCCCTGCTCACTCTCATAGCTATCTACCCCTCTGCAGCATTCAAATTGAGGCCATCTGTCCCAGCACTTAAGAGTAGATTTGGATATTGTGCATTTGGTCATGTTGCTTCGAGAGTTGGAGTTGATGTTTCCAGCTCTAAATTGCTCATTAACCAATTTCTGAAATCATAAAAGAGCTGGTTATATCCAGGAATTGAAATAATGTCGATACATTTCAAGATGTAGTCACATTTCAATTAACAGGCTAGTAATATATGAACAAAAATTGCCACGAAGAAACATCAACCTTATAAAGTAGAACTTAAAAGATCCATGTTACAAATAAAATTTCTTATACTTGAACCATGTCACAATGTTGTGGTAGTAAATGTGATATCAGTTTATTTAAATGTTACGTAATAACAATGCAACAAAAACTACAATAGTCACGGGAATTGATCCAAGATATCCCCAAAACAAATTTATTTCAAAATCGTTAAATCACACGCGTCGCTTGTAACCTGTCTATGGAGATTTGATTTTATTTTATGTGCTTGCAAATAGAAACTGTCTACCATATTAACCTAAATCAACACACCAGTTTATGCAATTTGATCTGCCAAGTTTGCATTTTCTAATTCTAAATTCAACTATTGAGCTTAAGAAATTCATCTGTGATAAGCAATGGCTGATCTAGATGTAAATGAAACAAGATGCTGACGGGAATTTCAGGTTATTCCAAACAGAATACAGAGGAAAAATCCTCTGTTTCCACTGTTCAGAATTTTCTGATAAATTCTGAAACAACAAAGATATGAACAGAGAGTAATACTCTGTTTTCTGATAATTCAAAAACACAAAACCGAGCATAAAATAATGCTCTACTTTGCCTCAGGATCAAAAACTGATCAAAATAACATATTGGTTTTGACACAGGAAAATACTCTGTTTTTGACTCAGAAAAACAGAAAAATTCGTTTGCTGGAAACGGTGTTTCAGCAACACAGTTTTTTTTCAGTTGCTAAAACCGGTGTTTTAGCAACGGTGTTTCAGCAACATAAAAATTTTGACGTCAAGTATTTTTGAGTTACGAGCTGTTTCAGCAACTAAAAATTTGACGAAATAACTTTTGGTGAAACAGAAATGCACAGAAAGGAATTTCTATTTAAGAAAATAAACTAACTGATAAAACTAAGTCTTCCTCACGTAGAGGGATCTTCCTAACATATTACAACAGGAACACTTCAGTTCCAGAAAACATTTATCTCAGAAAATTTCAGCACTGCTGTGCAATATAAGAAAACTTACAAAACTGCACTTCTGTGCATTTCACTGTTCTGGAAATATTTTTCTTCACGCTGCTGCATGCTCTCATCCGCACTCTATCTATATGTTCTCTCTCTCTCTCTCTTTTCAATCCATGCACTGCTGTGCAAAAGGACTTCATTCATGTGAGCTCATGCTGCTGCACATTCTTTCTTAAAAACACAGAAATTACATTTGAGCGCTGCTGCTCTACATTGCAGAGTACTTAACACTGCTGTGGCTCTACACATATATATATAGTGCAAGAAGCGGTCATAATTTATCCATCAACCGCCTCAACTCTCTGACAGAGTCTCTGCTGCACATAATGAACAAATCTGATCTTTTGCTGTATTTCTTGAGTCGGTTGTGCTGAAACCCAAGACTGATAAGTGTTGCGGCTGGTACTTTCCTTCTCGGCCATGCTTCTTCTTTAATGCTGTTTGGTGAGCTGTTATGGCGCAGAGCCCAGATCTGATCTTCCTCCTCCTTTGGGAACACAAACAAGCAAACGGTGAAAAGATGGTAATAGCGGTGATTTAGCAGATCGGGGGAAAAATGTGGGGCGCCGGATAAAGACAAATGAATAAAGTAAAATAGTTGTTGCTGCTGCACAGCAGTTGGAATTAATATTCCAACACTCCCCTTTTAATTTCAACTGCTGGGCGTTCAATCATACCCAGACATTTCAATAAAAACTCAAAACTTTTCTGATCCAATGGTTTGCTCAGAATATCAGCTACCTGCTCCTTCTCTGTTGTCATGGGAGATTTAATTCCATATCTCTTCCTTATAAGAAGATCTTCATCAAAGAATGACTGTTAATACAGTTTAGTAATAATGATAAAAAAATTACAGGCTCCCCTTTAATGTATGCATTATCTTCTTTCGGCAGAATCTTCTCAAAAGAAACTTAGATCGGCTGGAGAGCTCAAGGGACTTTCGGGCTGTGTTTTCTTCCTCCTCCATACTTGTGTAAATTTCTTCTTTTGCATGGGTTTAGCTTGTGTAAAGGCCCATGTCAAGTTACAGTGACGTGCCATATGCCCAATGTTATGACACTTGAAACATTCAACATTGTTCATGAATAAAAATTCATGATTTCTTCTTGCAAAATTGTTTCTTGGAGATTGTCGGAGACTGCAACATCTATCTCTATGAGCTGCTCTGCAGTCTTTTGCCATATGACCAAAGTTTGAACAACAATAACAATAACCAAAAAATAAACTTTGATACCTGGTATATGGAGGTTTCCTTGATGTACTTCCGAAGCCTTTCTGCCTTGAAATTCTTTGTTGATAACCATTGCCTCTCGCATCTTTGTCGTCATCAACATTTCTTCTTGGAGCTAGTTTTTACATGGAGTAGAATTTCTTCTATTGCAGCCTTGATTTTGCTCCTTGCCTTTGCTGGAACTAGGGGCATCACAATTTCTTTCTACTTTCTTCACATCTCCTTTGCTTAAAGTATTTTCATACTTGTTTGTGGGTTCACGTACATACCCCAGTCCTGACTTATCATATGGAGATCTGTGATAGCTGAGCATATCATCCAAGGCTTGAGAACTCTTCATGATTTTGTTCATCCCTTCAACCTTTTTTCTAAGGAGGACAATCTCTTCTTCCAATCTTTTACACTCATCATTCTTCTTTGTAAGTTGTTTCTCAGTTTCTTCCTTGCTACAAGTAGTATCAGCTGCTACTACTTTAAGAGAGATAATATTTGTCTTCATTTTGGAGATTTCTTCATCTTTTGCTTGACTGCTCTCCATTCTTTTCTCAGCTTCTTGTGCCTGCTTCCTGGCTTCTTGTAATTCAGACTTAAGGGAGGAGACCTTTACCTTGTACTGTCCAATCTCTTCTACAAGTTTGTTCACTATCTTGTGCCTTTGTTCAAGTTGATTTGACAAGATATCTTCCTGCTTCCTTGCTTTATTCAACTGATTTGTCATGGATATGACTTCTTCATGATGCTTCCTTTTGCTTTGATCAAGTTCCTTCTTAAGCTTGGCAAGCTCTTCATCTCTTTCTTGTACTTGAAGTTTGATGAGGTCAACCTTCTCATTTTTAGCTTCTATGATGGGTTCGGAATTTCCTTCTTGACTGATTGTCGTGGTCAGTGCTCCCTTTGCATGAAGGTCATGAAGTCTGTCCCATATATCCTTTGCTGATGAATATTTTCCTATATTCTTCTTTAAAGAATTAGGCAGCCCATCCAAAACTGTCTTTGCTGCTTTTGCATTGCACTCCTTGGATTCTCTATCCATCTTGCTATCATCAATCACTGATTCCCAAATTTCAATCCCTTGAGACTGTAAGACAGTCCTCATTTTTATTTCCCACGTATCAAAATTTCCATTAAGTCTTGAAGCCTCAAATAGAATGCTTTCAAGTTGATTGTCTTCTATTTTGGGAGTAGAGGGAGACACATTCTTAGCAGGATTGGTGACTTTCTTCTTTGACCTTCCCATTTGACTGAGTATTTTAAAATAACTGATTGTTTCTTCAACATCAACACAAAAGAAATTCTTGAGAAATACCTTATATTTTTCTTGGCTGAGTCTTCACGCTGCTGGAGAAGTTGCTGCTGCAAGAAATCTTCCTTCAGCTTCTTTGACGCCTTCAAAGAGCCTGGACTAGCTCTGATACCATGACGGGAATTTCAGGTTATTCCAAACAGAATACAGTGGAAAAATCCTCTGTTTCCACTCTTCAGAATTTTCTGATAAATTCCGAAACAACAAAGATATGAACAGAGAGTAATACTTTGTTTTCTGATAATTCAAAAACACAAAACCGAGCATAAAATAATGCTCTACTTTGCCTCAGGATCAAAAACTGATCAAAATAACATACTGGTTTTGACACAGGAAAATACTCTGTTTTTGACTCAGAAAAACAGAAAAATTCGTTTGCTGGAAATGGTGTTTCAGCAACACAGTTTTTTTTCAGTTGCTGAAACAGGTGTTTCAGCAACGGTGTTTCAGCAACGTAAAAATTTTGACGTCAAGTATTTTTGAGTTACGAGCTGTTTCAGCAACTAAAAATTTGACGAAATAACTTTTGGTGAAACAGAAACGCACAGAAAGGAATTTCTATTTAAGAAAATAAACTAACTCATAAAACTAAGTCTTCCTCACATAGAGGGATCTTCCTAACATATTACAACAGGAACACTTCAGTTCCAGAAAACATTTATCTCAGAAAATTTCAGCACTGCTGTGCAATATAAGAAAACTTACAAAACTGCACTTCTGTGCATTTCACTGTTCTGGAAATATTTTTCTTCACGCTGCTGCGTGCTCTCATCCGCACTCTATCTATATGTTCTCTCTCTCTCTCTCTTTTCAATCCATGCACTGCTGTGCAAAAGGACTTCATTCATGTGAGCTCATGTTGCTGCACATTCTTTCTTAAAAACATAGAAATTACATTTGAGCGCTGCTGCGCTACATTGCAAAGTACTTAACACTGCTGTGGCTCTACACATATATATATATAGTGCAGGAAGCGGTCATAATTTATCCATCAACAGCCTCAACTCTCTGACAGAGTCTCTGCTGCACATAATGAACAAATCTGATCTTTTGCTGTATTTCTTGAGTCGGTTGTGCTGAAACCCAAGACTGATAAGTGTTGCGGCTGGTACTTTCCTTCTCGGCCATGCTTCTTCTTTAATGCTATTTGGTGAGCTGTTATGGCGCAGAGCCCAGATCTGATCTTCCTCCTCCTTTGGGAACACAAACAAGCAAACGGTGAAAAGATGGTAATAGAAGTGATTTAACAGATCGGGGGAAAAATGTGGGGCGCCGGATAAAGACAAATGAATAAAGTAAAATAGGTGTTGCTGTTGCACAGCAGTTGGAATTAATATTCCAACAGATGCCAATTTTAAGTACCCATCTTAAGACCACGCAAATCGTGAGTTTCATGATCTATCACTGCAAATCTCGAGATGCAGCATTGCATTTCAAAAGACAACAAAGGAGAAATGAAAAGTATGGTCGATGTCTGATTGACACAAGAGTGGAAAATAAGGTAAAGTTTATTCAAGCTACACAATAGATACCCACTCAACACAAGTCACTGCAAATTCATTATCGTAAAGCAACTAGAATGATAAGTGGGTGGTCTCCCTCACAAGAGGCAAAAGATGGAGCCGCAGAGAAATGGTTATCGTCTCAATCTCAAGTTGTTGGGAGTGGCAGTGATAATAACAGTCCTCCTTCCTCTAAGCCATCCTATCCTTGTCACTCCCTCTTCCCCTCCCTTTTGTCGTTGAACAATATAAATGGAAATTTATGTTGTTTTCATGTGTTCGGGGGCAGTACTGAAAAACTATATGAAGAATACAACGAATTGCATGGTATTGCACAGGAATTGGAGAAAGGGTTTGATGCCCCATCAATTCTCATGGTTGGACATTAGACAGATGGGAAAAGAGCACTCATTGAAGCTTTAATGGGCTTTCAGTTCAATCATGTTGGCGAGGGAACAAAGACATGAAGGCCTATCACCGTTCACATGAAGTACAATGGAACTGCCCAACAACCCATCTGCTACCTCATCTCAAAGGAAAATCCCCCTGAAGAACAGGAAAAAACCTTAAAGATATACGTGAATACATAGAAGCTAAAAACATGACGTTGTAACAGGAAGCTTGCCAATTTTCTGCAAAAGAAATAATCACAAAGATAGAACACAAGTATTTTCCCAACTTAACTAATGGAATAAATTTTATATTCTAGGTTTGTCGAAGCTGAGACTAAGGATGAAGCATTAATAGATAGTAAATTTAGATCTCCTACTGATTTATTTTCAGATTTATGAATTTTATTGCAAAATTTCAAGGCTAACTTATGCAATTTTCTGTTCTGATCTTCGAAGTCACAACAAGATGCAAGAAGAGAGCATATTTATGAATTTGAGCAATTCTTTGTACATTTGAAATCTAGAATTAGAGAGACCAAGTAAAAAGAATTGATCTCGAACCTCAAATTTTAGCTCTCTAAACTTCACTTGTTTTCCTTCTTCACAAATATCGCTTCGACTGTAGATCTTCCTGCCAATGGTTAGTGAATGAGGTGGCTCTTACTACACCACCAAATTGCAAATTTATTCTAGAGATCACAAAAAAATATTTTTATTTGCACTCCTATTCTATTGAAAAAGAAATGAAACATTACCTTAAGTATAAGGGAATTTCCAATGCATCTATCTACGTAGCAACATCATGAGTAAACTCATATCCAAGTTTGAAAAATAAATCCTAGTGAATTCTTGGATATGATCATGAAGATCTGATGTTAAAAATTGTAGCCTAATGACTAGTGGAGACCAAATTTGAATGTGATATTTAGGCTTCTGATCTTCTTCAACTATCATAGCACAAATCTATTCAGATCTTATTTTTGCAATTGGATTTTTATTGTGTTTTTTTAGTGAACGGGTGTTACAAATCCATTCGGGCACATCAACCCAACTTACAGATCAGTACTATTAGGGCCCATCAAACCCCAATTCAGTTGTTACATGCCCTAATGAAGTCAACCATCAAGAATGTCTCCTTTCCAAGAGATTCCATGACTAAAATCATCCAAAAACTGTCTTTAAGAAGATCAGCACAGGCATACCTTTATTAGGGTGCACTACAGTGCAACCTAATACATTGCTAGGGTGCATTGTAGCACACTTGAGCCCTCTTTGGTCTACACTCAGTGAATTTGAGAAAAATATGCATTGGGGTTTGGAATATTCTTATCCATAGGATACCTTTAGAAGTTAACCAAGGCTATCCACTCCTTCAGGCTTGAAATTGGATGAGGAAGGAAGTTAAAGAACATTAATCCCTTTATACCTTCTTCCATGGAACTAAATCCTAAGTTTGGGAGGGCATTCATTGTCACTATTTATGGCATAACTTCCTTCATTCACCTATAAAAATACCAGTCATCTAAGTGATCAGGGGCTGGAAATCATTGAATTATAGGGAGATGATGTTACTATGAGACTTGAGTTGGTTTCAAGTATTGTAGTGATGTCAAAGTGTCTTTCTTCTTATGAGGAGAAGATGGGATTGAACGGGAAGAGTGACACTGAATCAAACAAATCGAGTTGTAACTTCATTTTACTAATAAAGTGTTCAAAGCCTTTTCCATATGTTTGTATTGTTCATTGATGCTTTCATATGTGTATTATGCACTTGATTCCATTTTATGTTTAATCAATAGATCATTATCATATGCTTTGATCGGTTTTCTCTTCTATCTGTGTGCGGGTACTTTTCAAGGAGATTAAATATGGGAAGGAGTGCCAGAATTGGTCAAGGGAGATAAGGAGTAAGAGAGAGATTTAGGTATGCATCTTTACTATCTTATTTAATCTATTGGTTATAGAAAAGGTAGAGAATGCTTTGCTCTGTTGTTCTAGACTTAGCTACTAGTCTAGGGGTTTAGGCGTTTATCCAAAGACACTAAAATTCCCAAAAGAAATTGGCGACCATACTGGGTAGCGATATCCAACTTAGTAGCTTATCAGCCTCTTAAGACATTCCTACATACTATACTTATGGCCGTTCATTGAATTTCAGTATTATTTCATTTGAAAATTCAGTCAAAACTGTGTCAAGTTGCCTTCAAAAATTGCTTACTGTCACTAGCGCAACCTAATGAAAGACACAGTGCACTACAATGCACTTCCCACATAGAAAAAGTGCACTGAAGTTCACTGTCTCTCACTGCAGCCTGCGCTGATCCCTTGAGGGTCAGTTTCCCATCCAGGAGCTGAAGTTTTGTGCCAATTTTGTCTTGTTTGAATGATTTGTTGAATGTCAATGATGTCTTGTCTCTGAGAATAGTTTTTCATCTCCTTAGCTGGCCCTACTTAGACTAGGATTGATAAATGTTTCTTATGTATTTACTTTGTCATTTTCAATCTATAGTCGAAAATTAGTTTTTGGTAGATTGATCTTTGTCAAAAGAAAGTGTCATAAAATTGTCTTTTCCTTCTAAAGTTCAATTGTCGTAAAGTCCTCATGCATGAAATATCGATTGATTGATGTGTGCATATGATTATTCTTTTCGTTGAAAGTGTTGTAATTCCTCATTTCTTTGAAAATGAAAGTTCCGTAAAGTCTTCCTTTCCTTGAAAGAAATTGTCGCAAAATCGTCATTTTTATGAAAAGAGTTTATTCATCAATTGTGCATTAGTTTTCCTTAGCGTTCATTCACATTAAGGGAAATAGAAAAGAAATACATGCATGTTGCATTGAAAAAGTTTGTGTGTGATGAAAGGAATACTGTAAGGAATTTTCATTTAGATTGTGCTCTTTTCTCTTTCATCAAAAGAAATCTGATTGCTCTATCACTAAGTAGCTAAGGATTTTCATTGTTAAATTGAATGGAAAGAATGCTTATCATATTAGTTGCACTTTAGGAATTGCAAAAATACATCACATGGTGAACCTTGAATGGTAAATTCTAAAGAAGGTCAACTTAAAATTATCTTAATTTACCTAATGGAGCATTGCCACCTAACGAAAAACATTTAGAGGTAGGCTATAGACGTGTTCCAGCGTCGTAAAACAAAGCAGTTGTCACTAACTTGTCTGCAATACATCCCGAGTGTGATACCTCATTCAACGTATGTGAGTATATCATAGCTCGTCCACATACCTTTTGGTATATAGGGCAGTGTTACAATACGTAAAGTATATCAGAATGCTCTCAATCTGCACTTTTGCATTAGACAACGGTTATACGGACTGGGCCTCCACGTACCTTCGGGTATATATTGGAGAACAAATCTAGGTTGTTATCCATCCTTAGGTAACTGAGTCGGCCACCCTGTACACTGTGTTACATTGAACACAGCATTCGGGAAGATTTCCTACCCATACTTCTTGGTTCGCCAGGAGGTATTCTGCAGTTCAAAGTTGGTTAGTAAACCTTTTACCTAGATTATCCCTCTTTTTTGTTTGTTATGTTACTTTGATTAAAATAAATTAATTGACCATGGATAACATCCTTCACGCTCGCTCCTTAGTTGATATTAGGTTGAAACATATGGCGACAAATCCAAAGTCCACCGATCAAGGAATTCCTTTTGATGGGAATCCTAGTCCTTTTCCTTCTTTTGGAAATATTGGCGCTCCTTGCATGGCTACATTGTCCCTTGCGGGATTTACCATTGGGTTGCTAGTATGGTTGTTTTCAACCTCCTTGGTTCAAAATGTTGTGATTTCTCCGCAATCGAGTACACCTCCAACTAGACAAAATCAACATCTAGTTGATCGTAAATTTGACCCTTTGCCTTCTTTCTTGATTTTTTCTTCCTCCCATTCTTCCTATTGGTACTAATAAACAGTTGGCTAAGAAGAAAAAAAATGGAAGAAGAAGAAGAAGAAGAAAATTTAGTAGAAGGGCAATCAAGAAACCATTGATTTGAATGCAACATCTAATGAGAAACCATCCATCAATCCTCACAAAGTTTGATATCCATGCAAAATTTGTGTGGGAGACCATCTTCTTCAAAATTGTTCTGATATTCCTCAGATCTTAGAAGAATGGTCTTCTCATTCACATCATCCTATGTCATCAACTTCTGGAGATCATGTTGGTAAGACACCATCAACTAGTGGTAGTAAAGTTCATGGAAAGAAGGGTAAAGTTAAGTTTCCATGTAGGTTATGTGAAGGGAATCACCCCATTCACTTTTGTCCCTATCTAGATGAAGCCAAAAGAGTGTTGGATAACCATCCTACTTCACCATAGAAAATTCCATCTAGTTACAGGAAACTCTCACTAAATCCTTCACTAGTTGATGAATTGACTGACCAAAATCAACCGTTGGTCAAAACCACTCTCTCTGAAAGTCAATCCTATGACTTTATACCTTACCCAAATCAACAGGTCGATGTAATAGTTGACTCAATTTCACCTTCAATAAATTGTACCTTTCCCAAAGAGAGTGAAAATGATACTACTCAGGCTCTTTTTGTTTCCTCATATTCTAATGAGCTTGGGGGCAATCCTCCTGTTCCATCAAAACATGAGGAAAATCCTCTAATTCTCATAACTCAAGGGGTTAATTCTCTCGTTTCTATGGTACCCCCTCCAAGTAGTCTGGTCACTTCCTTTGATTGGAATCGACTGGAAAGTTTTTGTCTTCCTTCTTATGTGCCTTTCCAGATCATATTACAAGTTTGTAATATGATTGTATCAAACACTATAATAGATGAAGGTGCATCCGTGAGTATATTTTCCTCAACTGCTTGGCAAGCGCTCGGTTCGCCGCCACTTGTGCCAAGTACCCAAAATTTTTTGTCTTTTAATAGAGGAACCAGTCAACCATTAGGGATCCTTCCTCAGTTGCCTATTACTTTGGGAGGAAAAATCATTTATTTCAACATGATGGTAGTCCCAGGACCTTTATATCATAACTTACTTCTAGGGCATGACTATGCTTATGACATGGGAGTTCTTGTTTCCACACTCTTTTGAGTGATGTGTTTCCCGCATGAAGGCAGAATTGTCATCGTTGACCAGCTTTCATTTTCTTGTCCAAATATGGCTTCCAGTCAACCATCTTCCCTAAATGGTCTCTTTGTAGCAATGGTATTGTCCCTGCCATGGGTTAATTATGTGGCAAGCCATTCCATACCTACATTAACTGACGATGAATTTAGTGATGTTGTAGATCATGTACTGGGGACATTGGAATTAGATATCTCCTTCATGACTTCTTATGAGCTATGGTCCAAGAATACGAGGATAGTTCCTTGTCTTGTATAAACCTCATTAAAAAAATGAAACAGGGAATATGAGGATAGTTCTTTTACTGTGTCAACCTCGTTAAAAAATGAAACAGGTCTACGAGGATAGTTCCTTGTCTTGTGTCAACCTCATTAAAAAATGAAACCAAGGGTATGAGGATAATTCTTTTATTATGTCAACCTCATTAAAAAATGAAGCAAGGCCATGAGGATAGTTCCTTGCCTTGTGTCAACCTCGTTAAAAGATGAAACAAAGAATATGAAGATAGTTCTTTTACTGTGTCAACCTCGTTAAAAAATGAAACAAGGAATTTGAGCATTGTTCCTTGTCTTGTGTCAAGCTCATTAAAAAATTAACCAAGGTCCCCTCAAGCAAAGTTCCAAGTTAATTCTTTGATTAGATCTCGTAAAACCCCAGTCAAGTCTTTCACTTGATCTCGTATGTCAACCTTCGTTCCATCCACCTGATAGCTGTAAGTAGTCTACTTAGGTGAATGTAATGAAGCCTGGGGGGTATGCATCTAGTGGTAAAGGTAACTTTCCTTGTAGGTTACCCTGTAGGTTATGTGAAGGGAATCACCCCATTCACCTTTGTCCATATCTGAATGAAGCTCCAAAAGGTGTTGTATAACCGTCCTACTTCACTGCAGTGACTTCCATCTGGTTACAGGGGACTCTCCCTTTCATCATGCTGGCAGCATGTAAACGAATTCCAAGCATAGTTTTTCATTTCAAGATTGTGTAAACATGAAATTGAATCTAAGCATAGTTCCTTATGGTTCAAGTTTGTGTAAAAATGAACCCATTTCCATTTTAACCCTCATGATTGCCATTATATCATCTTTTTCCATCAGATGAGCCTTGGTTGTTTTCATCCCATCGCCACCATCCCTTTCGCCGATCATACGCTTTCACTTGGTTGTTTTATCCCTTGTGAGGAATAATTGCAATGAGTGGTCTTATTAGCCAGCCTCTTCACATAAATCAACATGTTTTGAGAAGTTCCAACATAACCAGAACCAGGTGGTATCCTAGACACCTCTCATTCCTCAAAATGTAGTCCTCTTTAAGCTCCCTTTAGATTCTCTAAACATGAAAATATTGCCAAGTGATTTTTAGTTCCAGCTCGTTAATGGATTGCAATTGATATCTACTTAGTATAAGTTTAACCCTTTTTCGGGTTGAGATAGATTAATTACATAAAAGGAATACGTTGATCGAACATGATCAATATGTTCTCTCTCATATTGTTTTATGCTTTTTTAGACTTGAGAGATCAATCTACAAAAAAAAACTTTTGGAGTTTCCTTTTCGTCCCTTTTCAAACTCTCTAAACATGAAAATTACCAAGTTATATTTTTCGTTAAACTCATTAAAAACATCAAATAGTGACAAACTTTTCCATCTAGACAAGACTGGGTTTCACCTTCGCTAGACTCGTTAAAGTATCAAATAGCAATGGATTCACTCGAAGGGTGGAATTATACAAGAAGCATATGTTATCCTTCTCAAGCTTGATAAAAATAGAGAGGTATTGGTGAGCAATGACTGGGGAAAATGGGAAAAAGGGGAGAACACTTTATGGTAGCATGTCGCTCTAGAACTTGACACTTTCACCTCATCACCGTGACTATGTGGGTTGGGTCATTCGGCTTGATGGTTATCACACCATTGGTCTATCATACCATACATTACTTTTTTTTGGGTCAATGCTACCAATTAATTTTAGTGTCACCGACATGTTCAAGATAAGTCATTCAGTTCAAACTTCATCCTTTGCAATACCGTAAACCTTCATTTCCATGACCGCCATTCCTGAGCCTTCTGTCATGAGTCGATTTTCATCTCCAAAATCATTTACCTCATTTCGTTTCATTGATGTGGGATACATAAAGGCCCTCCTATGACACGTCGCTTATTGTCGACATCAGAACAATATCCAAGAAGTTGACTTAGAAACACCCCTTCAATACCTTGACGCTTGCATACATCAATGGAAAGTTTCTCGCTTCCGGTGATAGATTGGCATCACTGGCCTTCGACTGAAAGACTTTGTATGGTGTTCGACATCAGTGGCCTTCGACCAAAAGACTATAGTACCTTTAGGGTCATCATCATTATGGGTGATTCCTCTCGCGTCTGTTAACGACTTACATCTTTGGCTAGTAATCACACAATGTCTTCCCATGTTCGACGTTAGATCATCTATTCACATGGTTAGACTTGTACTTGAGAAAATTATTGGACGAGATAGAATACCTCGGATCTAGTTTCATCCATCCGGGCTGCGATTTCAGGAGAATACTAAATCATCTGTACAATGGATTTACACAGATGGTCATCCTAATCATGGGTCTATATCTGTAGAAACATGAGTCTATATCTGTAGATGACTATCTAATTTATGTACATGTAATGAAAGTTTATACGCTGAGCATGGGTATGCCTTCCCTCAGCAGTTCATGAAAAAAACTTAAATTATCATGATATATGTATTGTAATTGATGCAGGTCACCTTCCACTTCGACACCTCCTCTCCAAATGGTAAAGAATTTCACTCAACATATATATTTTCGACTTCATGCTTTAGGGGGAAACTGTTACAGATCCATTTTGGCACATCACTCCCATCTTATAGATCAATGCTTTAGGGCCCATCAAACCCTAATTCAGTTGTTACATGCCCTAATGAAGTCATCCATCAGAATGCCTAGCTTCCTAAGAAGTTCCATGACTGAAATCATCCAAAAATTGTCTCTAAGGGGATCAACACAGGTAGATACACTACCGAGGTGCACTGCAGTGTAGCCTAGTACACTACCAGGGTGCACGGAAATGCAGCCCAGTACACAACCAGGGTGTGTTGGATGAATTTGAGTGAAATTTCATTGGGGTTTTGGAATATTCTTATCCAATGGATGCATCTAGAAGCTTCCAAAGTTTAGCTACTCCTTTGGGCTCGAAACTGGATGAGAAAGGAATTTAAGGAACATCAATCCCTTTGTCGCTTCCTCCATGGAACTAAATCCTATGTTTGGGAGGGCATTCATTATCACCATTTATGGCATAACTTCCTTCATTCACCTATAAAAAGACCACTCATCTAATTGATCATGGGCTGGAAATAATTGAATTATAGGGAGATGCTATTAGTATGAGACTTGAGTTGATTTCAAGTATTGTAATGATGTCAAAATTTCTTGCTTGTTATGTGGAGAGGATGGGATTGAACTGGAGGAGTGACACCGAGTCAGAAAAATTGGATTGTAACTCTTCCTTTTACTAATAAAGTGTTCAAAGCTTTTTCCATATGTTTGTGTTGTTCATTGATACCTTCATATGTGTATTATGAACTTGATTCCATTTTATGTTTAATCAATATATCATTATCATATGCCTTGATCGGTTTTTGTATTTTTTCTATGTGCAGGTACTTTTCAAGTGGATTAAGTACGGGAAGGAGTGCCAGAATTGGTCAAGGGAGATAAGGAGTAAGCAAAAGATTCAGGTATGCTTCTTTATTGTCTTATTTAATCTATTGGTTATAGAAGAAGTAGAGAATGCTATTCTATGTTGTTCTAGACTTAGCTACTAGTCTAGGGGTTTAGGCGTTTATCTAAGGTCACTAAAATTCCCAAAAGAAATTAGCAACCATGCTGGGGAGAAATTATCCATCTTAGTAGCTTATCATCCTCTTAAGATATTTCTACATACTGTACTTATGGTCTTTCATTGAATTTTAGTCTTATTTCATTGAAAATTGAATCAAAACTGTGCCGAATTGCCTTCAAAAATGGCTTACTGTCACCACCGCTTCCCAATGAAGGACAGAGTGTGTGGCAATGCACTTCTTGCATAGATCTAGTGCAATGAAGCACATTGTCTCTCATTACAGCCTGCGTTGATCCCTTGAGGGTTAGTTTCCGATCTAGGAGTTGAAGTTTTGTGCCAACTTTATCTTGTTTGAATGATTTGTTGAATGTCAATGATGTCTTGTCTCTAAAAATAGTTTTTCATCTCTTTAGCTGGCACTACTTAGACTAGGATTGATAAATGTTTCATATGTATTTACTTTGACATTTTCAATCTATAGTCAAAAGTTAGTTTTTGGTCGATTGATCTTTGTTGAAAGAAAGTGTCATAAAATCGTCTTTTCCTTCGAAATATGAATTGTCATAATGTCCTCATTCATGAAAGATTGATTGATTGATGTGTGCAAATTATTTGTATTTTCGTTGAAAGTGTCGTAATTCCTCATTTCTTTGAAAATGAAAGTGTCGTAAAGTCTTCCTTTCCCTGAAAAGAAATTGTCACAAAATCATCATTTTTATGAAAATAGTTTATTCATCGATTGTGAATTAGTTTTCCTTTCTATTCATTCACATTGAGGGAAATCAAAAAGAAATACATGCGTGTTGCATTGAAAAAATTTGTGTATGCTGATAGGAATAGTGTAGGGAATTTGGATTTAGATTTCGCTCCTTGGTCTTTGATAAAAAGGAATCTAATTGCTCTATCTCTAAGTAGCTAAGGATTTTCATTGTTAAATTGAATGGAAAGAATTCTTATCATATTATTTTCATTTTAGGAATTGCAAACATACATCACGTGGTGAACCTTGAAAGGTAAATTCTAAAGAAGATCAACTTAAAATTTATCTTAATTTACCTAATGGGGTATTGTCACCTAGTGAACCTTGAAAGGTAAATTCTAAAGAAGATAAACTTAAAATTTATCTTAATTTACCTAATGGAGCGATGTCACCTAACGAAGAACATTTAGAGGTCTAAGCTAGAGACGTGTTCCGGCATCGTAAAACAAAGTAGTTGTCACTAATTTGTCTATAATACATCCCGAGTTTGATAGCTCATTCCACGTATGTGAGTATATCATAAATCGTCCATGTACCTTTGGGTATATAGGGCGATGTTACAGTACATAAAGTATATGGGAATGCTCTCACTCTGCGGTTTTGCATTAGACAACGCTTATACAGACTAGGCCTCCACATAACTTTGGGTATATATTGGAGGACAACTCTAGGTTGCTATCCATCCTTAGGTAACCAAGTCGGCTACCTTGTACACTATGATACATCGAACACAGCATTCGAGAATATTGTCTACCCGTACTTCTTGGTTCACAAAGAGGTATTTTGCAGTTCACAGTTTCTTGGTAAGCCTTTTACCGAGATTATCCATCTTTTGTTTTGTTATGTTACGCTGATTAAAATAAATTAATTGACTATGGATAACATCCTCCACGCTCACTTCTTAGTTGGTATTAGGTTGAAACATATGGTGACAAATTCAAAGTCCACCGATCAAAGAATTATTTTTGATGGAAATCCTAGTCATTTTCCTTCCTTCAGAAATATTCGTGCTGCTTACATGGCTACATTGTCCCTTCCAGGATTTACCATTGGGTTGCTAGTATGGTTGTTTTCAACCTCCTTGGTTCAAAATGTCGTGATTTCTCTGCAATCGAGTACACCTCCAACTGGACAAAATCAACCTCCAGTTGATCCTAAAGTGGACCCTTTGCCTTCTTTCTCAATTGTTTCTTCCTCCCCTTCTTCCTCTTTGCCTGGTGAAAGTATTGGTACTAGTAACCAGGTGGCTAAGAAGAAAAGGAAAGGGAAGAAGAAGAAGAAGAAGAAAATTTAGTAGAAGGGCACCATTGCTTTGAATGCAACATCTAATGAGAAACTGTCCATAAAGCCTCACAAAGTTCGATATCCATGCAAAATTTGTTCGTGAAACCATATTCTTCGAAATTGTCCTAATATTCATCATATCTTAGAGGAATGGTCTTCTCGTTGACATCATCCTATGTCATCAACTTCTAGAGATCATGTTGGTGACACATGATCAACTAGTGGTAGTAAATTTCATGGAACGAAGGGTAAAGTTAAGTTTCCATGTAGGTTATGTGAAGGTAATCACCCCATTCACCTTTGTCCCTATCTGGATGAAGCTAAAAGAGTGTTGGATAATCCTCTTGCTTGGCCACAACGACTTCCATCTGGTTACAGGAATTCTCACTAAATCCTTCACTAGCTAATGAATTGACGGGCCAAAAACAACCGTCGGTCAAAACCACTCTCTCTGAAAGTGAATCCTATGACTCTATACCTGACCCAAATCAATAGGTCGAGGTAAGATTTGACCCGATTTCACCTTCAATAGATCATACCTTTCCTGAAGAGAGTGAACATGATACCACTTAGGTTCCTTTTGTTTCTTCAGATTCTAATGAGCTTGGGGGTAGTCCTCCTGTTGCATTAAGATAAGAGGAAAATCCTCTAGTTGTCATAACTCAAGGGGCTAATTCTCCCATTTCTATGGTACCCGCTCCAAGTAGTCTGGTCACTTCCTTTGATTGGAATCGATTGGAAGGTTTTTGTCTTCCTTCTTTTGTGCCTTTCCAGATCATATTACAAGTTTGTAATATGATTGTATCAAGCACTATAATAGATTAAGGTGCATTCGTGAGTATCCTTTCCTCAACTACTTGGGAAAAGCTCGGTTCGCCACCACTTGTGCCAGTTACTGGGAATCTATTGTATTTTAATAGAGGAACCAGTCAACCATTAGGGATCCCTCCTCAGTTGCCTATTACACTGGGAGGAAAAAATCATTTATCTGAACTTGATGGTAGTCCCAGGCCCTTTAGATTACAACTTCTAGGGCACGCCTATGTTTATGACATGGGAGCTATTGTTTCCACACTCTTTCAAGTGATGTGTTTCCTTCATGAAGGCAGAATTGTCACCATTGACCAGCTTTAATTTCTCGGTCCAAATATGGCTTCCAGTCAACCATCTTCCCTAAATGGTCTTTTTGTACAAATGGTATCATCCTTGCCATGAGTTAATTATGTGGCAACCCGTTCCATACCTACATCAACTGACGATGAATTCAGTGATGTTGTATATCATGTACTAGGGACATTGGAACCAGATCTCTCCTTCATGACTTCTTATGAGTTGTGATCCAAGAATACAAGGATAGTTCCTTGTCTTGTGTCAGCCTCATTAAAAAAATGAAACAAGGAATATGAGGATAGTTCTTTTACTGTGTCAACCTTGTTAAAAAATGAAACAGGTCTACAAGGATAGTTCATTGTCTTATGTCAACCTCGTTAAAAAATGAAACAAAGGGCATGGATATAGTTCTTTTACTATATCAACCTCACTAAAAAGATGAAGCAAGCCCATGAGGATAGTTCCTTGTCTTGTGTTAGCCTCGTTAAAATATGAAACAAAGAATATGACGATAGTTCTTTTACTGTGTCAACCTCATTAGAAAATGAAACAAGGAATCTAACCACTGTTCCTTGTCTTGTGTCAAGCTCATTACAAATGAACAAAGGTCCCCTCAAGCAAAGTTCCAAGTTAAGCTTTTTATTAGATCTCATGAAACCCCAATGGAGTCTTTCACTTGATCTCGTATTTCAACCTTCATTCCATCCACCTGATAGCCACAAGTAGTCTACTTAGGTGAATGTAATGAAGATTGGGGGGCATGCATCTAGTGTTAAAGGTAAGTTTCCCTATAGGTTATGTGAAGGGAATCACCGCATTCACCTTTGTCCCTATCTAGACGAAGCTCGGAAAAGGTTTTGGATAACCGTCTTGCTTCAGCGCAGTGAATTCCATCTAGTTATAGGAGACTCTCTCTTTCATCATTCCAGGGGCATGTAAACCAACTCCAAGCATAGTTTTTCATTTCAAGCTTGTGTAAACATGAAATTGAATCCAAGCATAGTTACCTATGGTTCAATCTTGTGTAAAAATGAACCCATTTCCATATTAACCCTCATGATTGCCATTCTATCATCCTTTTCTGCCAGATGAGCCTTGGTTATTTTCATCCCCTCACCAGCATCACTTTGGCCTATCACACGCTTTCACTTCGTTGTTGTATCCTTCTTGAGGAACAATTGCAAGGAGTGGTCTTATTAGCCAACCTCTTCACATAAATCAACATGTTTTGAGAAGTTCCAACACCACCGCAACCAGTTGCTATCCTAGACACCACCCATTCCTCAAAATGGAGTCCTCTTTGAGCTCTTTTAAGACTCTCTAAACATAAAAATATTGCCGAGAACTTGTCATTTCCAGCTTGTTAACAGATTGGAATTGATATCTACTCAGTATAAGTTTAACCCTTTTTCGGGCTGAGATAGATTAACAACGCAAAATTAATACGTTGATCGAACATGGTCAAAAGGTTCTCTTTCGTATTGCTTTATGCTTTTTCAGATTTGAGAGATAAATCTACGAAAAATAACTTTCGGAGATTCCTTTTCATCCCTTTTCAAACTTTATAAACATGAAAAGGATCGGGTTATCTTTGTCGTTAGACTTGTTAAAAACATAAAATAGTGATAAACTTGTCCATCTACACAAGGTCGAGTTTCACCTTTACTAGACTCGTTAAAGCATCAAATAGCGATGGATTCACCCAAAGGGTGGAATTATACAACAAGAATATGTTATCCTCCTCAAGCTTGATAAAAATAAAGAGGAACTGGTCAGCAATGACTAGGGAAAATGGGAAAAATGGGAGAACACTTTATGGTACCAAGTTGCTCTTGAACTTGACACTTTCACCTCATCACCGTGACTATGTGGGTTGGGTCATTCAGCTTGATGGTTATCACACCATTGGTCTATCATACCATCCATTACATTTTTTTTGGGTCAATGCTAACGATTCATTTTAGTGTCACCCACATGTTCAAGAGACGTCATTCAATTCAAACTTCATCCTTTGCAAGACCGTAAACCTTCATTTTCATGACCGCTATTCCCGAGCCTTCTATAGTGAGTCGATTTTCATCTCCAAAGTAATTTACCTCATTTCATGTCGTTTATGTGGGATACATCAACACCCTCCTGCGACCCGTTTCTTCTTGTCGACATCAACCCATTATCCAAGAAGTTTACTTAGAAACACCCCTTCACTACCTTGAGGATTGCATACGTCAATGGCAAGTTTCTCACTTCTGACGATAGTTTGACATCACAGGCCTTCAATTGAAAGACTTTGTATGGTGTTCGACATCACATTATTTATTCATACCATGCAAAATGTATTGTAGTACCTTGAGGGTCATCATCATTATCGGTGATTCCTCTCGCGTTTGTTGACGGCTTACATCATTGGCTGGTAATCACACGATGTCTTCCCATGTTCAACCTCAACTCATCTATTCACGTGGTTAGACTTGTACTTGAGAAAACGATTGGACGAGATATAAGACCTTGGATCTAGTTTCATCAATCCAGGTTGCGGTTTCAAGATAATACTAAATCATCTGTAAGATGGATTTACACAGATGGTCATCCTAATCATGGGTCTATATTTGTAGAAACATGAGTCTATATCTGTAGATTATTATCTGATTTATGTACATGTAATGAAAGTTTATATTCTAAGCATGGGTATGTCTTCCCTCAACAATTAATAAGAAAAAAACAAATTATCATGATATATGTATTGTAATTGACGCACGTCACCTTCCACTTTGACACCTCCTCTCCAAATGGTAAAGAATTTCACTCGACATATATATTTTTTACTTCATGTTTTAGGGGGCAACTGTTACAGATCCATTTGGGTACTTCACTCCCATCTTATAGATCATTGCTCTAGGGAAGTCATCCATTAGAATGCCTAGCTTCCCAAGAAGTTCTATGACTAAAATCATCCAAAAATTGTCTCTAAGTGGATCAACACAGGTAGATGCACTACCACGGTGTACTTTAGTGCAACCCAGTACACTACTAGGGTGCACTGCAGTGTAGCCCAGTACACTACCACGTTGCGCTGGGTGAATTTGAGCGAAATTTCATTGGGGTTGAGAATATTCTTATCCATTGGATGCATCTAGAAGCTTCCCAACTTTATCTACTCCTCTGGGATCGAAATTGGATGAGAAAGGAAGTTAAGGAACATGAATCCCTTTATCCCTTCCTTGATGGAACTAAATCCTATGTTTGAAAGGGCATTCATTGTCACCATTTATGGCATAAATCCCTTCATTCACCTATAAAAAGACCACTCATCTAAGTGATCAGGGGCTGGAAATCATTGAATTATAGGGAGATGTTATTAGTATGAGGCTTGAGTTTGTTTCAAGTATTGCAATGATGTCAAAATGTCCTGCTTTTTATGAGGAGAGGATGGGATTGAACTGGAGGAGTGACACTAAGTCAGAAAAATTGGGTTGTAACTCTTCCTTTTACTAATAAAGTGTTCAAAGATTTTTCCATATGTTTGTATTGTTCATTGATGCTTTCATATGTGTATTATTCACTTGATTCCATTTTATGTTTAATCAATAGATGACTATCATATGCTTTGATAGGTTTTTTGTCTTCTGTCTGTGTGCAAGTACCTTTCAAGTGGATTAAGTACGGGAAGGAGTGACAGAATTGGTCAAGGGAGATAAGGAGTAAGTGAAAGCTTCATGTAGGCTTCTTTACTATATTATTTAATCTATTGGTTATAGAAAAAGTAGAGAATGCTTTGCTCTATTGCTCTAGACTTAGCTACTAGTCTAGGGGTTTAGGCGTTTATCCAAAGACACTAAAATTCCCAAAACATTGGGTGTTTTTCATTTGTGGATGTTTTGTTTTATTTCTATGTTTTCTATATGAAAATGAAAAATAAACTTAAATGAAAATGCCTAAATGTAGATAGTGAAAATGAGCCTAAATGAAAATGTTTCCTAAACAATCCTCTTAACTTAGTTACATTCAATTTTTCTTCCCTGATAATGGTGCCAAAATGTAGGGAAATTTAATTGTATGTTAAATCCTTATCATTTAATTTGTCAACCCGAGGGTTTTGTAAACCTAGAAGCAAAACGAAATGTATGGGACCTCAGATGAAAATGTTGTAGGAAGTTTGTTTAGAATGGAAATGCATATGACAAATCTAAACTATTTTGAAAAGAAAAGATTCAGATCTATTTTATGAAAGCATATAAATGATTCGTCAATGAGATTAATATATTTTAGAAGATGAAGAAGAGGCCCTTTTTCAAGAGTCTTGGTTGTCCTTCCACATTCCTTATATAATAACATTCCCAAACATATAAGAAAGTATGATGAAATGTAACTATGAAATCATATTAAATTAGTCTTGGAAAGCATATAAGAAAGTGAATCTTGATTCTGTCCAGTCCTAGTTGATGGAGAAGAGGCTCTTTTCTAAGAGTCCCGCTTGTCCTTCCACATCCAAACTAATTACTGAAATGAGATGAATCTTCACGCAAAAAAACATGGCCATAATATTAACTCATACTGAAATTATCTACAAGTATTTACACCAAAGAAATAAGATGAACATCCAAAATTAAAGCTAGTATATTCACAACTATGAGGATTACTCTACAAAAAAGTGTACTTAGCTTGGTATGGCGATTGTTCCATTCCTCAATGAGCACACATGAACAACAATCACACCTTAAGAATCAAACAACGCTCATAACTCATAATTTTGGAGAAAATGATATTATTCATGCTGAATGAACAATCATAAATTTGATGCTAATGAACACCTGATAATTGTTGGCTTCCTTTGAAGGATTCTCCTCCTATTTATACATGAATTAGGGATATCTACTCAATAAATGTAGATCCCTTAAATATCTACTAGAGCCATACTTGTCTCAAGTTATCCATAAATACTAGATACAAATCCCATGACTCTCCAATATTTCTCCATGGAATATAGTCCATATCTTCTTCAAAATATCTTCTCATTTTGAAATTCGAAGGTCATTTTAGGAGGCCAAGTAAGACCCTTCTAGAACCTCCAAATAATCCTACACATGTCATAGAAAACATAACACGTATATGTATATATTAAACCATGTTAATTTCCTAGTTTTTAATAAAAAAATTCACTTAAAATGCATAAAATAAATCTCTGGAAAATAATGATATTAACCCATATAATCATGAAAATGGTTGTAGGTTTACTCAGCTATAAAGTTATGGAATGAGGGTAAAGTGATGGAAATGTAGGTGATAAAGAATAATCTTTTGGAGGCCCAACACCGGGTTACAGTGGATTCGATCATTTGTTAATTTTTAAATATCTCAAAAATTGAGGGTTGCCAGGAATGGTAAGCGTAGAGGAACAGGATAATTCCAAGAAGAATTTCCAATGTTTGAAAAATAAGACCTTGGATTTGGAGTGGCACCAACTTGCCATGGAGTACTCTTAGAAATGACTAAACTATAAAAAAAATCTTGAAGCCTAGGAGAATATGAAGGATATCCTCCCGCTACTGCAAGATTACTTGCCATAGGAAGACTTCCTCCTAGCAGAAAATTATATGAAGGGAAAGACCCTGATGAGGATTCGATGCACTAGCTAAAGGAGGAAGTACTAGTAGTAGGGAATTGCATATTCCCCTGTTTACCAAATAAATGGGAAAAAATCTCTACCCTGAAACCACTCACAGAAGGATTTACCAAGCCCTAGTTCCCTTGAAAAGGATTGACATTTTGAGCATGACCAAGGAAAGGCATTGATCCTATGTTCAACGATGGAATTGAAAGAGGAACATGTTCACCTCAAAATTCAAAAGGCAATGAACTGGTAGCCATCAAAGTCATAGATATAAAAACAACAGAGAAAATGGTAGAAGATACATAGGGAATCCCACAAGATGGCATCCTGAAAGGATAAGCTCTTATGAAAGGAGCTGAAGGTTGGGTACCCACACCTGAAATTAGGATGGAGGTAAAGAAAACAACTACTATACTCGAATAAATATTAGATATAGGAATATATCCTCCTACTACAACTGAGGAAGAAGTATATAAACTAGCAGTATCGACAGAGCCATAAAGATTGACCATTGAGTAGAAAGAAGGAGAGTGAATAAGGTTATCTGGACTATGAGTTGGAGTACCCATGTACTAAACAATGTAAGGAAGAGGAGGAGGAAGGGCTTACATAGGAGTCATAGGTGGCTTTAAAACGTCTTTGATTTGTAATTCACCTTTAGACTAAAGACTAACTAGGTTCACCCTATGAAATGAGAAACATAGGAGAAGGATATTTCTCCTTTGCATTTACTAACAATGGTTGAAAGGCACCAACAAAACTACTCCTACCCCTCCTGGGTGGAGACTTGAAACTCACAAGTAAAAGTCCACGAATCCTTCTAAACCAATGAACTGATTGGTTAACCACTTTGATATATTAAAATAATTTAAAGACTTAATAAACCTATGGCAAGCCAAGAGCACAAATAACTCACTAAAAATATCTTAAATATACAACCAAGCAAACAACTTTCAATCATTTCCTCTCTGGGTGATTAGGAACGGACGCCAAAATACAATAAAGAGAAGATAGGGATCTCTCGAATCTATTTTGGGATGATGAGGGCCCAAGCCTACGAGAAAAGATATCACAAGAAGTTACACTGACCACGAGACAATAGAATTTTCTAGCGTAAGTACCCAAGCTTCGCAAGGGCATCGTCCAGAATAACTATGAAAGTGATGCAACATCTACCTCAGGTTACACAGGCATCCCCCCCCGCATCATCACCTATGTCATCCCTAGGAAAGGAAGCTAAGGTCACCAGTTCATAATCAGAAGCCAAGTGGAACAATCGTGGGCACGTTGTTATAGACATTTTTGTGCCTTACATCTCTAAGCATGAAATGTCCATAATCCAAGGGCTCCTAAGTCCCTAAAAGTGTTGTTCCAACCCCTAAAGGAACGAGGTCAACAAATTACAACTTCTCCCAGAAGTTCTCCACCAGAAACTGCTCAGAATAAGTCAAAAAAGGATCATTTCAGCTGCTCCACTAGCTAAGTGTGTTGCATAGCACCTAAGTCCACTAGCTAGGTGCGTTGCAATGCACCTAAATGCACTACCAGGGTGCGTTGAGAGGGAAATGACAAATGGCAGTGTCATTCCGCGAGGTGGAGAGACAATGGAAGCTTCCAGAATCTTCTCCAATGACACTTGCTTCACTGAATTCAACCAAGGATGAGTAAGAGGCTTTCAGTCTCAAGTGGAAGCAAGAACTGACAGAGAGAAGCCACTAATCAAATCATAAGCTGAATCATCCTCCTTGCATACATCTATATATGGATCCCTCATCCCAGAGATCCAGAGGCTGGAATTTTGCACATTGTAAGGAATTGTTGTTGGTTTTGAGATACATATCAGAGAATTGGGTGATCTATGCTTTGTTGAGGGTGAAGAAGGGACTTCTTTGCTGGGAGTTTGATGCTGGGTCAGCAATCATCGGTTGCAACTCCTCCTGGATCTTCTTGTATATCAATAAAAACTATTTGAGTTTCTTCTCCATGCTTTTATATCACTGATGCTTGTTACATTTGTATGGTTAACTTAAATCTGATCCTAAGCTATTTATGAATATAAATCCATGTATTTGTATAGTTTCCCTCTTCTGTGATCTTACAGGTACTTGGTGAAGCTAGGCAAGTAAGGGAGCAGGTAGCTGGAAGCTGTCAAAGAGGAGATAGATTGGATCAAAGGACTAGCGCAAGACACAGGTTGGTTCTTCCTATTCCTCTTTGTTTATAGTTCATAAAGGAGATACAAAAGTAGTTTTCTCTATTTGTTTCTAAGGTAGTTGTCACACCTTAGTGGGATAGAGCAATTCTAAATAGACACTTTTCCCGATAACAAAATGGCGACTCCGCTGGGGATCGTGTCTAATTAGTTTGTTTGTGTTTCTCTTGTTGTTTGTTTCATAAACTTATAAGTAGCAATCGAACTGCATTTGCCTTGACAAATGCAAAGTAGACATCTGCTACTTCAATCCATTCACTGGATCTGTTTATGATTTGAATAGTTGATTCACAAATGATCTGATTGCCCTTTGTGATAGCTCTTAGACCCTCCTTAGATCTACCCCCTGATTGTGCATTACTGATTGCTTTTACTCGGCCAAAAACCAAAGATTAAATTGCAAACCGTGACCCAGAACCCGGATAGAATTCTCGTTTCTACCCCAGCGGAGGCACTGCGAAGAGGTTCTGCATTTCAACGCACTTCCCGAGAGGGCTACCTACGCTGCAATGCAGTTTCTCTGTGTAACAGGTGCGCTGATCAGCCTAGCCCTGTGCAGCTGAGGTTCTTTTCTTCATTCTTTCAGTTTTGTCTCTGATTTTTGCAGCCTGTGATCAGTATATGACTGCTTCAACCTCCTTTTCCTTACTAATATTCCGCCTCATTTGTACAAAATAATTGTAGATGTTTTTATGTGTTTGTTGAGTCGTTTACAGTTTTCCATTGCAAAAGTATAATAATCGTACTGTCGTCCTTTGATTTAGATTTGTCGCAAGTATCGATTTTGATCATAGGATAAAGTTTATTTGTTGTTGATGGTCGATTATGCTTTTACTTTTTCCTTTGGTTTGAATTTTTGACTTTCTAGTGTCGAAACAAGTATTTATTTCAAAATCAGAAAGTGTCGTAATCATCTCTACCTTTTGATTTCGAAAAGAAGCTTGTTTATGTTTGTCGCTTGAAAGCAAATTCAGATTTGTACATCAACTTTCTTTTTAGCATCAATATTAAGAAAGTGAAAAACAAATACATGCATGTGCATTTGCATATTGACAGTCTGTTTGGCTTGATTTAGGAAAGTGCATTTACAGTGTGCTCTTTGCTCTTTGCGAAAAGATTGTGTCTTTCTTTTCCCTTAGTAGCTAGGATTTTCATTGCTGAAAAGAGATAAATGTTTGTTTATCATCTTTAGATTTCATTTTAGGAATTACATCTACATCTCGTGGTGAACCCAAAAGGCAAACTTCATAAGAAAGTTCAACTTAAAATAAATTCACTGAACCTAACAACGCTTTGGAACTTAACGCACAACATTTAGAGGTCTAGGCTAGAGACGTATTCCAGCGTCGTAAAGCCTGGTAACTGTTGTCCTCATTGATGGTTGGGTGATTCCTCCACTTTGAGACGATAAGTGCCAGTACGGACTTGTGCTCCCACGTACCGTCGAGTATATATTGGGAGACCCCTATAGGCTTAATTCCTTTATCCATAGGAAGCTGTGTTGGTTGCCCTACTGATCGCAATGCACCAAACACAGCATTCATGAAGATTGACTACCGTACCGTAAAAAGTATTCTGCATTTTTGCGATTGGTTTGGTACTCCCTCTACCTAGACCTCCAGATCAGTCCCTTTCGTTCCTTTTCAGACTCCTTAACGGAAAAGGTCCATCTGAGCACTTGTCACTTCAGGCTCATTAAAAATCGAAGGATACTAGAGTCATCTTTTGTTTTTTATCGACTCTTAAAAACTAAAAAAACAAGTTGTGTCAAAGCGTGTTAAAATTTATTTTAAATGGAATATTCATTACCCCTTTCCTACGTTGATCTTGGGTTGAGAAAATGGAGTCTACCAATGAAGGAATTCCCCTTGGAGGAAATCCTAGTCCCTTCTCCTCTTGGGGAGATGTTGGTGCACCCCATATGGCCACATTGTCACTTCCAGGACTGACAATTGGTTTGCCTGTCTGGCTCTTCTCAACCTCTGTCGTTCCGAACACCACTATTTCTGAACAATCGAATCAGCAATTAGACGAGTCCAGACTTGCCCACCAGCCTTCTACTTCCTCTAATTCTTCCTCTCCTCCTTCCTCTTCGCTTGATGGAGCTGGTAAAGCTAAAAGCCAAGTTCCTAAGGAGAAGAAAGAAAAGAAGAAGAAAGAGAAGAAGAAGAAGGAGCCAAAAGCGAATGGGGGAAAACGAGTGTCGTCTAACGAAAATCCACACACTGCACCGACCAGGCCTAAATCGCCATGTGTCATTTGCAAAGGAGACCACTTTCACAGAGATTTTCCTTGCATCACTCGGATACTAAGGGATTGGTCTCCTTGTTTGCACAACTTGGTGTCGTCAACCGCTGATGATCATGTTGAAAGCACACCGTCAACTAGTGAAAGTGAAGCCCCAGGACAAAAAGGGAAAGCTAGATTATCTTGTAAACTGTGCGAAGGCAATCATGCCGTCCACCGTTGTCCCTTCTTAGACGAAGCTAAAAGAGTTTTGGATGATCGTCTGGTTTCACCGTTATGACTTCCTCCTGGATATAAAAAACTCTTGTCGAGTCCCTCACTAGTTGAGAATCCAGCTGGCCCGCTCAGGTGGTCGGCTGAAGCGCCTATCATTGAAGATAAACCATCTGGATCCATACCAGATGAAAGTCAAAAGGTGGAGGTGGCAGTTGACCCGGTCTTGCCATCAGAGGTTTCATCTTTAGATGATACAATCAATGAAGAGAACAAGGATGACACCGTCCAAATTCTCTTCATAAACACAGACTCCAACGAACATGGGGGAAATATACCCGTTCCTTTACCATAGGAAGGAAGTTCGTCAGAGTCGTACCCGACCGTCTATTCGGTCCCACCTCCAAGCAGCCTAGTTGTCTCCTTCGACTGGAATCAACTAGGCAGACCCCGTTTACGAGCAAGCATACCATTCTGAATTATCGTTCAAATATATATAGTGATTATGGCTGTTACCATCATAGATGAGGGGGATTCTGTGAGTATCCTTTCCTCGACTGCTTGGAAAGCGCTTGGTTCGCCATCGCTTTTGCTTGAGATGAGAAATCTGACAGGCTTTGATAAAGGAACCAGTCGACCTTTAGGGATCCTTCCCGATGTGCCCATAACATTGAGAAGGAAGACAGTTCGCATGAACGTAATGGTAGTTCAAGGACCCTTGGATTATAACCTACTCCTTGAACGAGACTATATTTATTTCATGGGAGCGATTGTCTCCTCACTCTTTAGAGTAATGAGTTTTCCGCACGAAGGAAGAGTGGTCAAGCTCGTGGACCAACTTTCATTTCGGGGATCACACATAGCAAATAGTCAGATACCATCCCTAAATGGTCTTTTCACGCAAGAAATGTCTCAATCTCCAGTCCATCCTCCCGATGAGCGCGAGTAATTCAGAGGGATATGACTAAAACCCAGGGGGCATGCCTTTTGGTCTACTTCGGCAGGAAAACTTCGGGTATAGAGTAGGTTTCCGCGGGAAAATATGCCTAGTCTGTACCCCCGTCCGTGATTGGAAGAGGGGGTTATTCTAGTACAGGATTCTTGTGTCAAAAGTTATGTGAGTTGGCAAGCGCCGCCACTCACCTTTGTTTATCTTGGTAGACATTGCCGAAGAAGTGTTTTGTTTGCGCCGCAGATAGAACAATCTTTGGGTAGCCTGTAAGAGGTATACCATTCCTGATAAAACAAATGTTTTGTCAGCTCGAACAGAGGGTGACCTAGAAACTCTGTTTTATACCTAGGGGCATGCAAACCTTTTGGAGTGCAAGCAAAGAGCGATTATTTATATGTTTTTTGGATTAGTCGTTTCCTAACTTGCATAAAGAAAGGATGTGGGGAAAAAATCTAAAAGTTGTCGTTTTTATGTGAGATATTATTATCACATGACTGGATTAATCGAGTAGTGTTACCGCGAGGTTAAAGCTCGTTAAAAAATAAACCCAGATCGAGCAGTGTTTACCGCGAGGCTCAAGCTCGTTAAAAAATAAATCCGGACCGAGCAAATGTTTCCACCCGCATTTAAGCTCATTAAAAAATGAACTATCCCCTGGTAAATAACCACTGTGAATGTAGTACTTCAGCCATTAAAGCCTTGGTCATGTTTGCACTGTCACCTCCACTTTTTCATTGGCCGATCATTCACCTCCATTTGATTGTTTACCCATTTTGAGGAACAGCTGCGAAGAGTGATTTCAATAGCCATCCTTGTGACACTGCCGTGATTGGAAAATTCCAAACCTTACCTGGAATCAGCTGCTACCCATTTTATCACTTGTTCCTCAAAAGACGAGTCTTCTTTAAGCTCTTTTCTGACTCGTAAAATATGAAAAGATTGCCGAGTTCTGGCCTTCCAGCTCGTTAAAGCGACAGGAAGTGCTATCCCTCCTCTAGATTTTAATATTTTTTGACCTGAGGAGTTATTGCACAAAAAAATCGAGCGCTTGTTTTGTTCGACTCGTTAAAGCTAATCGAAAATTCATCCCTTCTGTACTGTTTTATACTTTTTCGGACTTAAGGGATTAGATGACGAAAAACGAATTTTGGAGTTACCTTTACGTACCTTTTCAGACTCTCTAAAAATGAAAAGGACCGAGTTATCTTTGTCGTTAAACTCGTTAAAAAGATTAATAGCGACAAACTTGTCTTTAGACGAGAACGAGTTTCACTATCGCTAGGCTCGTTAAAACATAGCGATAGGTTTGCCCGAAGGGAAAATTATAGAACAAGCATATGTTATCCCCCTCAAGCTTGACAAAAATAAAGAGGTACTGGTGAGCAATGATTGGGGAAAAATTGGGAAGAAAACTCAAAGAATCTTTATTGGTAGCAAGTCACTCTTGAACATGACACTTCCGCTCCGTGCCCGAGTCGGGTTGGGTTGTTTCATTCATCGGTCACATCACCATGGTCACGCCATGCCATCCACATTTGGGGTTAATGCTACCAATCCATCACATTAGTGTTGTCGATATGTTCAAGAGAAGTCATCCAGAAATGCCACCTGTTTCCCGCCCACTACCATACATTATACTCCATTCTTTCATGACCGCCACCCTGAACCATATATCATCAGATTGTTTTCAGCTCCATCAAAAGCATTTTATCCGTTCCATGTCATTAATGTGGGATTCATTAACGCCTTCCTGTGACAGATTACTTCTTGTCGACATCAGCTCATTATCCAAGAAGTTGATCTAGGAACACCCGATTCAGTACTTTGAAGCTTGCATGCCTCAATGGCAAGTTTCTCACTTCCGACGACAGGTTTATATCAATGACCTTCGACTGAAAGATTTTGCGTGGTGTTCGATGCCAAGTCCTTTATTCACACCACGTGAATTGTACTGTAGTACCTTGAGGGTCATTATCAGTATCGGTGATTCCTCTCGCGCTTGTTAACGGTTTACATCATTGACTAGTAATCAAGCGATGTCTTTCCATGTTCGACTTCAAAACATTTTTCATATGGATCGACTTGTACTTCGAGTGAAGATCGAACGAGATTGAAGACCCCAGATCTAGTTTCGTCCATCCGGGTTGCAATATATATTCAGGAAAATAAAGACATCCAAATGTACAATATTACAACATAGATAATCATCCTACCAAAAGGATGATGGCTCTATCAGAATCACCAGTCTACCATCAGACGATTATCTCTCCTGTGTACATGAAAATGAATTTATAAAGCTCAGCATGGGAATGCCTGCCTCAGCTAGATCATGAAAACAGTATGAAGATAATGTATTGTATTGTATCTTATTACAGGTCTCCTCCCAGCATTGAAACAACTTCGGATCCACCTAATAAACCATTTCACCCGATAAACGGCCTCATACATTAGGGGGCAATTGTTATAGACATTTTTGTGCCTTACAGCTCTAAGCATGAAATGTCCATAAACCAAGGGCTCCTAAGTCCCTAAAAGTGTTGTTCCAGCCCCTAAAGGAACGAGGTCAACAAATTACAGCTTCTCCCAGAACTTCTCCACCAGAAACTGCTCGGAATAAGTCAAAACAAGATCATTTCAGCTGCTCCACTAGCTAAGTGCATTGCATAGCACCTAAGTCCACTAGCTAGATGCATTGCAACGCACCTAAATGCACTACCAGGGTGCGTTGAGCGGGAAATGACAAATGGCAGTGTCATTCCGCGAGGTGGAGAGACAATGGAAGCTTCCAAAATCTTCTCCAATGACACTTGCCTCACTTAATTCAACCAAGGATGAGTAAGAGGCTTTCAGTCTCCAAGTGGAAGCAAGAACTGACAGGGAGAAGCCACTAATCAAATCATAAGCTGACTCATCCTCCTTGCATACATCTATATATGGATCCCTCATCCCAGAGATCTAGAGGCTGGAATTTTGAACATTGTAAGGAATTGTTGTTGGTTTTGAGATACATATCAGAGAATTGGGTGATCTACGCTTTGTTGGGGGTGAAGAAGGGACTTCTTTGCTGGGAGGTTGATGCTGGGTCAGGAATCATCGGTTGTAACTCCTCCCGGATCTTCTTGTATATCAATAAAAACTATTTGAGTTTCTTCCCCATGCTTTTGTCTCACTGATGCTTGTTACATTTGTATGGTTAACTTAAATCTGATCCTAAGTTATTTATGAATATAAATCCATGTCTTTGTATAGTTTCCCTCTTCTGTGATCTTACAGGTACTTGGTGAAGCTGAGCAAGTAAGGGAGCAGGTAGCTGGAAGCTGTCAAAGAGGAGAGAGATTGGATCAAAGGACTAGCGCAAGACACAGGTTGGTTCTTCCTATTCCTCTTTGTTTATAGTTCATAAAGGAGATACAAAAGTAGTTTTCTCTGTTTGTTTCTAAGGTAGCTATCACACCTTAGTGGGATAGAGCAGTTCTAAATAGACACTTTTCCCGATAACACACGTGATCAAACAAATAGGAGACGAGGCATCTCTCTTTCCATATCTTCACACATCCTCTTTCTTAACTCATGTGTTAGAAGAGTTTCGCCAGAAATGTTAATGAGACTACATTTCCACTCTTTAATAAAATTCTATACTTTCAGTTCTATTAGCCTTGGAGAGTTTACTCTAGAAACACCTAGTCCAAAGCTCTAATTTCCTAGAGTAGTTGATTTTTCTATGACAAAATTAAAATTCTAGTTCATTTTAATTAAGCACATATTTTAAGTGGTTGTTATTTAGGGCAAGAGGTAGTGGAAATGCAACTGATGATGTTATGATGCAAAATAAATCAATAGAAAACCTATCCTACATGTAAACGAAACACTTTTTTTCCTTCAATGAAATCAATTTCTACATGGGTTGTACAAGAAAACTAAGAAATTAAAACTCCTTTTCTTTTCTTTCCACAAACTCACACATTCGATCACCTAAAAAAAAACTAAATGATGTCTATATTTCGCCTACCCTAATGCACACTAAATTCAAATGCAAGATTGAAGTAAAGCTCACAAAGAAGCAAAAGGTGAATTCAAAAAAAAAAATTCCATTAATCAAGCAACAAGTAGCAAATCCCAAGAAAGAAAAATTTCTAAATCAAAAATAATTTTAGCCCTAAAGAAGGAATTCACACCTTCGTAAAAGATCCAAAAAGTCAAAAAACAAAGAAAATAAGCTCGAAATAAATTTTTTTGTTTGTCCTCAAAGGATTTAAAGACTACAAGTTTCATAAAATGAAAGAAAGTATTATATTAAAGACCAACAACAAGAAAGAGACTCAAATCTCACTAGCCATTAATAATCCCAAAGTTAAAAGACTAATGTGAATTAGAGACTAAAAGAACTCAAGCGATTTGGTCAAGAAGATACAGGAAATTATGGAAATGAGAAATATTTTAGAGAATTGAAACCTCTCGTTAAACCTATAATCACAAACACTTTTCTCAATCAACCAATGAAAATCGGGAATAAGCCAATTTCAAGAACGTGAAAGAAGAAATCAAGAAAAATGGGTTATAAGCGAGATGAAAAAGCAACCAACTATCCTCACAGAGCAAAATAGTCAAACACTTCCCAATGAAAGTTTGAAACCCTATTTTAATTATCAAAAGCTTTAAAAATCACAAACCCTAGGTTGACATAGTATTTTCACCAAAGGGATGGAAAGAATTGACAAGAGCTACTAAGAGGATGATTTGAAGCCTCATTGGAACAAGAAAGACACAAGCAAACATGGCAAAATCCACAAAAAAAGAGAGAAATGGAAAAAGTGTAGTTCCATAAACGAATATGTACATGACTATTTCTAAAGAAAGTAGCCTATACATGGGTTTTTTCGGAATAAAATGCATATGTTCGCTTTTGTATACAACAAAAAAAATGTATAAATGGAAAACTAGGGAGAAATTCAAATATACTCCTAAGCTAATAGATCAGGTTGATTGAATAGAATTCCTTGGAGTCAAGAAGGCTAGAAACAACAAGAAACAATGAACCAAAAATCAAAATCAAAGAATTACAACCCTTCTAGGAAATACTTGATGGTATTGTTGAGAGAAGTCACCAATTATGTTGGCGGAAAAATTTCCCTAAGGTAAGGGTTGAAAACCTCAGCATAGAAAAACGAGAACCTCAACAAGGAGCAGTCAGGTAAGGGTGCCAATAATGTGAATTATAAAATTTGGTCTTGGAAACTTACTTAAAGGTCCTACATTTTATTATTTTCTCGTAGGGTGCAAACCCTATGTTTCGTCCATAATGGAGTAGGCCTCCAAATCAATTGAAAGAAGCACATACATGATAGATAATTCAATGTGCATCCATAAATATATTTTAGATCATCATATATAAACATAGAAATTTCTATTCATGAGACAATAACATATTAATAACAAGACATGAGCTTCTTTATTGATAATCATCAATAGGTACATGAAAGGTACAACCTGATCTAATCCAAATAACAACTAAGCCTTCCTCTGGATCCATGGAAAATTTTAGGGGCTAATGTTCGCCCAATGGGCTAATTTTGCATGATTTTCCGCAAAAAATATTCGCCAATTTCAAATTTTTATAAAAGATTATTCACCCAAATTTTAGAATATAAAACCATTTTACCTTAAAAATCGCCAACATTATATAGAGACGATATATAAAATCATTATAAATTTGAATAATTTTACAAATATATCAATAAACATTTTATAGTTTGCATATTAGGGATTAGTGAGATTCGCCAATGTTTTTAAACTTCAAGAAAATTTTCCATCCTTAAAATTTTCCTTGTCTGGATCTGTCTAGCCCGAGACATGAAGACAACCTCTCTAACAAGTTCAAGGATGTGTTGTAAAGATGATGAACATATATGCAAAGGAATCAAGGGTTTCCATACAACCTGGGAGTGCAGGAGGAACAAGAAAATTAGACTTGATTTGGAAGAAAAATGGGTATAATTTCGATAGCCCTTCTCTCATTTGTTTTAGGCCTACCCAAGGTGTGCATATACACCAGATGAAATTAGTTAATTAAATTGTGCTATAGTCTTCTGTAGGTGGGATCTAAGTAAATACTATGAACCCCACCCGAAAAATAGCATAGTATTTTTTTTTTAATATTTTAAAAGGTATACACGGTTGTGCAGTTATAAAACCCATGTGTGTACGCACTTTTGGATGGGAAGAGTCCCCTATGGAATTTAAAATATCGTTTTTTGGTAAAGGATCAAGTCTGCATCAGAAAAGGCTTCCCAAGGCCATATAAGAGAACCAAAATATACAGGAGTGCTAAATGATTCTATAACAACCACAATGAGTAGCAAGCCTCCAAATTCCAACATTCTAAGAAGGGCTACTAACTCTCGAAGAAACAACAACGAGTCAACCAAGTCTATGCAAATATTGAAAATTGTGTTGAATGGTGAGAGTATGGAAATGGACCAGTACTGTTCACTTCATCAATAATATCATTTAAAAAAGACATGCTCACAATGGAACGACAACATGAATGCTATAATAGACCAAAAATGCAGAAGAAAAGGAAGAAATTGTTGTCACCAAAGAAACTACAAGAATGGGGCATGCGGTGGACACATTTGGTTGCATACTTGGTGTTGGAAAAACAATTTTGAAAAGGAATCCACTAAGTGATGACTCGACCCAGAAGAAAAAAAATCGATACAACTCGAGAATCTAAGGGTCAACCTCCACACAAGAGTTGATGAAGTAGATGTTGAAAGAGAATTTGCTGAGAAAGATCACAACACCCGTCAACTCATCTCAAAACACTCAAAGAATGTATGGCAGAATGGCTATAACAAATGGTACTTTTGCAAATAGTAAAAGTAAGCCCATCACTTTGAAAGTAATAAGTAATCCAACTCTCCCATACACTTTGGAAATGTCTCCCACACTAGATTATAACATAGTTGAAGAGATGAATAAAGCTCGTGCTGATATTTCACTTTTTGAATTGAAAAAGATCACAGAAATCTTTGAATATTTCACTTTTTGAGTTTATTCTTCTGCATCTGTAAATGTAATGCCTTTATCGGTTTCGAATAAAATCAATGCAAAATTGGATAAAATGGATGCACTGATCATTAAGTTGGACATGACTCTTGTCCATGTGACCAATGATTTTAGCAATTTATAAACATATTAATTATGGACATTCTGGAAGCATATGGTGTATTGTTGAGCAGAGACTAGTCTAACAAGTTACAAGGGTATTTCATAATAGATTGGTCACATTTGTAGCTTTTGTACAAGGGAAAAAATAATCAGATCTTGGTGAAATCGAAGTAGTACATGAAGCAAATGGTAACACCCTTAGAAGGTGAAAATGAGCCAATGGCCTTTCGTAAATCTTATCTTTGGGAATTTATTTCTTGGAACTGATCAGGAGTCCTATCTTTCTCATCCATCCCTAGTACCACCTCACACGCAGTTGGAGCTCCTTTCTACTCCAACTGGTGAAAATGACATTTTTACAGTTAGTAGTAGTAGTAATAATAGTACTAATGTAGCACATCGTCCATCTACATATGGTGTTTGGACATTGTATTTTAATGGTTCTAAAACATAGGAGGCCTCTAGAGATAGTTGTGTTTTATTAGATTGGAAATAGAGGAAACATCTGATCTCCAGCTGCTTGGTATTCGAGTGCACAAACAACACTCCATGATATCAAGTACTCATCTCGGGTTTGCAAAGAGCCATGGTACTCAATGTTGTAGTTCTCAAAGTAGTAGGTGACCTAGAAATTGTCATGTGACACATATCTGACACCATACATTGTTTGTCACCTCATCTAAAGAGTTACCAACAAGAGGTATGGCATTTCATTTTGCATTTCCAAGCATTTGATATTATTTTTCTTCCTAAATTACGCAACGTAACTATGGATCCATCAAAAGATGATGCTATTAGGTTATCACTTCTTATGGATGGTTTTTTTTATAGAAATTCTTTACAAAACCATATGTCCATGAAAATATTAGTCATTTATGCATTTTCAATGATTTCCAATGGATACTGTACTTCTTGGAAAATGTTGATGTATTCAAGGAATCAGTTATCGATGAAGATGAGCACAAGAGAGCATTGTAGGGTGAAGCTTGGGCAAGAAAACAAAACGTCATGCTAAAAGGTGTGGTATCACTGGAAAATCCTTATGACTTGAAGAACTGCTTCCGACGGCCAATTAATGGGAAAACCCATACTTAGATGTTATTGCATGAGAAAATAAATTTTGGAACAGAAAAGGATCTGAAGTTTGTCAATCCTGGCAGTTGCCACACACCATGGGAATGAGAATATTTCATCCACTTATTGAAGAAGTACCGAGATTCATTCGCATGGACATATGATGATCTCAAAACATAGGACACATAGATAATCTAGCATGTGATTACAATCAAAGCAGCGGCCAAGCCTTTTCAAAAAACATTGTGGAAGGTAAATCTGACACTCAAGCCTTTGATTCAAAAAGAGTTAAGGAAATTGATGGATGCTCAGATGATACATAAAGTGAGACATTTTATCTAGGTATCGAACTTGGTCCCAGCTAAAAAGAAGTCCTGGAAAATCTGATTGTGTGTTGACTTTCACAACTTGAACCACACCTATGACAAAGACAATTTCCCTCTTCTAGCTATGGAACATATTCTGCAAACAATATCAGGTTCAAATATGTTTTATTTTTTGAAGGGATATTCTAGTTACAACCAATTTCTAGTCTGAGAGTCTCATAGACTAAAGACAACATTCTGCATGAAGTGGGGTATGTTCAATTTTAAAATAATTCCATTTGGGGTGACCAACAGTGGTGAAACATTTCAACATCCCATGGACATCGCATTCCACGGATTACCTAGAAAAAGCATAGTGGTCAATCTCGGTGATTTTGCCATATTTTCCAAGAAGAGATTCGACCACATATGCCACATGTAGAAAAAAATGTAGCGATGTCACAAATACGGGATATCCCTTAATCCAAAAAATAGAATTTTCACACTGTCTCAGGGTAATCTCTTGGACCATATTATCACAAAGAGTGGAATTAATGTAGACCTATAAAGGATCAAATCCATCACGCGGATTCCCTTTCCAGTGACTAAGAATGACATGCAATCCTTCTTAGGGAAGATCAATTTCCTCCATAATTTTATCTCCAATTATGATCATATTGTTAAACCCGTACAAGGGATGGTTAATAAGGACATGATATACAAATGGGATAAGAGGGAAAGGGACATGTTCTCCTATATTAAGCAATCCATTTCATAAGCACCCGCTTTGTATAGCCCAGATTTCAACAAATATTTTCTGCTCTACACCTTTGCTTCTGATACTTCTCTTGCTGCAATTCTTACTCACAAGGATGACCAAATAATGAGAAAGTGATATCTTTCATGAGTGCTAGCCTTCAATGACTCGAGCTCAATGATCCCTCCATTGAGGAGCAGGCATACACAATTTATAAGGCGGTGAAACATTTCCAACCCTTTCTCTTGGAAAATCATTGTATCATGTTTGTTCTGCACTCAGTAGTCAAATAATTGTTCGTTCAGCGAGAGCTGGGTGAAGGAGGAGAGAATTGGATGACTCGTTTACAGGATTACGATTTAGAGTTCAAAATAGCTCACATAATCAAGGGCCATATTCTTTGTTGGCTATCAGCAGAAGCAATACATGCAAAAGAAGAAAACTCGTCTAGTTGGGAGCATGAAATCAAAACATCCAATGTCGAGCTAGATGTCGAGCTAGATTACCTCACTACCATTATGAACTATTGGGATATATATGTGCACCAATACCTTGATCATGACACCATTCCCTCCCATTTATCCCCATGGTAGAAGAGGGCACTTAGACTTAAAGAATTATCTTATTGGTTGGTACATCGGGTGAATTTGAGAAATCATGATAATGGAGTACCGTTTAGGTGCCCAAAAGCACATGATTCAGAGAAAGTATTACATGATCTCCATAATGGACGACTCGAGGGACACTTCACGTGTAACACAACTGAACATAAAGTTATGCGGACCGGTTTCTATTGGCGTAAACTATTCAAATATTCTCACGATCATGCGCGCAGGTGTCCAGTCTGTCAAGGGTGTGCTGAATGAAACAAGGACCGAGCTGCCCCATTACAGCCTATTGCAGTGGAAGAACCTTTTCAAAATTGGGGCTTGAATGCCATTGGAGAAATCTTTCTACATTTGTCAAATCAACACCGCTACATTCTCATTGCTAAGACTACTTCACGCGATGGACTGGAGAAATTCTACTTAAACAGATGAATGATCAGGAAGTCATTAACTTCCTTAAGCTAAATATCATTTCTAGGTTCAACATTATGACTTCACTTTCTTTTGATAATAAAACATATTTTTCATTGTTACAATTATATGATTTTTTATTAGAAAATGGAATTGTATTGAAATATTCAATTAGCTACTATCTGTGGGGAAATGGTCTTGTTGAGTCCAAAAATTAAAATCCTTATATGTATCATCAAGAATACCATCTTCTCTTAACAAAGGAACTGGCACTCTACTTTGGTCAATGCCTTATGGGCTAGCCGAGTCATGCCAGATTCCTTTCTGGACACCTCCCCTTGCTTCCTAGTGTAGGGAAAAGAAGCCATCCTTCCTCATAAGATCTACTTTTCCTCTCTCCAACTTTCACAACAATCCTAGGGAAATACATGTTTATTATTTCAACATACGATGGACACTCTTCACAAAATACAGAAAGAAACGCTGAAAGCAAAATAAATTTTTTCCCTTCACCAGAGTCGTATCAAGAGGGGTTAGACAAGAAATCTATAGGGAAGAATAACTTTAGTGTGGTTGAATTAGTCTTGAAGTGGGAAAAATTTTACGAGGATAAAGGAAAACACACAAAGTTTCAATCCCTATGGATTGAGCCATTCAATATTCACAAAAGGCTTGTCGAATACACATATTGTCTACAATCACTAGATGGGAGGATTAACTCTCTCCCCATTAATGGCCAAGACTTAAAACATTATTTTCAATGATGATCTAGGGCTATACTCTACAGTCTGTACATAGTGTTTTCTTGATTTCTTGATTTTGTTTTCTGTTTTCATCATGTAAATAGATGTTGTGTTTCAACGTGTTTTCCAACTCCTCTGTGTGTGGCTGAATTAAACGAGAGTCTTGAGACATTTCAAAATTTGGAAAACCTTCAGTCTATATTCCTTTTGTTGGTTACATATTATGGTCGTTGAATTTCTGACTAAAAATTTGATCTATCCATGAGGAGAGTTTTGGTTAAATGATGAACCTACATCTGTTCAGGAAACCTTATTCCCATACTCAATTCTTATGTCTGGTGTCTTAAAAGTTATTAAATTAGTAGAAGAGGAGAAGGGGAAAAATATAAATGAGCATACCTAAATAAAGGTCTCCATATTCTTCTTTGAAGGAACAACCTCTATTGCTCTCAATAATTCAGGATCCCTCTTCTGCCCATAAATTGAATGAGTGATGATGCACTGTCCTATAAATAAATAAATAAAGGAGAAAGAAGAGAAATGATTCTTGCATAGAGAGGTAAAGAAAGAAACTTCGGTGAGATACTGACTAGGCTTATTAGTAGAGGAAAAATGTTTATGTTCCTATAGTGACTCTATCGGGGTATTGTCCAAGCCTACTAACAGTGGAGCAACACCAATGATTGAAAAACCATGTTTTGAAAATCTCACTACCCTTACTAGCTTGGAACATTGTGATATGGTTGAACCTTATGTTTTGTTAAATCGAGAAAGGTACAAAGGGGACCATGTTTATTCATGGGGTAAGCGGGGATACCAAAATAATCTAAGCTACTAATCAATACTCCCCAAAGAACCAATACCCTGCATGAAAGAGTTAACCAAGGGAAAGAATTTTGAATTCTACCAGTGTGTTGCCATGTGTTGTCGTTGCTACAAAACCCTCTATAATTTTGGCCTACGCTCAATTTCAAAGCCTTCCATGGTCTTGTACATTGTCATCACAAACATTGAAACTCATTCCATCTGTTTTCTTAAGGTGTTTTGGTCCCTTTTGCAAGATAGGAAAAATGTCATATTTTAGCATGTTTTTTTTTGCACAATGTCTATACACTCACTCTGGTGGATTCAAAGGGATAAATTTCATTAAATGAGTTAATATAACCATGTAAACATTCATGACACTCATTTTCAAACTTTCAATCACTATCGCATAAGCATTGTCACGGTCATTGCATAGTGTATCTTTAGTGTCGCATTCGTAGTAACTTGTCGTAAAGATGTTGCACTGAGGGAAATGCATTGTTGATGTGTCCTAGATGCTCTATGTTGTTGTTTCATCAATTGTTCTAAGTTTGTGATCACGTTTGAATTCTTATCATTGTTCACATCAACCTCACTGATCCCACACATAGCCAATTTCTGAAATGTTTCCCAAGTAAGAAACCTAGCTTCACGCTGCCTCCTTGAAATGCACATTGGGTAGTTTCATCCCTCTAGCTATGTCCTTGCCACTTGACACTTCCCAATGTGCAACTCCTACCTTCCAAGACAGCTACACTGCGTAGTTCTAGTTCTCAAGGCTAGATCTTCACTCCAAGAATTTCACAATCAATCTTCCTAGCCTGGACTCAATTACACATTGCACAATATATAGCCTCAATCTCATCCCTTGAGCCCCTGAGCTACACAATTACACAATGACCCAATCTACTATTTCTCTCTAAAGTGCGCAATGTGTTGATCTAGTGCCCGTCCCCGTATCCTGTCACACTGACCTCTAGAATTACATACGTTTCTTCCCCAATTGAACCTGTACTGTACATTACACAATCTCAAGGCTCAAGGTTCACCTATGACTGGTTGAATTGTGGAATTGTGTAGTCACTGAGCCCTCTCCTAGCTTGTCACCCAGTTCTAGCTCAGTTAATGGATCAATATGCACTATCTTAGACTCGGGGTTTTTCATACTAATTTTGTCTTGTCATGAGTCAATTAAACATGTAGGTTCCCTATAATGTGATGGTGAGATGATGAAGAAGGAGATCAAGTAGGAAATCAACTTGAAAGACATATTTATACCTAACTAGGCAAGTTGATCAACCGAGATAAATCAAAGGTACAAAAGTTTGTGATCACAACTTAAGACTTGATATCATCAAAGATTCCTTATGACCTGTTATCACTTAGGTTGTTCCCTTTGACTCCCAAGGGAATACGGCTGAGGTAACCACTAACCAATCTTTGGACTGCAGGTCCTAGCCTACTGCCAATCAAAGAGGGCTCCCTCTTTATGATTTAGCTTTGTTGATGATGATTTTAGGCTAGTTATTGAGTTCAAGGGTTTATGTTTTAGTTTTGGTGGGAAGGATGAAAGATTTCAAGTAGAGAGGTAATGCATAGTATGATAAGTTCAAGCCATTGGGCATGGAGTCATGGAGTAGGACTACTGGTGCATTTTCTTGGTCACAAGAGAAATATGGAGCAAGATAGCTACACATGAAACAACTTTCAAGCTAAATGGAGATGGATTGAAGGCTAAGGAATGAGAGGTAATGAGCAGAGAGTGCAGTTAAACAAAGTCTAAGCTATTCATCTTTTCTGTTATTTTAGATGGTGATATATGTATGATATGAGCATATATCAATGGAAAATAGAGATAGAAAACACTTATTGAGTGATGTTGCAACACAAGAATTCCACAATTCACTCTTCAAACATTAATACATAGCACACAGTCCATTCTCCAAGCTTTCAGTAGTCTATGATTAAGGAAAACATATCAGATATACAGAGCGAGTCTCTCTTGGAGTGCATTAACCAACCAACCCTTTAAACGGTGAATTACGGTTGTTTTATAAGAAAAATATCTACAAGAATCAGATCTTAGATAGATCTGTTGTAATAAGTGTCTTTAACCTAACATATGGCTGAAATAAATGCAAGAAAATATCTTTTAGCTACGCTGGGGGCAGCTGTATCAAAAAGAGTTAATGTGTTGTCTTTATGGCTTTGTGCTGATCATTTAGCCATAACTGTGCTTTGGGTTTTGATCCCCTGCTCTTGAGTGGTTTTGAGGTGCATTAACTGTAATTTGAGAGTTTTAAAATAGCTTCACCGCTTTCTTTTACTTTGCTTGGGGCCTTCAATGTTCTCTTGCTTTGGAAATACGGATTTTCACCAAAAAAATGATAACTGATAGTCTTCACCGCTTCCTCTGATACACTTTCACTAAACCTGGGCTCCTTGTTCTCTTCTGACTGCTTTAAACTGTCCCATCGACATTTTATGGCTGCTTCTCGGCCCTCTGTTTGCATTTAGAACTGTCTTTTCCCCTTTTCCAAACCTATGTGAAGAAATTCCTATGAATTTGCGAATTTCGGGCCCTGCTGGTAGCCGCGCCATGAGAGGGCTTCCATTTTGGCCTAATCGTGCATCAAAAACTGCCTCGGCTTCTCATTCCAGGCATCACTTGCTGCAAATTTCGAGCTTCGCAGCCTTTCCAGCGATGACGTCAGCATGACGTCTGCATGACGTCAATGGTGGGTCCCAGTACTTGGTGACGTGGCAGGGTGACGTCAGCAGGGTGAAGTCAGCGGTACATTCGGGTGACATGGCGATATGGTAGGGGTGAAGACATGGCAGTACGATGGCAGCGACGTGGCAAGGACACGGCAAGGAAAAGGTGGTAGGAGATCGATGCGGGTTAATAACATCAGCATGACGTGGCATTGACATCATTGGGCAGAGGCGGTATCCGATTTTCTCCCGCACCACTTTTCCGCGTAGGTGGTATTGGGGGAGGGGCCTCCAAACGCACCGGGAGGCTCACACGCGGAGGGGGTACGATGGGGAAACTGCGCATCCCCCGGATGTTAACCTCTGGTGGATCGGCATATGAAAACACCCGCCCATCATTGATCTTGGGCACTGGCCATCGAACGGCTGGCGATAAAGGTGAGGTGATAGGGGGTTAGGGACGGGACCCGCCCGTATTATTTAAATATCATAATGCCACGGGGGGTCCAAAACTTTGGAAAATGTGGGTTTTATGGGTTTTCTTTCCGGGGAAAGGACCATAATTTAATATTCCAATAAAAATTTTAGATTTTAAACCATGTGGAATGAGAGGGGGGGGGGGGGGAATAGAAGAATTTACAAGGGAAGAAGGGGCTAGGTATCAGTTATTGGCCTAACTAGAGGTTTAGGCTAATTCCAGAGTTATTACATGGATGGGTTCATAATAGTCCCAGGTGGACTACTACATCCCAGAACTGTATGTACATAGCTATAGTGCTAAAGGGTGGGATATGTAATATTTTTGGAATTTTATATAGTTTTTTGTATAATAGGGGATAAGGAAATGATCTAGGGAGTTAGATAGTAGAGTTAGGATTTAATATGAATTTGTGAGGTGAAGTGTAGGGGAGAGGCAAAGTTTGTGAGCTGAAACTTAGACATAGGAAGTGAATGGACTGTGGAGACATGATATTACACAAGAAATGTGGCTTCTCTTCACTGAAGAAAGTCAAAAATTGACTTGATTTTTTACAAAAATGAAGTGATAACAGGACTTGTTGGGAAGATACCAAAGTCCTCAAGGGGGTTTTAGTAAGAAATTTTGAGGGGGAGGTGAAAGGGAGTTAGACATGCTTCCATCATTCTGCCATCAAACATTATTTTGGGCATTTATGTCATTTATGAGACTAGTTCTGATTAATAATACAAAATGTGATCGGAACCTTGCTTCTGCAACCTCAAAACTACTTACCCAACCTACTTACCTAACTTTTTTTATTATTTTTGCATGGGTGCACTTGGACTTGCAGACCCTGATTATCCTTTTTTCTTTTTGTTGTCCTCCTATCTAAGTCGACACTTATTTCTTCCAAGGGCCCAAATTAAGCAATTGGGCTCCTTTGTTTCTCTACCTATCTACAAATCTGCCAAGATTAACTGTTTGGACAGATTTTCATTCTCTGCATTGTAGAACAAGAAATTGAAACCTAGGGAAGCCAAGATTAAGCTGTTTGGCCTTCCCTTAATAGAAAATTCTTCAACAAGGAATAACTCATCAAAATTGGAATACGGCAGTGGCATTTAGACTGGCACACTTTCATGGCCTCTTCTTTGGCCTCTTTTGGAAATATGGAGCATTGCAGCACACAAATTATGACATATTTGGCACTTTCAACTGTCAATCATGAAAGGTGAACACCTGTTGCAACAGGAGGCTAATAGTGGCTCCACTTGGGGATGGCTTTTCCTTATGAAAAGCCAAGAACAGCAGGTCAGACTACCATGATCTTCTTTTGTTGTTGTATGCTGAAACTTCCCTTGTGCTGGTTGTCAAATGATTGAAACTTTGAAACCTGAACACAACATTCTCATCAACTGAGTTTTGTACCATATCAGCAACACCTTCTTTCTTCTGCGTGCTCTATTATTACATGCACCTTTGCCTGAGAACCTGCCTTTGAAATATAGACAACATAGGGGAACAAAATTGTAGCACTTCCCTTGATTCTGTCTTGAAAAAGGGTGCCGATGTAAATTGAAAATCCTCTTCTCTTTTAATACAATTGACGGAAAGAGCTGCCTGCTCTTTTTCTGAGATTAATGCAACGACAGAGATCTGAATGGGGGACTTGCTTTGGTTCTGCCTTTAGAGAACTTTGCTGGCACTGTTCCATTATCCGGCCTGCTAAAGAAACAAAGTGTTGAAATACAAGTATTTATGTACAAATATAATACAGCTGCGTTGTGTTCAACAACAGGGATCATGATAATGATTTAGCATTCGGCCATTAACAGGCCTTCTTTAGTTATACCATCCTATACAGATTTGAGGAAATATGTGTTATTGCCCTGCACATTGCTGATAATAAATGGACCTTTCCATAGAAAATCAAATTTTGCATGTTTTCCCTTGTCTTCTCTCCGTGAGTCCCACCTTAAAACTTTGTTGCCAACACAGAAATCCTCAACCTTAGCTCTCTTATCAAACATCCTTTTGAGCTTCTCCTACAAAATTTGGGCTCTATCATAGACCTGCTCTCTTGTTTGCTGAAGATGAATAGTCTGGTTGATTCTTATTTGAACATCATTTGGTTCATCTTGGATCTCTTGTAACAGCTTGATGATGGGAATGCCCAAGGAAGATGGAAATCTGGCCTCCATGCCATACACCAGCTCATAAGGGCTCATCCCAATGGATTTCTTTGTTGAAAGTTTGTCTGCCCATAGGGCATTTGTGAACTTTTTATGCCAATTCTTCTTGTTTTCTTCTAGTACTTTCTTTATGATGTTGATGAGGCTTTTGTAGGATGATTCGGCCAGGCCATTACCTTGAGGGTAATTGGCTGTGGAGTGGCCCAAGGTAATGTGAAATTTATGGCAAAAATTGATCATCTTTTTGTATTTGAAGGTAGGGGCATTGTTAGTAATGATCTTCTTAGGGCATCCAAATCTAGAAAGGATGTTGGTCTCAAGGAATTGGATAATGATGGAGTCATTGGCCTGTCTACATGGGATGGCTTCAATCCATTTAGTGAAATAGTCGATGGTTGTTAGAATCCACTTATGCTGGCCTGAGGAAGAGGGGTGTATTTCTCCAATGAAGTCAAGACCCCATTGTTGAAAAGGATTCTCGGTTGAGATGGGCTTAAGAGGCAAAGGTAACAGCTTTATTTTGCCCTCAAAGATTTCACATTTATGACATGAGATAGCAAACTTCTTTACATCTGCAAACAAAGAGGACCAATAGAAACCAGACCTTAAAATTTTATCAGTAGTGGACTTCCAATATAGATTTCCTCCACAGTCCCCTACATGGAATTCTTTCATGACATTGTTAGTTTCATTCATGGTTAAACAATTAAGCAGTATGCCTTCATGATTTTTCCAAAATAAAGCACCATCTATGACACAAAACTTTTAAGCTTTCATCTTTAAGAATCTTTTCTTGGTTCTTGACAATCCTGGGGGAGCAAACAGGTTTAACAATACAAAGCATATATCAGCATACCATGGGGATTGCAAAAATGTTTCACTAATCTGCGGAGTCGCCAGATCATGTTCATTGTCCAGTTGGTTAATGCCTAAGGCTTGAAAGTTTGTTTCGAACATCAATTTGGCTAAACCTTGTCCCTTTATGAGCTTGGTTGGTTTTATTTCTATGTCATACTCAAGGATGTTAGCAATCCACTTGCCTCTTTTGCCTTCTAACTCCTCCTGGGTTAATATGTCTCTTACAATAGCATTTGGGACATAGGCAATCACATGTGAATATAAAATGTAAATTCGGAAATCTTTGATTGCTTTTACAAGGGCATAGGCCTGCTTCTCCATGATTTGGTACTTCAAAGGGGCATCTCTTAAGGCTCAGCTGAAAAATGCAATTCGCTTTTCAGCTCCTTGATCATCCTTTTGGAAAAGGACAGCAGCTATGGTGTGCTCAAATGCAAATGAGAATATGATGAAGTCCCTATCAAATTGAGGACTTGTGAGGACTGGAGCTTGGGTTAAGGCATATTTGATACTCTCAAAGGCTTTCTTGGTTTCAAGAGGCCATTTTATCTTGGCATCCTTTTTTAACATGTTGCTTAACAGTCTTATCAGCTCGGCTAGATTTGGGATAAATCTCCTTAGGAAATTGATCTTTCCAAGGAATGCTTGCAACTCTTTTATGTTTCTTGGAAATGGGATTTGAAGGATGGATTGAATTCTTTCAGGATCAATTCTAATTCCATCTTTTGAGATGATATGGCCTATTAATTTACCTTCTTCAAGGCCAAAGAGAGACTTCTTGGGTTCAAGGAAATGCCATATTTCCTACATGTCATGAATATTTGCCTTAGGTGTTTAAGGTGCTCTTGATCAGATTTGGAGAAAGGGGTAAGGTCATCAAGATAGACAACCAAGAAATCATGGATTTCCTTGGCAAATGCAATGTCCATGGCCCTTTGGAAGGTAGCACCAATGTTTTTAAGTCCAAAAGGCATCTTCACATATTTAAATGTTCCCCACGGTGTGGTAAAGGCTGTCATGTCTTGGTCATCCGGGTGAAATAGTATTTGATTAAAACCTAAAAAGCCATCTAGCAAAGAGATTCTAGATGACCCCACTAATCTTTGTAGGATGTGGTCCATTTTTGCCAATGGGTAGTGGTATTTTAGGGAGACTTGGTTTAAATTTCTTAGATCTACACATAGCCTAATCTCACCTGTCTTCTTTCTTGTGGGAACAAGATTGGATACCCATTCAGAAAATCTGATGGGTGCTATGATACCTGCTTCAAAAATTCTTTTCACTTCCTTTTCAATCAATGGGAGAAGCACGGGATTGATTCTCCTTAGTTATTGTTTGAAGGGCTTTTGATTTGGTTTTAAGGGAATGGTGTGTTGGATCACCGAGGTTTCATAGGACTTCAAGTCCTCATAACTCCAAGCAAATACATCTTGGAATTCTTTAAACAAATCAACATATTTTGGCTTTTGATCATGTGGCAAAGATTGAGATAGTTTTACCATTTTGGGCTTCTCTGCTGTCCCAATGTTGTGTTCTTCTATAGCAACACTTAAGGGCTACATTTTTGGCTTTTTGGGAACATCATTTGCATCAAACATATCTTCCAACAGAGTGAGGCCAGTAGGGAGAAAGTTATCTTTTAGGTCAATGATCTCAACCTCTGTTTCGGCTATTTCCTCCAAATGCATATGTTTCAGCTCTTCTATGTTTGCATTGTCAAAAACAGTTGGGTTCAACATGTGTTTGGCTGTTATGGCTATTACAGCCTGCTGATTTTCATTTGTTTGTTGTTGTTCATCCGTCATAGCATCTATGTCAATGTTAATATTTGAAAACTCATGCTCAAGAGTGAGGAAATTGTTAATCTGGGCATCATTTTTGAACACTTGCCAATCTTTAACATTATTTGGGATAGTATGCCTATGTTTTATCTCAACAGTGAAATGGTGATTTGGCTCAAAGGGAAGCTTGCATGTACTAGCAAAAGTGGCTAGGTTGTGCGCATGAAGGTTATGATCTCTTGAAATCTTGGCAAGCTTGGATTCAGTGAATGCATTAAGTATATTAGTGGCAGCAGTCCTATAGGCTCTCATTCTATTGTCATTGGTGACAAAATTGCCTTTCATTTGTTGTATGCCTAAATTGGAGTCACCTAGAATGGATACTTTTGGAGCTCCTAGAGCTTTGAGCAGTCAGAGGCCTAAAAGTAGAGCCTCATACTCTGCCATGTTGTTGGTGCATTTAAAGTTTAGTCTATAGGCATGGCCTTCTGCATGATTTTTGTGTGTATTATGAATCCATAGACCTGCCCTTGCTCCTAACTTGTTGACAGAGCCATAAAAATCTAAATACCATGTGATTTCTTGCTTGTGGTTAGTATGAAGAGCTTCAGTCATTCTTATAGTGGGCAGGTTTGGGAGGTTCTTGTTGTATGCTGGTTGCCTTGATTGTTTTGACAGTTTCATTAGTATGGGAAACCGATTCTTCATTGATGTGCGTGTCCAGATCTAAATCCAACGACTTATCATTAGTGGGAGGACTTGTTTCCTCATTAAATAAAATAAAAGAATCCATATCAGAATGGATTGAATAAATAGGAAAATTTTGGGGCTTGTCCTCACTAGTTACCACATATTTCATCAGTGTTTCTCTATACAGTCTCTTCGGTTGCCCAAACACAGATATAGTGGCATAAGAGAGGTCTAGTTGGAGAGATCATTGGAGTTTTTCTCCCCAATATCTTGACAATATCATGCCATACATTGGTGGAATGTCAACAACGACCACATCCATGAGGATTGTCTTGTTTTGGTATTGGACTAAGGAGACACATAAGTCTTTGATTAAGCCTAAACACTTGACCTGACTTGAGTCAAAGGAAAATAAGTCTTTGTAGGGTCTTGTAACATCAAGGTTTAGCTTCTCTATTACAAATTTGGGCATAAGGTTGTGTGAGGCACCTGAGTCAAACATAGCATTATGCAATATTTTATCATGAATGTGCAAACTGATATAGAATCGTAACACAACTCCATGTCCTATTTTACCATTAACTTCAGGACAAAAAAGGAGCTCAGGTTGATCATCTAATACATTCACATCATCCCTATTTTCTGGCAATTTCAGCGATCTTTTGATTTGCTGCCTATAGATATCATGTTTGGAAAGTTCAGATAAAGGGATGGATATCTTCAGTTTACCTATTTTTGCCTCTAAATTAAAAGGTTTTTTGACAGTGTTTTAGTATTGTGACTAGCAGATTTTCCCTTTTCAGTTGCACTTTCAGCAGTTTTTTCTTGTTCTTCATTGATTTCTTGAACTATTTCTGATTTCGAAAGGTTTTTCGGAGAGCTATTCAAATCTTCTTTTCAGGACGAAGGTGGAAGAGGCTGATCATTAGAGGGTTGCATGTCTGTGACATCCTCTATGGTGACATCCTTTGGATTTGAAACAGTTTTATCAGCAGTTTCTATGAGGGCAGCCTTTTCTTTGATCTTCTTAGGCTGTTTGGTATCACTTGGTTTAACCTTTTCGGGCACATCTATGTTTCTTTTCCTCAGCTTATACTGTTTGTGGACCTCATAAATAGTTGAATCATAACCTTGCCTGAAATCAAAAGACTCACCTGACTTAGTCCGAAATTGATTTATCTCATCGTCATCTTCGTCTTCTTGGGTTAGGAAAATTTGTTGTTGACCCTTTAGATCCATTAATTCATATGAGTGTCTTCTATCTGCTCACTAGATGTGGATGCTTCTGTGTATTTCTCTTGGAAAGGAGGCCTTATATCATGGCCTGGGCTAGAACTACCAGCGTTTGTGTTCCGCGTTTTCCTGAAATTTGTGTTCCTTATGGTAATGGGATGTTTTCCTTCCCATGTGGATTTCCTTTCAACGCTTTCCACTCTATCTCCCAGCCTGTGCATGCCACTGATAATAGCATCTAGCTTTTGGTCTAAGGCTGAGGCTTCTTCCTTAAAGGTGGTTCTTCTCTCAGTTCTAGCTCTGTTTCTTTTGGCAATTAGATTTGCCTCTACGCTAACAGCAACATTTTTCATGTCTACAAGGGTTTGAGGGGCTCTTTTCCTTAACTGATAAGCCATGTCAGTATCAAAACCATCAGGGAATTTATTCAAAGCAAGATCAGGTGGAGCTCTTAAGCTCTGTGGTATTGCATTATAAACATTATTGAATCTTGCACAATAGTCCAAGACAGACTCTTGAGGGCCTCTTTTGACGGTGTCATATTCAGATAATATGTGCAAGGGATCTTTCATTTTCTCCCATCTGTTGATAAATGACTGGTATAAGGCTTTTGGGTCTGCTATGGAATTGGCTGTGAGTGCTCTAAACCAAGTCCTGACATCACCTGTCAAACTTTGGACAAAAATCTTCATTCTCACGCTATCATCATCAATCTCGTAGTTCTCAAAATAGTCTTGCATTTTCATGTTATGTTGAAGGGTTGTGCAAGAACCAGTACCATCGAAATATGTGATTTTAGTTTGGTAATCCTGAGGCATAGCCCCTAGATTAGCAGGCAACTATAACGGAGCATATCTATTCGCCATATTCATAGGGATAAGTGGAACAAAAGTGATTAATGGAACGACTGGAACAACGGTAATAATAGTGGTAATGGGAGTATGTGCAGTGAATGGAGGTGTGGAAGGAGTGTTCTGAGAGGTGGATGATGAACAAGGGGAAGTAGGGGTTGAACGAAATAAAACTTTGACAAGGGTTGGAGCACATCTTGGCTGGACTATTTTAGAACTAGAATCAGCAAAATCTTCTCTTCGCTCTAGCTTCCTGAGGTTCCTTGGGATTAAATTGGGATTTTCAAAAATAGCTGGGGGATTTGGGTCTGGATTTGACCTTGTATAATGTGAGTTCCTTTTGGGAGCCAGATTCTGGACTTGTTTTGGTATTTCCTATGAATGTTTTTCGAATTAGCAAGGGACTGATCAAATTTTCGAATAGCTATCTATAACTTAAAACTAGCATGAAGATTGACTAAAGCGGCTGTTATTTACTCCTGTAAATGCAAAGCAAGAGCAGTTTCAAAGGTTCCCTAGCTGACATACAGGCTTCATCTGTAGTTTTAAGGAATATACAGCAATTAGAAAATTCATTAGTTCCCCAGCGGAGTCGCCATTGTGTTATCACGCAGGCTGTTCCCTTTGACTCCGAAGGGAATACAACCGAGGTAACCAATAACCAATATTTGGACTGCAGGTCCTAGCCTACCTGTAATCAGAGAGGGCTCTCTCTTTATTATTTAGCTTTGTTGATGATGATTTTAGGCTAGTTATTGAGTTCAAGGGTTTATGTTTGAGTTTTGGTGGGAAGGATGAAAGCTTTCAAGTAGAGAGGTAATGCATAGTATGATAAGTTCAAGCCATTGGGCATGGAGTCATGGAGTAGGACTGCTCGTGCGTTTTCTTGGTCACAAGAGAAATATGGAGCAAGATAGCTACACATGAAACAAATTTCAAGCTAAATGGAGATGGATTGAAGGCTAAGGAATGAGAGGCAATTAAGAATCTCTCTTTCAGCTTAACAGAGGGAAGGTGAATGAGCTCTATCTAGGAGCAGCAAAGAATCCCTAGATAACTGTCAAACATGGGTGAATTAGGGTAAATATGAGCCAAAGGGAATTCATATTCATTACCAATTTAGAGGAAAACATAAAGAAACAACAGAAATTGAGCATAGAGTGCAGTTAAACAAAGTCTAAGCTATTCATCTTTTCTGCTATTTTAGATGGTGATATATGTATGATATGAGCATATATCAATGGAAAACAGAGATAGAAAACACTTATTGAGTCATGTTGCAGCACAAGAATTCCATAATTCAGTCTTCAAACATTAATACACAGCACACAGTCCGTTTTCCAAGCTTTCAACAGTCTTTGATTAAGGAAAACATATCAGATATACAGAGCGAGTCTCTCTTGGAGTGCATTAACCAACCAACCCTTTAAACAGTGAATTAGGGTGGTTTTATAAGCAAAATATCTACAAGAATCAGATCTCAGACAGATCTGTTGTAATAAGTGTGTTTAACCTAACATATGGCTGAAATAAATGCAAGAAAATATCTTCGAGCTGCGCTGGGGGCAGCTGTATCAAAAAGAGTTAATGTGTTGTCTTTATGGCTTTGTGCTGACCATTTAGCCATAACTATGCTTTAGGTTTTGATCCCTTACTCTTGAGTGGTTTTGAGGTGCATTAACTGTGATTTGAGTGTTTTAAAATAGCTTCACCACTTTCTTTGACTTTGCTTGGGCCCTTCAATGTTCTCCTGCTTTGGAAATACAGATTTCCACCCAAAAATGCTGATTGATAGTCTTCGTCGCTTCCTCTGGTACACTTTCACTGAACCTGGGCTCCTTGTTGTCTTTTGACTGCTTTAAACTGCCCCATCGACTTTTTATGGCTACTGCTCAACCCTATGTTTGCCTTAAGAACGGTCTTTGCCCCTTTTCCAAACATATGCGAAGAAATTCCTGTGAATTTACGAATTTCGGGACCTGTTGGTAGCCGCGCCATGAGAGGGCTTCCATTTTGGCATATTTCCCTTAGCGATGCACGATTAATCGCGCATCAAAAACTACCTCGGTTTTTCATTCTCGGCATCCGTTTCTACAGATTTCACGCTTCGGGCCCTTTTCGGCAATGACATCAGCTGTGGGTTCCAGTATGGCAGTGACGTGGCAGGGTGACATCAGCAGTACGGCCAGGTGACGTGGTGGTACAGTAGGGGTGAGGACGTGGCAGTACAATGGCAGCGACATGGCAATGATGTGGCATGGACACAGTGGAAGGAGGCCGACGCGGGTTGATGATGTCAGCATGACGTGGCAGTTACATCATTGGGCAGAGGTGGTATCCAGTTTTCTCCCGCACCTCTTTTCCATGTAGGTGGTATTGGGGGAGGGGCCTCCGAACACACCGAGAGGTTGAGACGTGGCGGGGGTACGATGGGGAAACCGCCCATCCTCCGGACATTAACCTCCGACGGATCGGCATATGAAAACACCCGCCCACCGTTGATCTCGGGCGCTGGCCATCGGACGGCTGGTGGTAAAGGTGAGGTGATAGGGGGTTAGGGATGGAACCCGCCCATATTATTTAAATAACATTATGATGCAGGGGCTCCAGAACTTTAGAAAATGTGGGTTTTATGGGATTTATGTGCAGGGAAATGACCATAGTTTAATATTCCAATAAAACTTTTAGATTTTAAACCATGTGGAATGAGAGGGGGGGGAGAAATAGAAGAATTTGCAAGGGAAGAAGGGGTTAGGTATCAGTTATTGGCCTAACTAGAGGTTTAGGCCATTCCCAGAGTTATGACACGGATGGGTTCATAATAGTCCCAGGTGGACTACTACATCCCAGAACTGTATGTACATATCTATAGTGCTAAAGGGTGGGATATGTAATATTTTTTGGACTCTATATAGTTTTTTGTATAATAGGGGATAAGGAAATGATCTAGGGAGTTAGATAGTAGAGTTAGGAATTAATATGGATTTGTGAGGTAAAGTGTAGGGGGGAGGCTAAGTTTGTGAGCTGAAACTTAGACATAGGAAGTGAATGGACTCTGGAGACATGATTTTATACAAGAAATGTGGCTTCTCTTCACTGAAGAAAGTCAAAACTTGACTTGATTTTTTACAAAAATGAAGTGATAACAGGACTTTTTGGGAAGATCCCAAAGTCCTCAAGGGGGTGTTAATAAGAAATTTTGAGGGGGAGGTGGAAGGGAGTTAGACATGCTTCCATCATTCTACCATCAAACATTGTTTTGGCATTTCTGTCATTTATGAGACTAGTTCTGATTGATAATACAAAATGTGATCTGAACCTTGCTTCTGCAACCTCAAAACTACTTACCCAGCCTACTTACCTAACATTTTTTCTTCTTTTTTCATGGGTTCACTCGGACTTGCAGACCCTGATTATCCTTTTTTCTTTTTGTTGTCCTCCTATCTAAATGTACACTTATTTCTTCCAAGGGCCCACATTAAGCAGTTGGGCTCCTTTGTTTCTCTACCTTTCTATAAATCTGCCAAGATTAAATTGTTTGGACAGATTTTCATTCTCTACATTCTAGAATAAGAAATTGAAACCTAGGGAAGCCAAGATTAAGCTGTTTGGCCTTCCCTTAACAGAAAATTCTTCAAAAAGGAATAACTCATCAAAATTGGAATACAGCAGTGGCATTTAGACTGGCACACTTTCATGGCCTCTTCTTTGGCCTCTTTTGGAAATATAGAGCATTGCAGCAAGCAAAGTATGACATATTTGGCACTTTCAACTGTCAATCATGAAAGATGAACACCTGTTGCAATAGGAGGCTAACATGACCAACCCATGTAGAGGTGGAAAGAAGAGAATTCTCAAGCAAACATTCAATACACAACAACAAGAGTGGCTTGAAATTGCCTCATCATCAAGAAGTCCATGTCACCAGTGTCATGTCATGTCATGGCATGAGTTATCACATGCCACAACATATTGGGCATGTTGTAAATTATCTATTCGAAATGTATTGTAAATTGAAACTCCAAAGGAAACATTCAGAATATGAAGAGTAATGTAAATTAGAAAAGTCATAGGAAATGAAGGATTCATGATGGTAGTCAAAGAGTCACAAGGAAGGTGAAGCATCACCTCATTTTTTATATATAAACCCTCATTGTATGAGAAAAGTAATTTTCACCTTGGCTCCTTCCGCAAAGCATTAGAGGGACAAGCTAGTTCTTTTGAGGAGCAAGGAGTGGCACCGAGACTCCATTGTTGGAGCTAGCGGTTTTCATTATATACACATGTCTTAAGACTTTTACTTAATGTAAGAAGCCTTATGTCCACCATGTTCTTTGTACATGGATTATGGATATTTGTAAGACTATTCTATGAATGTTTGCAATTCATGTTTTCTTTCGTTTGTGCTAAATTAGTTGAACTAGTTCAGTTAGTTTTCTACTTATCATATTGAGAATGTGTTTTAGTTGTTATTATCATTATCACATCCTCGTGGACTACTCTGTTGGATATTATACATATATCACTTGTCATTAGGGGAGCTTTGAGGTCTGAAATGGGCTTCCTAAGGAAATTATAAAATAGTAGTGAAAATAATAAAGTACAATTAGAAAATTATTTTTTCAGCTCGTAATTTCAACTTATCTCCCTATGAGTTTACTCAAATTTCAAGTGAAAACACTCGTTGGATGCAAATTTGATTCGTCATCCATAGAGTACCCATGTTGCATACTTTCGACGGACCCTGCTACACGAAAAAAGAGAGATACATGAAAAATGTGATTGTAATAAAAAAATTTCATTTATTTCTCATTTTTCTTGAAGTAGAGTCCATTGAAAGTATGCAACATGGGTACTCCTTGGATGAAGAACTAAATTTTTCATCCAATGAGTACTCTCACTTGAAATCTAAGTAAAACTTTAGGGAGATAAGATGAAACTACGAGTTGAGAAAGTGGTTTTATTATTTTTACCTTTTTATTCCAAAAATGGTCAATCATCCCCCATTGTTGACATCATCATATTGAATCCGATTGGTTCTTATATAACATATTTTGGATGTACATTTTTCTTAGGAGGCCCATTTTAGACTTCAAAATTCCCCTAATTTACATTCGTTGCAATGATGTCACATCTTTGTAGAATATTCTTCTTGATGTTGTAGAGATTCTTCTTATTTATGTGTGTCTCTATTATGGTGGTACTATTACCTCTCTCATAGAGGCTCACTTCTCCTCCCACCACAGTGAAAGCACTTTGACACATATACGACATAACACTCACGAGGCACAACCCCTTACTTTTCTAAGGTGTATTTTCACTCCTCTATCTCGTTAATAGTTAGAGCCAAGGCATATCTTCTAGACAAACATGAACGTCACCATATTCCAGATGGGTCTCCTATCCCAAACGGTGTGAGGTCAAACTGGAACCACATATCAGTGAGCCCTGTTGAATATTGGTGGGTACAACACCATCAAATAAAAATTAGATCAGTGGATGAGGCTTTTGTATAGGAACAATACCTAGTGAAAATAGGCTAGAAGAGAGGGAAATTAAGTGGTTCAAAGTAAAAGGAGCACTAGGAAGCTTCTAAGGAGGGTAAGAATAATTTGAAATGGGGAACAAAAAGTATAACAATCACATCACACCACTACAAATATCCTAACAACCATGATAACATTGATGGTGATGCAAAGGAGAAGTTCTAGAAGTTACATCTAAATCTCAACCCAAAGAAAATAAACTAAATATATTAAGAAAAAAAATCTCATGGCCATAAATATTATAACCTATTGGAAAGAAGCTCATATGTGGATAACAATATTATTTATACATTACTGTAGAAGGAGGTGAATCATAGTATCCTTTAAGAGGAGGAAGAGAATGAAAAGTTTTAGACTCTTCCATATAAAGGTATAGGACAAAAAGACAAAAATTGATTCTCTATTAGACTGAGGACCGAAGGTGAATCTCATTGTAGCAGAGACGGTAAGAAAAAATTCACTGGAAATTTCTTATAATCCAAGCACATATCCATAGGTATGGAAAAATGAGGATGCAAAAAATACAGGAAACCTAACATTGCAAAACTATATTTTTCTTTTAGTGTCAATTTTATTGTTGAAGTAGAACTACAATTAGTTCCCTTTTTTTATGTGGAGTGGTGTTTGGAAATCCCCATATGTACATGTGGGATGAAATATTCATGGAAAGAGAAAATTTATACCAACTTGTCAAGTATGGAAAATACTTTACCATCAACATGCATTTGGGCATGTCCAAATTTTTGTTTGTAAGTTCCAACTAATCCGTGAAACTAATCAATTCTACAAATACATACTTTTTACTATTTTTGAGAGAATCAATTTATAGAAGATTCAATGAGATCAAAGGCATCATTCGAGGGGTGTAATAAGGAAAAATGACAATAAATGAGAGAGTTACTAAATACATACACCTTGGTTAAACATAGTAAAAAAAAGTCAAGTTTTATATTAAATGTTTAAATAGTTGACCATAGCCTTCAACTTTGGTCAAACAATATGTCCTTCTAATATTATTGATTAATATGCATAATCAAACATGTTGTGACATTGGAATTGTACAAAAATCTATCCAACATTGTATTGTGACAAATATGGTCGCACTGTCACAATCATTGTTGCAATCCTACATTAGATTGCAATTTACGCAATATCGCATTGTGACATTAGAAAATTAGTTAACCACATTTAGTAATGCGGTGAAGTATGTTTGACTATGTTTGTTGACTATGTATGATATTCAATTCTATTAAACTTTGATCAAATATAATTGTCTTTCATTATTATTGATTAATATTAATAGTGAATGAGAGTCAACCACATTAGTCAACAAAATCAAAGAAACTCAACCTTTATAGTCATTGTTTAATTTGTTAATCATGATCAAAATTTGTCACAATATTACATTATATTGCAATTTATCCAATGTTGCATTGCGACCTTACAATTATTCAACCACGTTTACAATGTGGTTGACTATGTTCATTTATATTTGATAGCCAACACTCTTCAACATCGCTCAAACATAATCAACTACTAATATTATTGATTCATATTAATAATAAAAAGTAGTGAAATAATGTCACCCTCTAGACTCAAAGTTTAAATAGTTGGGCATGATGAAACTTGGTCACCCTATGTTTACCATATTTAATAGTAGTCAACCTAATTCACGATAACTAACAATTGGGTTTATAAAATTATGGTTTATAGTGTTGGGTTTATGGGTTTATAATATTTGATTTCATATTAGGATTTATAATATTGTGTTTAGTATTTAGTTTATAATATTAACGATAGTAAACCTCATTCACCATAATTAATATTTGGACTTATTATATTCTGGTCTATAATATTGGGTTTAATCCTAAGGTTTATAATATTGGGTTTAATATAAAATTTATAATTTGGGTTTAATATTTAGAATTTATAATATTAGGTTTAATACAAGAGTTTATAATATTTGATTGACAATATTATGTTTAAAATATCAAGCTTTATGACATTACTTTTAAGATATTGTATTTTGATATTACGATTTATAATATTAATATTTAATGATGTAATTGTGCATGTGATTGATATTACAAAACCTAATATTAAAACTCAATATTTAAACTTAGTATTATAAAACCTATTATTAAACCTTAATATTATAAACTCAATATTATTAATATGATTTATAAATTCTATTCATATATATATAATAATCACATTTAATAATATATTTATATTATTAGTGTAATAAAAATTCAAATGAAATCATTAAATGTAATATATATATATTGGGAAAAACACACCGTTATACTTAAAAAAAAACGGAACCATTTCTCCGGAATCATCTAAAAGCCCCGTGAGCAGGTAATCCAAAACCAAAAACTCTTTAATTCGCATACCAGCATTGTGAGGCTCTTGTGTTGTTTTAATTATCGTTAGATTATATATAGCTTTATAATATATTGTAATGATTTTATTACTCAACACTATATAATATATTGTAATGGTTTTATTAGTTTCGTTACTCAACGATACGCTGAGCATAATTAAGAGCGTGGAGTCTTTCTTCCAAAATAAGTTATATTACTTATTTTATTTGCACTTTTTATAGTGTAGATTTTATATTTTTTTTAGATTTGTGTAGGAATTTTATTATATATTTTTTCTTGTGCCTCGCGTTTCAAGTGTCATAGATAACGTTTTTATCCCTATAGCACTAGGTGCTTCACTATATTTGGAACAAATAAGATGAGGACAAAGAAGTAGACATATAATTTATGTGATATTTAATCAATTATATAATTGTAAAATAAGTATTCATTGATAAGATATGTATCTAAAATACTTGTTTATTTATATAATGGTATTTAGAGTAAAAGTGATAAAAGCAATGAAATAAAAAAGTTTTATGTATTTTTATGGAGTCGGAAGTTATAGTATATGTTAATGAGTATAAAAAGACAGTTTCGTAGCATGGGATATTAGTATTTTTATCGAGTTGGAAATTATTAAGGAATTTTTATGTTAAATTGATGATCAAAATTAGATAGGTAGACCAAAATTATAAAAAGCACATCATATTTTTCTATAATTTTTTAATCAATTTTAAATAAGATATGTGTTTATCTTATAGCAAGATTAGAAGGAAGAAAGTTTGATTGAACTTGACTCAACTACTTTCATACCATTAAATAGATGGATTTATAATTCCAAATTTATTGACCCATTTCATGAAGTAACTCACAACGTTATTTCATGGTATTTCTTAATCATTGAAAAATATATTTATATAGAATGTATTGTAATAATCTACTAATCTAAAAATACATTCATATTTAATAATTCACTAAACTATATGAAAACTCTAGAATGTATTGTAATAATTTAATTATTGAAAAATACATCCACCCCAATAGAAAAATACATTCCTCGAAATTTTCCTATCAAAAGATTTTTCAGTAATTTATGTTATGTTAGGTTATTTTATTTACTTATAATGATATAATATATATATATATATATATAAATATATATATATATATATATATATACATATTTTTTTAGATGAATCAAGAATATTATTCTACACCTATACTTCTTTTATTTCTTTTCACCACCAGTCTTTTAAAAGAAAATTATTGATTTTTTTTTACTAAAAACCATTTTAATAAACATTCACTTTCTATAAGTCATCCCTTCTATAGGAAAAAATAAAAAGGACTAAAATTCAAAGTGTTTAGCATTAGCATATTACCAATCAAATTGAATTGTGAATAGCATTCCATGTTTTTAAAACTCAAACTTAATTTGATTGTAATTTCAAAGATATTAAAATTAATGGTTCACTTTTCTCGAACATTATAAATAACCCTAACCTCTGATTGTAACGAACACAACTGGCAGAGGAATCTGGTGAATTCAACCTTCGAAATGCTCATCATAGAGACATTAAACTTTCTAACAAGTTGATTCAGCCTTCCTTGTTGGAATATTAATTCCAACTGCTCTGCAACAGCAGCAACTACTTTATTCATTTGTCGTGATTCGGCGCCCCACATTTTCTCCCGATCTTTTATGTCACCGCCATTACCATCTTTTCACTCTTTAATTATTTTTGAGTTCCCGAAGGATGAAGATCAGATACAGCACTACATCATTACTTCTCAAAAACCATATTAATGAGCAGACAACAACCATATTAATGAGCAGAATGGTTGAAAGAGAAAAGAACCAGCCTTGAGCCGACGTAGCATTTATCAGCCATAGATTTCATCACCAGCGACTCAAGAAATACAGCAAAAGATCAAATATGTTAATCATGAGCAGCAGAAACTTTATCAGCAAGTTAAAGTGGTGAAGACCCTTTCCCTCACTATAAATAGAAACAGAAACAGAAGTAGAAAACAGAAGAGAGGAAATAGGTTGAAAGTCCTTTTGTAACACACAGCAGTGTAGAACAAGAGAGTTTTTTTTGTATTGCACAACAGTGCTGAAATTTTATGAGATAGTTGTTTTCTGGAATTGAAGCGTTCCTGTTGTAATCCCTCTGTCAAGAGGAAGATGCTCTTTAGCATAATATTTTGTGAAGATCCCTCTACGTGAGGAAGACTTAGTTTTATCTGTTGGTTTATTTTCATAAATAGAAGTTTCTTTCTGTGCGTTGCTGTTACACCAAAAGTTATTTTGTCAAAAATTTCCTGTTGCTGTTACACCGTAAGTCGAAAAATACTTGACGTAAAAAATTTGCGTTGCTGCAACACCACGAACAGCAACTGAAAAAATTTACGTTGATGCAACACCACGAAACGTTTTTGCTGCAACACAAGTTACAGCAACTGAAAAAAAACTGTGTTGCTGCAACACCCGTTTCCAGAGAACGATTTTTTTTGTTTTTCTGAGTTAAAAACAAAGTATTTTTCAGCGTCAAAGACAAAGTATTATTTTGATCAGTTTTTGATCCTGAGGCAAAGGTAGAGTATTATTTTATGATCTGTTCTTGTGTTTTTGAATTATCAGAAAACAGAGTATTACTCTCTGTTCATATTTTTGTTGTTTCGGAATTTATCAGAAAATTCTCAACAGTGGAAACAGAGGATTTTTGCACTGTATTTTGTTTGGAATAACCAGAAATTCCCGACATGGTATCAGAGCTTGTCCAGGCTCTTTGAAGACATCAAAGAAGCTGAAAGAAGATTTGTTGCTGCAACAGATTATCCAGCAGAGCGAAAACGCTGTCAAGTTATTTTTCAGATTAGTTTTTTGTGTAGCTGCTGAAGACAATTAAGTGATTTTTTTTACAGTCAAGTATTGCAAGAATGGCCAGCACCAGCATGGGTATGTTTAATACCCAGCTCCCACAGTTAGTTGTGAAAAATTATGACTACTGGGCAATAACCATGAAAGCCGTCTTTGCCTCACATGATTTATGGGAACTTGTTGAATGTGGATTTGAAGAGCGAGCAAATGAAGAAGAGTTTACTGGATTAACTCAGGCAGAGAAAGAGTTGTTGAAGAGCAATAAGAAGGACTCAAAAGCCGTTGTATTCTTATATCAAGCAGTGCATGAGAGTGTGTTTCCGAGGATAGCAGCAGCCAATACATCCAGAGAAGCATGGGAAACTCTCAAGACAGGCTATCAAGGCATGGAGAAAGTGAAGACAACAAAACTACAGTTGCTGAGGAAAGATTTTGAGAACCTGCGTATGAAGGAGTCAGACAATATTGACTCATTCTTCACACAAGCAATTGGTTTGGTCACACAGATAAGGTCTCATGGAGAAACTCTTGAAGAAAGGAGGATTGTGGAGAAACTATTGAGGTGCCTACCCTCAAAGTTTGATGTGATTCTCACCACCATAGAAGAGACAAAGGATCTCTCAAATTTTTAGTTGATGAACTTCATGCATCACTGATAACTCATGAGCAGAGGTTGAGTAGAAATGAAAACTCATCTCTAGAGCAAGCCTTCAAGACCCAGATGTCATTTGGAAGAGGAAGAGGTCAAGGCAGAGGAAACAAGAGAGGAAGAGGCAGAACCCAATACACAGGTGGAAGAAACAGTCCAGCAAATGTTCAAGGAAGAGGCAGCAATCCAAATCAGAACCAAGGCCATGGCAGCAGTCAGCGAAGTGGACAACATCATGCTCAGGGACAAAGGTATGAAAAATCCAATGTCCAATGTTATTATTGTAAAAAATATGGGCACTATGCAAATGAATGTAGGAAGAAGCAACATGATATGAGTAATAGATCTAGTGCAAATATCACTAGAGAAAATATCAGTCAAGATAATGTGTTGTTAGTTTGTAATATGGCTGAAACAAACAGTGAAGATATATGGTTTCTAGATTCTGGTTGCAGCAACCATATGACAGGAAACATAGCCCTATTTTCTGCTTTAGATCATAGTGTGCAGTCACAAGTCACACTTGGGACTGATAGTAAAATTTCTGTTATGGGAAAAGGAGAAGTTAAAATATTTACAAAGAAAGGTGAAAATAAAACCATAGCAGATGTCTATTATGTTCCTGGAATGAAGTGTAATCTCTTGAGTATTTGACAGCTTGTTCAGAAGGGTTACAATGTTTTCTTTGAGAATGATGTATGCACTATCATGGACAGATTACCCAGCAAACATTGTATTGCTGAAGTGAAGATGACAAGGAACAGGATGTTCCCTCTCAGAATAAGGGCAGATCTAAAAAATAAAGAAGTAATTGCAGCAGTGACACAAGAGGCTCTTAAAAGCGTACCAAAGGATGAAAATTGGTTGTGGCATTTGAGATTTGGACATCTCAACTTTGGAGGTCTTAATTTGTTGAGTAGAAAAGGAATGGTAAGAGGATTACCATTGATAGAAAAGCCAGACAACCTTTGTGAAGGTTGTATATTGGGAAAACAACACAGAGAAAGTTTTCCAATTGGGAAAAGCATAAGGGCAAAAGCACCCTTAGAAATTGTCCACTCAGATTTATGTGGACCGATGCAAGCTCCATCACTTGCAGGCAGCCAATATTTTCTAACATTTATTGATGACTTTACGAGAAAGACTTGGGTTTATTTTCTGAAGAATAAGAGTGAAGTGTTTGAAAAATTTCAAAATTTCAAAGCACTTGTAGAAAATCAAAGTGGGTTGCGTATCAAGGTTTTGAGAACTGACAGAGGAGGTGAGTATATCTCCAAAGAATTTTTATGTTTTTGCAGAGAAAATGGAATTCATAAGCAATTTACAGCAAGGTACACCCCGCAGCAAAATGGAGTTGCTGAAAGGAAAAACAGAACAATCATGGATATGGCGAGGAGCATGTTGAAGGCAAAGCATTTGCCAAATGATTATTGGGCTGAAGCTGTACACTGTGCAGTATATATTTTGAATAGATGTCCTACAAAAGCAGTGATGAACAAAGTGCCAGAAGAAGCATGGAGTAGGAGAAAGCAAGGAGTTACCCACATGAAATTTTTTGGTTGTGTGGCTTATGCACACATTCCAGATCAGCTAAGGAAGAAATTGGACAGCAAAGGGGAGAAATGTATTTTCATTGGATACAGTGAAGAATCCAAAGCTTACAGATTATATATCCCATCCACCAAGAAGTTTTTTGTGAGCAGAGATGTTCAATTTATTGAAGAGGAAGCTTGGGATGGAAGCATAGAGAAAACAGTTAATGTTAAAAACTGTTTGTCTCATGATGATGATGATGAAGAGTTGGCTGAAACACATCCCCAAACAGCAGTGCCAACAACAGAACAACAAAAGAAAGCCTTGAGGAGAAATGAGAGTGCTTCTCCAAGCACACCACAAGGAGGAAATTCAAGTGCATCTGCAAGCACTTGCACACCAAATGAAAGAGGTAAGAAATTCAGAAATTTAAGTGATATTTATGATGAAGGAATGAATTCCCTGTTTGCTTTGTATTGTCACGTTGATGACCCTGTTCATTTCGAAGATGCAATTAAAGATAAGAAATTGATAGAAGCTATGGATGAGGAGATGAATGCCATAGAAAGAAATAAGACATGGGATTTAGTTGATCTACCAAAAGGTAAATAAGTCATTGGAGTTAAATGGGTCTACAAGACCAAGAGTAATGCTGAAGGCAAGATAGAAAGACATAAGGAAAGACTTGTTGTCAAGGGATACAAGCAGCATTATGGGAGAGATTATGAGGAGACTTTCGCACCAGTTGCAAGAATGGAAACAGTAAGAGCAGTGATGTCCATAGCAGAACAAAACAAATGGAAAGTTTACCAAATGGACGTGAAGTCAGCATTTTTGAATGGAGTATTAATGGAGGAGGTTTACATCGAGCAACCTCTAGGCTATGAGAAGAAAGGCCAAGAGCACAAAGTCTGCAGATTGAAGAAAGCTCTTTATGGGCTGAAGCAAGCACCAAGAGCGTGGTACAGTAGGATAGATTCCTATCTACTGGAGAACGGATTTGAGAAGTGTGAGGGAGAACCCACTGTTTACATCAAAGAAAAAGATTGTAAAATTTTAATTGTTGTGTTATATGTTGATGATGTGATTTTTACATGTAATGATGACTACCTCATTGAAAATTTCAAATCAATCATGAAAGAAGAATTTGAGATGACTGACATGGGTTTGCTGAGATACTTCTTAGGAATAGAAGTAGATCAAAATAAAAATGGAATTTTTATTTCACAGGAAAAATATGTAAATGAAGTGTTGAGCAGATTTAACATGCAGGAGAGCAAGGCAGCAATCACTCCCATAGTGATGGGATTAAAACTCAGCAAAGAGGATAAAAACAAAGATTTTGACCCTAGTGTGTACAAGAGCATAGTTGGCAGCCTCATGTATTTGACTGCAACTAGGCCAGACATAATGTATGCTGTTAGTTTAATTTCCAGATTCATGGAGAAGCCAAAAGAAACACATTGGCAGGCAGCAAAGAGAATTCTGAGGTATGTTAAAGGTACAAAAAGGTATGGCATATTTTATACTGTTTCAGAATGTTCAGATTTAGTTGGATACACAGATAGTGATTGGGCTGGAAGTGTAGATGACCGGAAAAGCACATCTGGTTACATTTTTCACATAGGTTCAGGAGCCATTTCATGGGCTTCCAAGAAACAGCCAATTGTGGCATTGTCTACAGCAGAAGCAGAGTATGTGGCAACTACAGCAGCAGCATCTCAAGCGGTTTGGATGAGGAGAATGTTGAGAAGTCTATGCCAGGAGCAGGCAACAACAACATTTATTTTTTGTGACAATAGCTCAGCTATTGCATTATCCAAGAACTCTGTATTCCACAAGAGAACAAAACACATAGACACAAAGTTTCGCTACATCAGAGAATTGGTGAACAATGGAGAAATAATTTTACAACATTGTAGGACTCAGGAACAGGTTGCAGATATTCTGACAAAGCCATTGGATCATAAAAGTTTTGAGTTTTTAAGGAAACTTCTGGGTATGACTGATAACCCAGCAGTTGAAATTAAAAGGGGAGTGTTGGAATATTAATTCCAACTGCTGTGCAGCAGCAACAACTACTTTATTCATTTGTCGTGATCTGGCGCCCCACATTTTCTCTCGATCTTTTATGTCACCGCCATTACCATCTTTTCACTCTTTAATTATTTTTGAGTTCCCGAAGGATGAAGATCAGATACAACACTACATCATTACTTCTCAACAACCATATTAATGAGCAGAACGGCTGAAAGAGAAAAGAACCAGCCTTGAGCCGACGTAGCATTTATCAGCCATAGATTTCATCACCACCGACTCCAGAAATACAGCAAAAGATCAAATTTGTTAATCATGAGCAGCAGAAACTTTATCAGCAAGTTAAAGTGGTGAAGACCCTTTCCCACACTATAAATAGAAACAGAAACAGAAGTAGAAAACAGAAGAGAGGAAATAGGTTGAAAGTCTTTTTGTAACACACAGCAGTGTAGAACAAGAGAGTTTTTTTTGTATTGCACAGCAGTGCTGAAATTTTCTGAGATAGTTGTTTTCTGGAACTGAAGCGTTCATGTTGTAATCCCTCTGTCAAGAAGAAGATGCTCTTTAGCATAATATTTTGTGAAGATCCCTTAACGTGAGGAAGACTTAGTTTTATCTATTGGTTTATTTTCATAAATAGAAGTTTCTTTCTGTGCGTTGTTGTTAAACCAAAAGTTATTTTGTGAAAAATTTCATGTTGCTGTTACACCGTAAGTCGAAAAATACTTGACGTCAAAAATTTACGTTGCTGCAACACCACGAACAACAACTGAAAAAATTTACGTTGCTGCAACACCATGAAGAGCGTTGCTGCAACACAAGTTATAACAACTGAAAAAAAACTGTGTTGCTGCAACACCGTTTCCAGAGGACGAATTTTTCTGTTTTTCTGAGTTAAAAACAGAGTATTTTTCTGCGTCAAAGACATAGTATTATTTTGATCAGTTTTTGATCCTGAGGCAAAGTAGAGTATTATTTTATGCTCTGTTCTTGTGTTTTTGAATTATCAGAAAACAGAGTATTACTCTCTGTTCATATTTTTGTTGTTTTGGAATTTATCAGAAAATTCTCAACAGTGGAAACAAAGGATTTTTCCACTGTATTTTGTTTGGAATAACCAGAAATTTCTGACATTCTTGAACTGTTCACAAGGAAATTAGAATTCACCCTACCAAAACTAGTTCCGAAGAAACTAGAATGGCTAACTAATGACGAATGTAATGGCCACAACAACGTGTCAGATGTTAAAATGGGCGCCATACTCGCGACATACAACGAATAACATGAACGTTTAATATTATGTTCATGCTATGTTCTTACGATGCAACTAAATTGGGGCCGTAGTAAGTTCAATTCGCGTAAGGAAGAGGTTTAGGTTTTTTTCCTTAACGAGTTTTATTCTAAATTTCAATTTAAAAAATTAATTATGAGTCAAAAAAGCTAATTATTAACAATATCACAGAAATAATAATAATATATAGCTCTCTTTGCTTTCAAGAGATGCACATGTTGAATAGGAACCATAACTTTATAGTTTTTTTGATTAAGAGTATTAGTGATTTTTTAAATAGAGCATTTGAGTTGAAATGTTTCATATATAGTAGTATTTATACGTTGGGTGAATAGTATATAATAAATTAGAGTTATTTTGATTAAGAGTAATAGTGATTTTTAAAATAGAGCAGTTGGTTTGACATGTTTCATGAGTTAATATTATTAGTTAATTGGTAAAGTTTTAATAATTTTCTAAATATATTTTTTGAATTATTATTATACAATTTTAATAGAATTTATTTGGAAAAAAAATTATTTAAAATTTTTATATATGTTTTCTAAGCTAGTCTAAATCTTATTTAAAAAATATTTATATTTTAAATAAAAATGATGTAATAATTAATTTAAAAGTTTTATATATAATCTATAAACTAGTCCAAATCTTATTTAAAAGAATATTTTAATTTTAAATAAAAAATTGTAATTCACAAAAATGTTAGTTAAAATAATTTTATTAATTTTTAAGTTTTGTAATAAATTTGAATTCTCAAATTCTTTAAAAAACAAATATGTTTATATTTTTCATTTACAACTTTTATATTCTAATTTTATTGCCCTATCTTAAAATTTTCATTAACTATTTTTGAATTCTAATTTTATTAACAAGTTTTGAATAATAACTATAACTTTATTAACCTGTTTTGAATAATAAATTTGAAAAGAAAAACAGTAAATCTTTCATTTCCGCGCCTAAAACCCCTTTGGTTATAGCAAACTATTGATAAATAAAAAGTATTTGAATTAACAATTTTATTTTGCACCGAAATACACTTGAGTTTTACAGCAACAAAATGCCTTTAAAATTAAGATTAAAGCATTCTATAGCTATATACTACTATAGAAATTTCGATGAGATGGATATAGAGTACTTCACGCGAAGCATCATAGATTAAGCATAGGGAACTTTATAAGTGAATGATTATCAAGCCACGTCTTACGGAGAAAACCAAACCATCTCATCAACGTGATACAAATGCAATTTTAGCCATACAACAATTAGAAAACATTGCGATGAACTCACAAGCTGGTTTCGTATATGAATCTGAAACAAAGGAAACTCAATGTAGTAGGGGATTCGCAGCAGAATTAATTTCTCAATTACTAGATGCCTAAACAGTCTTAATATTTTCTAACCACATAAAATAATTAGGGAAAATATTGAAACACTAGGCGATTTTGTCTCCACATGATTTTCAACAAATATCACAAACTCGGTTACTAGAACGATTCTTCCAAGGACGTGCGGAGATTGAAGTGTAGCATTTATCAAGCCATAGGAATTTCAACGGAAAAGGGCACACTCAAGGGCTGGATGAAAAGCTGAGTAAACATACTTCAGAAACAACGAAGATAGAAATATGTCAGATTGCATAGGAATAAGAATATCGCGACCTACGCGACTTGGCGGAGGGAAGAAAGAATCTCAAAGTAAGTCACCATGTGGATAGCGTCTTTTGGATAGGGATAAATGGGTAAGGGGTAAAACTAAAACGAAAACCTACGAGACCTCTAATTCCATAGAACCATGACACATATATCTATGTGTCCAGTAAAATAAATAGGGGATGTAAAAACTTAAAGAGTATTCCAAAACGATAAGTTTATCCAACAATATAATAATCACACCTTCGTTTTAAAAATCATTTGATCGACGAAAATTGCGCTTCACCACGAAAAAAATTGATTGGCTTAGTCTAGTCCACATATAGTTCTGGTTCTCTGACACACAATTATGGAGAAGCGTAGTCGCTGGATGCTTTATAGCCGTGGAGAAATGGCAAGATCTTGTGCTTGGCATTTATCTACGTATGGGGATGCATGAACCTAACAACGGGCTTGTGCCGGCAGAAGAACTTTATGCGAAATTGTAGTCGACTCCACCGCCTTCCTGAGTTTATATTTCTTTTTCAAATTATAGAAAACTAATATCCCATACCAATTATCTTTCTGAAACCCCCGGCGAATCTAGCAGGCCTGGAACACGAGAAAATGGTATCATATTCTTTCCATTTATTTATACTTCCAGCTTATCTGTTACATATCGCACATCTGAATCGTTAGTCCAATCCTTCCCACACAAAGCATTGAGTGCCTATATAAACCATCTTCATTGCCCTTCCCATTGCACTCTACCATTGCCTCTGCGTCTTCATGTTGTCAAACATGGAAGGGACTCATTCGGCCATGATTCTTATCTTCCTCGTAAGCTTATGCCTGCACGCATATAACACTGGTGCTGCATACTTCCCACCTGTGATAGTTGAGCCGCCTCCACAGTACAAATCTCCTCCCAAGACGATAGCCTTCCCTCCTCCGGTTCACAAGTTCCCCCCAGAGCCAAAAGTGTTCCATCATCCGGCACAGACAGCTCCTCTTAAGCCTATCGATTTTCCTCCGCCGGTTTATAATTCTCCACCCAAACCAGTAGTATTCCTTCCTCCCGTGTACAAAACCCCCCCCAAGCCGATAGTATTCCCCCCTCCAGTTCACAAAACTCCTCCCATACCGATAGAATTTCCTCCTCCAGTACACAAAATTCCTCCCACCCCAACAGTAGTCCCCCCATCCGTTCACAAAACTCCCCCAAAACAGATAGTATATCCGCCACCAGTACACAAAACTCCTCCCAAACCGATAGCACATCCTCCTCCCGTGCACAAAACTCCTCCGACCCCAACAGTATTCCCTACACCCATTCACAAAGCTCCTCCCAAACCGGTAGTATTCACCCCTCCCAGTCACAAAACTCCTCCCAAGCCGACTGCATATCCACCTCCTGTGCACAAAGCTCCTCCTAAGCCGATAGCCTTTCCTCCCCCGGTACTCAAATCTCCTCCCAAGCCCGCAACATCTCCTCCTGTTCGCAGATCCCCACTTAATCCTGTAACAATGCCTCCTCCATCCCATCCATCTCCTCCCATCTACAATTTCCCCCCACACTACACGGTCCCTCCTCATCATGCTCCGGTTCACTGATAATCAAGGTACATATCTCTAATCGTTTCCTTTCATTAACCTCCTTTGTATGTTTATGCTCTTTTAATTGCATTAGTCTTTCTCGCTTGACGATAAATACTTGTTTTTGTCTTCAATCTATTTTTCTTGCAGGATCAATGTTATGAAGTTGCATTTCGAATAATAGAAACTCTAGAAGAGTACATTATGTATTGCTTGGCTTCTAGGAAAAATATCATCATATTGATCGTCTTAGAACGAGCCAATTCTTACCAATCTTCTTCGGTCATGTTGTGTGCATCCATTGGCATACAATGCCTAAAAAACATCCACTTCCGTTAATAAAATTGTCGATTGTTTCATTACAGCGTATTTATGCATTTATTATATTTTGCATTTTATGGCATATTGCCACCTTTCTCTACGGGTAAATGTATAAATAGGGATACTCAATTTATTCTCATAACACTGATCACTAATAGCGCTGCCCATTAACTTAAAAACACAAGCTCATTGTCACCAGGTATGATAATTAGTTTGGGAAAACGCTGTGCAATCACTGGATAATCTTCCTAACTTTATAAAAAAGTTCTGAGTTGATAAATAAGTGAATTATCACAATCAATGTATGTCTCTGATCGGCACCCAAAATTACATAGATGATCAAACTGAAGTACCAATTTGAATTTATGTGGTAAATGAAATACAATGGTGTGAATGTATCATTGAGATTCTGTACGTTATCAAAGCCGAACGGTCATATAAATCTCATCTGTTGCAGCACGTCAAATACTAGGTACCATATTGATAAAAGTAGCGACACATACTTAGCTGCTCTTTCGAAAATACCAGCATGATTCCAATATGTATATGACGTTTCTTAAATGTAAGTTAAATCAAAATATAGCGAGTAAAATTCCAATGTCGTACCATTATCCCGTTGCACGAATAATCTGTAATATTGGAAGACGGCAAGATAAACTTTAAAAAAAAAAAAACACAGTAAAAACAATAATTTTTTAAGGAATATTGAAAGATAAAATACACATTGGTATAGGGGGTTTCAAGGCAATATTTAAGACAATATTTGAGTCAATTATCTTATATTAAGACAAAAAGAAACTTGTGTATTTTCTTAAATATTGTCTTTAAGGGCTGTCTCAATTAATGTCTCAAATTTATTGTCTTAAAAGTTTGTCTCTATAAAGACAATATAGAACATATATTATTATTGTCTCTATAAAAACATGAATTATTGTCTATTAAAAAACAATTCTATTTGTCTCTCTAGACACAATTTCATTTGTCTTTGTAGAGACACTTTCATTTTTGTCCCTTAAGATACAATATTTATTTTTTCAGAGACAATAGTTGAGATTAAAAACATATTGTCTCTACAGAGACTATATGTCCATAATTCAAACTATTGTCTCTCTAGAGACAATATAAAAAAATATTTAAAATCAATTAAATAAAATCATTTTAAATGTTCTTTTAAAGTGGTTTCAACATTCAAAGTTCCCAAACACTGATTTTAATTACCTTAAATCTCTGTTATGTCACGATCCTGAGTTGGAACTTCATTTCAAGACATATTATGAGGCACAAGTAAAATGTTCTGGATTTCTCCATCCTACAAGAGGGTTTACTCTCTAACATATAAATTTAAAGCTTGAGTCACATTAAATGGTGGAAATTAAATTCATATCCACTTGTTAAACCACAATTTCAAGACCCTTGTATAATTGGAATTGGCTTTCTTGATAACAAAGAATTGTAATAATGTATATGCATTTGAATCTACAATTGATTGGCAATTCTGTCTTCATGAAGTTTTACAAAAGATGGAAAGTTGATGCAGGTCCTCTAAACATGATATATCCCAATTCTCAATCTATTGGTGACCTACAAAGTTATCTTCTCCACTATTGGCTTTCACAATTTGAGTTGGCTCCATCTTCTATTTGCAGCCTGAGAATTGTTGCAATTGGTATACAAATTGGTGGTGATCTAGTTCCTGAGGAAGCTTCATATCCAATGAATCTAATTCAGCTAATTAACTATTATGATCGACTTCATAGCAAGCTGAAGTTGCACAAAATTCTCTATCACTAGCTTTTTTCTCGGGAGCGAATCATTTCTTGGAGGCACACCAAACCACCCATCCTTCTTCCTGTTAAGAATAAAATAGTAAATTATTGTAAGGCAAGTTTTATACCATTTTTCAACCATTTCTAGGAGAGCTACTTACTGAAATAAAATAAAATAAATGTAGTGCGTACCTCGAATAGAAATGTGTGGACTCTTAGTATTTCTTCATTATCACTTGCCTTGCATTGCGTGATTCCCTAGAGCACTGCAAATGCAATAGTGGAGTCATTTAACTTTCTTTATAATAAAAAACCTTACCATATTTATAATAATTAATAATTGAAATAAAATTAAAATTCTGCAAACTTATTAAGATCTCAATATAAAAATGACTCCAAAACTAAATCAATCTACTAGTTAATATAAACATAATTTTTAATGATGATACCATCTCTATTTTTTTTGTTGTTAGCATTGTTTTGTTCCCATTCACTTGAAATCATTAGTATTTAACTTGTTATTTTAAGAATTAGAATAAACACCTAATCCAAATAACTACCCTCAGATACAATCTCTAAAATGAAACATCACTCTCACATTCAATCTCTAAAATGAAACAACACTTTTAATGTGCTTCTGAGTTTTTATAACATTTTTGTTTAATGTGATTTTACTAAGTTTTTATAACATTCTTGTTTATGTTATTAAAGTGACGAGTGTCATATTTTCTATTAGTTGTGTTTATGATCTAGAGCTTATAAATTTGAATGGACAAATTACATGATCAAAGGCACAATTTGGGAGAACAATTGATATGGAGTCGTTAAGCTCTCCTGTTATATTATTGCTAAACCTAAAAAACATTAGGTCAACTCCCATGCATTGCCAAGAAAATATATAAATAAGTAACATAGAATATCTTGAAGCTAAACCTAATCATGTTGTTCAACTATACATTGGAGGTATCATTCCACAGTGTCTCTTCAGGTTGAGTTGGTGGTATCACTTTCATGGATGATTAACTCTGCAAATTTTGGCATTACAAACATGGGGAGTGAAAGAAGCAGAACCAACCCTCCTCCATTAACACCATCATCATGACATGGGTGAGAAGGCAGGAAAATAATTTCCTGTATGTCTTCTACTCTGACTAGACTAACATGGAATGGCTTTCCCCATCCAAAATATGCATCGTTCAGAGGAAAGTGACACCATAACGAAGCATTTAGCACGTAAAATACTTCATTATCTGATCTCAAAGACTTATTCACTTCCAAATAATCAATGGTAGATCTCACAAACTTATCAATGGTTGATTTATTGGTGTCCCTTATCAACCTTGTCGCGTAACAAGGTGGGTAGTCCACAACATCGCAAGCTCTTGAAGCTGCACATGCATCTGTGAAAGCATTTCCATAATATGAATATGGCAGTTAGGGATCGATCCTGACACGCATGTCCACAATAAAAATAAAATTAACACACCTTGTGGACCTAGAAAAACTAAGGGCCCTAGTCCTACATATCCACACATAGGCCCCCACGGCTTCCAATGTTGTTATGAAATGAAGAAAAGAGTCTTCTGTTAGTATTTCAGGTTTTCCGTATTCGTACTTAATTTGATCATCTTAAAATAAATTTTATCGGGGTTTCTAGATGCTGCCTTCTCTCGAAGCCTCTACATTATCAATAACAATCTAAACCATCCGAAGGAAAGACAATGACGAAAAGAATACAAAAAAAAGTAACATATGAACATGCACAAGCAAATGCACACTGATATATATAAATTACACAGACAATTGTATCATAAATGAGAGACGCCACTGTGGATCCATGCCATTTCACAAAAAGAAGATTATGGGTGATTAGATGTAGCCCTTCCTGTTTGAAAATGTTATGACAAACAATTTCAACCCAAAAATAATTTATCGAAAAAATAATATATAAAGAAATTTTGCATGGCATACATGGATGTTTTCCTGCTTCGTGTAATAATTACAAGCACTATGTACATAGTCCTTGTGTTTCTCTAGTAACCCAAATTTATTCCTTTCATCCCTGCATGGACAAAATGCTAATAGTCTAAATTTTTCTTCATAATTTATATTTCTAGCTGGTTTCCAAATTTTACAAACAAATATGCCAAAAATCATATTATTGTATTACTTTTTACAAAATAAATTACTGCCTGAAAATTATAAGGAAGAAGAAATACATACGGTTGGGCATGTTTCTTGTGAGCCCATTGCTTTACAACATTCTTAATGATGACATAGAAAACTAGATAACGTAAATCTGCAATGAAAAAATAATTTAAAAATAGAAACAAAAACTTCTTTAGTGTACTCCTCAACATTAATGATTGTCAAACACACAAGCTAGATAGGATGATTTCTTCCTAGTGGACCCATAAATCAATAAGACTATATGTTTCTAATTAGTAACAAATTAAACACCAAGTTCATATAGTTCAAACCTCAAGTTGTCGAGTCCAAAGTTCAAACTTTCAGTTGTTGGGTAGTTGTTATTCAAACTTCATTTCAGGCTCTAAAGCCCACTGCAGTGGACCAGTCAATGAGGTGAAGATGGAAACCACTTCAACTTCAACCTTCAGTCAATAAACATACATATTTCCTAAACTTCAGCTTGATAGTTGCAGAAAAAAGTTGGATATTTTTTTCTATCAAGTTGTATCTTGAGTTTAGCTTGCAAGCAGGCAACTAATGGGGATTTTGAAAGCCCAAAAATGTCATGAATACTAGTGAAAATACAAACTAAGTTTGAAACCCTGAATCAAGTTCTCATAGGCTATTTTCATTCACAAAGCCATGGCAAGTAGACTCGTTGTCATTGGGATAACATTGCACAAACTAATAATATCATCTCCATTTGATAATGTTATTTTCTGTGGTACTTGCAATGTTTCTTTATACTATCAGTAATGATCATTTACTCAATATAAATGGTATAAATATGTATGGTGTTAGCTTATTGACTGGGTTTAATTATTAAGAACGTCATTTTTCTGATATCAAGAAAAGGAAATTAAAAAAATAGAAAGTATAAAACTATCTATCTATCTATCTATCTATCTATCTATCTATATATATATATATATATATATATATATATATATATATATATATATATAATTCAACATTTTGGCAGTCAAATCACTATATCAAAGTGGATCTCTTGTCCCATAAACAAATGAACATTAAGCAACGAAGTACGCAATCATAATCTTCAAACCCAATCAAAACTAACTAAAAAGAGAGCACTCAATACCTAGAGATTTCTTATAGTGACTTACACATTTCTTTATTGTGAGATAAAAATTAAAATGGCCCTTCTGGGGATCAGAATATCTATCTTTTGATCAAAGTGTTTAAAGATAAACTCGGACAAGGACCTTCTGGAACAACTTGTGGATACTCAAAAATTTCTTGGTTTTCTTCTGGGAAAAGAGAAAAAAGATGAATAAAGAGAAATTATAGAGACAACAGAGAGAAAAATGACTCTCACAATGATTTTGAAGCTCGCCAAAAGAATGGGAGAATGTTTTGAAAAACCTCAATTGTTGGCTATTTGAGTAGTATGAAATATAATTTATACTCGGGTTGTTGCTATCCCTCACCCAGAGTTAAATTTCGAAAAGACATGTTCAACATAACCATGTATACAGGCTAGACTATATGTTCCAGTTAAATCCAAATACAGATGGGGTGGAAATAGATATCTACAGTAATAGTTCCTTAGCCAGCGTGGTTTCTCATGTGAGCTTGTGAAATGTACACGTAAGCTATTAACTTCTAGTAGTCACAGTTGGAATAACCTAAAATAGAGAAATAGATAAAATATCACACACACTCAAATATGTTTTATATTAATTAATGAGGAAATTTACACACATATTTATACAAGAAATAGTATCAAGATATGAATGCTATCATAGACGTACAGTAGTGTGGTTGAGAGATTCTCTCAACAACACACTAAACTAGGAGAAATTATATTCTATCTAATTCCTATTATGTAGGAACAGACTCCTCAAATAGAAAATTACAACCATAGACAAGTAGGAATTAATTATTTCTAACTCCCCCCCTTAATGACTACTTTTCATGATAGTCAAATCCACCACCATCAGGCGAATTGCATGTACAAAACCTCCAAAAACACAATCTGCCGCCCTCAGACAGATCGACAACTTCTCTGGTCCCGTGGATCCCCTTGAAGGTGAATTGGCGCGATCCTTAACGAAAAACCCGCGCCCATTGGCACGATTAATGGCCTAACAGATGCGCCAGTTGGCCTTCCTAGCGCTACTGTGAGCGCGAAAAACGTGCCAATCCCCTTCTACTCAGAAAAAATCATCTGAGTCTGAGCCAGGTGTTCTGCAGTCCACATGCTCAATTGAGCACAAAGCTCTCGTGTACACACAGCCACAAAGGAAAAAGATTCGCTCAACTTGTGAAACAACACATTGACATCCACGATTCCAGTCACAAAGGCACCTCAAGCCACATAGGCGATTCAGCCACAAAGGCAAGCTGGCCACAAAGGCACTTCAGTCACAAAGACTATATAGATGGTTTCTGTCTCACCACGAACCATCTCTTTACAGTGACAAAAGATGGTTTCAGGATAACCATAAACCATTACAAAGTGGTTTTAAGATCACCGCGAACTTTCAGATGCCTTTAAAAATCCTACATCTGATTCCACATTTTGGAGTTTCTGGGTACATACAATGACTATTACAATAACATGCTAGGGAGTCTATTCCACAAACCACACTAACTCAAACAAACATCTACTTTGTTGTCCACCATAAATGTTGTCACTGCTGCTTTGCCTCATCTGTTCATTGTTCACATCTTGGGCATCCTTGTCTGCTTAAATAACTTGGAACTCCATGCTTATCCTGTCATTCGTTAGGGTTGCAAATTCTAACAAAATAACTTTGCCTACATTGAGTTAGCTAGGCTCAATAAGGCTCAATAATATTTAAACATGATTCCAAGAAAATACAACATATCTCTATCTCTGCCCAAAGATGATTATTTCCCAAACATAACAACAACTATTTAGAGTCCAGAAATGTCATGAATCATAACCAGCGCTCTGAAATTGGCCGCCTGCTCAGCACACACCACCGGCCCGATCTCCTCCAATCCTGTAGTGTTTTGGACCCAACAATCTTCTCCACGCTGGGCTGCCACTCCAGAAACACAGCAGCAACACCGCCAATCCTCTGCCAACACCGATCTTCTCCACGCTGGGCTGCCAATCAGTAGCACCGCCAATCGTTTGGATGGTTATTGGCTACCAAGTCTCCAGATCCAGGTTCTTGGCATTAATTTTTCCACTAGAGTTAATCATTCTCCATGTTCTGCCATCGATCGGCCTTTAAAAAACGCACTTTCTAGTGCGCTCGAATCCCAACAGCCATACAACCTCTGCTACATCATGGAAGCCATACACATTTATGCTACTCTCAGGTCATCAAACCTTTCCGATGATTCACCTCAGCGATAGCCACGACACGATTTACACTCTGAGCTGATCCATTGGCCTCGATCCACCAAAAATTGTCCTTTCATGTCAACACTGACAGAGGCACGTTGTTAATTTGCAAAGGACGACTATTCCCTTGTCAATGACTACCTCCTCGGATGGGATGGGAAATCCGCGCAACCACACATGCAATCAGGTTCACCAAGAATCATCGTCCCATGCGAAGGCATCACCACCATGCTTTAACTACGTTCTGGGCAGATTGCGTTCCGGGCACTGTCCCTGGCCAACCTCTTGAGCCTTTATAGGACCTGGATCTGGGCCGTTTCGGCCGGTTCAATTTCCTGAAAAAACCAAAGGACTGTATGGGGATTCGCATGGGTTTTTGGTGTAGGGATCCACTCGACTCCGTTGGCGCTATTAGCTCGGCACCAAGCCTGAATTAGGCATCCTTCAACGGCCCCTGCCTCCACGGCCTCAGCGTAGTTCTTTCCAACCGAGCAAACCGCCAGAATGGCCTTCAAACCCACCCTTACAGCCGGAGGGCTTCTCAACATTTCCACCCGACCTTCAATTAGTCCGTTGACCGAGGAAATTTGCCACACGACCTGTTCGTCCGTCGTTAGCCTTTCGATGACCTCGGTGCTCCCGATCCGCGCCTCTGCATTTTTGCTCCGCAGAAATCCTGCCATGGTCTCCAACTCCACAACCCCACCGACCTTTCGCTTCATTGCATCATCCAGGGGCAACACAACAAGCACGGCCACCACTTCCTCGCAGGCAATCCGACCCTCTTTAGACCACTTCCAAGTCGAGTTCCAAGTCGAGTTGCCACTAGGCCAATGTAGATCCAAAATTTGTTCTACAGAGCCTCCAAAAAAATGTCAATAGAGCCTTCACATGATCACATAGCCTCTCTCACATGCACCAGAAGCTATTCAATCACTTGCTTGTTGAGTAGCTGAAAAATGAGGAGTCTAGCCGAAAAATGAGAGACCAACAGAAGTTACAAATATCACAATTAGAAGATCACGTCTAAGGTAGAAAAGGCTTCAGATTTGCATGCTTCATGTTCCATCGAAGAAAGCTTATCTACCATTTACGGAGCTGTTTCACGCAAAGCAGATCTAAGTGATATCGATCGACAACCAATTTGTCGTGATGAGATCCACGCAGACAACAATCCACTCTCAACAATAGTAGTGTTGGAGTGATTTGAGCAGCATTAAAGCCTCAATCGATTTTCTTCTGCAATGTCGGCCTCCTCATCAACTAGCACATCTTACAATGCTCATAGCAGTGACAAAAAAAAGATCACACAATTGTATGCAGATTCAGTCTTTAGGCCATAGCCATTACTTCACACCCTTCCAAAAAATTCGTTGCACATGAAACTAGCAATAACAGCAAATGAAACAAACAAACTAATCATCAAACTTTTATTTTCTTCAGCCCAGGAGCACCCAAGCCCATGAGGGGCTAGGCCTTCAGCCTCTGAAGCTCCGATACCAAGATAAAATATCACGCACAGTCAAATATGTTTTATATTAATTAATGAGGAAATTTACAAATATGTTTTATATTAATTAATGAGGAAATTTACACACATATTTATACAAGCAATAGTCTTAAGATATGAATGCTATCTTAGACGTACAATAGTGTGGTTGAGATATTCTCTCAACCACACACTAAACTAGGAGAAACTATATTCTAGCTAATTCCGATTATGTAGGAACAAACTCCTCAAATAGAAAATTACAACCATATACAAGTAGGAATTAATTATTTCTAACTGAAATAACCCAAGATAGGAAGCAAACTAGAAGGGGTCAGTTATGGACACCGAGGGTGTGCTAAGAGAAAGCAGTCAACCAAGGTCATGAATGAGTAATGAGAAACATGAAAAAAGAGCAGCCATGGCTACTATGTCAAGGCCACCACTAACGCACAACGTAAAAACTAAAGCAATGAAGAGTGCTCTAGATCCCATACCCTGATATAACATTTAAAAAACATGGAGTGCTCACGAGGACCATACAAAATCTTGAACTCAATACACAAAACAAAACAAGCTTGAACTCCATACACAACACAAACCAGCACCAGGAAAAGAAGAATTGACAAAAAGATTGAAACCACATATTTGTTAACTATATTTATTATTAAAATACTGCAATACACATCGATTGACATCGATTGTTACAACCTCTTACTAGATTTCTCCATTTATGAATGCATCCCTCTACACTTCTTCCATATCCGCATTTGTTCATCTTTTCTGATATATTGTGCCATAGAATCTATTTCATGATATTTCCTCTCCAGGGAGGCCAAAAATCCAGGCACTCAGAGGTACGTGGTAGAAAGAAAAACTGATTACGGGAACCGAAATAAATAAAATCTTGTTCAAATGAAGGAGCGATCTAAAAACTGGGAAAGGCCAGAAACAAAATATTTGGTAAAATTAAAGGATGAAATGCAATCCAGATTCAATAAGGCTACAGCAGAGCATGAAATTCTATGGCAAGAGATATTAGAAAATATGAACGAACGCGGGTATGGAAGAATTGCGGAGGGATGCATTCATAAATGGAGAAATATCGTAAGAATCAATGTGAAAATGAGCTCTTTATCAATTAAATGTTAAATAGAAATTATTTGAAAGGGCATAAAATTTTGGGTAATAGTGACATGGTCATAATTTAGTAGGTTTCTAATTATTCAGTGTGGTTTATTTTCAAGACAAAATGAAGAACATGATATTCTCCTAACTATAAAGAAGACTAGCTTATTCTAAACTTGTCCACAAAACTCTTATAATATGATTTTTAACAAAAATAAAATCTTATTTTTATGATATAGATTGCAGAAACCTAAATTTAATCAATAATTATCTACTTGAAATCAATAAAATAATAAAGCAGAATCGATTTTATCTACTTCAAGTCAATAACATCATAAAGCAGGATCGATTTATCCATACCTGCACGTTTCATTGAGCATTAGCCTCTAATATAACTCTCAAAGAAAATTATGAGATCACCCACACGTACTTCATAAATGACTCCACTCGAATGCCAGCTCTGATAATTAGACTGTCCACACCTATAACTAATATTTGTGGTTTGATCGGTGAAGGATTCTCGTGATTGCTTGGATTTTATCTGCTTGAAATCAATAAAATCATAAAGAAGAATCGGTTTATCCATACCTGCATGTTTCATTGAGCAGTAGCTTCTAATATAACTCTCAAACAAAATTCTGAGATCACGCACACCTACTTCATAAATGACTCCACTCTAATTCTAGCTCTGATAAATCAGATCGGCCACATGTATAACTAATATTTGTGGTTTGATCGACGAAGGATTCTCGTGATTGCTTGTGATAGGGATATGATTTTTCTTGATTAATCGTAATGATTCAGTATGATTTAACTTACACTAAAGAATAAGAGTCAATATCCGTCCCACTACTAGAAATGTAAGGTTCCACTATCATATTTATAAAAGTGAGAAATTAAGCAATAACAAGTCAAATTGTGCACAATGATAACTTAACTAACATGGTGTATATTGTGACTTCGATCTCGGTTATAAGGCTATCAAAGGCATCCACAGAAAAAATGTATGAAAGCTAGAAAACGAGCTTTACAAGGCTCCTAGGAAATAAGTACCACCAATGCTAAAACACCTTCGATATTAAACTAAAGAAGGTCCCACAATGATGCACTAAAAGGAAAGAGCATCACTACTTTGGAGATTGAATTCTCTAGTCATAAAATATGACTAAAACTTTACACAAAGGACCAAGTACCCTCAAAGAACATAGTGGAGTTTTGCCACGAAGGAGGATTGATTGCAGAGGCACAAGGATCACTAACAATGACAACTACATAAATGATATAGGAAAAAAATGGTGTTGGTTACAAATAAAAACAAAGGCAAGATCTTCCAACAAAAGAAAACACCATCAAGTAGTAAAACAACAATAAGGCCTATGGAGGTTGAAAGCTCTAACCAACATATATTACAAACTCTAAAATATGCCAAGTAACACCAACCCAACAATGCTATCAAAGATTGACATAAGAACTCCAAGCAGCCATAAGTGTAAGAAAAGCCAAAATATATGCAGAATCTATGTGAGTGCAATCGGTAGGGACCTCCACAAAGAGAGTATTTAATGCATGAAGGGAAGATGCATTACAACTCCACAAATAACAAAAAGCTCAAAAAACTTGAGAGTCAAGGTTTAGATACTACAAGACCACCACCAACGAACAAAGCTAAAGAAATGGAGAAATCTCTACATACCACTATGTGATACCATGTTTAAAAACCAGGAGAAGAACTAATCAAGATCATACACAGCTTGAACTCCATACACAATATAGAAAAACTTAATTGTATTCACTTGGAGCTAAGATTAATGACATGTAGTTGGTTAGTTCACCTACAAACAGTAACAAGGAACATATGAACAATGATTAGATCACTCACTTAAGAGAATTTAACTACATGAGGTATGTACACCAACAATAAAAAAACATGCTTAGAGCTATACACTGGACCTAATAAGCCATTATCTCAATACCACATGATGTGCCTCTAATAAACCATACTCTTAAAACCTCTAAAATACCTTTCCTATAAGCCCAAATCATAAATACCTTGTCACACCTAGAACCAATGTTCCACCAAGGTTCTGAGATGAGGAGGTGATGTAGCGAGGATACGTGTGAGCTGCTTATGCAAAATCTCCCAACGAATTTCTAGGAAATGTGGGGGGGCATCAGACTGTTAAAAACTTATAAATATAAAATATAATTTATAAATCGATGAATCATATCACTGAAACAAATTTAAAATGAAAACTTAATATCTGCAAAGAATGATCATTGATATGAATATCATTATCATATAAATTATAAAAGTCCATTAAAAAACAAAAATGAATAGTTTTACCTTAGAAACCAATAATTTCTCCTAATGCCAACACTGAACAGTTTTCTAAACACCACTTTTCCATAACACAAATAAATGGAGTCGTGAATCATCTGTTTACCAAAAAATCATTTCTCAAATAGACAATGTTGCTAATAAGAGGGCGAAATTTTGTTTTGTAGTTGATAGTTGATAGTGGACTCAGAATAGCACTAATTATTTGCACTATGTTATGGCTCAACTGCACTCCTTTCATTACCATTGTTTCCTTTTATTTGTTCGATATCCTATCTTTCAATCACTGTATTTTCTTCTCAGTGGTCTTAGAATGGATGTTGTGGGAAACTGTTATAATACAAGGGTTGAGTTAAAATGGTTATGGGGACAAGGAGGGCTTGAGTCTATCTGCAAGAATATATTTGAGTATCACCACTAGTTTTTTCCATTAAGATATATTGGAGGGACATGGATGCTCAGGAAAAAGGTTGGAGACAAAAAAATAGAAAATAAAGACACATAATAATGTAATCAACTTTAGTGGTCTTATTTGGTTTTGAGTAAACAATATTGCAAAGACTGTGCTGGCAAATATATCACCAAGGGTCTGGAAAAAAAATTATGGGCAACGTTAGAGAAAATATCGACAAACTTTTAAAAATACAGAAGATAAATATGATCATTGATATGAATATCATTATCATCTAAATTATAAAATTCAATAAAAAATCAATAATGAAAAATTTTGCCTTAAAAATCATTAAAAAAAATCGAATTTGGTTAAAGAGAAATGACCCCCCTCGACCCCCAATGACCCCCTTTTTCAGAAACGACAACTCAACGGGAGGAAACAACCCCTGGAAAGTCCCCTTACGTACCCTGTTTTTTGGGAGCGTGGGGAAACGACCCCCTCTCGTCCCCAAGTCCCTGAAGCGTGGGTGAAGTAGGAAACATGACCCCCAGGGAAGGGGACACGTCGACATGGAACAGTTCTTACAATGATAAGAATAATCGAATAACGAGGCCATTTACTTCAAAATACCAAAATACAAATCTAGAGCTTGATCAACCATTTGGCCACATATTTTCTCAAAACCCCAAATCATAAACATATTGTGAGTCATGAGGGAAAAAAATAACTACACTGAGGGTTGTCTCCATGCTTCATTGAGAGGCTAGCCATCAATTCAAGGTTTCTTCGACATGAGCTTCAGTGGTAGGAGTGGAGGGTATCCTTGCTCTAGGGCTAACCCCAGGATTCCCTCTATTATTCCATTGCGAGGCAAAAAAATATAAATCAGTATGATTTAATGAATTTAATAGCAAAGAAATTGTAAAATACCAAAGAGGTGCAATGACAGAGCACATAATGAATAACTTGTTAGTTAACACAAATCATTGACAAATATGTTAGATAACGAATATTTCTCAATGAGACTGTTAGTGTAATCAATGAACCTCATGAATGAAATTAGCATTGATCTATGCATCTAATTTTTCCATATCTATGATCATTCATTTAAACACTAAAGGTGTTATGGATTACTAAATAAATTTGGCATGCTAATAATACCTATCTTTGGAAAAATAAGTGTTTTTGTTTGAAGGAGGGCAACCAATGCAATGAAGTCCAGACTGAAGTCACTCTACTTTCTTCATCATTCATAATAAACACATTAAAATATTGCAAAAAAAATAAAAAAACACCATCCACCTTCACATTGTCCAATGTACTTAGTAATTTTTGTACCTTCTTTTCACTCTATGCTTTCTAACGCACATATTGAATGTCTTGGGTCTTCATTAATAACAATTCCTCATTGGAGTATTGCTTTGCACCACCCCTAAAGACAAAAAATATTCAACTTTTAACATCTTAAACTTCGGTGCAATTAAAGCAAGAAAGAACGAAATATTTGAATTTCCTTACTTTGGACAGTGCACGCCATCAACAGTCCTAGTGTTGATCATCTTAAAATAAAATTCAGCAGGGCTTCTAGATGTTGCTTTCTCTCGAAGCCTCTACATTATCAATAACAATCTAAACCATCAAAAGGAAATATAGTGAAGAAAAGCATACAAACAAAGTAACATATGAACATGCGTAATCAAATGCACGCTGGTATATATAAATTACATAGATAATTGTATCATAAATGAGAGATGCCATTGTGGATCCATGCCATTTCACAAAAAGAATATTATGGGTAATTAGATGCAGTTTTTCCTATTTCTAAATGTTATGAGAAACAATTTCAACCCAAAAATAATTTACTGAAAAAATAATATATAAAGAAATTTTGCATGGCATACCAGGATGTTTTTCTTCTTCTTGTGATAATCATGAGCCCTAAGTACATAGTCCTTGTGTTTCTCTAGTAACCCAAATTTATTCCTTTCGGCCATGCATGGAAAAAATGCTAATAGTATAATGTTTTCTTCATAATTTATATTTCTAGGTTTCCAAATTTTACAAACAAATATGCCAAATATAATATTATTGTATTAGTTTTTCCAAAATAAATCACTGACTGAAAATTCTAAGGAAGAAGAAATACATATGGTTGGGCGCATTCCTTGTGAGCCTGCCACCTTACGACATTTCTTAACAATGACATAATTGAAAACTAGATAACGTAAATATGAAAAGACAAAACAATTTAAAAATAGAATTAAAAACTTCTTTAGTGTACTCCTCATCATTACTGAGTGCCAAACACACAGGATAGATATCGTGATTACTGCCTAATGGGAAAATAAAGCAATAAGACTATATGTTTCTAATTAGTGACAAGTTAAACACCAAGTTCATATACTTCAAACCTGAAGTTGTCGTGTCGAGAGTTCAAACTTCCATTTTTGAAGTTGTTGTTGTTCAAAATTTATTTCGGGCAGTAAATCCCTCTGCTTCAGTGTCAACCTTCAGTGAATCACCATACAGATTTCCTGAACTTCAGCCTGATAGGTGTAGAAAAAAGATGGATATTTTTTTCTATCAGGTTGTATCTCAAGTTTGGCTTGCAAGTAGGAAACTAATGGGGATTTTCAAAGTCCAAAAATGTAATGAATACTAGTGAAAATCTAGTTGTTTCTATTCTAATCCATACAAAAATATGGTTCAAGGATTAACAAGGAGAATTTGCACATAGTCCCTGCCTTTAGACAATAACCCACAAATTTTTAAAAACTTTTAAAATAAACAAAACAAAACTTGTGTCACAATTATTTCAATCTATTCAAAACTAAAGGTGTATATGTTCAAAAAATATAGCATAAACAAAACTAGCAAATTTATTGAGCTAGAATGCAATAAAATTCCCAAAAACATAAACGTCAAGTTTCCAAAAGCATATTACAAGAGAACTGTAATCTGGCTACAAATGACCCATTTCTATATTCGTGATTTATTTGGCGAATTGTAAAATTATTCTAAATGGAAAACGTATAATGCGGAAAGCCTTTTCTATTTAAAAAAAAACTATAAACAAGTCAAATTGCAACCAATGAAGTTTGAGTGTTAGGAAAAACTCTTAAATGGAATATAAAACATAGCCAAGCTGAGAAGGATACAGAGATTGGTTTTCTTTGCTCCAGTAGTCACATTTTTGGAATTTATTATAAATAATTTCAATATGATTGTAATTCATAAAACATCTTCAGAAATACTGTATATGAGATCGTTTGGTTAGATGCTTATTCTTTCATTGTGCATTGGAGAAATATTTACGATAAGAGTAAGGGTTTCTTGGGCCCCCTTAGTACCTTTAGATAAATTCAATTAAAAATGGATATTGAAGAATGCTTTGAGCACTGGAAGACTGCTCTGTGTTCTGGCTTATAAAGAAATCCTTGTGTATGGAAAATATATTTCGTTTCATTGGAGTTTTGTTGAGAGTCATATCCTGAGGGACTATCCCACAAAGAGCAAACAGAAGAAGACAAGAGCAGTAGAGTGCAAGACAAAGAGTTGTTCAAGGTGTAGAGAAATAGTAAAAAGCAAAAGGAGCACAAGTTATTGTTGTGTACATGCTAGGATAGCATGTGCATAGAGATAGCAACAATGAAGTTTGGTGATGGCATGCAGTTTTGGCAGAAGGTGATGCCTTTAAAATTTAACTAGGTAATATGATATAGGATCATCTCCTAAAAAGGAATAGCTATATGTGAATCACGAAAAGGAAAAGCTTAAAAATAATCCTTAAAAGGAAAAGCTATGTGCAAAATTACTGAGGGATAAGTGGGTGAATGGATCACAATCGCAACCTATATAATAATGAAAAGACAACCCAACCCCTCGACCAATAAAATCTTAAAAGGTGTATTAAAGATAACATAAAATATATAAAACTGGTGTATAAATCGATTATTGTTTTATTAATTATTTAATGGGTATAAAACTAGTGTATGAATCCCCTAACTATACGGATGCTACTCATATTTTCTCTAGATAATTTAGTTGGAAACCAATTTAAGTGGAGTCCTTTATGCTCTTAGAGTTTGCATATAATTTCTTAATATTTGTTGATCTTGCAGGAGGAGGAGAAAGGAAAGTTATCTACTAATGAGTTTCAATGCCATTAAATTGACAAGAATCTATGAATTACATACCATTAAGGCATCTATCATTGATTCACGCCAATGGAAAGACTAGTACTCATATTACACAAATAATTGTCTAAAATTGAAGGAGTTTGTTGTGATCAAGATTCTTGATAGGCGTTGTAGTTCGTATGTCACAATTCGACCTCTGTCAATTTATTTCATGAATTTGATGAGCAAGACAACCTGAAAAATCTAGAAAGTGTTAGCATATGTACACTACACCCCTTTGATGCACAAGAAGTTCAGTAATCAAATGATCAATGAAGGTGGTGTTAAAGTCGTTGCCGAGACCTATATTCTAGCATCCACATAAACGATGAATGTGAATATGCCTTTGATGTCAAAGGCTAGATGCTCCCTAGATTTACAAAAGAAGAGGACATACTAAAGGCCCTGAAGGCATAATAACACCTATCCCTTAGCATTTATGATATATCACGAGTACCACTATGTGTAGAATTAAAGGAATTTATTATGCCAGATATTGAGGAGGATAATCTGTGTAGATAATACTATCTTAATGAGTAGCTATCCATAAATTGTCTTTGAATCAAGGCATATGATTGGTGAAGGAGAGGATCATCATCTTGTTGGATAGACAACATCAATAGTTGTATCCAAACTTCATAGTTCCCTTTGAATATCGAGAATGAAATCATTTGCAACCTGCTATTAATCCAAGGATTTTATAGCTTCGTCTTAAGGTGATCATCTGGCCTTAAGTCATGAGGCAACTGATCCATAGTGAGGAAAGATATTTTGCATTCAGGTGTTTATAACACTATTCTACATAAGATCCGGATATCAAAATCAGAGTCCCCTATAGATACTTCTTCAAGGCACCTCTGATTTCAAGGTGAGAGTTGCCTCAAAAGATACTGTTCCATAGTGTCATGAACTTTCTTCATATTAACTGTTCTTCAACATAAAATCTTCAGGCTGCATCTCTTATCCAAATTGCTGCAGAAATTTTGTTTATAACTAAAGATCTTGTATATTCTCCATAACAGATAATTCTTCAAAAGGTAAGTTATTTGACCACCTTGTTCACAACTTCGTTTATGAAAAAGACTGCAATAATGTCATAATTTTTCAGAAGCTTCTACAGCTTGTAAAAGGGTCGTGAATGATGTTGTGCTATATATGACAAGTTGTTATACCAAGAGTACTGCCACATGTAAGGTATCCAAAAAAAACATTACTGCACAAGATAGCTTCAAGTCTTTTAGGAGAACCATTTTCTTTTCTTGAGAGATCCAAGATCTGAGTTTAGTGAGGTGATTTCAGCAAAATCTCAATTTTACTAATAAAATACTCTGATCAAAAGCTTTCACTCTTTCACTTCTTGAAGGTACAATATGACAGAGGAAAACACAATGTCCTTCATGGCTCCTTTTCTTTGCTTGATGGGGAGGAAGGAATAGGATTGATGAGAAATGAATGTGCTCAAACAAAAACCTTGGTACAATGAGCCTATACCACTGTGAAATTATTGCTCTTGTAGATATTTATGCCCAAAGATCCAATAATTATGACAATATGTATTACCTGTGTCGCTTTTCTTTCGTCAGGGTCAAACGATGCCATAAGATGAAATAGATCTGATATCTTCATAATCTAGGTGACAAAAACACAGTTGTCATAACTTCACTAAAATCACACAAGTTTCTATGAATACAACTACTGCTGCAGGAGAGGATTCCCTTCTCTGATTTGGTTACGGATGCAGAGGGTTTCACAACTATGCCAAGGTTGAATTTTTAGCATCATCATAGAATTTCCTACTCCTATCCTTTACTTAGTTACATCATTCAATACTTAGTACTTCTGTGCTTCTCTATGATATTTGTAATGGTAGTTGAGTTGGAGATGTAGCTACCTTGTTCCATGAGACATGTTTTAAAGAAGAAGAGCTCTATGATGAGCCAACAGACGAAGAGAAGGAGTAGTAGAGTGAAAGATAGAGAGTTGGTCAAGGTGTAGAGTAATAGTAACAAGCAATAGGTGCATGAGTTATAGTGGTGTACATGCTAGGTTGGCATGAGCATAGAGGGAGAAACAATGAGGTTTGGTGATGGCATATAGTTTTCGCAAAAGGTCATGCTTTTAAAGTTTAACTAGTTAATATGATACAAGATCATCTTCTAAAAAGGAATAACTATATGCGAATGATGAAAAGGAAAAGCTTAAAAAGAATCTTTAAAAGGAAAATCTATGTGCAAAATTACTGAGGGATAAGTGTGTGAAGGGAACGCAACCACAGCCTATATAATAGTGAAAAGAGAACCTCATCCCTCGACCAATAAAATCTTAAAATGTGAATTAAAGATAACATAAAATATATAAAACTAGTGTATAAATCGATTATTGATTTTTTAATTATTTAATGGGTATAAAAGTAGTGTATAAATTCCCTAACTATATGTGTTCTACTCATGTTTTCTCTAGCTACTTTAGCTAGAAACCAATTCAAGTGGATTCCTTTATGCTCTCAGAGCTTGCATATAATTTCTTAATATTTGTTGATGTTGCAGGTGGAGGAGAAAGGAAATTTATCTACTAATGAGTTTCAATGCCATTAAATTGACAAGAATCTATGCATTACCTGCCATTAAGGCAACTAACATTGATTCACACACAATAGATACTACTTATGCCAACTTTCCTGCCTGTGCGATACCATTCTTCATAGTTAACTCTTTCATTCCTTAAAACACACATGAGATTACATTTGTGAGAAAAAATGGGCAAACAACATAGATATTTATTGGCATGTAATAACTAAATTAGTTCCTAATGCAATAAGGATATATTGACATCCGAGACAACATATTTCACTCCCTGTACAGTTTACTCATGAACATGTTGACCATTCTCCTTAAACTTCTCTTTTAAAGCATCTTGATTATATATATATATATATATATATCTATATATATATATATATATATATATATATATATATATATATATATAAATAATATTACTAATATAAATTTTATAGAAACCCTCAAATACCCAAGGTATTTATCTCAGCACATGTTTGGTGCCTAACATGGCAGGGACATTGAGTAAGACCTACTTAGGCAAGGAAGCCAGCCTAAAAACTTAAACTTGAGACCTCCTGCATGTTATATGAAACTTTCCAACTTTGAATGAATTGATGTACCCCACTGAACTATCATATTCCTAATATGTAATGATTTCCTATATTCTATTCTATAATCAAAGGTGTTATCCCTTTTTAATGACACTTGTTAGAGAGGACACACAAGTTACTAACAAAATTTAGCAACACCCATAATGTAGTGTAATATATAATTATGCATTTTTCATATATTTTCATCCTAGCCTATTAATTTTGAAATCTTTGTAGATCACGTTGAGAGTTTCAATAGTATACAAGGGCCTTTCTATGTGGGTACAAGGTCCACTCTATGATTATGACCTTGTTCTCAGTGAGAAATGTTTTGAACCGACATGCTTTATGATATGTTGTTGTGGATCCAAAAGAAGAGTATAAAGGAAAACAAAAGGTATAATGGCGATAAATGAGAGAAATTGATTCCTACCTCACCACCTCACTCAAAGATAATAGATCCTACCCTTTGATATCGATTTCTTTGATTTCTTATAGCTAGCAGTAGAAATACATGGTTCTTTCGATACTTAAAGTTGTGTTTGTAGCTATTCGATTAAGAAGCGGTTTAGAAAATAAAAAGAGAAATAGAAGGCCTCTTTTAGGAGCACTTAGCGGGTCTACAAAATGGGGCATGCCCGCAAGAGGGAAAGCTTAATTATAATGTGGATCACTTTTAACTAGCTAATAATCTGTGGTAGGCCATATTACTTGTAGCACTCTAAGGATATGGAGACATTGAATTTCTAAGATAAGGATCCTTAGAGACATTGAGTTTCCAAGATAAGGATAATATCTAGTATTAATCTCATAAGGATCTAATTATAACGTCTTTATACCTATCATTCTTCCTCTAAGACTATTTTATATCTACATGTCCTTTATTTATCACAAGGAGACAATAATGATATATCTAATACTTCTACTTGACATAAAATAATAATGGACACGTTCCTTAACATTCCTTAACCTCACGAAGTTCAGTTGAGCCCATTTGTTCCTCTACTTTTTGTTTATAAGACACATGGGAGGAGAAATATATCTATGAATGTCAACTAAGACTCATGACTTTGATACATTTGAATGTCTCCATCACACCCTGGAAAGCTATTTATGAACTTTAATCAAGGCTCATGAATTTAATGCACTTGAATGTCTCCATGGCACTCTTGCATTATGCCTTCACCATTCATTATGCCATGACCACTTCCAACAAGATTGGTTCTGAATCCTTTAATCAAGGTGAATTTACTTTTGAAGTGAAAGGATTAAATCTATGAGATTTGAATGATTACAATTGAGTTGAGAGGTGAAATGAAGATAGTAAGGAAAGATAAGGATGAAACCAAATCTTCAACATGTGAATGATTTTGTGTGTCTGTTAACGGGAAAAGTGTCTATTCAGAACGACCCTATCCCACTAAGGTGTGACAATGCCCTTAGAAACAAACAAGGAAAACTACTTTCGTATTCTTCTTTATGAACTATAAACGAAGAGGAATAGGGTGAACCAACCTGTGTCTTGCGCTAGTCCTTTGATCCAATCTCTCTTCTCTTTGACAACTTCCAGCTACTTGCTCCCTTACTTGCCCAGCTTCACCAAGTTCCTGTAATATCACAGAAGAATAAAACTACACAAAGACATGGATTTATATTCATAAATAGCTTAGGATCAGATTTAAGCTAAACATACAAATGTAACAAACATCAATGGAACACAAGCATGTAGGAGAACTCAAATAGTTTTATTGATATAACAAGAATATCCAGGAGGAGTTACAACCGATGATTCCTGATCCAGCATCAACCTCCCAGCAAAGGAATCCCCTCTTCACCTCCAACAAAGCATAAATCACCCAATACTCTGATATCTATCTCAAAACCAACAACAATTCTCTGCAATGTACAAAATTCTATCCTCCTGGATCTCTGGGATGAGGGATCCATATATAGATGTATGCAAAGAGGACGAGTCAGCTTATGATTTGACTAGTGGCCTCTCTCTGTCAGTTCTTGCTTCCACTTGGAGACTGAGATCCTCTTACTCATCCTTGGTCGAGCTCAGTGAGGCAAGTGTCATTGGGGAAGATTCTAGAAGCTTCCATTGTCTTTCCACCTCACAGAATGACACTGCCATTTGTCATTTCCCACTCAATGCACCCTGGTAGTGCATTTAAGTGCGTTGCAACGCACCTAGCTAGTGTACTTGGGTGCTATGCAACGCAGCTAGCTAGTGGAGTAGCTGAAATGATCCTGATTTGACTGATTCTGAGCAGTTTCTGGTGGAGAAATTCTGGGAGAAGATGTAATCTATTGACCTTGTTCCTTTAAGGGCTAGAACAACACTTTTATGGACTTAGGATCCCTTGGTTTATGGACATTTCATGCTTAGAGCTGTAAGGCACAAAAATTTCTATAACAGTTGCCCCCTAAAGTATGAGGTCGTTTATCGGGTGAAATGCTTTATTAGGAGGATCCGAAGTTCTTTCAATGCTAGGAGGAGACCTGTAATAAGATACAATACAATACATTATCCTCATACTGTTTTCATGATCTAGCTGAGGCGGGCATTCCGATGCTCAGCTTTATAAATTCATTTTTATTTACATAGGACAGACAATCGTCTGATGGTAGACTGATGAGCCATCATCCTTTTGGTAGGATGATTATCTGTGCTACAATGCTATACATTTCAATGTCTTTATTTTCCTGAATATATATCACAGTCTAGATGGATGAAACTAGATCCAGGGTCTTCAATCTCGTCTGATCTTCACTCGAAGTACAAGTCGATCCATGTGAGAAATGTTCTGAAGTCGAACATGGAAAGACATCGCTTGATTACCAGTCAATGATGTAAATTGTTAACAAGCGCGAGAGGAATCACCGATGATGATGATGACCCTCAAGGTACTGCAGTACAATTCACGTGGTGTGAATAAAGGACTTGGCGTCGAATACCATGCAAAATCGTTCGGTCGAACGTCATTGATGTATACCTATCGCCGGAAGTGAGAAACTTGCCATTGAGGCATGCAAGCTTCAAAGTACTGAATGGGGTATTCCTAGATCAACTTCTTGGATAATGAGGTGATGTCGACAAGAAGCGATTCGTCAAAGGAGGGCCTTGATGAATCCCACATCAATGACACAGAACGGAGCAAATGGTTTTGATGGAGGTGAAAACGATCTGATGATATATGGTTCAGGATGGCGGTCATGAAAGAATGAAGTATAATGTATGGTAGTGGATGGGACACGGGTGACTTCTCTGGATGACTTCTCTTGAACATGTCGGCGACACTTATGTGATGGATTGGTAGCATTTACCCCAAATGTGGATGGTATGGTGTGACCATGGTGATGTGACCGGTGAATGAAACAACCCAACCCGACTCAGGCACGGAGTGGAAGTGTCATGTTCAAGAGCTACTTGCTACCAATAAAGATCCTTTGAGTTTCTTCCCAATTTTTCCCTAGTCATTGTTGACCAGTACCTCTTTATTTTTGTCAAGCTTGAGGAGGATAACATATGCTTGTTCTATAATTTTCCCTTCGGGCAAACCCATCGCTATGTTTTAACGAGCCTAGCGATAGTGAAATTCGTTCTCGTCTAAAGACAAGTTTGTCGCTATTAATCTTTTTAACGAGTTTAACGACAAAGATAACTCGGTCCTTTTCATTTTTAGAGAGTCTGAAAAGGTACGTAAAGATAACTCCCAAATTCCTTTTTCGTCATCTATTCCCTTAAGTCCGAAAAAGTATAAAACAATACAAAAGGGATGAAGTTTTGATAGTTTTAACGAGCCGAACAAAACAACTGCTCGATCTTTGTGTGCAACAATCCCTCAAGTCCAAAAAGATTAAAACCTAGAGGAGGGATAGCGCTTTTGGTCGCTTTAACGAGCTGGAAGGCCAAAAATCGGCAATCTTTTCATATTTTACGAGTCAGTTGAAAAGAGCTTAAACAAGACTCATCTTTTGAGGAACCAGTGATAAAATTGTTAGCAGTTGATTCCAGGTAACGGTTGGAATTTTCCAATCATGGTAGTGTCACAAGGATGGCTAGTGAAATCACTCTTCGCAACTGTTCCTCAAAATGGGTAAACAATCAAATGGAGGTGAATGATCGGCCAATGGAAAAGTGGAGGTGATGGTGCAAACACGACCAAGGCTTTAATGGCTGAAATGCTTCATTCACGGTGGTTATTTACCGGGGAATAGTTCATTTTTTAACGAGCTTAAACGCGGGTGGAAACATTTGCTCATGTCTTATGTTTATTTTTTAACGAGCTTGAACTATGTGCTAAAACTGCTCGATTAATCCAGTCATATGATAAGAATGTCTCATATAAAACGGCAACTTTTAGATTTTTGCCCCACATCCTTTCTTTATGCAAGTTAGGAAACGACTAATCCAAAAAACAGATAAATAATCGCTCTTTGCTTGCTCTCCAAAAGGTTTGCATGCCCCCAGGTATAAAATATGGTTTGAAAGTTACCCCTCAATTTGCAGACAAAACATTTGTTCTATCAGGAAAGGCCTACCTCTTACAGGTTACCCAAAGATTGTTCTATTCGCGGTGCAAACAAAAAACTTCTTCGGCGATGTTTACCAATATAAACAAAGGTGAGTGACGATGTCTGCCAACTCACTTAACTTTGACAAGAGAATCTTATTCTAGAATAACCCCTCTTCCACCGACGGACGGGGTACAGACTAGTCATATTTTTCCCACGGAAACCTACCCTATACCCGAAGTTATCCTGCTGAAGCACACCAGGATGCATGCCCCCTAGGTTTCAGTCATATCCATCTGAATTACTCGTGCTCATCGAGAGGACAGACTGGAGATTGAGACATTTCTTGCGTGAAGAGACCATTTAGGGATGGTATATGACTAGTTGCTATGCATGATCCGGGAAATGAAAGCTGGTCCACGAGCTTGACCACTCTTCCTTCGTGCGGAAAACACATTACTCTAAAGAGTGAGGAGACGATGGCTCCCATGCAATAAATATAGTCTCTTCCAAGGAGTAGGTTATAATCCAAGGGTCCTTGAACAACCATTACGTTCATTTGAACTGTCTTCCTTCTCAATGTTATGGGGACATCGGAAAGGATACCTAAAGGTCGACTGGTTCCTTTATCAAAGCCTGTCAGATTTCTCATCTCAGGCAACAACGATGGCGAACCAAGCTCTTTCCAAGCAATAGAGGAAAGGATACTCACAGAAGCCCGCTCATCTATGATGGTACTAGCCATGACCATTCTATATATTTGAATGATAATTCAGAATGGTATGCTTGGTGGTAAATGGGGTCTGCCTAGTTGATTCCAATCGAAGGAGACAACTAGGTTGCTTGGAGGTGGGACCGAGTAGACGGCTGGGTATGGCTCTGACGAACTTCCCTCCTGTGGTAAGGGAATGGGTAGATTGTCCCCATGTTCGTCAGAGTCTGTGTTGATGAACAGAATTTGGACGGTGTCATCCTTGTTCTCTTCAGTGACTATATCATCCGAAGATAAAACCTCTTAAGGCAAGACCGGGTCAACTGCCGCCTCGACCTTTTGACTTTCGTCTCGTATGGATTTAGATGGTTTATCTTTCATGATAGGTGCTTCAGCCGACCACTTGAGCGGGCCAGCTGGATTCTCAACTAGAGACGAATTCGGCAAGAGTTTTTTATATCCAGGAGGAAGTCGTAACGGTGAAACCGGACGATCATCCAAAACTCTTTTCGCTTCATCTAAGAAGGGACAACGGTGGATGGCATGATTGCCTTCGCACAGTTTACAGGGAAATCTAGCTTTCCCTTTTTCTCCTGGGGCTTCACTTTCGCTAGTTGACGGTGTGCTTTCAACATGATCATCAGAGGTTGATGACACCGGATTGTGCAAATGAGGAGACCAGTCCCTTAGTATCCAAGGGATGCAAGGACAATCTCTGTGAAAGTGGTCTCCTTTGCAAATGACACATGGCGATTTAGGCCTGGTCGGTGCAGCGTGCGGATTTTCGTTAGACGACAATTGTTTTCCCCCATTCGCCTTTGGCTCCTTCTTCTTCTTCTCTTTCTTCTTCTTCTCCTTCAAGAATTAGAGGAAGTAGAAGGTTGGTGGGCAACTCTGGACTCGTCTAATTGCTGATTCGATTGTTCATAAATGGTGGTGTTTTGAACGATATTGGTTGAGAAGAGCCATACTGGCAAGCCAATTTTCAGTCCTGGTGTTGTAGGGAAAAGTATCCGACTCGGATGACCCTAACCCACTGTACGGGTGACAATTCCTTAGCAACAACTGTAAAACAAACTACTTAAGGTTTACTTCTTTATGAAAGCAAAAGATAATGGAGAAAGCACTAACTGTTGCCTTGCTCTTAATGTCGAATCCAAACTCTTCTCTTTGGCCGCTTGCTCCTAGCTCTTTGTTTTTCTGCTCGCCCAGCTACAAGGAGATCCTGCACAATAACAAAGAAGGAAACTACAAGAGGCATGCAGTCATAACTGGTTCATGGATTAGTCTAAACCAAACATGCAATCATCACAATATATAATTGAAACAAGAGCACATAGAAGAACCTCAATAGATTTTATTAATGAAGAAATAAAGGTTCTGAGAGTATTACAACCATTGCAGGCTCCAACCCAGCAACATCTCCCAGCAGAAAGAATTGCTCTTCTTCACCTCTCTCAAACAATCACCCAATAACTCAAGAATGAAACCAACAGCATATCATTACTTTGCACCAAATTCCAGCCTCCTGAGCTCATAGGAGAGAGCTCAATATATAGATGAATTGAGAAAGGATGAGTCAGCTTGCAACTGATGTGTAGCTGCCTTGTGTCCTCTCTCTCTTCACTTAATCTTTAGTTGCTCTTCAGTTCTTGAGTCCACTTGGTGAACCTTGCTTCCACTTGGAGAAACAAAGCCTCTGACTCATCACAAGGCGAAATCCCTGATCCAAGTGTCATTTTTGGAAGATTCCAAAGCAATGACTCAGTGTGCCACATGTCCAAACTCGCTCAACGCAGGTGAGCTTTGTTCTACCTGCTTTGCAATGCAGGTACACCATGGAGCAGTTGTGTTTCAGTGCAGAAGCCTAGTGGAGCACCTGCTTTGATTTCAGGATTGCTTGTTTTTGAGTGTTTTCAGGTGGGGAACTGATCTGAGAGCTGTTGGTTTGCTGACCTTGTTCCTCTAGGGGTAGGAACATCATGTTTAGGGAACTTTGGATCCCTTGGATTATTGACAATTCATGCTTATTGCTGTAAGGCACAAAATTGTCTATAACAGATGCCCCCTAAAGTATGAGGTCATTTATCGGGTGAAATGCTTTATTGAGAGGATCCGAAGTTCATTCAATCTGCTGAGAAGTGTCCTGTAATAAGATACAATACAATACATTATTTTTCATACATTTTTCATGATCTAGTTGAGGCGGGCATTCCCATGCTCAGCTTTATAAATACATTTTGGTACATAGAACAGACGATCGTCTGATTTAGACTGATATTTCTCTGCCCAAATTATCATCCTTTGAGAAGGATGATCATCTGCTGTAATGATGTACATATCAAATGTCTTTATGTCCTGAATATATATCGCAGCCCGGATGGATGAAACTGGATCCGGGGTCTTCAATCTCTTCCAATCTTCACTCGATGTACAAGTCGATCCATGTGAGAATTTCTTGAAGTCGAACATGGAAAGACATCGCTTGATTACCGGTCAATGATGTAAACTGTTAACAAGCGTGAGAGGAGTCACCGATAAGGATGATGACCCTCAAGGTACGGCAGTACAATCTACATGGTGGGAATAGAGGACTTGGCGTCGACCACCATGCAAAATCTTCTGGTCGAAGGTCATTGATGTATACCTGTCGCCGGAAGTGAGAAACTTGCCATTGAGGCATGCAAGCTTCAAAGTACTGAGGGGGCTGTTCCTAGATCAGCTCCATGGATAATGAGCTGATGTCGACAAGGAGCGATCCATCAAAGGAGGGCCTTAATGAATCCCACATCAGTGACAGAGAACGGAGCTAGTGATTGTGATGAGGTGAAAACAAACTGTGATGTATGATTCAGGGTGTCGGTCATGAAGTGGATGAAGGATAATGTATGGCAGTGGGTGGAACACGGTTGACTCTTTACAGAACCACATCTCTTGAACATATAACGACACTGATGTGATGGATTGGTAGCATTACCCCAATTGTGGATGGTGTGGCGAGGACCATGGTTATGCGACCGGTGAATGAAACAACCCAACCCGATGTGATACGGAGGACAAAGTGTCATGTTCAAGAGCGACTTGCTACCATTAATGCTGTGAGGTTCTCCCAATTTTTCCCCAGTCATTGCTGACCAGTACCTCTTTATTTTGTCAAGCTTGAGGAGGATAACATATGCTTGTTCTATAACCTGCCCTTCGGGCAAGCCCATCGCTATGTTTTAACGAGCCTAGCGATAGGGAAACTCGTTCTCGTCTAAAGACAAGTTTGTCGCTATTTAATCATTTTAACGAGTCTAACGACAAGGAAAACTCGGTCCTTTTCATTTTTAGAGAGTCTGAAAAGGTACGAAAAGTTAACTCCAAAATTCCTTTTTCGTCATCTAATCCCTTAAGTCCGAAAAAGTTTAAAACAATACAGAAGGGATGAATTTTCGGTTGCTTTAACGAGCCGAACAAAACAAGCGCTCGATCTTTTTGTGCAATAATCTCTCAGGTCCAAAAAGATTAAAATCTAGAGGAGGGATAGCTCTTCTAGTCCTTTTAACGAGCTGGAAGGCCAAAACTCGGCAAACTTTTCATATTTTACGAGTCAGTGAAAAGAGCTCAAAGAAGACTCGTCTTTTGAGGAACGAGTGATGAACATGGATAGCAGCAGATTTCAGGTACAGGTTGGAATTCTCCAATCACGGCAGTGTCACAAGGATGGCTAAGTGAAATCACTCTTCGCAGCTGTTCCTCAAAATGGGTAAACAAACCTATGGAGGTGAACGATTGGCCAAATGAACGGATGGAGGTGATGGCATATAAACACGACCAAGGGCTTTTAATATGGCTTTCAAAGGTTACATTTCTCGAGGTTGTTTACCGGTTCATTTTTTCTGGATGAGCTTGAACTGTAGGGAAAGATTGCTCACAACTTGTGTTTATTTTTTAACGAGCATGAACTCTGTACAAAACTGCTCGATTCTTGCGTTTATTTTTTAACGAGCATGAACATTGCTAAAACTGCTCAATTCTGATGCCCCCAACATAAAAAATGCGGGCGAGGTACATGCCCCCCAAGCTTCATTGCATTCAACTTTATTGGTTGGAATGAAGGTTTACCATTGAGATCTGGAACGGGGATCGTTTCATTTTTTAGTGAGGTTGACATAGTAAAAGAACTATCCTCATTGCCCACTGTATTTACAGTACTCGATAGAAAATCTAAAACTGAAGGATGATAAAGGTTATTTTGAGTATCTTCCCCACAACCCGGGAGAAGGGAACGATGGTGGGAATCATTCCATGGTGCCTCGTCAATTACCATTGATTGGACTATTCCTTTGTCGGTTCCATGCACTCGTGACCAAGGACTTAAAGGGGTGCCATATTCTCTAGACCTATCTATCCAAACGCTTGATGAGCGTTGATTTGGGGTTGCCCCCCAGGCCAAGAAAATCGATTGCTACAATATTTCCATTGGGCTTGGGGACAAAACCTTTGCATGATCCATGTTGATATCGTCTTCTGACATCTTTTGTGCGGAAGATATCATATTGCAGGTTCCTACTGTCGCCACTTCTCCCACAATGAACGTTGGCGGAAGGGTGAAAGTTCCCATTAATGTAGGATCTTTTAGTAGGCCTACTCCGATATTCTGAAACGAATGGTCGCTTCCATGGATCAGAGGAACGCTTCCTGTAACTTGTGAACCATTAGGGAGGAAATTTTGTTGGTCAATCATCGTAATCTCTCCTTCAAAGGGGAATGCGATTTTCCTAAAATAGGTCGACACAACAGCTTCCATGGCATAAATCCATGGTCTTCCCAGTAGGATGTTATAGTCAAGATTGCCATCGATGACTTCAACATCTATTTCTACTGTTTTTCCCCCTAGTTCAACTTTCAAGTTACTAAGGATACCGTAAGGGGTATATGTCCTTCCGTCGAACGCTTTTAATGTTGTCGATGATCGCGACAAGGTTGGAGATCCTAAAGTTTTCCAGCAACTCATCGACATAATACATGTCGATGCCCCCTCATCAATAATTGTTCGATGAACAGTTTTGTTGAGGGCTTTCACTTGGACGAGGAAAGCTAGTTGAGCTGGTAACTGAGGATCATATCCTTTGTGATCAAAGGATACAAGATTGGAATCTTTAGGATCCACCCCACCAATCACTGATAACAATGCCTGCCTTTGGGATGGGCAATGTTGTAGTACCTCAAGAGTCGACATAGCAGATGGCGATTGCGCCAAATCTTCCACTATATTATAATGCTGTGCCGCTCTGGCACGAGGATTAAATGTCGACTTGTGTACTACTCCCTTTGGCGTTTTTATTGTTAATTCATGTGTGATGGGGGGTACAACTTCTGCCGAAGTTGTTGTCGAACTGCTAGGTTGATCTTTACCTTTATCGTTCGACACCTGTGGATTCCCGTAATCTTTGTTCCTTGTCGAAATCAAAGCATCATTTTGTTGCTTCGATATCGATAACATAAGCACTTGCGACGGTGAAGAATTTCCGCTACCAACCAGATTTTTTCCTCGATCGGGAAACGGATCAGTTAACACAGCTAGAGTTTGCAAACTCTTTAAGAATCTTTTTAGATCAGCTTTGTATGGACATTCTCTCGTCCAGTGATCCTCATCACATATCTGACACCCATAAGGTGGTTTCCTATCTCGAGGAGGGCTTGAAGAAGTTTTTCGAGGAGATGACTCTCCTTTTTTATTCTTCTTCCCTTTGTTTTGCTTCTTCTTGCTTCCTAGTTGATTGGTTTCTTTGCCCTTATCTGTCGATACGGCATTTACTTCCGAAGCAAGAACTTCCTCATGCGCATTTTGATTCGAATCCTTACGGGCCTTCTTTTGATTGGTCCTTTTCGGATTCGTGTTCACCATGCCAATCACGCCGTCGTCGGCATGAGAGTCACTGTTTGATTTAGGAGGAGGAGGGATTGAAAACTCTGGTCTAGGGGCGTCAGGTATTTTGTCATAGAGCATGCTGGACTGAGTATATACTAAATCCAAGTATTGTGCACGAGCGATAACTTGCTCTTCTGTTACGACTCCTCCCTTTGCTACATCTTCCGTTATCGCCGGAAGTAATGACTTTATAAACCACTCAGCTAAAAGCTGATCAGGAACGTATGTTTTAACCATTCTTCGTCGACGTCGCCACTCATGTATATGATCTGATATATGAGTTGCGGTTGTCTGTTTGAAGTTAGTCAATATCTCTGTTCCCGTTTCATACCTTATCGGTAATTGAAAGTGGGTCAAGAATGTCGTGGCAAGGGAGCCAAAATTGTCGAACGAAGCTCTAGGAAATTCTATATACCATTTTGCCGCTGGACCTATCAATGTCCTCTGAAAGAGGTGAAGCCTTATCAAATCGTCATTCAAAGTGTTCGACGAACACCATAGATGAAATGTCATCACATGATTCGACGGGTCTTCACCTGGATTTCCATTGAATTTAGGAATGTCGGATGGAAGTTTGTGCGGAATCACTGGCCACCAAGGGGCGTAAGCAATTGGATCATTTGTTAACCGATGTAAATCAGGCAACTCTAAAGTCGCCACGAATGGTAACTACTGGTTCAAGTTAGGTGAAGCGTAACCAGGATACGATGGAATCGCCTGAACAGTCGGTCTTTGCATACCAGCATAATGGAGTTGATGTTGGTATGATGAACACGGTTGATGGACTTGACCACTATAAAGTGGTTGATTTTGACCATTTTGAATATATGGTTGTCCAGTATTCGCAAATATTTGCTGTTCAGAACCTTGGTACACTTGTTGGAATTGCGGTTGTTGGTATTGCATTATCCACAGTTGCGACACCATGGGTTGTTGCGCTACACTAACCATTGGACCAAGATGTGGGGTAGTTGTACCCAACTGTACTTGTGTTGTCCCACCAGTAGGTGATTGTGGTTGGGTCGCAGGGTCAAGGGGCTGTTGCATGAGAAACTGAGCAATCTGAGGTTGACATACAACAGGCATTGTTTGAACTTGCGACACAGTCACAATAGCCGGTGTAGTTGGGATGTTTGTCACAGGTACACACTGTTGCATAGAATATACAACTCTCGGTGGATGGGATAGCACAGGTACCCAACTACTCGTTGCAATTCCGCCATAACTTGAATAAGGTTGAGAACTCCAGTATGGGTACTGCCCCCCATACGGTAGCAACCCAGAACTCAAGGCAATTGACTGTCCTGGAGGACTAGATGGCCTAATTAGATTCCCAAAAGGGTCAATTTGATGAGCGTCACCATGAGAGTTACCAGACATTACTCCAGAACAAACAGGAACAGACCATACTGTCGAGATAGTCTCTTGGTGGACTCCTTCTAGCGACTGCGAGCTAGTTGGGACAGATGGTATGCCAGCGAACATTGTTGGATTTGCAGCAGGTAATTCTGTCGTCGCCGTGTCATTCGACACAGTCCTAGATGTCGACGGTTGTTTAGTCATTTTTAGTCTATCCAATTGATCACCTAGTGATTCTACAGGAACTTCCACTGGTGATGGACAAACTTCTGTTGTAGCAGGAAATAGAGCGACCCCTACTCCAAATTGAATTGGAGTGGATACTTGCGGTTCTTCTATAATTTCCTCTATCGCAATCAGACCAGGTGGAAGAGGAAGACCGTCAGGTCCGTAAAAGATTTCCGGTGCCGAAGAAGGGGTTGTATCGACCGCGACGGATGTTTGAGGAACAAAACTCTCTGGACCGGTTACAGATGGAACTGGTTCAGTCATACAAGTATTTGCCCCCAGACTAGGATCAGTATTACTGTCCCTCTGTGGCGATTGAACTTCTTCTATAGAGGCAAGGTTTCCGGAAATGTTTGGAGTGACCAGAATCTCAGATGTCGTTGGAACGCTTGTTCTAACTTTTAAAGGAGATTTTGAACTGGTTCGACGAGCCCGCTTTGTCCGGATTGTTTTCGATTCCGGAGACAAAGACGGTTGACTCGCAAGCCTCCGAGAACGACGGATATTCAATTGACTTTCTTCCACGATTGCGGATTACTCGATCAACTAAAATATAAAGGGGAAAATTTGTGTTTCCGATTTGAATGAATTTTATTAGACGCTTTTAAACATAACTTTGCTTTTTCATGTTTTAAGAGTCGAGAAAAAGCTAAAGATGACTCTAGTCTCCTTCGATGTATTAACGAGCCTGAAGTGACAAATGCTCGGTTGGACCTTTTCAGTTATAGAGTTTGAAAAGGGCCAAAAGAAACTGCTCTGGAGATCTAGGCAGAGGGTGTGCCAAACCCTTCGCGAAACCACAGAATACGTTTTACGGTACGGGTGGTCGATCTTCGTGAATGCTGTGTTCACTGCATCGCGATCAGTAGGGCGATCGACACAGCTTCCTATGGATAAAGGATAATTGCCTATAGGGGTCTCCCAATATATACTCGACGGTACGTGGGAGCACAAGTCCGTATTAGTGCCACCGACTCTCAGGAGGAATCACCCACCTTCGTAGAGATCGACAGTCACTATGTTTAACGACGCCAGAACACGTCTCTACCTAGACCTCTAGATGTTTGCGTTATGTTTCAAATGCGTTGTTAGGTTCATTCAGTATATTTTAAGTTGATCTTTTTAAATTTTGCCTTTCAAGGTTCACCACGAGATGTATATGACAAATTCCTAAATGCAGCCTAAGATGAAAAGCAAACTTTTTCAAATCTTTTTGACTGATGAAAATCTAATAACTACTGAGGGAGAAGAAAGGCAAATTCTTTTCACACAGTTCATACAGCACAAACTAATGCACTTTCTCCTAAATCATCATGCAAACTTTTTCAAATGCAAAATGCACAATGCATGTATTTTCTTTTGCCTTTCTTAATGTGGATGGATTACAAAAAGAAAGTGGTCATATAACTTTGATTTCGATTTAAAGCGACAGTAAACAAGTTTTTCCAAAATCAAAAGACACCTTAAGATTCACTTGCTTAATCACTAGAAATATATGAAATCAAACCATACTAACGAAAGTAAAATGACTAATCAGCTATGGACAGCAAACAAGCTAACTCTTTAGACCATCAAAACGCCTAACACAGGTTCAGATCTAAGAGGCCAAAAGAATGACTAGTTTACTTTTCGTTATGGGAAATTGTAAATGAGTAAGAAATACAAATAACAAGTACAATTTCGTTATATAACAGAGGCGGAATGATGGCAAGTAATATTGGTTTCAAAACAGGCACAAGACCGACACCTAGCAGCAAAACTAAGTGAAAACAGGCAAGAGAAAGGAGGAAACCCCAAATGCACTAAGAAAATTTGGGTCAACGCAGGCTCTGCACAGTGAAACTGGCTCTCAATGCAGGTAGCCAGTTCGGGACCTGCGTTGCAAAGCAGGTAGCCTATGTACTACCTGCTTTGGAAAACGAGAATTGCGTTTTCACAGTTTCCGGGTCATAATTTTCTCAAAAATGCACGGTTTTTGCTCAAATCAGAAGAAATCAGTCAAGCACACTCAAAGGGATGATTTAGAAGTTGCAAAGCTATCACTAAGAGCTTACAAGGATCCTTGTAAATCAGCTCTTCAAATCATGAATCTGCTCAGAAAATGAGCAAGAGTAGCTGCCCTCTACTTTGCTTTTGATATAGTCAAAAGCTTTTCGATTTGGTACTCTTTTGTTCAGGAAATGAATAGCAAAATACTACAAACACAATCAAATGGATACGATCCCCAGCGGAGACGCCAGTTTGTTGTAGGGAAAAGTGTCCGACTCAGATTACCCTAACCCACTCTAAGGGTGACAGTTCCTTAGCAACAACTGTAAAACAAACTACTTAAGGTTTACTTCTTTATGAAAGCAAAAGAGAATGGAGAAAGCACTAACTGTTGCCTTGCGCTTAATGTCGAATCCAAACTCTTCTCTTTGGCCGCTTGCTCCTAGCTCTTTGTTTTTCTGCTCGCCCAGCTACAAGGAGATCCTGCACAATAACAAAGAAGGAAACTACAAGAGGCATGCAATCATAACTGGTTCATGGATTAGTGTAAACCAAACATGCAATCATCACAATATATAATTGAAACAAGAGCACATAGAAGAACCTCAATAGCTTTTATTAATGAAGAAATAAAGGTTCTGAGAGTATTACAACCATTGCAGGCTCCAACCCAGCAACATCTCCCAGCAGAAAGAATTGCTCTTCTTCACCTCTCTCAAACAATCACCCAATAACTCAAGAATGAAACCAACAGCATATCATTACTTTGCACCAAATTCCAGCCTCCTGAGCTCATAGTAGAGAGCTCAATATATAGATGAATTGAGAAAGGATGAGTCAGCTTGCAACTGATGTGTAGCTGCCTTGTGTCCTCTCTCTCTTCAGTTAATCTTTAGTTGATCTTCAGTTCTTGAGTCCACTTGGTGAACCTTGCTTCCACTTGGAGAAACAAAGCCTCTGACTCATCACAAGGCGAAATCCCTAATCCAAGTGTCATTTTTGGAAGATTCCAGAGCAATGACTCAGTGTGCCACATGTCCAAACTCGCTCAACGCAGGTGGGCTTTGTTCTACCTGCTTTGCAACGCAGGTACACAATGGAGCAGTTGTGTTTCAGCGCAGAAGCCTAGTGGAGCACCTGCTTTGATTTCAGGATTGCTTGTTTTTGAGTGTTTTCAGGTGGGGAACTGATCTGAGAGCTGTTGGTTTGCTGACCTTGTTCCTCTAGGGGTAGGAACATCATGTTTAGGGAACTTTGGATCCCTTGGATTATTGACAATTCATGCTTATTGCTGTAAGGCACAAAATTGTCTATAACACCTGGAAGAGACAATGTGGCCATATGGGGTGCACCAACATCTCCCCAAGAGGAGAAGGGACTAGGATTTCCACCAAGGGGAATTCCTTGGTTGGTAGACTCCATTTTCTCAACCTAAGATCGACGTAGGAAAAGGGTATGAATATTTTGTTTAAAGTAAATTTTTAGACGCTTTGACACAACTTTTTTTTTCAATTTTTAAGAGTCGAGAAAGAAACAAAAGATGACTCTAGTCTCGTTTGATTTTTAATGAGCCTGAAGTGACAAGTGCTCAGATGGACCTTTTCCATTAAGGAGTCTGAAATGGAACGAAAGGGACTGCTCTGGAGATCTAGGTAGAGGGAGTATCAAACCAATCGCAAAAGTGCAGAATACTCTTTACGGTACGGCAATCAATCTTCCTGAATGCTGTGTTCGGTGCATTGCGATCAGTAGGGTGGCCGACACGGCTTCCTATGGATAAAAGGTTTTAAGCCTATAGGGGTCTCCCAATATATACTCGACGGTACGTGGGAGCACAAGTCTGTACTAGCACTTATCATCTCAAAGTGGAGGAATCACCCAACCATCAGTGAGGACAACAATTACCAGGTTTCACGACGCCGGAATACGTCTCTAGCATAGACCTCTAAATGTTGTGCGTTAAGTTCCAAAGCGTTGTTAAGTTCATTGAATTTATTTTAAGTTGATATTTCTTATCAAGTTTGCCTTTTGGTTTCACCACGAGATGTAGATGTAATTCCTAAAATTCAATCTAAAGATGATAAGCAAACTTTTATCTCTTTTAAGCAATGAAAATCCTAGCTACAAAGGGAAAAGTAAGACACAATCTTTTCTCAAAGAGAAAAGAGCACACTGTAAATTCAATTTTCATAAATCAAGCCAAACAGAATGTCAATATGCAAATGCACATGTGCATGTATTTGTTTTTCACTTTCGTAATATTGATGCCTCACAAGAAAGTTGATGTACAAATCTGAATTTTCTTTCAAGTGACAAACACAAACAAGCTTCTTTTCGAAATCAAAAGGTAGAGATGATTACGACACTTTATGATTTTGAAATAAATACTCGTTTTGACACTAGAAAGTCACAAATTCAAAACAAAGGTAAAAGTAAAATCATAATCGACTGTCAACAGCAAATAAACTTTCTCCTAAGATCAAAATCGACACTTATGACAGATCTAAATCAAAGGACGACAGTATGACTATTCTTCTTTTTCAATGGAAAACTGTAAATGATGTAACAAACACACAAAGAACATCTACAATATTTTTGTACAAAGGAGGTGGGATTAAGGAAAATAAAAGGGGTTTTTAAATAGACACATACACTGATCACAGGTTGCAAAAATCAGAGACAAAGCTGAAAAATGAAGCAAAGAAACTCAGCTGTGCAGGGCTAGGCTGATCAGCGCACCTGTTACACAAAGAAACTGGATTGCAGCGCAGGTAGCCCTCTCGGGAACTGCGTTGAAATGAATAATCTCTTCACAGAGCCTGTGCTGGGGCATAAACGAGAATTCTATCTGGGTTCTGGGTCACGGTTTGCAGTTTAATCTATGGTTTTTGGCCGAGTAAAAGCAATCAGTAATGCACAATCAGAGGGTAGATTTAAAGGAGGTCTAAGATCTATCACAAAGGGCAATCAGATCATTTGTGAATCAGCTATTCAAATCATAAACAGATCCAGTGAATGGATTGAAGTAGAAGATGTCTACTTTGCATTTGTTAATGGCAAATGCAGTTCGATTGCTACTTCTATGTTTATGAAACAAACAATAAGAGAAACACAAACAAACTAATTAGACATCTTCCCCAGTGGAGTTGCCATTTTGTTAACGGGAAAAGTGTCTATTCAGAACGACCCTATCCCACTAAGGTGTGACAGTGACCTTAGAAACAAATAGAGAAAACTACTTTCGTATTCTTCTTTATGAACTATAAATGAAGAGGAATAGGGTGAACCAACCTGTGTCTTGCGCTAGTCCTTTGATCCAATCTCTCTTCTCTTTGACAGCTTCCAGCTACTTGCTCCCTTACTTGCCCAACTTCACCAAGTTCCTGTAAGATCATAGAAGAAGAAAACTACACAAAGACATGGATTTATATTCATAAATAGCTTAGGATCTGATTTAAGCTAAACATACAAATGTAACAAACATCAATGAAACACAAGCATGTAGGAGAAACTCAAATAGTTTTATTGATATAAAAAGAGGATCTAGGAGGAGTTACAACCGATGATTCCTGATCCAACATCAACCTCCCAACAAAGGAATCCCCTCTTCACCTCCAACAAAGCATAAATCACCCAATACTCTGATATCTATCTCAAAACCAACATCATTTCTCTGCAATGTACAAAATTCCAGCCTCCTGGATCTCTGGGATGAGGGATCCAGATATAGATGTATGCAAAGAGGATGAGTCAGCTTATGATTTGACTAGTGGCTTCTCTCTATCAGTTCTTGCTTCCACTTTGAGACTAAGAGCCTCTTACTCATCCTTGGTCGAACTCAGTGAGGCAAGTGTCATTGGGGAAGATTCTGGAAGCTTCCATTATCTGTCCACCTCACGGAATGACACTGCCATTTGTCATTTCCCGCTCAACGCACCCTGGTAGTGCATTTAGGTGCGTTGCAACGCACCTAGCTAGTGTACTTGGATGCTATGCAACGCAGCTAGCTAGTGGAGCAGCTGAAATGATCCTGATTTGACTGATTCTGAGCAGTTTCTGGTGGAGAACTTCTGGGAGAAGCTGTAATTTGTTGACCTTATTCCTTTAGGGGCCGGAACAACACTTTTAGGGACTTAGGATCCCTTGGTTTATGGAAATTTCATGCTTAGAGCTGTAAGGCACAAAAATGTCTATAACAGTGTCCTTGGGTGCTCTAATTCATATAGACATCACACTTGCAAACCCGTCATACCCAACCATATACCTAATGAGAAGAAAATATAATTGGAAGGTTAGGGCATTAAATAATTAAAAGAATGGTAAGGAAAAAAATGCTTTCAAAGAATGAAAGGAAACCTCAATAACAATTCCAAACACTTCATAGGAGACCTCAATACCAATGCCTTCAACTATGCAAGGAAAATACCTCTAGAAAATACATCAAATTGAAAGAAAAATACCTCTACAAAATAGACCCTTTGTTGCGTTCCTTGAAACATCTAGCTCAGCTTTTAGTTCCTTTTCAAATTCACAATGAAAGCCCCATCATATAAAAACTAAAACAATTTGGCACCAAAATGATTTTCGGTGTCTACACCAAAAAAAATTCAGTGGTTTCAGTTGGCTTGTTTCCATTTTTAGCATGCCTATTTCCATTTTTGGCTAGCCTAGCCCGATGTTTCCTATTGTTTCCCACTCAGTCGGTGCACCTGTCTCCCACTTTTCCTATGAATTAGTGTCTCTTAATATCTATCTCCCACCACCCACCAATAAAGATTATGTGCTATTATTATTAAATTTACCATAAAATCTAATGCTAAGAGATTTCTAAGTGCATGGTTTATGACTAATATTCAACTCCCTGCAAGATTCAATGGGGAAGAGGGAACTGCATCATGGCTGAAGAGCCCTTTCTTATCCTCGTAATGGTGGGTCTGCATCCCTAAATGCTCATTAGAGAAATGCTCATGTCGTGCCTCTCAAACCCTAAGTGGCTCTCAAAACCTCATCTCGTGGCTCTCAAACATTGCTTTTGGTCTCTCCATTTTCTTGAAAAACCCTCCATTGCAATGGGGAAAACAAGGTCCTCCTTCAACACATAAATTCTGATACTCCTCTAACATTGATGTTGGAATCCTTGTCGGGTGGAGTTGTGGGCATAGCTATTGTCCCCGTTTCCTGAAGTCATGTGTAGGACATTTGATAGATTTTCCTCAGAATTTATGCTATCAGAGTGGAAGGCTCCATACAGAAATTTCCCAGGATTAGGAACCTTTGATAACTTCAAATCCCTCATCATATTTATCATATTTCTGTTGGGAAACCTCTCCATGGTTCCAAATGCCATTGTGATAATTGGCAGTGAAGACTAGCACAGTGGGCGACAGATATACATAGTACTCTGATCTGCTCTACACTAGATGTGTGAAGAAAATATAATGTGATCCTCAGTTTAACAGACTAGGAAAACTTATAGCATTAGCTGTGGGAAACCTCTCCATGGTTCCAAACGCCATTGTGATACTTAGCAGCGAAGACTAGTGTGGTGGGCAACATATATACATAGTACTCTCATATTCTCCCACTAGATGTGTGAAGAAAATATAATGTGATCCTCAGTTTAACAGACCAAGAAAACTTACAATATTGTTGTGGCTAATTCAAGCCATTGGATTTTAGTCACAATTAAAAAATACTAGAGCAATTACTTGTAAAATAATAAAGGAGAAAAAATAAAGTTGTTGAGAAATTGACTAATGAATTAAGGAATTAATTTGAATTATTTATAAAAAAAAATCTGAATGTGACTACGATATATATACTCTTCAAGAGTAAGAACCAATTTAAATTAGACTGGAATTCCAAGAGTATGCACCCAATTATCTATAAATGCGCTTTCCCTACTTGGAATGTAAGTCAACATTGGATTGGTAGACCCAAGGTTAAAAAAATATCTAATAATTGAGTGAATTGGAAATAGGTGGAGATAGGAATTAGTTAAAATTTATTAGTAGTTATCACATGTTAAAAAAATCAATTAAACATAGTTAAACACCAAAATAGTTGTAAAAGTCAACTAACAAGGGAAGGAAAAATAAAAATGGTGCCCAACTGCTAAAAAGTAGGGAGGAATTACACATTCACAATAGGAAGGCCTATGTGTGAGGGAATTAATATTAATTGAGTACAATTAGCCATGTCATCCTCCAACCAATGTCATTCAATGTTACATGTCATCCTAGGTGGCACCCCTTGATAAAAATAGACCCACTGATAATATAAAACCTTGAAAATCGAAAATGTCCAAATGATATGGAATGTCTAGTACTAAATGAAAAGTGGTCATATGTGCTCCTAATAATGTATTGGAATATAGTAGTATATGGGCTAAAGTGCAAGACCTCCAAAGTTCCTAATGAACTACCAAGCGTAATGTTCCCGAATGCCCCCCTGAAGCTCAACCAGGAAGTATGATAGTGAATAAGTCTCGCTAATTCGTGGTCATGTTAGGTACTCGCGCATAAAAAATATGTGAAAAAACAAAGAATCCTGGAAATTTTCAATTATGTTAGGTACTGTTGTGCCCCACAAAAACCCCCCCATTTCATAACATTTTTAATCACAAACAATTAACATATGAAATGGGTCCCTTTTAAAATTTAATTGGCATTAATGAATTTGTTCTAAAAAGGTATGATAATAAAATGAATTAGTGAATGAAAGCCTTTTTGAATAAATATCAAGCAATTTTTGGTTAAGTCCGAAAAACCAATCACAAGATCGCATGTCACCTTGGTCCTTTCTGATGCGATATCGCTATCGGCGATCGGCGGTGTTCAATGCACAAAAAAAAAGAGCACATATCTTACACCCCGATGCGACGTGATATCGGCGATCGGCTATCGGCGCTGCCTCTTGTAAAAAATGCTTTAAGCCCTGACCCGATGCGATATCGCTATCGGTAGTCGGCGGAATCCCATACATTTTCATAAGACGCTCAGATCGTTTCCCTGATGCGATGTGATATCGCTATCGGTAGTCGGCAAATTATTTGATATACATCTAGGAATGTGTTCCCGCGCTAATCCGATGCGATGTCGCAATCGGCATTCGCCAAGATCTCTCCCAAACGATAGTATCACTCACACCCCCGATGCGATGCGATGACGCTTAACGATGACCAAAATTCCTAAAAGGTGATTGTTTCAAAGCTTTAAAGTTATATTTAAATCCGATTGACAAAAGCATAGATTTCAAAATGTCATTAAATGCAGGGATAAGGTAATGCATGCGTATTTAAAACTTTGCCCCTTCGATTTAATGAACACTTACGATTAGACCTTTAAAAACTCTGTTGCATGCTTTAAGGGGTCATTCAGTTTAATAACGAAGTAATGGTCATTTATGGAGCTGCAGGCTGTAAAATCACCATCATTGCAGCTGCGGTGCCTTCTCAAATCATTAGATCCACAGCCACTTTTAGAATTAATCTTGCCACGCTTCAAGTAATATATCTATCCCGTTATGGATTGTCGTTGTTATTTCCTTGTTACGATTTCTCTTGCATTTGTGTAGAATTCAGCTGTCGAGAGAAGCCTGATCATGATGGGGAAGAAATTCAAGAAGGCTACGGGTTCTACTGTAACACCTGTCGCAGGTCAAGCTGCTATAGTTTTGAAAAAAGGCCTAATCTCAGATACTACATGCACTGGTCTTCCTAGCACTACCTGGCAGGGTACATATAATCTGTTAGAGGCCGAGCAACCGGAAAAGACAGTGACTGAGGCTAGTGTGGATGAACAAAGGAAGTCTGAGGCAACTCTCAAAGACTTGGCCGACTCCTTTTTGCACAGAATAGCAGCCAGAGAGCAGGTCTTACCTTACACTAATGTGGTACGCTGGGAAATTGAGGAAATTACCCTCACTGATAGAACTTTTCATACAAGGGATGGAAGGATTTTCGGGTCATTCAAGCCTGATGACCTAAGGTGAATGTATCATTTGCCTGAACCGGAGCTAGCCTATAACAGAACCTTCGTGGAGAAGTTCGCGAACGAGAATGAATCACCATCCGAACCCCTCCGAGATTGGAGGCAGAACCCAGCCAAACACAAGCATGAAAGTTCGGGTAAGTACTCCAATGCTTCTTTGGCTTCTCCCTATTGCTATGCTGGGATTATGATGTGTAGATTGTGGGGATTACATGACTCCACTAATATCCATATTGACATGGTTCCCCTAATGGAAGCAGCTGTCAATAGTACAATTATGGATTGGGCCACTATTCTGTCTGATAAGTTGGTCACAGCTGTTCGAGAATTTAGAGCCAAAACCAGAGTCACCAAAAGGAAAATCCCACCATTTTACTACTCTGCTTACATTATGGATACCCTGTGTTTTAATTCTGAGTTTCATGTTCTCGGTTGGAGATGGACCACCCATGATCCAACACCCATTCGTTTGTACCATCGGAAATTATGGAAGCCCTCTTACAAGGACCATTTGTATCAAATTTGCAATGGTTTCATGGTGCCCATTCACTATTCTATTTTCGACAGACCCATCCCAAGAATTTCCTATGAAGCTTCTTTTGACTTACCAGCCGTAGCGCATTGGTTCGGGGAATAGAATTTCACCTATATTAGAGTTTTTGGAAGCAAAGCTAGGCCGCACGTTCTCCCTCTATACATCCCACACAAATTGTTAGCCCGGGAAATCTCCTATCAGATTATGTCCGAGGGTGTCACACAAACTCTCAAAGATGAGAAGAAGAGAGGATGGCCCTCTTTTCCTTTAAGAATTGGAGTTTATACGCTGTGGAATTACAAGCATGCAGAAAAAGAAATGACAAAACTCCAAATGATATCCCTAGCCACTATCCCAAACAGACTCTATGATCTAAACAAGACTGCCTTCATTACCTTGGAACAGGCCAAATTGTCAAAAATTGTCCATCAAGAAGATCAGTTTGATGACTTGTTCGCAGGTGCCGATTCAATAAGCCAAACCAAACAGCTTGCTGCAATGAGATACGAAGATGTGGCGTTAACTGAGTTTAATAAACTTAGAGAACAGAGGTTGCAAACTCTGCCTCTAGATTTATTATCCACAACCCCATCATCTTCCTCAAGCGAGCCTGGTCAGCAGCAGGTACATCCACCTCCTGTTACAATTAAAGAGCATGATAAACAATAGGAGGAAAGGCAAAACAAGCTACAGGCAGAGAAGCATAAAAGGGAGCAGATAGAAAGGCAGCAGAAGGCACAAAAAGATCAAGAGCAAAGAAAGCAGGAAGAGATAGAGGAACAGAGGAAGAAGGAAGAAGAAGAGAAAGCAAAGAAAGAACTGGAAGATAGGCAGAAAAGGGAATTGCAGGAGTAGCAGCGGAAGGTATTTGAAGAACAGCAGAGGGTTGAACAAGAAAAAGAACATGAGCAAACCTCCACCAATCCTGAATTGATTAAAGAATGGAACCAATTCGATTCCATTATTAGTGGTAAGCAAGCCTCCAAATACTCAGACACCTCTAAAACAAGCAATGCTCTTGATACTACTTCTTCTCAGGTTCTAGAAGGAACCAGCGGCCCACCCATTTCACAGGATGTCGAGGTAATCACTCAAGACCCGTCTGATCAAATTGATCTTCAGGTGGAAGAAATTCCTCCCCTAGATATTTTCTACAGCCCAAAGCATAGAGCCGTTGTTAGGCACTCTAGGAAAAGACGAAGGCTTGATCAACCTTCTATTTCTCCTGAGAAAACAGTCACGGGCAATGTGGTCTGGAAGGGGGAATTGGACCCTTCTGATGATCTAACTAAACTATCGCAATTTGCGGGAGCTTATTCGGCAACGACTATTGACAAAGCATCAGAGGTAAGTCTTCTGTTTAAGACTAAAGATCATGAAATATATGCATTGCAGGCAGAAGTAATTGAGGCGAAAAATAAGGCAGCACAGGTAGAAGAGCAGTTGCTGGCTCAATAGCAAGAAAACAATTTGTTAACCCAGCAGCTGCAAATTGAAAAATAAAGGATAGACCAAAGTGAGGTTCAGAAGGCAAAAGAATTATCGGAGGCATTGTCACAGTTAAAAGCGTCAAATGAGATGATGATAAAATCTAAAGATGAGCAAATAGCTTAGCTATCGGCACAACTTGAAGGTATCAAGGACGCCCAGAGTATTGACGATTTCAGAGCAGAGGCAACTCGAATAAATGGCGCATTAATATCACAGATCAGACTCTTGTGCCGACAACTTACTAACGGTGAGTCATTATGTGAAACATCTACAGTAGTGTGTGAGCAAATAGAAAAGGCCAGGAATAAGCTAGATCAGGCCAAAGATGACATATCTGAATATATTGAGTGGCAAGACACTCCAGAAGGGAAAGCGGAAAATTTGTCCCGAATCCATGTAACATACAAGGACATACTCTTCATGGAATGGAACACTCAGGTAATGAAAGTGGAAAGGGCAGCCTCAAGATGTAAGATGGTTGCCAGCAACATGATCAATCTAGTCAACGACACACTCTATCTGGCAAACATGATTTCCCAGTGCACACCTGGAAGCATAACAACAACAAACATGCTGGAGCAGAGAAATTACCCTGATCTGGAGAAACAAGGACGGTTAATCGTCGGAGTAAATACTTTAACCACCGACGCATACTGGCTCTTTCTGATTAAAACACACTCTCAAAGGTCAACTCTTAACTGTTTAACAGATGCCCTCCGATACCTGATTTCCGACATTCAAGGTGCCACATATGATGTCCAGCTAACTTCGCGTCTCAACACTCCATCAGAAGTAGAGCCAATGTTGGTGATATGTCAGCGAAGGAGTAAAGGCAAAGAGACCTCTGAATGAAGCATCGCCGCCGACTGCCAGATCACCAGAAAGGAAGATGATATTTGTTAATGCCAATTTAGTAGCTTTTCAGTTTTTTTAGATATTTAGATATTTAGATTAGCATAGTATTTATAGACCCTTTCATTGTTTTGGAAAGGGTCGTAAAATTTTGTAAAAGACTTAAATGCTGAAGTTTGCACTATTTTGCTTCAGTCTATATCCTTTTGTGAAACTCGACCGATGGTTCTTAATTTTGCTTAGAAGGTTGTTTTATGCAATTGTGCACTACTGTCACTTGTTTGGAATGCTTTCTGGTTTGAAGGAAGGACCGCGACATAGTGCTTAATATACTGGATTGATCAAACAGCTTACATGGTACTATTATCTGTATCTGTGCTCTTTTCTATTATATGAATTGCTGTGTTATTATCTTTGCTATTGTTGAATACATGTATGCAATATAACAACAAATCTTCATTTCATATCACTATTGAATGTTTTGTGATTTGTTATGCGTGTAGAAATGATATAAATGACTAAGTGTAGTAATTCTCTATCATCACTCTGCATAACTAATTATGTAGAGCAATCTTAAATGGTTTAAACATCTATGCTTTAGTGTTAGAGTCATCTATATGCCTGCCATAAAGCACAGATTATCAAACACTGCACTCTACAAATTGATAAGTCCCGGGATTAGATTATAGTTATTATATTTCTCTTATAGTTTAGTTGTTCACTTGTTACCACCTTATATCATAAATCATTAATCCATCCCGTTTACTTATAATTCTTGGGAAACTGGTCCCATTATCCCCAGTCGGAGCCACTATCCCAAACGGAAAAGGAGCTGCACTAAGGTCCGGACCTGGTGGTTTCCCCGATGTTGTTGCAACGAATTTCGAGGCATCAACATTTTTGGCGCTAGAAGGAGGGCCATCGACTGTGAATGGCAAGCAGGCCCAAATCTGCAAGCCACTCTAAGAGTAATTCTCCCTCCAAATCCTCTCCTCCTTCTCAATCACATGTTGGTTCTCCGGCACACAATCGAGAAAAAGAGGAATCAACCACCACTGCTCACACCCATCATATTTCAGAACAATTAAGTCTTGAATCCCCTGAAGTCCAGTCTCTTATCCATAAACTTCAGAGCTTCTCGATTTCGCCTCAGAAATCTGAAGTATCACAAAGCAGTGCGACCTCGCAGTTCAACTTATCTCATCCACTTACCAGACTTCAGAGCGAAAAACTCAGTATTGAACCTACTGAGTTCCATTTACCGAAAATAAAAAAGGCTAAAAAGATTACTGAAGGATCTGATAGTGAAGACCTTTCTTCCATATCCTCCATCTCATCTCCTAATCTACGAAGTCAACCATCCACTCCTCCGTTACACACTGTTGTTCATCAGGGACTAGGTACTACAGCATCTCAAACTACTCACTCTTCAACAATCTCTTCTCCTCGGTCATCTGGAATCCCAACAGTAGTGACAACTATTGTCGTTAGCATAATGGCAGATCCATGGACTACGCCAGGTGCAGTCAACATGCCCAGACCATTGCATGATCTACCTGATGCTCCCGAAAAATGGTTGCCAAAATTTAACCCAGATAACGGAACACAAGCTGAAGAACATATTAACAATTTTATGTTAGCAATTAACTTAAAAGGAGTGACAGAGCAAGATGTTGTTGTCAGACTTTTCCCTTATACCTTACAAGGATCGGCAGGATCCTGGTACTTTTCCTTACCTTCTGGTTCTATTACCAGCTGGGCCACATGCCAAGAGTAGTTCCTTACCAAATATGGAGATGACAGGTCTCTAGCCACTTTAATAAATGACCTCTCCAATCTGAGAATAGAGCATAGGGAACCAATAAAGGAGTTTAATGCCCGATTTAATAAACTCCTAAATAAAATCCCTACTGTCTCAAAACCAAGTGAACAAATTAGAAGCGAATGGTATATTACCGCCCTCACTGCCAACATAGCTATTTTTGTTGACAAGGCTGGCAAACCTACCTTAGCCGAAAATATGAAGGAAGCACTTGCTGTTGAGAAGCGCATCAACACTCTAGAAAAGAAAGCTGCCTTGGAGGATAGAAATGCTAAAAAAGTCTCATTTAAAGAGGATTCTAAGAAGAAAACCCCAAAGGACCCGTATGACATGGAAGGTTTACAAAAAGTCCTTAAAACATTGTCTAATGAAATGGTTGAGATTAAAAAACAGGTGGCCGAGACTTCAAACAAAAGACCATTTAGGACTTTCAAGAAAACTGAAGCAAAGCCACCCAATGTTATATCTAATGCAGACTCAGAACAGGAAGAAGAGGAAGAGGAAACAACCTCCCAAACAGATGATGAAGAAGAAGTAGTTGAGTGCCACGGCATGTGGGATTTTATACTCCCAAACTCTGACACCGAGAATCAAGAAGAAGCCTTTCCTGTTACTACAAGAAGTAAAATCGCTTCTGAACCTACCCAGGCAACTACAAAGAAAAGGAGCGCAGGTGATGCCACACCAAAGGAAAAGGTTCTCCCAAAGAAGTCACCTGTAGCAGCTCCCCAAAACCAGCCTTCAACTTCTAATTCTCCTTCGATATCTAAGACACTAGTGGTATCTGACTCCATGGAGTATAATATTGTTGATGATATGAAAAAGACTAAAGCAAACATAACCATGTTTGAACTTAGTAACTTAAAACATCAGCAGAAATTGCTTCTAAGAGAGTTGAATGCTGTCCCCTCTTCTCCTCTTCCCAGTTCAAAAGCTGCTAATGATTCAGGACAACCCCCTCCAAGTATGGTTGAAGCTACCGATTCAGTTCTGATCGGAGATAGATCCAATTCTCATACTCCACCTTTCTTGCTGACCTATGAGATCTATAATCGAAATCTGCATAACTGTTTAATCGATTCAGGGGCTTCATCTAATATTATGCCAGCTTCAGTTTGTTTTAAACTGAACATAGAACCCCAGAAGTCTGCTATTCACATTGTACAGTTAGATAGAACCAAAGTACAGGTTGTAGGAGAAATTAATTCCGTGACTATCAGATTGTCTGCTGATCCCAGAATTGTACAGAGAATAGATATTTTGATTGTTGACATACCTGAATTCTACGGTTTAATTTTGAGCAGAGATTGGTCCGAAAAACTGCATGGGTACATTTCCACTGATTGGTCACATATGTGGCTCCCCTACAAGGGTAAGCCAAATCAAATAAGGATCGACCGTGAAAAACACATGACCCACACAGTAACCGATTTCGAACAAGAAAACCAGCCTGTGGCCTTCAACAACAACATTTTGGGGAATTATTCCTCAGAATCATTCTTTGGCAACTTTCTTGCCCAACCCTCTCCTTTTTAAGTTAACCATTGTACATCTCAAGTAGAAAATTTTTCACAAACCAATTTATCCAGATGTTTTAATGAAAATCAAAAGGATGTAAATATTTTTGTTAATTCTCCTTTATTTTAGTCTTTGTATTTTGATGGCTCTAAGTCCAGCGAGGGATCAGGAGCAGGTTGCATTTTGGTTAGTCCGCAAGGCGAAAAAACAATGCTGTCCTGTAGATTAGAATTTGAGTGCACTAATAACATGGCCGAATATGAAGCTCTAGTACAGGGATTATACAAGGCAATCGACCTTAAAGTCCAATATATTAAAGTATTCGACGATAGTGAGATCATTGTTAAGCAGGTAAGAAATGCAATTCATTGCCTTTCAAGCCACCTTAAGCATTATCAATCGCTAGTGCAAGATCTTACTTCACATTTCTCAGAATTCAACATTTCCTCAGTTCCTAGATCACAGAACTCAGCAGCCGATTTACTAGCCAACGTAGCTTCCAAACTTCTGCCTTCTGAAGACTATAGCCTTGATAGATTTTCTGTAGAACTAATTTTTAGGCCTTCAGTTCCTGATAATATCACTAACTGGAGGGTTTTCAACCATGACGAGGATATTTTGCAATTCTTAACCTCTGAAAAGTCCTATGACAATCAAATCATTGAAGAAGATGAGCATGATTCTCAAATGAAAAGAACATCTCAAGATAACGCGGTTCCTAAGCCTGTAGTAAAGCTCGAAGGCCTTTATGACATTAAAGACAGGTTTAAACCTGTAATTAATACAAAACTCCAAAGCTCTACTCTTAGGTTTGAATTGATTAATTTGGGAACAGATCAAGCTCCTCAAAATATCAACTTAGGATTAGGACTTTCTGTAGAAGAAAAGGAAGCATTTATCAAACTATTAAAGAAAAACAAACAAGTTTTTGCTTGGAAGTATGATGACCTCAAGACATATGATACATCTATCATACAGCATACTATTCCTATGCTTCCCAATCAGAAGCCAATCCAGCAGAAGTTAAGGAAAATACACCCGAATTTGGAGAGCCAGATAAAGTCGGAACTTAATAAGCTTTTAAAAGCTAAGATTATCTTCCCTGTCCGACACTCAAACTGGGTCTCTAATATGGTACCAGTCAGGAAGAAAAACGGCGACATCCGAATTTGTATCGATTTCAGAAACTTGAATAAGGCAAGCTTGAAAGATAACTTCCCATTGCCTACTATGGAGCAGATCCTCCAATCGGTAGCAGGATCTGAATTGATGTCCTTTCTCGATGGATTCTCAGGATATAACCAAGTGCTAGTTCATCCTGATGACCAACTTAAAACCACATTCAGAACAAAATGGGGGACTTATGCATATCAAAAAATGCCTTTTGGACTCATAAATGCAGGAGCGACATTTCAGAGAGCTATGGATACAGCCTTTAGAGGGTTAATTAATCGAACAATAGTCGTCTACCTTGATGATATTACTGTATATTCTAAAAAGAGATATAATCATTTGCATGATTTAAATCAGATTTTTCAGCAATGCAAAACACATGGTATCTCTCTTAACCCAAAAAAGTCTTTCTTTTCTCTTAACCAGGGTAAGCTCTTAGGTTTTATTGTATCTAAGGATGGCATTTATGTAGATCCTGATAGAATTAAGGAAATTTCTGAAATTCCTTTTCCACACAATAAAAAATCGATGCAGTCGTTTTTAGGCCAGATTAATTTCGTAAAACGATTTGTTCCATATTTTTCACAGATTGTACTACCACTACAAACGATGATTAAAAAGAATTCAACCATCAGATGGGGATTAGAAGAAAAGCAAGCTTTTAATGACATTAAGCAATCAATAATCAATGCCCCAGCTCTGAATACTCCAAATCTTTCTAATCATTTTACATTATATACCATTGCATCCGACTTATCTTACGCAGCAGTTCTCACACAGTTGAATGATGACAATTTGGAAGCGCCCATCTCATTCTTTAGTTCAAACTTTCAAGGCACTGAATTGAACTATTCCGATGTTGAGAAACAAGATTTTGCTGTGTTTAAAGCAGTCAAACATTATCGACCCTTTCTTTTAAAAACCCATACTAAAGTGATAGTTCCTTTCTCGGCAGTTAGGCAACTATTAATTCAAAAAGAATTGGGTGAAAAAAGGGAAAATTGGGTCACGGCTCTCCAAGAATATGACATAGAAATAAAGCCAGCGAAGATTGTTAAGGGTCAAGGTTTTTGCAGGATATTGGCAGGAGCATCTAACATTCTGGAATCAAGCGATACAGAGCAAACTCAAGAAGTTAATCAGCTAAGTGTTCCCGATTCCGAATCTCAATATGCAGATTTGATCTTTTATTTAAAGAATGGTTATGCACCTACGAACTTGTCCTACAAGAACAAAAGGGCCATTAGATTAAAAGCTAAGAGTTTTTCGATTATCAATGATGTTCTTTTCAAAAGAAATTATGATTCTGTTCTATTAAGGTGGCTTGAGAAACCTGAGGCTCAAAAGGTTTTGCAGGAGCTACATGACGGACCAGCAGGAGGACATTTTGGAGCTGATACAACAGCTCATAAAGTTATTCATGCTGGATACTATTGGCCTACTTTGTTTAAAGACGCTCACGAGTATGTAAGGAAATGTCTCAAATGCCAAACTTCCAGTGGAAGACAACAAAAACCAGCTTTCCCTTTGCAACCAGTCAACATCGAACAACCTTTCGAACAATGGGGATTGGACATCATTGGAGAAATTAATCCACCTTCTTCCAGGCAGCACAAATATATCCTTACAGCCACCGATTACTTTACAAAGTGGGTAGAAGCAGTTCCGTTAAAGACAACAAACTCTGAGGCTATCATTGAATTTATAGATCAGTTCATCATTACCAGGTTTGGTGTTCCAAACGCTCTTGTCTTTGATAATGCTTCTTATTTCTCAGGAAATTCAATGATTGATTTCGCTATCAAAAGAGGATTTAAATTAAAGTATTCTGCTAATTACTATCCTCAGGGTAATGGCCTAGCAGAATCAACTAATAAAAATCTAATCAAAATTATTAAGCGAACAATCGAAGAGAATCATAAGAACTGGCACAAATCCTTAGTATTTGCATTATGGGCCGATAGGATAACACAGAAAGCTTCCATAGGAACCTCTCCGTTTAATCTTGTCTATGGAAAAGAAGCAATTGTACCAACCAATCTTCTTCTTCCCTCTCTAGCCCTAGTGCAATTTATTGAGGAAATTCCTTCTTCCTCTATCCAGTTCAGATATGATCAAATTCTCAAACTTGAAGAGGAAAGGGAAAAGGCCAAGGTTACACACGCCAAACATCAACAAGTCATTAAAGCAGCTTTTGATCTAGCCTCGTCTAGTCCTAAACAATTCCAAGTTGGAGATTTAGTTCTGAAATGGGACAAAGCCCATGAAGACAAAGGTAAACACTCCAAGTTTCAGAAACTGTGGCTTGGACCATTTCAGATCTGTGAAAAAATAGGCCATTCCACTTTTATACTGCAAAATTTATCAGGGGTGAGAGATTCTCTCCCTATCAATGGTCTGATCTTGAAGAAATTCTTTAATTGAGGAGGTAACCCCTTCTCCTTATAGTTTGATAGTTTTTATAGTTTGTAGGATTTGTAGAAAATAAGGATGTGGGATATCTTCCATTGACCTTTTGTTGTAGTTAAAAATTGTCTCGCTACGGCACTATCAATATTTGCTTTTGGATAATAGAGTCTTAAACCAAGAGAGATCATTTCTAGGAAATTAGATATCTTTCTATTCTGAGATCGCAGTCCAACTTTTGTAAACTTCTCTCTGAACGTAGTTCTATGAGTCATGTTGGGTTTTCAAAACTGGTCTCCAAAGGTTATCGATATTAAAATAGGAGCTAGTCCATCTTCAGCATCTTTAACTCTCAACCTGTCATCCATCTACTCTCAAGGAGACAGTTGTTCATCCCATTCACCAAAAGTTTATGATTACTCAGAGTGTAATTCTAAAATATAAAAGATTAAAGATAAGAGGTCTTATTACAAGCCTGCTTACCATGTTCATAGGAAAATAATTTAACTGACATTACCAAAACTGCATACCAAACAGGGTAATGGATTGAAATTTCAAGACAAGGGGTCTCATCACGAGCCATCTTGTTCAGTTTGATTACTACCCGTGAGTGGAATTGTCATTATCTGGCCACCAAACCAGGACAATGGCTTTTATCTTAAGCAAAGAAGAAAAGAAAATGAAATTCAAAATGTGAAAATATGTTATGAATTCATTCTGTTTAGTCACACTCTTAAGTGAATGGAACAACGGGCAACAGCATGGTTAAAAGGTAACCCTGCCGAGACTATAAACGTCTGCTGGCAGCAGAGGCTCTACCTATGACAGAGGAGTTTACTTTAAAAGCTGATTTGGAAAAGTTTTCTGTTTTACCTTTATGAACCATTAAAGACCTGTTTTAAAACTTAGAATGCATTTATTTTCTTTACAAAAAGAGGAAGACAACAGAAGAATTCTGCTTTATTCAGAATCAATAGATATCTAGTTATATTAGAAATTTCCTTTCCCTTATAGAGATTCTATTTGAAAAAGTTTAAGTATGTTTATCAGTCCAGAGATAACTGGTTCTACCAACGAATCGCCAATTGTTGTGCCCCACAACAACCCCCCCATTTCATAACATTTTTAATCACAAACAATTAACATATGAAATGGGTCCCTTTTAAACTTTAATTGGCATTAATGAATTTGTTCTAAAAAGGTATGATAATCAAATGAATTTGTGAATGAAAGCCTTTTTGAATAAATATCAAGCAATTTTTGGTTATGTCCGAAAAAGCAATCGCAAGATCGCATGTCACCTTGGTCCATTCCGATGCGATATCGCTATCGGCGATCGGCGGTGTTCAATGCACACACAAAAAGAGCACATACCTTACACCCCGATGCGACGTGATATCGGCGATCGGCTATCGGCGCTGCCTCTTGTAAAAAATTCTTTAAGCCCCGACCCGATGCGATATCGCTATCGGTAGTCGGCGGAATCCCATACATTTTCATAAGACGCTCAGATCTTTTCCCCGATGCGATGTGATATCGCTATCGGTAGTCGGCAAATCATTTGATATACATCTAGGAATGTGTTCACGCGCTAATCCGATGCGATGTCGCAATCGGCATTCGCCAAGATCTCTCCCAAACGATAGTATCACTCACACCCCCGATGCAATGCGATGACGCTTAACGATGACCAGAATACCTAAAAGGTGATTGTTTCAAAGCTTTAAAGTTATATTTAAATCCGATTGACAAAAGCACGGATTTCAAAATGTCGTTAAATGCAGGGATAAGGTAATGCATGCATATTTAAAACTTTGCCCCTTCGATTTAACGAACACTTACGATTAGACCTTTAAAAAATATGTTGCACACTTTAAGGGGTCATTCGGTTTAATAATGAAGTAATGGTCATTTATGGAGCTGTAGGCTATAAAATCACCATCATTGCAGCTGCGGTGCCTTCTCAAATCATCAGATCCGCAGCCACTTTTAGAATTAATCTTGCCACGCTTCAAGTAATATATCTATCCCGTTATGGATTGTCGTTGTTATTTCCTTGTTACGATTTCTCTTGCATTTGTGTAGAATTCAGCTGTCGAGAGAAGCCTGATCATGATGGGGAAGAAATTCAAGAAGGATGTGGGTTCTATTGTATCACCTGTCGCAGGTCAAGCTGCTATAGTTTTGAAAAAAGGCCTAATCTCAAATACTACATGCACTGGTCTTCCTAGCACTACCTGGCAGGGTACATATAATCTGTTAGAGGCCGAGCAACCGGAAAAGACAGTGACTGAGGCTACTGTGGATGAACAAAGGAAGTCTGAGGCAACTATCAAAGACTTGGCTGACTCCTTTTTGCACAGAATAGCAGCCAGAGAGCAGGTCTTACCTTACACTGATGTGGTACGCTGGGCAATTGAGGAAATTACCCTCACTGATAGAACTTTTCATACAAGGGATGGAAGGATTTTCGGGTCATTCAAGCCTGATGACCTGAGGCGAATGTATCATTTGCCTGAACTGGAGCTAGCCTATAACAGAACCTTCGTGGAGAAGTTCACGAACGAGAATGAATCACCATCCGAACCCCTGTGAGATTGGAGGCAGAACCCAGCCAAACACAAGCATGAAAGTTCGGGTAAGTACTCCAATGCTTCTTTGGCTTCACCCTATTGCTATGCTGGGATTATGATGTGTAGATTGTGGGGATTACATGACTCCGCTAATATCCATATTGACATGGTTCCCCTAATGGAAGCGGCTGTCAATAGTACAATTATGGATTGGGCCACTATTCTGTCTGATAAGCTGGTCACATCTGTTCGAGAATTTAGAGCCAAAACCAGAGTCACCGAAAGGAAAATCCCAGCATTTTATTACTCTGCTTACATTATGGATACCCTGTGTTTTAATTCTGAGATTCCTGTTCTCGGTTGGAGATGGACCACCCATGATCCAACACCCATTCATTTGTACCATCGGAAATTATGGAAGCCCTCTTACAAGGACCATTTGTATCAAATTTGCAATGGTTTCATGGTGCCCATTCACTATTCTATTTTCGACAGGCCCATCCCAATAATTTCCTATGAAGCTTCTTTTGACTTAGCAGCCATAGCGCATTGGTTCGGGGAAGAGCATTTCACCAATATTAGAGTTTTTGGAAGCAAAGCTAGGTCGCACGTTCTCCCTCTATACATCCCAGACAAATTGTTAGCCCGGGAAATCTCCTACCAGATTATGTCCGAGGGTGTCACACAAACTCTCAAAGATGAGAAGAAGAGAGGATGGCCCTCTTTTCCTTTAAGAATTGGAGTTTATACGCTGCAGAATTACAAGCATGACGAAGTAATGGTCATTTATGGAGCTGCAGGCTGTAAAATCACCATCATTGTAGCTGCGGTTGATCCAGGTGGATGTTGGTGGCCACCCACCAACCCATTTGGACCCCCACAACTGTCTCTTTCAGCATTTTCAGTTGCCTAAATTGTAGCACAGTTTACTATTTTTAGCAGTTTTTTCGGGTCCCGAACTTCCGGAGCCGTTTTGAGGCCCTAAACGACGTTTTTTTGGGATTCTGGGGCAACATGGGTCGTAGACCAATGTTGCCTCCCAAAGTGGTAGTACTCGGATAGATCTTTCTAACGAGCTATCGTGCGCGTCAAACGGAGATCGTATGCCAAAGTTACGACCCCGGGAAATTGATGTACCAATTTACCCAAACGGGGCCCACAATTTGGCGTTTCATCTTCTAGGGTTAGGTTTCGGGATGTGAAGGGTTTTCCATTGTTTCTCAACAATAAATAGGCCTTCGAGCCTCATTGTAATACAGTTCGGAACAGTTCAGAGGCATGTAGCCGCCACATCTCTTCTCAGAGATAAGCTACCATCGCCCTAGCTAGTTTCTCTCCATTTCTGTTTGTAAGCATATTTCAGTATTTTACAGTAATGAAATGAAGTATTATTTCCGCTGCATCTCTGTGTTTATGGTTATTGTATCTCTGTATTTATGGTTATCTCTGTAATCTATTGCGTTCCTGTCTAAATCCGGATCAGTGGTATCGGAGCGGTCTGCTTTTTCTCTGTTTTTCTTTGCATGTCCCCAACGAGGTCGGGATATAAGGAGTTAGGGCTTGAACTGGTCGAACCTTTGCAAGACCAGCCTCGCAAATCCCGACGGCCTCCCATGGCAGATGAGAAGAAAGATGAGGGGGCAGGAGATCCTATCAAAATCTTGCTCGAAGAAGCGCTTGAGCGGCAAAGGAACGCGATGATGGATAGCTTTGCGCAGATCCTTCAGCGGCTACCCAGAGGCGACGCATCGGCTTCCAACAGCGACTCTGGAAACACCACGCCGTTTAAGGTACGAGTTAATTTTGAAATCCCCATCTTCGAGGGTCAAATAGACGCAGATGCCGTAGATAAATGGTTAAATCTGCTAGATGGGTATTTTTCTGTTCATGAATTTTCAAGTCGGGAAAAGATTATTTTTGCTCTTCTCAAAGCAGCCCCCCACGTCAAGGACTGGTGGGAAACCTACTGCGAGCAGAAGGATGAAAGTACAGGCTCACTATTTTCAGCCGCACCTACTTGGAATGACTTCCGGGATGCCATCAAGGAGCAATACTACCCTGTCGGAACCTATGAGGACAAATACATCAAATGGACCACACTGCGGCAGGGACGAGACCAAGATGTGCCGGAGTTCACAAACATTTTTCATACCCTTCGCACACAGTTGGGTATCAAAAATTCTGAGTTGCATCTGGTACTCAAATACCGTGGCTGCCTACACAAATACATCCAGGAAGAGATGGTGTTCTTGAACATCTCCTCACTCGGCACAGCATACCGATACGCTGTCAAAATCGAGCAAAAGTTCAAACAGAAGAAGCGAGACTTTGGATCTGCAAATCCGAAGCCCAAAGGACAAAGCCAAGGCGGGGTGACCCAAGACAACCCGTCGAAGCCACAAGAAAAGAACAACACCATGAAGCCGAAGAAGGACACAGGAAAGTGGTGTGAGTTCCACAAGAGTCCCACTCATAACACAAGTGAGTGTCGGACCAAGCAGTCGCTGGTGGCTGAGTTGAAGGCTTCCGAATCAGATGCATGTTCTGATCCTGAGCCAGAACCCGACAAGGGGAATGGCAAAGGGAAGCAGATCATTGATGCGGATCCCAGCGCCACTGTTGCCACTGCCAAGATCCAGAAAGATGAGCCCACAGATCCAGAAGAGGGGGAGCGTCTTTTCCACTCACAGATGTGGGTGAAGGGTTCGCCGCTACAATTCATTGTCGACAGTGGCAGCCAAAAGAACCTCATTTCAGCAGAGGTCGTGAAGCGGTTGGGCCTACCGACTACACCGCACCCGCAGCCGTATAGTATCGGGTGGCTTCATGAAGGGCGAGATCTGAAAGTTCGCCAGCAGTGCCGCCTTCCCTACAGCATCAAGCCCTTCACAGACGAGGTATTGTGTGATGTTACACCTCTGGATGTTTGCGATGTATTATTAGGCCAACCATACTTGTGGAGGCGACATGCTGTGTATGAGTCAAGGCCTCGTGCTGTCATTATTTCTTTGAATGATTCATTATACAGGATACCAGAGGTAGCCCCACCTACCGCCACATCTTTGATCACTACCAAAAAAGGCAGCAAGCTCATATCACAGACCAGGAAATTCATCTGTCTGGTTCACTCCCAAAGTAAGGGGAAGATCGTTGCTACATCCATGACCCCTGCAAAGGGTTCCTCCACGCAGCAGCAACAGCAAAGGGATACGGTCATGACAAAACACAGGAACAACTTCTCCTCACGGACATGGGTACCACACAAGTTTCAGGTGGGCAACAAAGTTTGGTTACATCTGCAGAAAGAACGCCTTACAAGAACCCATCAGAAGCTCCGACCACTCCGACATGGTCCTCACAACAGTACCAAGGCTATGGGCAACAATGCTTTGAAGCACAGCATTCCTCTATTCCTTCGCTTGCACCGAGTATTCAATGTGGACCATCATCGACCATGCTTCCCACCATCACTGGACACATCAGAGATTTCAGGACAAGTTCAGCAGATGGAGGAACTCAACGCAATGGGGACCATTGCTTCCTAAGGGGGGAGGAATGATCCAGGTGGATGTTGGTGGCCACCCACCAACCCATTTGGACCCCCACAACTGTCTCTTTCAGCATTTTCAGTTGCCTAAATTGTAGCACAGTTTACTATTTTTAGCAGTTTTTCGGGTCCCGAACTTCCGGAGCCGTTTTGAGGCCCTAAACGACGTTTTTTTGGGATTCTGGGGCAACATGGGTCGTAGACCAATGTTGCCTCCCAAAGTGGTAGTACTCGGATAGATCTTTCTAACGAGCTATCGTGCGCGTCAAACGGAGATCGTATGCCAAAGTTACGACCCCGGGAAATTGATGTACCAATTTACCCAAACGGGGCCCACAATTTGGCGTTTCATCTTCTAGGGTTAGGTTTCGGGATGTGAAGGGTTTTCCATTGTTTCTCAACAATAAATAGGCCTTCGAGCCTCATTGTAATACAGTTCGGAACAGTTCAGAGGCATGTAGCCGCCACATCTCTTCTCAGAGATAAGCTACCATCGCCCTAGCTAGTTTCTCTCCATTTCTGTTTGTAAGCATATTTCAGTATTTTACAGTAATGAAATGAAGTATTATTTCCGCTGCATCTCTGTGTTTATGGTTATTGTATCTCTGTATTTATGGTTATCTCTGTAATCTATTGCGTTCCTGTCTAAATCCGGATCAGCGGTGCCTTCTCAAATCATTATATCCGCAACCACTTTTAGAATTAATCTTGCCATGCTTCAAGTAATATATCTATCCCGTTATGGATTGTCGTTGTTATTTCCTTGTTACGATTTCTCTTGCATTTGTGTAGAATTCAGCTGTCGAGAGAAGCCTGATCATGATGGGGAAGAAATTCAAGAAGGCTGTGGGTTCTACTGTAACACCTGTCGCAGGTCAAGCTGCTATAGTTTTGAAAAAAGGCCTAATCTCAGATACTACATGCACTGGTCTTCCTAGCACTACCTGGCAGGGTACATATAATCTGTTAGAGGCCGAGCAACCGGAAAAGACAGTGACTGAGGCTAGTGTGGATGAACAAAGGAAGTCTGAGGCAACTCTCAAAGACTTGGCCGACTCCTTTTTGCACAGAATAGCAGCCAGAGAGCAGGTCTTACCTTACACTGATGTGGTACGCTGGGCAATTGAGGAAATTACCCTCACTGATAGAACTTTTCATACAAGGGATGGAAGGATTTTTGGGTCATTCAAGCCTGATGACTTGAGGCGAATGTATCATTTGCCTGAACTGGAGCTAGCCTATAACAGAACCTTCGTGGAGAAGTTCGCGAACGAGAATGAATCACCATCCGAACCCCTCCGAGATTGGAGGCAGAACCCAGCCAAACACAAGCATGAAAGTTCGGGTAAGTACTCCAATGCTTCTTTGGCTTCTCCCTATTGCTATGCTGGGACTATGATGTTTAGATTGTGGGGATTACATGACTCCGCTAATATCCATATTGACATGGTTCCCATAATGGAAGCGGCTGTCAATAGTACAATTATGGATTGGGCCACTATTCTGTCTGATAAGCTGGTCACAGTTGTTCGACAATTTAGAGCCAAAACCAGAGTCACCGAAAGGAAAATCCCACCATTTTATTACTCTGCTTACATTATGGATACCCTGTGTTTTAATTCTGAGTTTCCTGTTCTCGGTTGGAGATGGACCACCCATGATCCAACACCCATTCATTTGTACCATCGGAAATTATGGAAGCCCTCTTACAAGGACCATTTGTATCAAATTTGCAATGGTTTCATGGTGCCCATTCACTATTCTATTTTCGACAGACCCATCCCAAGAATTTCCTATGAAGCTTCTTTTGACTTACCAGCCGTAGCGCATTGGTTCGGGGAAGAGCATTTCACCTATATTAGAGTTTTTGGAAGCAAAGCTAGGCCGCACGTTCTCCCTCCATACATCCCAGACAAATTGTTAGCCCGGGAAATATCCTACCAGATTATGTCCGAGGGTGTCACACAAACTCTCAAAGATGAGAAGAAGAGAGGATGGCCCTCTTTTCCTTTAAGAATTGGAGTTTATACGCTGCAGAATTACAAGCATGTAGAAAAAGAAGCAACAAAACTCCAAATGATATCCCTGGCCACTATCCCAAACAGACTCTATGATCCAAACAAGACTGCTTTCATTACCCTGGTACAGGCCAAACTGTCAAAAATTGTCCATCAAGAAGATCAGTTTGATCACTTGTTCGCAGGTGCCGATTCAATAAGCCAAACCAAACAGCTTGCTGCAATGAGATACGAAGATGTGGCGTTAACTGAGTTTAATAAACTTAGAGAACAGAGGTTGCAAACTCTGCCTCTAGATTTATTATCCACAACCCCATCATCTTCCTCAAGCGAGCCTGGTCAGCAGCAGGTACATCCACCTCCTGTTACAATTAAAGAGCATGATAAACAATAGGAGGAAAGGCAAAACAAGCTGCAGGCAGTGAAGCATAAAAGGGAGCAGATAGAAAGGCAGCACAAGGCACAAAAAGATCAAGAGCAAAGAAAGCAGGAAGAGATAGAGGAACAAAGGAAGAAGGAAGAATAAGAGAAAGCAAAGAAAGAACTAGAAGATAGGCAGAAAAGGGAATTGGAGGAGCAGCAGCGGAAGGTATTTGAAGAACAGCAGAGGGTTGAACAAGAAAAAGAACATGAGCAAACCTCCACCAATCCTGAATTGATTAAAGAATGGAACCAATTCGATTCCATTATTAGTGGTAAGCAAGCCTCCAAATACTCAGACACCTCTAAAACAAGCAATGCTCTCGATACTACTTCTTCTCATGTTCTAGAAGGAACCAGCGGCCCACCCCTTTCACAGGATGTCGAGGTAATCACTCAAGACCCGTCCGATCAAATTGAACTTCAGGTGGAAGAAATTCCTCCCCTAGATATTTTGTACAGCCCAAAGCATAGAGCCGTTGTTAGGCGCTCTAGGAAAAGATGAAGGCTTGATCAACCTTCTATTTCTCCTGAGCAAACAGTCACGGGAAATGTGGTCTGGAAGGGGGAATTGGACCCTTCCGATGATCTGACTAAACTATCGCAATTTGCGGGAGCTTATTCGGCAGTGACTATTGACAAAGCATCAGAGGTAAGTCTTCTGTTGAAGACTAAAGATCATGAAATATATGCATTGCAGGCAGAAGTAATTGAGGCGAAAAATAAGGCAGCACAAGTAGAAGAGCAGTTGCTAGCTCAATAGCAAGAAAACAATTTGTTAACCCAGCAGCTGCAAATTGAAAAACAAAGGATAGACCAAAGTGAGGTTCAGAAGGCAAAAGAATTATCGGAGGCATTGTCACAGTTAAAAGTGTCAAATGAGCTGATGATAAAATCTAAAGATGAGCAAATAGCTCAGCTATCGGCACAACTCGAAGGTATCAAGGACGCCCAGAGTATTGACGATTTCAGAGCAGAGGCAACTCGAATAAATGGCGCATTAATATCACAGATCAGACTCTTGTGCCGACAACTTACTTACGCTGAGTCATTATGTGAAACATCTACAGTAGTGTGTGAGCAAATAGAAAAGGCCAAGAATAAGCTAGGTCAGGCCGAAGGTGACATATCTGAATATATTGAGTGGCAAGACACTCCAGAAGGGAAAGCGGCAAATTTGTCCCGAATCCATGTAACATACAAGGACATACTCTTCATGGAATGGAACACTCAGGTAATGAAAGCGGAAAGGGCAGCCTCAAGATGTAAGATGGTTGCCAGCAACATGATCAATCTAGTCAACGACACACTCTATCTGGCAAACATGATTTCCCAGTGCACACCTGGAAGCATAACAACAGCAAACATGCTGGAGCAGAGAAATTACCCTGATCTGGAGAAACAAGGACGGTTAATCGCCGGAGTAAATACTTTAACCACCGACGCATACTGGCTCTTTCTGATTAAACCACACTCTCAAAGGTCAGCTCTTAACTGTTTAACAAATGCCCTCCGATACCTGATTTCCGACATTCAAGATGCCACATATGATGCCTAGCTAACTTCGCGTCTCAACACTCCATCAGAAGTAGAGGCAATGTTGCTGATATGTCAGCGAAGGAGTAAAGGCAAGGAGACCTCTGAATGAAGCATCGTCGCCGACTGCCAGATCGCCAGAAAGGAAGATGATATTTGTTAATGCCAATTTAGTAGCTTTTCAGTTTTTTTAGATATTTAGATATTTAGATTAGCATAGTATTTATAGACCCTTTCATTGTTTTGGAAAGGGTCGTAAAATTTTGTAAAAGACTTAAAGGCTGAAGTTTGCACTATTGTGCTTCAGTCTATATCCTTTTGTGAAACTCGACCGATGGTTCTTAATTTTGCTTAGAAGGCTGTTTTATGCAATTGTGCACTACTGTCACTTGTTTGGAATGCTTTCTGGTTTGAAGGAAGGACCGCGACATAGTGATTAATATACTGGATTGATCAAACATCTTACATGGTACTATTATCTGTATCTGTGCTCTTTTCTATTATATGAATTGTTGTGTTATTATCTTTGCTATTGTTGAATACATGTATGCAATATAACAACAAATCTTCATTTCATATCACTATTGAATGTTTTGTGATTTGTTATGCGTGTAGCAATGATATAAATGACTAAGTGTAGTAATTCTCTATCATCGCTCTGCATAACTAATTATGCAGAGCAATCTTAAATGGTTTAAACATCTATGCTTTAGTGTTAGAGTCATCTATATGCTTGCCATAAAGCACAGATTATCAAACACTGCACTCTACAAATTGATAAGTCCCGGGATTAGATTATAGTTATTATATTTCTCTTATAGTTTAGTTGTTCACTTGTTACCACCTTATATCGTAAATCATTAATCCATCCCGTTTACTTATAATTCTTGGGAAACTGGTCCCATTATCCCCAGTCGGAGCCACTATCCCAAACGGAAAAGGAGCTGCACTAAGGTCCGGACTGGGTGGTTTCCCCATGTTGTTGCAACGAATTTCAGGGCATCAACATTTTTGGTGCTAGAAGGAGGGCCATCGACTGTGAATGGCAAGCAGGCCCAAATATGCAAGCCACTCTAAGAGTAATTCTCCCTCCAAATCCTCTCCTCCTTCTCAATCACATCCTGGTTCTCCGGCACACAATCGAGAAAAAGAGGAATCAACCACCACTGCTCGCACCCATCATATTTCAGAACAATTAAGTCTTGAATCCCCTGAAGTCCAGTCTCTTATCCATAAACTTCAGAGCTTCTCGATTTCGCCTCAGAAATCTGAAGTATCACAAAGCAGTGCGACCTCGCAGTTCAACTTATCTCATCCACTTACCAGACTTCAGAGCGAAAAACTCGGTATTGAACCTACTGAGTTCCCTTTACCGAAAATAAAAAAGGCTAAAAAGATTACTGAAGGATCTGATAGTGAAGACCTTTCTTCCATATCCTCCATCTCATCTCCTAATCTGCGAAGTCAACCATCCAATCCTCCGTTACACACTGTTGTTCATCAGGGACTAGGTACTACAGCATCTCAAACTACTCACTCTTCAACAATCTCTTCTCCTCGGTCATCTGGAATCCCAACAGTAGTGACAACTATTGTCGTTAGCATAATGGCAGATCCATGGACTACGCCAGGTGCAGTCAACATGCCCAGACCATTGCATGATCTACCTGATGCTCCCGAAAAATGGTTGCCTAAATTTAACCCAGATAACGGAACACAAGCTGAAGAACATATTAACAATTTTATGTTAGCAGTTAACTTAAAAGGAGTGACAGAGCAAGATGTTGTTGTCAGACTTTTCCCTTATACCTTACAAGGATCGGCAGGATCCTGGTACTTTTCCTTACCTTCTGGTTCTATTACCAGCTGGGCCACATGCCAAGAGCAGTTCCTTACCAAATATGGAGATGACAGGTCTCTAGCCACTTTAATAAATGACCTCTCCAATCTGAGAATAGAGCATAGGGAACCAATAAAGGAGTTTAATGCCCGATTTAATAAACTCCTAAATAAAATCCCTACCGCCTCAAAACCAAGTTAACAAATTAGAAGCGAATGGTATATTACCGCCCTCACTGCCAACATAGCTGTTTTTGTTGACAAGGCTGGCAAACCTACCTTAGCCGAAAATATGAAGGAAGCACTTGTTGTTGAGAAGTGCATCAACGCTCTAGAAAAGAAAGCTGCCTTGGAGGATAGAAAAGCTAAAAAAGTCTCATTTAAAGAGGATTCTAAGAAGAAAACCCCAAAGGACCCGTATGACATGGAAGGTTTACAAAAATTCCTTCAAACATTGTCTAATGAAATGGTTGAGATTAAAAAACAGGTGGCCGAGACTTCAAACAAAAGACCATTTAGGACTTTCAAGAAAACTGAAGCAAAGCCACCCAATGTTATATCTAATGCAGACTCAGAACAGGAAGAAGAGGAAGAGGAAACAACCTCCCAAACAAATGATGAAGAAGAAGTAGTTGAATGCCACGGCATGTGGGATTTTATACTCCCAAACTCTGACACCGAGAATCAAGAAGAAGCCTTTCCTGTTACTACAAGAAGTAAAATCGCTTCTGAGCCTACCCAGGCAACTACAAAGAAAAGGAGCGCAGGTGCTGCCACACCAAAGGAAAAAGTTCTCCCAAAGAAGTCACCTGTAGCAGCTCCCCAAAACCAGCCTTCAACTTCTAATTCTCCTTCGAAATCTAAGACACTAGTGGTATCTGACTCCATGGAGTATAATATTGTTGATGATATGAAAAAGACTAAAGCAAACATAACCATGTTTGAACTTAGTAAGTTAAAACATCAACAGAAATTGCTTCTAAGAGAGTTGAATGCTGTCCCCTCTTCTCCTCTTCCCAGTTCAAAAGCTGCTAATGATTCAGGACAACCCCCTCCAAGTATGGTTGAAGCTACCGATTCAGTTCTGATCGGAGATAGATCCAATTCTCATACTCCACCTTTCTTGCTGACCTATGAGATCTATAATCGAAATCTGCATAACTGTTTAATCGATTCAGGGGCTTCATCTAATATTATGCCAGCTTCAGTTTGTTCTAAACTGAACATAGAACCCTAGAAGTCTGCTATTCACATTGTACAGTTAGACAGAACCAAAGTACAGGTTGTAGGAGAAATTAATTCCGTGACTATCAGATTGTCTGCTGATCCCAGAATTGTACAGAGAATAAATATTTTGATTGCTGACATACCTGAATTCTACGGTTTAATTTTGAGCAGAGATTGGTCCGAAAAACTGCATGGGTACATTTCCATTGATTGGTCACATATGTGGCTCCCCTACAAGGGTAAGCCAAATCAAATAGGGATCGACCGTGAAAAACACATGACCCACACAGTAACCGATTTCGAACAAGAAAACCAGCCTGTGGCCTTCAACAACAAAATTTTGGGGAATTATTCCTCAGAATCATTCTTTGGCAACTTTCTTGCCCAACCCTCTCCTTTTTCAGTTAACCATTGTACATCTCAAGTAGAAAATTTTTCACAAACCAATTTATCGAGATGTTTTAATGAAAATCAAAAGGATGTAAATATTTTTGTTAATTCTCCTTTATTTTAGTCTTTGTATTTTGATGGCTCTAAGTCCAGCGAGGGATCAGGAGCAGGTTGCATTTTGGTTAGTCCGCAAGGCGAAAAAACAATGCTATCTTGTAGATTAGAATTTGAGTGCACTAATAACACGGCCGAATATGAAGCTCTAGTACAGGGATTATACAAGGCAATCGACCTTAAAGTCCAATATATTAAAGTATTCGGCGATAGTGAGATAATTGTTAAGCAGGTAAGAAATGCAATTCATTGCCTTTCAAGCCACCTTAAGCATTATCAATCGCTAGTGCAAGATCTTACTTCACATTTCTCAGCATTCAACATTTCCTCAATTCCTAGATCACAGAACTCAGCAGCCGATTTACTAGCCAACGTAGCTTCCAAACTTCTGCCTTCTGAAGACTATAGCCTTGATAGATTTTCTGTAGAACTAATTTTTAGGCCTTCAGTTCTTGATAATATCACTAACTGGAGGGTTTTCAACCATGACAAGGATATTTTGCAATTCTTAACCTCTGAAAAGTCCTATGACAATCAAATCATTGAAGAAGATGAGCATGATTCTCAAATGAAAAGAACATCTCAAGATAACGCGGTTCCTAAGCCTGTAGTAAAGCTCGAAGGCCTTTATGACATTAAAGACAGGTTTAAACCTGTAATTAATACAAAACTCCAAAGCTCTACTCTTAGGTTTGAATTGATTAATTTGGGAACAGATCAAGCTACTCAAAATATCAACTTAGGATTAGGACTTTCTGTAGAAGAAAAGGAAGCATTTATCAAACTATTAAAGAAAAACAAACAAGTTTTTGCTTGGAAGTATGATGACCTCAAGACATATGATACATCTATCATACAGCATACTATTCCTATGCTTCCCAATCAGAAGCCGATCCAGCAGAAGTTAAGGAAAATACACCCGAATTTGGAGAGCCAGATAAAGTCGGAACTTAATAAGCTTTTAAAAGCTAAGATTATCTTCCCTGTCCGACACTCAAACTGGGTCTCTAATATGGTACCGGTCAGGAAGAAAAATGGCGACATCCGAATTTGTATCGATTTCAGAAACTTGAATAAGGCAAGCTTGAAAGATAACTTCCCATTGCCTACTATGGAGCAGATCCTCCAATCGGTAGCAGGATCTGAATTGATGTCCTTTCTTGATGGATTCTCAGGATATAACCAAGTGCTAGTTCATCCTGATGACCAACTTAAAACCACATTCAGAACAAAATGGGGGACTTATGCATATCAAAAAATGCCTTTTGGACTCATAATGCAGGAGCGACATTTCAGAGAGCTATGGATACAGCCTTTAGAGGGTTAATTAATCGAACAATAGTCGTCCACCTTGATGATATTACTGTATATTCTGAAAAGAGATATAATCATTTGCATGATTTAAATCAGATTTTTCAGCGATGCAAAACACATGGTATCTCTCTTAACCCAAAAAAGTCTTTCTTTGCTCTTAACCAGGGTAAGCTCTTAGGTTTTATTGTATCTAAGGATGGAATTTATGTAGATCCTGATAGAATTAAGGAAATTTCTGAAATTCCTTTTCCACACAATAAAAAATCGATGCAGTCGTTTTTAGGCCAGATTAATTTTGTAAAACGATTTGTTCCAGATTTTTCACAGATTGTACTACCACTACAAACGATGATTAAAAAGAATTCAACCTTCAGATGGGGATTAGAAGAAAAGCAAGATTTTAATGACATTAAGCAATCAATAATCAATGCCCCAGCTCTGAATACTCCAAATCTATCTAATCATTTTACATTATATACCATTGCATCCGACTTATCTTACGCAGCAGTGCTCACACAGTTGAATGATGACAATTTGGAAGCGCCCATCTCATTCTTTAGTTCAAACTTTCAAGGCGTTGAATTGAACTATTCCGATGTTGAGAAACAAGCTTTTGCTGTGTTTAAAGCAGTCAAACATTATCGACCCTTTCTTTTAAAAACCCATACTAAAGTGATAGTTCCTTTCTCGGCAGTTAGGCAACTATTAATTCAAAAATAATTGGGTGAAAAAAGGGCAAATTGGGTCGCGACTCTCCAAGAATATGACCTAGAAATAAAGCCAGCGAAGATTGTTAAGGGTCAAGGTTTTTGCAGGATATTGGCAGGAGCATCTAACATTCCGGAATCAAGCGATATAGAGCAAACTCAAGAATGTAATCAGCTAAGTGTTCCCGATTCCGAATCTCAATATGCAGATTTGATCTTTTATTTAAAGAATGGTTATGCACCTACGAACTTGTCCTACAAGAACAAAAGGGCCATTAGATTAAAAGCTAAGAGTTTTTCGATTATCAATGATGTGCTTTTCAAAAGAAATTATGGTTCTGTTCTATTAAGGTGCCTTGAGAAACCTGAGGCTCAAAAGGTTTTGCAGGAGCTACATGATGAACCAGCAGGAGGACATTTTGGAGCTGATACAGTAGCTCATAAAGTTATTCATGCTGGATACTATTGGCCTACTTTGTTTAAAGACACTCACGAGTATGTAAGGAAATGTCTCAAATGCCAAACTTCCAGTGGAAGACAACAAAAACCAGCTTTCCCTTTGCAACCAGTCAACATCGAACAGCCTTTCGAACAATGGGGATTGGACATCATTGGAGAAATTAATCCACCTTCTTCCAGGCAGCACAAATATATCCTTACAGCCACCGATTACTTTAAAAAGTGGGTAGAAGCAGTTCCGTTAAAGACAGCAAACTCTGAGGCTATCATTGAATTTATAGATCAGTTCATCATTACCACGTTTGGTGTTCCAAACGCTCTTGTCTTTGATAATGCTTCTTATTTCTCAGGTAATGCAATGATTGATTTCGCTATCAAAAGAGGATTTAAATTAAAGTATTCTACTAATTACTATCCTCAGGGTAATGGCCTAGCAGAATCAACTAATAAAAATCTAATCAAAATTATTAAGCGAACAATCGAAGAGAATCATAAGAACTGGCACAAATCCTTAGTATTTGCATTATGGGCCGATAGGATAACACAGAAAGCCTCCATAGGAACCTCTCCGTTTAATCTTGTCTATGGAAAAGAAGCAATTGTACCAACCAATCTTCTTCTTCCCTCTCTAGCCCTAGTGCAATTTATTGAGGAAACTCCTTCTTCCTCTATCCAGTTCAGATATGATCAAATTCTCAAACTTGAAGAGGAAATGGAAAAGGCCAAGGTTACACACGCCAAACATCAACAAGTCATTAAAGCAGCTTTTGATCTAGCCTCGTCTAGTCCTAAACAATTCCAAGTCGGAGATTTAGTTCTGAAATGGGACAAAGCCCATGAAGACAAAGGTAAACACTCCAAGTTTCAGAAACTGTGGCTTGGACCATTTCAGATCTGTGAAAAAATAGGCCATTCCACTTTTATACTGCAAAATTTATCAGGGGTGAGAGATTCTCTCCCTGTCAATGGTCTGATCTTGAAGAAATTCTTTAATTGAGGAGGTAACCCCTTCTCCTTATAGTTTGATAGTTTTTATAGTTTGTAGGATTTGTAGAAAATAAGGATGTGGGATATCTTCCATTGACCTTTTGCTGTAGTTAAAAGTTGTCTCGCTGCGGCGCTATCAATATTTGCTTTTGGATAATAGAGTCTTAAACCAAGAGAGATCATTTCTAGGAAATTAGATATCTTTCTATTCTGAGATCACAGTCTAACTTTTGTAAACTTCTCTCTGAACGTAGTTCTATGAGTCATGTTGGGTTTTCAAAACTGGTCTCCAAAGGTTATCTATATTAAAATAGGAGCTAATCCATCTTCAGCATCTTTAACTCTCAACCTGTCATCCATCTACTCTCAAGGAGACAGTTTTTCATCCCATTCACCAAAAGTTTATGATTACTCAGAGTGTAATTCTAAAATATAAAAGATTAAAGATAAGAGGTCTTATTACAAGCCTGCTTAACATGTTCATAGGAAAATAATTTAACTGACATTACCAAAACTGCATACCAAACAGGGTAATGGCTTGAAATTTCAAGACAAGGGGTCTCATCACGAGCCAGCTTGTTCAGTTTGATTACTACCCGTGAGTGGCATTGTCATTATCTGGCCACCAAACCAGGACAATGGCTTTTATCTTAAGCAAAGAAGAAAAGAAAATGAAATTCAAAATGTGAAAATATGTTTTGAATTCATTCTGTTTAGTCACACTCTTAAGTGAATGGAACAATGGGCAACAGCATGGTTAAAAGGTAACCCTGCCGAGACTATAAACGTTGCTGGCAGCAGAGGCTCTACCTATGACAGAGGAGTTTACTTTAAAAGCTGATTTGGAAACGTTTTATGTTTTACCTTTATGAACCATTAAAGACCTGTTTTAAAACTTAGAATGCATTTTTTTTCTTTACAAAAAGAGGAAGTCAACAGAAGAATTCTGCTTTATTCAGAATCAATAAATATCTAGTTATATTAGAAATTTCCTTTCCCTTATAGAGATTCTATTTGAAAAAGTTTAAGTATGTTTATCAGTCCAGAGATAACTGGTTCTACCAACGAATCGCCAATTGTTGTGCCCTACAACAACCCCCCCATTTCATAACATTTTTAATCACAAACAATTAACATATGAAATCGGTCCCTTTTAAAATTTAATTGGCATTAATGAATTTGTTCTAAAAAGGTATGATAATCAAATGAATTTGTGAATGAAAGCCTTTTTGAATAAATATCAAGCAATTTTTGGTTAAGTCCGAAAAAGCAATCGCAAGATCGCATGTCACCTTGGTCCTTTCCGATGCGATATCGCTATCGGCGATCGGCGGTGTTCAATGCACACACAAAAAGAGCACATATCTTACACCCCGATGCGACGTGATATCGACGATCGGGTATTGGTGCTACCTCTTGTAAAAAATGCTTTAAGCCCTGACTCGATGCGATATCACTATCGGTACTCGGCGGAATCCCATACATTTTCATAAGACGCTCAGATCTTTTCCCCGATGCGATGTGATATCGCTATCGGTAATCGGAAAATCATTTGATATACATCTAGGAATGTGTTCGCGCGCTAATCCGATGCGATGTCGCAATCGGCATTCGCCAAGATCTCTCTCAAACGATAGTATCACTCACACCCCCGATGCGATGCGATGACGCTTAACGATGACCAGAATACCTAAAAGGTGATTGTTTCAAAGCTTTAAAGTTATATTTAAATCCGATTGACAAAAGCACAGATTTCAAAATTCCGTTAAATGCAGGGATAATGTAATGCATGCGTATTTAAAACTTTGCCCCTTCGATTTAACAAACACTTACGATTAGACCTTTAAAAAATCTGTTGCACGCTTTAAGGGGTCATTCGGTTTAATAACGAAGTAATGGTCATTTATGGAGCTGCAGGCTGTAAAATCACCATCATTGCAGCTGCGGTGCCTTCTCAAATCATTAGATCCGCAGCCACTTTTAGAATTAATCTTGCCACGCTTCAAGTAATATATCTATCCCTTTATGGATTGTCGTTGTTATTTCCTTGTTACGATTTCTCTTGAATTTGTGTAGAATTCAGCTGTCGAGAGAAGCCTGATCATGATGGGGAAGAAATTCAAGAAGGCTGCGGGTTCTACTGTAACACCTGTCGCAGGTCAAGCTGCTATAGTTTCGAAAAAAGGCCTAATATCAGATACTACATGCACTGGTCTTCCTAGCACTACCTGACAGGGTACATATAATCTGTTAGAGGCCGAGCAACCGGAAAAGACAGTGACTGAGGCTACTGTGGATGAACAAAGGAAGTCTGAGGCAACTCTCAAAGACTTGGCCGACTCCTTTTTGCACAGAATAGCAGCCAGAGAGCAGGTCTTACCTTACACTGATGTGGTACGCTGGGCAATTGAGGAAATTACCCTCACTGATAGAACTTTTCATACAAGGGATGGAAGGATTTTCGGGTCATTCAAGCCTGATGACCTGAGGCGAATGTATCATTTGCCTGAACTGGAGCTAGCCTATAACAGAACCTTCGTGGAGAAGTTCACGAACGAGAATGAATCACCATCCGAACTCCTCCGAGATTGGAGGCAGAACCCAGCCAAACACAAGCATGAAAGTTCAGGTAAGTACTCCAATGCTTCTTTGGCTTCTCCCTATTGCTATGCTGGGATTATGATGTGTAGATTGTGGGGATTACATGACTCCGCTAATATCCATATTGACATGGTTCCCCTAATGGAAGCGGCTGTCAATAGTACAATTATGGATTGGGCCACTATTCTGTCTGATAAGCTGGTCACAGTTGTTCGAAAATTTAGAGCCAAAACCAGAGTCACCGAAAGGAAAATCCCACCATTTTATTACTCTGCTTACATTATGGATACCCTGTGTTTTAATTCTGAGTTTCCTGTTCTCGGTTGGAGATGGACCACCCATGATCCAACACCCATTCATTTGTACCATCGGAAATTATGGAAGCCCTCTTACAAGGACCATTTGTATCAAATTTGCAATGGTTTCATGGTGCCCATTCACTATTCTATTTTCGACAGACCCATCCCAAGAATTTCCTATGAAGCTTCTTTTGACTTACCAGCCGTAGCGCATTGGTTCGGGGAAGAGCATTTCACCTATATTAGAGTTTTTGGAAGCAAAGCTAGGCCGCACGTTCTCCCTCTATACATCCCAGAAAAATTGTTAGCCTGGGAAATCTCCTACCAGATTATGTCCGAGGGTGTCACACAAACTCTCAAAGATGAGAAGAAGAGAGGATGGCCCTCTTTTCCTTTAAGAATTGGAGTTTATACGCTGCAGAATTACAAGCATGCAGAAAAAGAAGCAACAAAACTCCAAATGATATCCCTGGCCACTATCCCAAACAGACTCTATGATCCAAACAAGACTGCTTTCATTACCCTAGAACAGGCCAAACTGTCAAAAATTGTCCATCAAGAAGATAAGTTTGATGACTTGTTCGCAGGTGCCGATTCAATAAGTCAAACCAAATAGCTTGCTGCAATGAGATACGAAGATGTGGCGTTAACTGAGTTTAATAAACTTAGAGAACAGAGGTTGCAAACTCTGCCTCTAGATTTATTATCCACAACCCTAGCATCTTCCTCAAGCGAGCCTGGTCAGCAGCAGGTACATCGACCTCCTGTTACAATTAAAGAGCATGATAAACAACAGGAGGAAAGGCAAAACAAGCTGCAGGCAGAGAAGCCTAAAAGGGAGCAGATAGAAAGGCAGCAAAAGGCACAAAAAGATCAAGAGCAAAGAAAGCAGGAAGAGATAGAGGAACAGAGGAAGAAGGAAGAAGAAGAGAAAGCAAAGAAAGAACTAGAAGATAGGCATAAAAGGGAATTGGAGGAGCAGCATCGGAAGGTATTTGAAGAACAGCAGAGGGTTGAACAAGAAAAAGAACATGAGCAAACCTCCACCAATCCTGAATTGATTAAAGAATGGAACCAATTCGATTCCATTATTAGTGGTAAGCAAGCCTCCAAAGACTCAGACACCTCTAAAACAAGCAATGCTCCCGATACTACTTCTTCTCAGGTTCTAGAAGGAACCAGCAGCCCACCCATTTCACAGGATGTCGAGGTAATCACTCAAGACCCGTCCGATCAAATTGATCTTCAGGTGGAAGAAATTCCTCCCCTAGATATTTTCTACAGCCCAAAGCATAGAGCCGTTTTTAGGCGCTCTAGGAAAAGACGAAGGCTTCATCAACCTTCTATTTCTCCTGAGAAAATAGTCACGGGCAATGTGGTCTGGAAGGGGGAATTGGACCCTTCCGATGATCTGACTAAACTGTCGTAATTTGCAGGAGCTTATTCGGCAGCAACTATTGACAAAGCATCAGAGGTAAGTCTTCTGTTGAAGACTAAAGATCATGAAATATATGCATTGCAGGCAGAAGTAATTGAGGCGAAAAATAAGGCAACACAGATAGAAGAGCAGTTGTTGGCTCAACAGCAAGAAAACAATTTGTTAACCCAGCAGCTGCAAATTGAAAAACAAAGGATAGACCAAAGTGAGGTTCAGAAGGCAAAAGAATTATCAGAGGCATTGTCACAGTTAAAAGCGTCAAATGAGCTGATGATAAAATCTAAAGATGAGCAAATAGCTCAGCTATCGGCACAGCTCGAAGGTATCAAGGACGCCCAGAGTATTGACGATTTCAGAGCAGAGGCAACTCGAATAAATGGTGCATTAATATCACAGATCAGACTCTTCTGCCGACAACTTACTGACGCTGAGTCATTATGTGAAACATCTACAGTAGTGTGTGAGCAAATAGAAAAGGCCAGGAATAAGCTAGATCAGGCCGAAGATGACATATCTGAATATATTGAGTGGCAAGACACTCTAGAAGGGAAAGCGACAAATTTTTCCTGAATCCATGTAATATACAAGGACATACTCTTCATGGAATGGAACACTCAAGTAATGAAAGCGGAAAGGGCAGCCTCAAGATGTAAGATGGTTGCCAGCAACATGATCAATCTAGTCAATGACACAATCTATCTGGCAAATATGATTTCCCAGTGCACACCTGGAAGCATAACAACAGCAAACATGCTGGAGCAGAGAAATTACCCTGATACGGAGAAACAAGGACGGTTAATCGCCGAAGTAAATACTTTAACCGCCAATGCATACTGGCTCTTTCTAATTAAACCACACTCTCAAAGGTCAGCTCTTAACTGTTTAACAGATGCCCTCCGATACCTGATTTCCGACATTCAAGATGCCACATATGATGCCCAGCTAACTTCGCGTCTCAACACTCCATCAGAAGTAGAGCCAATGTTGGCGATATGTCAGCGAAGGAGTAAAGGCAAAGAGACCTCTGAATGAAGCATCACCGCCGACTGCCAGATCGCCAGAAAGGAAGATGATATTTGTTAATGCCAATTTAGTAGCTTTTCAGTTTTTTTAGATATTTAGATTAGCATAGTATTTATAGACCCTTTCATTGTTTTGGAAAGGGTCGTAAAATTTTGTAAAAGACTTAAAGGCTGAAGTTTGCACTATTGTGCTTCAGTCTATATCCTTTTGTGAAACTCGACCGATGGTTCTTAATTTTGCTTAGAAGGCTGTTTTATGCAATTGTGCACTACTGTCACTTGTTTGGAATGCTTTCTGGTTTGAAGGAAGGACCGCGACATAGTGATTAATATACTGGATTGATCAAACAGCTTACATGGTACTATTATCTGTATCTGTGCTCTTTTCTATTATATGAATTGCTGTGTTATTATCTTTGCTATTGTTGAATACATGTATGCAATATAACAGCAAATCTTCATTTCATATCACTATTGAATGTTTTGTGATTTGTTATGTGTGTAGCAATGATATAAATGACTAAGTGTAGTAATTCGCTATCATCGCTCTGCATAACTAATTATGCAGAGAAATCTTAAATGGTTTAAACATCTATGCTTTAGTATTAGAGTCATCTATATGCCTGCCATAAAGCACATATTATCAAACACTGCACTCTACAAATTGATAAGTCCCGGGATTAGATTATAGTTATTATATTTCTCTTATAGTTTAGTTGTTCACTTGTTACCACCTTATATTGTAAATCATTCATCCATCCCGTTTACTTTTAATTCTTGGGAAACTGGTCCCATTATCCCCAGTCGGAGCCACTATCCCAAACGGAAAAGGAGTTGCACTAAGGTCCGTACCGGGTGGTTTCCCCGATGTTGTTGCAATGAATTTCGGGGCATCAACAGGTACTCATGAAACAACTTATGCAAGACACAATATGAGAAGAGTGAGGTAAAGTAGGAAAATCCACTGGGAAGAAAACTATAAGGTACCTAACCCCCCAATGTCTGGCTAGAGCTTCATGGTGACTAAAAATGACCTCCTTCGCCACCTTATGGTAGTGTATTTATCTAAATTTCATCTTTCTTTAATCCGCCCAATTTTTTTTTCAAGTCAACATTGCCCTTCACTGATTGAGATAGTTTCAATGATATAGATTTGACTTGAATTCCTACCTATTCGCACAAAGTTTTGCCCACTTGAATACTATCCTCAAAGGCCACATCAATATACTTATAGATCCATGTGGAAAAACCCATTCATGTGTCACCATCACATTGGTCCATGCCATATTAGCTACAATAATGGCCTACCTAGGAAGCTTGGTGTTTTGTTAGCTATTAGCCCCCCAAGCAATACTTCACCAAATTTTCCTAATCCATTTCCAATTAACCAATCCGGATATTGGGCCATTAGTTGAAAAAAATCATCCTTTCATCACCTGCCACTCTATCAACTGAGTCCCCAAGCCTCTGGGACACACTACAATTCCATTTTTTGTTCCTCCCAACACTTGATAACCTGATATGATATTGGATTATCACTAGATGGAGACTCCACTTCTCGTCATTCATCATTTTGTGTATTGGGCCCCTAGACCACCAACCACTAGGCATGACTCATTTTTTCAATTCAGAGAATCTATCAATAACCGATACATGACATGTGATAGGTCGATATCTCAATATGTTAATAGGCCAATAGCTTGAGATGTCGATAGATCGGTAGTTTTCTATCAAGATACCATGGCCCTAAGAAATGTCAGGAAATCCCCAACTATTGATACCTGATAGTCTGACATCCTAACATCCATGTCACTAATACCTTGGGTGTCACCTAGTCACCATCTTAACACCATTATGCACTATGATCCACAATGTTCGACCACATTGGCTACCACACCATTAAAAATCTAACCTTGTGCCAAATCATCATGACTAGTTACCTTAGCACATCAGCTACTACCTAGCAAGCCATATTACCAGGTCTGATATTCTACCATGCCATGTCCACTAGCCCATGTATGCACTTTATTTGGCTTCATCACTACTGAGAAAAAATCTCAATGGTTGGGTCATGGTCTCCCAATAGAAAACACTTGATAAATTACATTCAATCTCCATCTATCATATTTAATCAACCACTCCCATCTAGTAACATCTTAGGTTCTATATATTGAGGTTTCCTTCAAATCTTTCATTTTTTCTCAATTGAAATCCTAATAAATGGGGAGTCAAAAGGGTGATAAGTGACCCTTCATTGCCCCAGGGTCGATACATGATCACCGAATACCATGCCTTTCTTATCAGTATGATGACTTGTTGCTGAGATATGATGTCATAGAAAGATAATAGAAATTTACCTAACATTCGATGGTTATCATTGGGATCTATTAGTATCAGGTTATTCTCATTGGTACTTTTTATACCATTTCCTAATCTCTGATACCAGATACTTTGGTAAACTATATGTCGGCCAATTGGTACACTATGTTGTAGTTCGCTTGTAATAGAGGTATCCATTATGTCGTTAGCCCAATACCTGACAAATGATATTATGTCCTTTGGTTCTTCATACTTGTTTTGGATAGCTCTTGGTCATAGCCCCCTTATTGTACATATTACCAAGCATTGAGGCTAGGAGCCCCAAACACTAAGTTTCCAAATAGTCCAAAAATATAAAGCGGAGCCAATCTCTAAATTTCTCGAAGTCAAATAGCCATATACAATGGATTTCCTCAATTTGTATCCAAATATGGAAGATATTTTTAGAGGGCATGGGTCTACCAAAATGACTTCTAAAACTATAAAGTTCCATGTTATACTTGAATGTATCCATACTCCTTCATCTCACCATCATATCCTAGACCTTTAATTTAGTTTCTTTAGCATACTTTACCAACTCGAGAGTTCTTCAGTGAAATATTTAATACTTTTTGCGAGATGTTCTGAGAATACTCTTTCCCTTAAGTATCATTTTCTGAGATAAAGGCTTATATTTTTATCTCAAAGTCCATATCATCCATAAGACTCTTTGACTAGTTCAATAAACATAGAGAATTTTTGGCCCCTCTATGAATTGACTATGAACACTATTAATAATTGTGACTAGTAGTCCATTAATCACATGCTTAAGTGAACCATTACATCCCTATTCATAGTCATGAAAAGAACATCGTAAATTCACATTAAGGATTAATTAAAAAGCATATGAATACTATACAACCATTGCATCCAGCTCTATTATTCACGTTATAAATAGACATCACATATGCCGTAATATCCATTTAGCATATTAGTGCATACATATAATCATTTCATCAATCATCATTTTTTTTTATTAACAATGGTTGACATTCCAAAGTTGAATTCCACAAGGGTACTCATGTAATGAAGGGTGAGCCATGTTCTACCTCACCATAGTCTTAGCTACACTGCATTCATTCTTGCATCTGGCCACCCCCATGCTAAACCATGAAGCCATGAGGGAATTTTTCACTCAACATTATAGGGTGGGGTCAGGAAGGTCATTCCCCTTCATGAAGTTAACTCATTAGTTCCATTAAAGTCTCGTTAAACCTAGAGTATGCCCAATCATTATGGGTGATGTCTCAACTACGATACATAACAAGCAACCAGAAAAGGGAAAATATCTTATAGGATATCAATGGTGTAGGTATGAAGGCCAATATCCTTCATCCACATAGAATTTAATATCATATATTTCATACCATTGATCCAAGGATGGTTCTCATCGAAAGTGTGGCCACAATGGACCCACACAACACAAAGAGAGGCATTCTCAATGCTTCCTTTCTACACTTCTCATGTGTGGTTTCAATAAGATTTCTAAAAATATGGACATTCTAGGAATGCGCAACTCAAAGGGATTCTTTCACTCATCGAGTATTCCTTTGATGCTTCACCAAATGATTTTATGCATATGTTTTAGCTGCTACAACCACCCTCCAAAATTTTGAATTCATATAATTTTTGGAGCCCTTATTGATAATATTCTTGATATGCCTAAGTGGTCAAGGTCACTCTAAACTTGTTTGAAATCCCCTCAGTGTTTGAATTCATTCGAGTTTTCTTTGAAAATCCCTAAGTGTAAACACACTTTTCCCTCACAAGCTTCGTGCTCTTTCCCTTTGTAGTGCACCTTTGTTTGGAAATCTAGTTCACTTCTCAAAACCAACGCCAATCATGATCAGTGCAAGCACATCTCTAAACATTAGTCGACCCCCCTTGTCACAAGAATATGTGTTGGGTGCACTTCAAAAGCCCAACGAGCTCACACATGTGAGCTAGTTATAAATATAAGCCCTCCCCAACAGTTCATTTTACAATTTGTTTTGTTGCTTGGAGGTTCACACACTTTCTGAGTATATAGCAAGGCTTCCATTTGTGATTGCACTGCATGCTCCTTATGGGTAAGCTCTCCTTTTTTGCACTAAAAAAATGCACTTACGACTTTGTCATATCAGTCCCTTGTTTTTTTCATATGCACCTCTTCGTGTACCTTGAATTTTTACTTTCCTTGAATAGTTGAACGCATATATTTGTATGTGTGTGTGTGTGTGTCATTTGTTGAATTTTCGTTTTGATTGGTTTGCTATGTGCTCACATTTTTTTGTGTCTATACTTAGTTAAAGATTTGCATTCTTGGTTTACCTGTCCATCTCTTGCTATTAGAAACAAGACTCCCTATGAAATGTGGTATGGCCAAATTCCTTCGGTGAGGCATCTCAAGGTTTTTGGTTCCTCCCGTTATGCCTTCATACCTAAGGAACAGATAAAAATCCTCAATGCCAGGAGTCACAAATGAATCTTCTTTGGGTACTCATACCTCCAAAGCATACCATCTCGATGATGAAGTGAATAAGAATTTTATAATATCTAGAGATGTGATCTTTCTCGAGTCTTCCAAGATTGACAATGTTGTCGAGTGGCAGCTTAATCATTTTGATATATTCGAACATGCAAAGTATTTTCAAGAGTTTTATAGTGATGTTACACATATCCTTATCTTAGCTCTATACTTTCTATGAAGAGCCTTGAAGAAATCAGGTTGAAGGAAATTCCTTCCCCTGCCTTGTGAGGAAAGAGCTGACAGAATACTGGTAGCAGCTAGCCAAATCTAACAAGCAGTGAGGGTACATGCAATATAAAAAGCAAGGATTAATGCAAAGGAGTGTAATGACTATATAAATATCATCAAACATATTTCATCCCACTTAGGATGTCTTACATCATGCCTGGTTAGTCATAAGATCATGCTGGTCACAACCTTTGTATCTTAAATAAACTAGTGGCATTTCCCTTCATCTTCTAGGCTATGTAGTAAAAAAAGTGGAAGGGAGCAAGACATGTAGAGGAAACAAATGGAATGACTTTCAGTTCCTGCAACCATACATGTGATTGAAGACAGAATGATACGAAAATGATAAGAAAACTTTTAAGCTACAGTAGGAGGTGTATTTCAAAAGATGTGCTTTGTTTTCCATACCTAGCCTCCAAAGGGTTATGCATCATATGGAGTCTTCATGCAATCCCTATATTATATCATACCTTGGGCTCCTTGGTCTGCCTATTTTTCTCCTCAGCTCCTTGAGAGTCATCTATCATGTCATCTTTCTTCGTGGTCCCTAAGAGAGATAATTGGGTAGCTTCATCGAGTAGTAACTATTGCGGGGTGAGGCCTTGGGAGGACATATTTACATAGTTTTAGCTGGTTGAAAGGCACTGCTATGGGATGATGCCCTGGGAGGACACATCTACGTAATTTTAGGATATAAGGTAGACTGGATAGTCAAGGGACAAAACTGCACAGTTTCTAGAGACATTGGGTTCCGGTTGAGTGAAGGAGATTGGAGGAAACCACTATGCAGTTTTGAATGCTAAGGGAGGTTGGGATTTCTGTGCATTGCATAGTTCCGTTATAGCTCCAAATCTCACTCTTGATGTTTGTGATGCTACACTCATGGCCTAGGGCAACCCCTCCTTCCAGACCTGGTCCAAATATTAAAAAAAAATGTTTTACTCCCTATACGCGACATTACCCTAAGCTAAATGCATGTGTACATGGGTCTATGTATACCCAACCCGTGTATATGTCTAAAAACACTTAAAAAAATTAAAACTCCTTAAATTCCGGTGGAGATCGTGGGTTTTACCTGCTGATTACCTATTAGTTCCCGTGGCCCAGCTATTCCCAATGAACTCCCAACTAAAAAACTACTTTGGGAGAAGTATCAAAGGCTTCAATGGGAAGGCCTAAAGGAGAAGAGAAGAGAGAGAAATATCACTCTACTGAGATTTTCCCTAACTAGGTTTGAAGATCCTTGTGCTTCTAGCACTTCCCCCATTTGTAGGAAAACCTTGTTTCAATGTGTTATGATGTCTTTCTACTACTTGAGATATCTTGGAGTAAGTAATGGAAGGAGTTTGTTGAAGGCTTGAGACTAGACGAATCTGTAGGATGGTTCTACTTGGAGCCCGCGAAAGGAAGACTCAGGTGAAATTATTCCTTTATATACTTTACTTATTTATAATAAAAGAAACACTTGTCTTGTTCCTGATATAAATATTCTTCATGTTTATGATATCAATTTTATGATTCACATATGAATGGTTGTTTTTAATTGTATAATTAACTACCTTTCCTTATGCTATGAAGATGATTTCTTTATGATGCTTGGTCAATATACTGTTGTACCTTCTGGAATTGTTTGTTTTGCAGGTAGAAGGAATTAAAGGAACTCCAAGAGGTTTTGGACCCTAACTAGATCTTCTGAAACGAAGGACCCCCAGGTGCACCCCTCTTCAAGTAGTTTGTTTATATTAGCATCATGGCTATATGGAATGTGTGTTTCTCTTTGTAAATAACCTATGATCTGCTAGGGTATCAACCCAAGACCCTAGAGGAATTTATCCCTTAACAGAATTGGTGACTCCATAGGGGACAACAGTATTCATGTTCCTAGTTTGGGCTTGTTCAAGCCAATCAGGGCTTAGCTGTCTATTTGTTTGCTGTTAATATGTAGTCTATTCTTGTAGGAACTTGAATTGTAAGTTTGATCAGTTTCTTCAGACTATTTTTTGATTTTTCTTGTAATATTTTATATACGTTGTTTTTCTAGTTTACAGATGTGTATATACACATGTTTCCTTAAGTAAAACTGCATATATGCATGTTTCCTTAGGCTAAATTCTGTATACACGCAGTTGTGCACCAACACAGTTGCGTATATCCTAGAATTTTCAAGATTTTTCAAATGTTTTTGTTTCTGAAGATCTATGTGCTGGTCTAAATATGTCCTAAACAGTTACTTTTCTGTGTCATTATTTATTTTTATAGCAAGTACGTGATTTCAAACTCTCTTTGATTGTGAGAAGTGTTGGTATTGATTTTGTTCTTTTGCAAGCGTCATCCTTTTCATTTAAGTACGCAAGATTTCTTGCTGGGAATCTTGGCTGCTCTTATCCCTCAGGGCGGGAATATTGATCTCAATCTTTGTGTCAAATCTTGTTTTGGTGACCTTTTTGTTTGCTTTTCAAAACTACATTTTTGTGACCATCTGCTTTTTTTGCTTTCCAAAAGTTGTTGATTGACACTTTCTTGAAAATTGTCTTTTTGATCTTTTGGTCTGTGTTGCCAAGTTCTTATTGCTGCTTTTGATTGTTAAGAGCATCTTGAAACACAATTTTTTTGATGAGTTTTCATCCATTTTGTGTTGTCAACTTGCAAAGTGTTTTGTTGCAAATTTTTCAGTCATAAAGTTTCAGTCTTGTTGAGAGCACTTTTGAAAAGATGTTTTTGTTTTTTCTTTTGAACAACATTTCTTTAAAACTTGGTTTTGCTTTCTTGAACTTTGTTTTCATTTAGTTTCTTTTTGTGAATGAAAGTGCATTTTTGGTTGTCTTGAAACTTGCTTTCTTTGAAGTTCCTCTGAACCTAGTAGAAATTTCTTTCATCGAAGAACAAAACGAGTGCATTTGCATATAGTTTGGTTTTTATTAATTCCTCTTGCATCAAAACACCACAAGTTCCATTTCCGCTTATCCCTTGACTTAAGAATAGCCCATTTAAAAACAAGCGCTAATTAAAATATACTAGAACTTTTCATAATTGTCAACTTAGACACACCAACAAGTTTTAAGATATTTTAGGGCCTTGGATTAGGTGAGTGGAGAGAAAAATCTCCAAGACCATTTAAATTGTCAAGCATAGGAATCTGAATAGTGAGTGCAAATCCAATAGCATTAGGGATACAAGGAAAGCTCTGGATTTAGGAGTTAATCATGAGGGTTTTTGAAGATAAGGAAGTGATCCAGGTGGATATTGGTGGCCACCCACCAACCCATTTGGACCCCCACAACTGTCTCTTTCAGTCTTTTCAATTTCCTAAATTGTAGCACAGTTTACTATTTTTAGCAGTTTTTTCGGGTCCCGAACTTCCGGAGCCGTTTTGAGGCCCTAAACGACATTTTTTTGGGATTCTGGGGAAACATGGGTCATAGACCAATATTGCCTCCCAAACTGGTAGTACTCGGATAGATCTTTCTAATGAGCTATCGTACGCGTCAAACAGAGATCGTATGCCAAAGTTACGACCCCGGGAAATTGATGTACCAATTTACCCAAACGGGGCCCACAATTTGGCGTTTCATCTTCTAGGGTTAGGTTTCGGGATGTGAAGGGTTTTCCATTGTTTCTCAACAATAAATAGGCCTTCGAGCCTCATTGTAATACAGTTCGGAACAGTTCAGAGGCATGTAGCCGCCACATCTCTTCTCAGAGATAAGCTACCATCGCCCTAGCTGGTTTCTTTCCATTTCTGTTTGTAAACATATTTCAGTATTTTACAGTAATGAAATGAAGTATTATTTCCGCTGCATCTCTGTTTTTATGGTTATCACATCTCTGTATTTATGGTTATCCCTGTAATCTATTGCGTTCCTGTTTAAATCCGGATCAGTGGTATCAGAGCGGTCTGCTTTTTCTCTGTTTTTCTTTGCATGTCCCCAACGAGGTCGGGATATAAGGAGTTAGGGCTTGAACTGGTCAAACCTTTGCAAGACCAGCCTCGAAAATCCCGACGGCCTCCCATGGCGGATGAGAAGAAAGACGAGGGGGCAGGAGATCCTATCAAAATCTTGCTCGAAGAAGCGCTCGAGCGGCAAAGGAACGCGATGATGGATAGCTTTGCGCAGATCCTTCAGCGGCTACCCAAAGGCGACGCATCGGCTTCCAAAAGCGACTCTGGAAACGCCACACCCTTCAAGGTACAAGTTAATTTTGAAATCCCCATCTTCGAGGGTCAAATAGACGCAGATGCCGTAGATAAATGGTTAAATCTGCTAGATGGGTATTTTTCTGTTCATGAATTTTCAAGTCGGGAAAAGATTGTTTTCGCTCTTCTCAAAGCAGCCCCCCACGTCAAGGACTGGTGGGAAACCTACTGCGAGCAGAAGGATGAAAGTACAGGCTCACTATTTTCAGCCGCACCCACTTGGAATGACTTCCGAGATGCCATCAAGGAGCAGTATTACCCTGTCGGAACCTATGAGGACAAATACATCAAATGGACCACACTGCGGCAGGGGCGAGACCAAGATGTGCCGGAGTTCACAAACATTTTTCATACCCTTCGCACACAGTTGGGTATCAAAGATTCTGAGCTACATCTGGTACTCAAATACCGTGGCTGCCTGCACAAATACATCCAGGAAGAGATGGTGTTCTTGAACATCTCCTCACTCGGCACAGCATACCGATATGCTGTCAAAATCGAGCAAAAGTTCAAACAGAAGAAGCGAGACTTTGGATCTGCAAACCCGAAGCCCAAAGGACAAAGCCAAGGCGGGGTGACCCAAGATAACCCGTCGAAGCCACAAGAAAAGAACAACACCACAAAGCCGAAGAAGGACACAGGAAAGTGGTGTGAGTTCCACAAAAGTCCCACTCATAACACAAGTGAGTGTCGGACCAAGCAGTCGCTGGTGGCCGAGTTGAAGGCTTCCGAATCAGATGCATGTTCTGATCCTGAGCCAGAACCCGACAAGGGGAATGGCAAAGGGAAGCAGATCATTGATGCGGATCCCAGCGCCACTGTTGCCACTGCCAAGATCCAGAAAGATGAGCCCACAGATCCAGAAGAGGGGGAGCGTCTTTTCCACTCACAGATGTGGGTGAAGGGTTCGCCGCTACAATTCATTGTCGACAGTGGCAGCCAAAAGAACCTCATTTCAGCAGAGGTCGTGAAGCGGTTGGGCCTACCGACTACACCGCACCCGCAGCCGTACAGTATCGGGTGGCTTCATGAAGGGCGAGATCTGAAAGTTCGCCAGCAGTGCCGCCTTCCCTACAGCATCAAGCCCTTCACAGACGAGGTATTGTGTGATGTTACACCTCTGGATGTTTGCGATGTATTATTAGGCCAACCATACTTGTGGAGGCGACATGCTGTGTATGAGTCAAGGCCTCGTGCTGTCATTATTTCTTTGAATGATTCATTATACAGGATACCAGAGGTAGCCCCACCTACCGCCACATCTTTGATCACTACCAAAAAAGGCAGCAAGCTCATATCACAGACCAGGAAATTCATCTGTCTGGTTCACTCCCAAAGTAAGGGGAAGATCGTTGCTACATCCATGACCCCTGCAAAGGGTTCCTCCATGCAGCAGCAACAGCAAAGGGATACGGTCATGACAAAACACAGGAACAACTTCTCCTCACGGACATGGGTACCACACAAGTTTCAGGTGGGAAACAAAGTTTGGTTACATCTGCAGAAAGAACGCCTTACAAGAACCCATCAGAAGCTCAGACCACTCCGACATGGTCCTTACAGCAGTACCAAGGCTATGGGGAACAATGCTTTGGAGCACAGCATTCCTCCATTCCTTCGCTTGCACCGAGTATTCAATGTGGACCATCATCGACCATGCTTCCCACCATCACTGGACACATCAGAGATTTCAGGACAAGTTCAGCAGATGGAGGAACTCAACGCAATGGGGACCATTGCTTCCGAAGGGGGGAGGAATGATCCAGGTGGATGTTGGTGGCCACCCACCAACCCATTTGGACCCCCACAACTGTCTCTTTCAGTCTTTTCAATTTCCTAAATTGTAGCACAGTTTACTATTTTTAGCAGTTTTTTCGGGTCCCGAACTTCCGGAGCCGTTTTGAGGCCCTAAACGACATTTTTTTGGGATTCTGGGGAAACATGGGTCATAGACCAATGTTGCCTCCCAAACTGGTAGTACTCGGATAGATCTTTCTAACGAGCTATCGTACGCGTCAAACAGAGATCGTATGCCAAAGTTACGACCCCGGGAAATTGATGTACCAATTTACCCAAACGGGGCCCACAATTTGGCGTTTCATCTTCTAGGGTTAGGTTTCGGGATGTGAAGGGTTTTCCATTGTTTCTCAACAATAAATAGGCCTTCGAGCCTCATTGTAATACAGTTCGGAACAGTTCAGAGGCATGTAGCCGCCACATCTCTTCTCAGAGATAAGCTACCATCGCCCTAGCTGGTTTCTTTCCATTTCTGTTTGTAAACATATTTCAGTATTTTACAGTAATGAAATGAAGTATTATTTCCGCTGCATCTCTGTTTTTATGGTTATCACATCTCTGTATTTATGGTTATCCCTGTAATCTATTGCGTTCCTGTTTAAATCCGGATCAGGAAGAGAGATACCCCCTATCCTACTTGTCAGATCTTACCTCAAGACTATTTTGCCTCTCTTCTGAAATGAGTTGGTAACCTTAGTTGCTACTACTAGCAATCTACATAGGTGGCTGTAGAGGGGAATCCCATGGCACCTAAGGTCGACATTATATCACTCTCAAATGTACTACTAGAGGGCACCCTTGTGAAGCTTGGGGGCTTGCATCGGTGTAGGCTGTTCTTAGGAGGTCAGCGTAACTTCCTCTGTTACCTTCTCTAGTAGGACTGGGCCGCATTATACTAGACTATCTTCAGAAGGCCACTTACTTCGCTTTCTTTTATTTTGGTGTCTGATCCTAATCACCCGGAGAGGAAATACTTCGAAATTGTTTGCATGACTAACATATTTTAGGGACTTTATAGCTGAGTGCTATTTGCTCCTTGTATATAGTTGGCTTTAGGTATTTTTGTCTAGTCAATTTTTGGACTTTGTATCCTAAGTGAGTGACTTGCCACTCCGCTGATCTTGAAAGGAATTTGGTTTTTCTTTCAAAAGTTGTGGAGTTGCCTCCTCAAGGGAAAAGGTTTTTAATTGAATATCTATCTTCCTTGAAAAGTAATTTCTACATTCTCGTAAGGGAAGGGTCTACAAATGAGTTATATATGGCCAATATTCCTGTGGAAACCAACCAAGGTACCCTCCCAAAAGGGGATCCTTGTGCTTTTACTTTCTTTGGAAACATTGGTACTCCCTTGATGGCCACTTTGAATATTCGTGGATTGAATGTTGGACTACCAATTTGGCTATGGTCCACTCCAAATATTCCAAATGCTCTTGAAGCTTCTTAGATGAATGCTTTATTTCAGGGGCATCACATGGGTGCTAATTATTCCTCTTCTTTCAAAGATAAATCTAGGATTCCTTTTTCTCCTCCTTCTTGTAAAAAGAAATATAAAAAGAGGAGAAAGAGGAAGTCAAAGAAGAAGAATAATTCTATCCCTTCATCATCAACCTCTGCAAGTCATGTTGAAGATGGGCCTTCAGCCTCTGCAAGTCATGTTGGGGGCATGAATCTAGTCACTGCAGATCATACTAGCGCTTCATCATCAACCTATGGTAGTCAAGTTGAAGATGAGTCTTCAGCCGTTGCAAGTCATGCTTGGGGAATAAATCTAGTCACTGCAATTCATACTAGTAAAGAGTCTCCGACCTCTGCAAGTCATGTTCAGGACTCTCTGCTAACCACTGCTAGTCATGTTGGTAGATTGGAGGTTGATAAGAAACCTAGACAAAGAAGTTCTAAACCTAAGTTCCCTTGTAATATATGCAAGGGAGACCATCTTACTTATTTATGCCCTGGTATTCCAAAGGTACAAAGGATATGATCCCAGTCTAAAATTTCTTCTACTCCTAGATCTAATATGGTTTCTCATCAATCCCATCAACCATTGGTTGATAATGTGGTATATCCAGTGTAATCTCTCACCGATTACACTCCTCTTTTGGGGGGCGAAGTGCCTAACAAAAGAGTCTATTTGATCTATAGTACTAAGTCTTCTAGTATAGTGGGCATTCTGATTTCCTCAAATGTTCCCCCTCCAAGTTCTAGGAGTGTTTCCTTTGATTGGGATAATCTTGTTGAGCCTCGTCTTCCTTCTACTACACCTTTCCAAATAAAGGTCAGGGTTAATTCCACAAATTTCTATCGATGTACGATGGATGAAGGATCCTCTGTAAGTATTATATCCTCTTTGACTTCGAAAGCTTTGGGTTCCCCAAAGTTGTTGACAGCTCAGAGTCAGTTGTTAGACTATGATATAAGACCTAGTGAATCTATGGGTGTTCCTCCTCAATTGCCTATCACTTTAGGTGGGAAGTCTGTCTTAATCGATACGATGGTGGTTGATAGCCCTTCATAATTTAATATGCTACTTGGGCGTGATTATGTCTATGCTATGAATGTTGTGCTGTCTTCACTCTTTCGAGTAATGTGCTTTCCTCATAACGCGAATATTGTCACTATTGATCAGCTTTCATCTGATAATTACCACCGTAATTCGACTTTACTACAGAATACTGCTTGGTTTGTTCCAAGTGTTCAAGTAGACTCTACCCCGCCATAGGTCAATTATGTGGCATTGAATCCTCAATGTTCAAACGCTTCTGAGAAGGATCCTTTGACTTATTATTCTCCTTCTTTGGACTTGGTCCCCGTAGTTGATCGAGAGATTCTTCCTATAGGGACATGGGACCCCTTAATTCCCTCGTTTGATCCTTGTAGTTCTCATGATTTCTCAGAACTTCTTTTGCCTTCACATGAGGAACTCTTTGAAACCATGAGTTTTGACTATCAAAGGAGTTCTTGGCCTCAACCCTGCAAAGGGTTTGTTCAAAAGAACCATGATGCATAAGCTGCAAGGTTGTGTGGTTCCCTGTACCATATTGTACATATGAGGTATGCATTTTCAAGTTTTTGTATTCTATAACACAAGATTTTATATGAAATTTATATGTGGGATGCATTAACTTCTTGTCCAGTGTTCCTATTTATGTATACAAAACTTGGAAGATTTCTCCTTTGGAAATTTTTATGGTTGGTCCGTTCTGATAGGTATTGGTTCTCAAAACTAGCATATAGGTTATGTTTTCGCACCTGCATTGTGCATTTGTTAGTTTCCTTTCCCATTTTGGCCTTAGGATTGACCCCACCAAGCTATGGCGTAGAACCTTCTCATTTCTTAGAAGTATCATGACTTGTGTGGTAGAGCCTATCTTATCATGGGTGCCTTAGTTAATACCTTGTTGTCACTTGGCACTCATGCTGATTTTTTGTTCGTAGGCTCGAGAGTCCTCTCTAGTCCTGCCATGACTTATGCGCTGAAGACTCATTCATCTTTGCTTCTCCGCTTCATTCTGGCCTTATACCCTAGAGGCTCCTTTGTGTTGAGTTGTACTACTGTATTGCATTTTGACCATTTGCACCTTTTGGCCTTAAGCCGGCTTCACTTGGACTCGTGTTCAAGCCAAATCTTGACCATGATGACTGCAAAATTAAACTTGCATGCCCTTGCCTTCTGCAACTTTACACACCTTGATTCGTGGAAGGAACATACCTTTGAGTGTCTTTGACCAGTTTCAACCTCCCTGCATTGAGCATAGGAACATTCCAATCCCAGGAACTAGATCATCTATTTCACTGACACTCGTTCTTTCCACTATACTATAGCATTCTTGTATTCTTTTTCCAGCTTAAAGAAAAAGACAAAAAAATTATATATTCCAAAAAAGAGCGGGAACGGGACAATTTTTCCACTTATTGTTGGCAACTAGAGTCAGACATGTCGCCCTTGAACAAAGCACTCAAAGCAAAGTCTCCTTTGTTTGGGCGAGATTTATTTTGACCTATGCATGCCTTAACCTTGTTATTGAGTCAGTTCTCCCCTGATTGGTTATCTCTTCCAATCATATGGGGGGTTCATTCATGCCTCCTGCATGGAAAACTTATACAAAGTCATCATATGCTGCCACATAGTCACATTGAGTCATGCTTTTGCTCAAGGAAATTTAGCCTAAGTCGGCCTCTCTGCGGTGTCTCTTGACTCATTTTTTAGTTGGACATCCTTGGTTGTTAGTATCTTTTCTATCATCATGTCAGCTATATTGATCCTTTACTCGTGCTAGTTTGATAAGGTCCCCATTGACTTCTTGCTGGCAGGTCTTGTCCTTATCGACGACGACATCTTGCTCTGAGGATAGGCCTAGAGTTGCACCCTGGCCCTATTTTCATTATTGATAGGTCACCTTTTGCTCATCATCGATCAGTATCATGGGTCTTTTACTGAGTGGTTTCCCTTGTGTTTGAAATTATCTTACATTATAACACATTGGGATTCATGCAGTACATTGGTTTCCATTTGACCCTATTAGTGGATACCTCAACTCTATGTCATCTTTCATTATTGGTTGGTTCAGAGGGTTTCTATCATGCGCTAGCTACACCTTCTGTATGCCAGAAACGTGCTTCAGTCAGCTTGCTACATCTTTTTCGTCTGTTTCCTTCCACATTATTGGCCTACAGGTTACACTCGCACTAGATTGATGAACGATGCCTTAATGCCTTCCTTCTAGTATATCTTTCCCTATATACTATGACTCATTGCTCTAGGGCAAAGATCTAGAGTCCATTTTGCAGTACCTTGGGGTTTGCAGTCATTAGTGGCAGATCCTTCACTATCGACAGTGGGAAACCATCATTGTCTCTTGATTGATAGATTCTTATAGGTGTTCGACTCCAGCTCATCTATTCACACTTGTTAGACTGTACTGGGTACCTTGACCCTCATTATCATTATTGGTGAGAAGTCTCGCATTTGTTAACGGTATACATCAATGACCGATAATCGAACAATTTCTCAAATGGTCAAATCTAGATCATTTATTCCCATGGTGTAGAAATGTACCTCAACAGTTGGTGAAGACCACAAGTTGCATCAGAATTCATTAGGTCACTTGGCAGTTGTTCCTGTTGCTGCTAGTTGATACCACTCTACCTTATATGTTGCAGTCATTCATGGTGACAGTCTATATGCTGGCACCTGAGTTTGCAGTGTAGTACCATCCTACTCCATCATGTTCATTTGGTACCTTTTGTGATCAGTCTTTGATATCAGTGATCCTGTTCATTCTTCAGCATCATTGACATTCTTATATGTGATATTCAGACATGTACTTTTTCGATCATGATCAAATGATCGATTATGTATTTTCTTGTTCTTTATACTTGTATAATTAGTGGATCTGCTCGTACTTGATATGAGGACATGCTTTACTTTCTCTGAGCATGGGTATGCCCACCGTAGACAGTGTTTCTTTCTAATCTCCTTTTGTGGCTTGCCAGGCTAAACTTTGGTGAAGTCCTTCTCAATTTTTGGTAGATTTCCTTTCCATGTACCTGCTTAATACATTCCCGACATCATGTAGCCCTTTTGACCTCATATATTAGGGGGCAACTGTTATAGCTCCAAATCTCACTGTTGATGTTTGTGATGTTGCACTCATGGCCTAGGTCAACCCCTCCTTCCAGAACTAGTCCAAATATTCAAAAAACAGTGTTTTACTCCCTATACGTGACATTGCCCTAAGCTAAACATGTGTGTACGCAGGTCTGTGTAACCTAACCCGCGTATATGTATTAAAACACTTTGAAAAATTAAAACTCCTTAATTTCAGGTGGAGATTGCGGGTTTTACCTACTGATTACCTGTTAGTGCCCATGGCCCAACTCTTCCCAATGAATTCCCAACTAAAAAACTACTTTGGGAGAAGTATAAAAGGATTCAATGGGAAGGCCTAAAGGAGAAGTGAAGAGAGAGAAATATCACTCTACTGATATTTTCCCTGACCAGGTCTGAAGATCCTTGTGCTTCCAGCACTTCCCCCATTTGCAGGAAACCCTTGTTCCTTGTGGTATGATGTATTTCTACTACTTGAGATATCTTGGAGTAAGTCATGGAAGGAGGTTGTAGAAGGCTTGAGACTAGACGAATCCAGAGGATGGTTCTGCTTGGAGCCCATGAAAGGAAGACTCAAGTGAAATTATTCCTTTCTGTACATTAGCTATTTATAATAAAAGAAATACTTGTCTTGTTCCTAATATAAATCTTCTTCATGTTTATGATATCAATGTTATGATTCACATATGAATGGTTATTTTTAATTGTATAATTAACTACCCTTCCTTATGCTATGAAGATGATTTCTTTATGATGCTTGGTCAATGTACTGCTGTACTTTTTGGAATTGTTTGCTTTGCAGGTTGAAGGACTTAAAGGAACTCCAAGAGGTTTGGACCCTAACTGGATCTTCTCAAACGAAGGATCCCCAAGTGCACCCCTCTTTGAGTAGTTTGTTTATATTAGCATCGTGGCTGTATGGAATGTGTGTTTCTCTTTGTAAATAACCTATGATCTGCTAGGGTATCAACCCAAGACCCTAGGGAAATTTATCCCCTAACAAGTTCCAATAGTCAAGGGAAAACCTTGAGGGTTACATATGTGAAGTGCACAGTTCACAAAAGTTGGATGAGGCTAGGGTGATAAGAAAACTCTGAAATTTGGTCAAGGGTGGGATCAGTGGAATTGATGTGAATGACGACAAAACTTGACTATGATCACACACTTGAAAACTTAGTGATACAAAATAGACCATCTAGAACATATAACGCATACTTCGCTCAATGCAACAACCTTTGTGGTAGCTTAAGGCAAGTGCGGCTCCAATGATAGAATTTGAGATGATAAAGGAAAACACTTGTGTAAGAGTGTGTGAAATGAGTGTGAAACATGTCTATGTGGTGAGTACAACCCATTATCATAATGATTTCCCCTTGAATCAAAACAAACCTCCCTTTGCATGACAAGTGATAATCCCCATGCCCAAAGATCACACATTCTATGTAAAGATAAAAGCATTAACGACTCTTAAGATCGCAAAGGGGAGCTTGAGATCATCAACTTACTTACCAATAAGTTACTAAGGAAAAATTGACCACCATATCCATAGAAGGATCTGAAATTTAAGTGCAGACAAAAATTTTGGAGGGTGTTGCAGCCACTACAATAGAGCCTTCACCTTCTTGCTAGCTTCTTTTTCAACCAGTGTCTTGAATTCTACGAACTTGGAGAATGTCTCATATTTCACTACAAGAAAAAAGGTCATTGGTGAGGGTCATGCCTGTGCCAGACCTTTAAGGTTCGTCACCAATTTCGTATATGGTGTCGGTCCTTATAAAAGTGTTGTTGTAAGTGCATATAGTGATGGTCCTTTAAGGTTTGCCACTAAAGTCATTTTCAATGACACTTTTGGTGAGGGTCGTTAAAGGCTAGTCACTAATTCTCTCTTTGGTGAAACTTTTGATGAGGGTCTTTAAAGGCTCATCACTAATTCTCTCTTTGGTGACACTTCTACTGATGATCTTTTATTGTGTTATGAAACCAATTCAAGGAAAGATAGAATATATAGATCAACGCCTTAGAATTCAACCTCTTCGAGGGGGAAACCTCCTTTACATTACATAGATGAACAATTCTTCGATGATTCAAATGACAAAACCTTCTTTCTATATATAGGAGTCTAAGGAGTCACAATATAACCCAGCCGACCTAACAATAATAATATAAAGCCACAAAAATAGCAATAGAGGGATTCTATGGGGCATAGTAATAACAATATGGGGATAATAGGGGCACAACAATATTAATAAGGGGTGCAACTACAATAGTAATGGGGTAATCACTAGTATTATAGGGACCCAACATGCCCCTCTCCTTCAAAAAGGTGTTTTCCTCAACCCTTGAGTATTTTTGGATGCTTCTGTATAAAATTCTCATCCTCCCATGTGGAATCTTTAGCGGATAAGTTCTTCCACTTGATAAGATACTCCGAAACTGATCGATTCCATAGCTATCATGTTCTTATTTCTGTGACTGCTTCCGATTCCAATATAATTTTTCCTTCCTCCTCAAGCTCTAGCAATATTGTTTGAACTGGGAGCTTGTCGCCTATAACCCTCTTTAAACATGAAACATGGAAAACTGGGTGCAATCGAGAAGTTGCAGGAAGCTCCAATTTTTATGCCATAGTACCAATCTTTTGCAACACCTTGTATGGACCATAATACTTTGGTGTTAATTTATTATCATTCTTAGCTTCCTTGAGGGACATTTACTTATATGGTTGTAGCCGTAGGAATAACCAATCACCCACATCAAAACTTCTTTCGTTGTGATGTTGATCTGCCTATTATTTCATTCTATTCTGTGCCAACACGAGGTTATCCTTTAAGAGTTGGAGGACTTGTTGTTGATGTTCGATGTGATGTTCCACTGCTTGAACCTTAGAATTTTCTCTTAAATATGATGTGATGGGTGGTGGATGATATCCGTAAAGTGATATAAATCGGGTCATTTTTGATGTTGTATCGAAGGAAGTGTTGTACCACCATTCAGCCAGAGGCAACCATTTGACCCATTGTGTCTGTTCATCAGATACAAAGAAACGAAGATATCCTTCCAAACATTTTTTTACTATCTCAGTTTTCCCATCAGATTGAGGATGATAAGATGAGCTATTAGCTAACTAAGTACCAAGACAAGAAAATAATTATGTCCAAACTTTTATAGTGAAAATGGGATCTCTGTCACTTACAATAATCTTTGGATTTCCATGTAGCTTTTGAATTGTTTCCATAAATGCAATAGAAACTGTACTGCCTTTAAATGGATGTGATAATGCACAAAAGTGTGCATACTTGGTAAGTCTGTCAACTACCACCATGATGACACTCTTTCCCTCAAACTTGGGTAAACCTGTGATAAAATCCATTGAAAACTCCTCCCAACGTTGGCTTGGAATGGATAAAGGTTGCAATAGGCCTCGTGTCTTAATTGTTTCAACTTTATTTTGTTGGCAAACCAAACATTCCACCACAAATTTTCGAATACCCGATTTAAGGCCATCCCAAATTCCTTCTTAACCCTGTGGTAAGTTTTTAAAAATCCTAAGTGCCCTCCTAAGGGAGAAGTGTGCAATTCCATAAGAATATTTTGTTTTAGTTGGGAATTCTTACATAGGTATAAGCGATCTTTGTACCATAAAGAATCATTTTGCCAGCTAAATGTATCAGACATACTGGAATCTTGTTGTAACTTTCGAATAAGTGCCCACACTTCTAAATCATTCTTCCATTCCTCCCTTGCTTCATTTATCCAATCTGGTTGGATAATAGAAATGGCGCACAACAATGCTTCCACATCCCCATCCTTTCTTGAGAGTGCATCTGCCACCACATTTTGCTTCCCTTTTTTGTAGATGATTTCAAAGTCATAACCCAACATCTTTGTGACCCACTTTTGTTGCTCTTCAGAGGATAATATTTTTTCTAAAAAGTATTTAAGGCTATCATGATTCGTTTTTACCTTGAAGTGTCTTCCCATTAGGTAAGGTCACCATTTCTTAAGTGCATGGAGTATTGCCAACATTTCCTTCTCACAAATAGCTTTGTGTAAAAACTTTCCCTTGATTGGACAACTTTCAAAAGTAATGGGTCTTTCATCTTGCATTAAAACAACACCAATTCCATTTCCTGAAGTATCACATTACACAATAAATGTTTTTTTGAAGTCTGGTGTAGCTAAGACCAGTGCTTGGCACATTGCCTCTTTAAGATGTTCGAAGGCCTTTGTTGTTTCTGGAGTCCATGAAAATGCATCTTTCTTTAATAATGTTGTTAGAGGTGCTACAATTCTCCCATAAATATTAAAAATCTTGCGATAATACCCTGTAAACCCGAGAAATCCTCACAGATGCTTTATGGATGTGGATATTTTCCATTCCTTAATGGCTTTAATTTTGTTAGGGTCTACCTTAACTCCTTCATGAGATACAATATGACCCAGATATTCCACCTCTTGTACTCCAAAGAAACATTTGGATATTTTTGCATATAATTGTTTCTCCTCCAATATTTGTAGCACCCTGTCAACATGTTCAACATGATCCTTCCAAGACTTGCTATAGATTAGTATATCATCAAAAAATACTAACACAAATTTTCTAAGGAATGGTTTGAAAATTGAATTCATCAAACCTTGAAATGTTGAAGGTGCATTGGTAAGGCCAAAAGGCATGACCAAAAATTCATAATGACCCTCATGAGTTCTTAATGCTATTTTCGGAAAGTCTTCAGTCTTCATTCTGATTTGATGATATCCTGAACGAAGATCCAACTTGGTGAAGTAAATTGATCCATGCAATTCATCCAGTAATTCATCAATGACTGGAATGGGAAACTTATCTTTAATAGTGAGCTTGTTGAGCTCCCTATAACCGAGACACATGTGCCATGATCTATCCTTCTTGTGCACTAATACTACTAGAGCAGAGAAGGAACTTTGACTTGGTTGAATTATACCAGCCTCTAGCATTTCTGCAACCATATGTTCAATTTCACTCTTTTGGGCATAGGGATATCTGTACAGCCTGATGTTTGGAGGAGCACTTCCTAGAATTAGATGAATAGCATGATCATGATCACGAGTAGGTGGGAGACCTTTGGGAGTCTCAAATACCTTGGAATTATTGTCCAAGACTTCTTGGAGATCTGGAGAAATAGATGATTGCAATGTGGAAATATCTAGCGAACATAATTGTGCAGTTACACCCCTTTGTTCCTTTTTTAGAAGCTTTGTCATACCGTCAGAGCTAATTATCTTTCTTGGTTTCCCTGCAATACCCCTTGATTCAACTTCCTTTCCTTCCACAGAAAATTTCATGAAAATTTCTTGAAAATTAAAAGCTTGAAGAGAAATTCTTCGGTGCAAATCACAAGATAAATCATTTGTCGACGCGTTTCAAACCAACAAGTGTGGTTCATCGTCAGGACAAGTTGAAGAAACAGATCCAACTTAGCATGTTAAATAGTCTGAGCAGAGACTCCAACGATGATCTTGATTAACGTCTAATTTTGACTTTAGGACTAGAGTCAAGATTTAATGGAAATTAGTTAAATTATGTGAATAAATAAAAATATAAAATAATTTAAAAATTGTTAAAGGTTAGTTAGAAAGTTATTAAAAAATTATAATTTGTTTTTAAATGGGACTTAAAGTATAAATAATATGTATATATATACAAAGGTTAGTTAGAAACTTATTGGAATAATAAAAATAATAGTGAATAAAGTTTAATTACGAATGTTATAAAAGGTAAAAGGATTTTATTTCATTTTAAATTAATAAATAAATGAGAATAAAATAAAAATAATAATAAAAATAAAAAATAAAAAATAATGAAAAGTTAATAAAACAAGCGAGCGACAAAAAAAAAGCATATATATATATATATATATATATATATATATATATATATATATATATATATATATATATATATATATATATATATATATATATATATATATATATATATATATATATATATAAACGGAGTCGAAATGAGAAACCCTAGGAGGAAGGAAAAAAAAAAGTCGCCCAGGAAAAACAACGAAATAAAGGGGAACCAACGAAAGCAAGAGAGGGCAAGTCTAGGAAGAAAGGGTCAGGATCCAGTAGCTACTAATCTTCCAACCGTCATCTCTATTGAGATTGCTCAGCCTTCTTTCAATTTCAATAGCTTCTCTGAATTTATGGTGATGGAACGGAGCAACCCTGGCAATAACCTTGGCCTCATCAATACACACCTGATGCTTGGTCTTTTCCGCATGCTCTGCTAACGCTGAAGACTTGGTTCTTCCATGTCTTAGGTCCACTGCATGTTCACTAATCCTTTGAAGGATGGAGCGTCGTGTTTCCCCAATACAGGGGGTCCCACAAGAACAGGGGATCAAGTAGACACCCTTCATATCTTTAGGATCAATGGGATCTTTCACTGATCTGAGGGATTTGTGAATAGTGTTGAGGGGCCTGAAGGTTGAGGGACCCCATATATTGGGGAAACAGGACGCTCCATCCATCAAAGGATTAGTGAACATGCAATGGACCTAAGACATGGAAGAACCAAGTCTTCAGCGTTAGCATAGCATGCGAAAAAGACCAAGCATCAGGTGTGTATTGAGGAGGCCAAGGTTATTGCTAGGGTTGCTCCATTCCATCACCGTAAATTCAGAGAAGCTATTGAAATTGAAAGAAGGCCGAGCAATCTCAATAGAGATGATGGCTGGAAGATCAGTAGCTGCTGGATCCCGGCCCTTTCTTCCTAGACTTGTCGTGTCTTGCTTTCGTTGGTTCCCCTTTATTTCGTTGTTTTTCCTGCACGCCTTTTTTTTTTCTCCTTCCTCCTAGGGTTTCTCATTTCGACTCTGTTTATATATATATGTTTTTTTTTTTTGTTACTCACTTGTTTTATTTAATTTTCATTATTTATTATTATTATTATTATTATTACTACTTTTTTTTTCTTTTTTTTTTTTTCTTTTTTTCCGCTCGCTTGTTTTATTCATTTTAATTAATTTATTCATGTATTTTATTTTTCGCTCGCTTGATTTATTTACTTTAATTAATTTATTTAATTTGCATTCTTATTATTATTATTGTTGTTGTTGTTATTGTTGTTGTTGTTGTTGTTATTATTATTATTATTATAGTTATATTGATTTATTGAGTCATTTATGATTTAGTGTTTTTTGTTTTTTTTTTTAACTATTTATTTATCTATCTATTTATTTTTATTTTTACTTATTTATTTATTTATTTATTCTTTTATTTATTTATTTGTTTTTATTTGTTTTTATTTGTTTTTATTTATCTATTTATTTATTTTGAATTTATTTATTTATTTAAAATGAAATAAAATATTTTTACCTTTTATTAATTTCGTAATTAAACTTTATTCACTATTATTTTTATTTTTCCAATAAGTTTCTAACTAACCTTTGTATATATATACATATTATTTATACTTTAAGTCCCATTTAAAAACAAATTATAATTTTTTAATAAATTTCTAACTAACCTTTAACAATTTTTAAATTATTTTATATTTTTATTTAGTCACGTAATTTAACTAATTTCCATTAAATCTTGACTCTGGTCCTAAAGTCAAAATTAGTCGTAGTCAAGATCACCGTTGGAGTCTCTGCCCAGATTATTTAACATGCTAAGCTGGATCTGTTTCTTCAACCTGTCCTGACGATGAACCACACTTGTTGGTTCGAAATGCGTCGACAAATGATTTATCTTGTGATTTACGCCGAAGAATTTCTCATAAAACGTATATGGATCATAGAAGCCTCAATTCAACAAATTAAAATCTATTGTACCAAAGGATTGTATCCATTGGACTCCTAGTACAACATCAGCACCTCCCATTGGAATGGAAAGCATTGGAATAGTTAATACATATTCTCCCATCGATAACTTGATATTATGGCACTTTCCAGAGAAATTTATTGTTCCTCCATTTGCAACCAACACTTGACACTCTGGTGCTGGATATAAGAAGCAATTCAATTCTTTTGCTACCTTACAATGAATAAAATTGTGGGTACTTCCTAAATCAATCAACACTATTACCTTTTTCTTCTTGATTTGTCCTTCTATCTTGATGATTTGAGGAGTGGTAATTCCCGCCAATGCATTACAAGATATGGTTAGATTCATTTCTTCTTTATCTAGGATTTGTTCCTGGAGTATATCCTTTTCTTTTAACCCTTCTTGCTCCTTTTCTTTTTGCTCTTCGCAATCTATGTAGAATAATTTCTTCTTAGCACACTTACGACCTTTAGTGTATTTGTTATCACAACTGTAACAAAGCCCTTTTGCTCTTTTTTCTTCCAATTGCTGTGGTGTAAAACTTATAGGTTGTGAAAGACTAGGGGCAAGAACACTTCCATCTTTATAGTTGTGAGTGGTATGCTTCCTGGTTGCCATAATTTTGCTTTCCATTTTTCTTGCTAACCTGAATGCCTTCTCTAATGAACCAGGTTCCCAAAGGCGAACATCATGTTGGATATTATCCTTTAAAGATCCTATGAACACATCAATCCTATGCTCCTCTGGAATATTTTTTACCCTTATGTTCAATTTTTGGAACTCCTCAATGCGCTCCATTATTGAACCCTTTTGTTTGAGACTTATCAATTGGCTAAAAAAAGTGTTTCTTTTTGTATCCTCATAATGTGTTGTCATTTCTTCCGTAAATATTACCCAAGTGATAATTTTTTTACGAGAGCAAAGCCATTGATAACATACAAACTAATTTGGTTCCAAATATAAAGTTGCAATACGTACCTTTTGTGGATTTTTCACATTATTGAGATCGAAAAATTGCTCCATATGTAATATCCATGTTGTGGGATCCTTGCCATCAAAATTCCTCATATCGATTTTTGGAATATGGTGGGTCTTCAATCCCACATTAGAGTCTAAGAAATCATGATTAACATTTCTTTTGTTCGCATCATGAGTTTCCTTTACTACCTTTTCACCATTAGTAAGTATGTTATGAAACCAGCTCAAGAAAAGATAGAAAAGATAGATCAACGCCTTAGAAGTCAGCCTCTCGAGGGGGAAACCTCCTCTACATTACATAAATGAAAAATTCTTGGATGATTCAAATGACAAAACCTACTTTCTATATATAGGAGTCTATGGAGTCACAATATAATCCAGCCGACCTAACAATAATAATATAAAGCCACAAAAATAACAATAGAGGGATTCTATGGGCACATCAATAACAGTATGGGGCAAATGGGGGCACAACAATATAAATAAGGGGTATAACTACAATAGTAATGGGGTAATTACTAGTATTATAGGGACCCAACATGCCCCTCTCCTTCAAAAAAGTGTTGTCCTCAACGCTTGAGTAGTTCTGGATACTTCTGCATAAAATTCTCATCCTCCCATGTGGAATCTTCGGCGGATAAGTTCTTCCACTTGATAAGGTACTCTGAAATTGATCGATTTCGTAGCTGTCGAGTTCTTATTTCTATAACTGCTTCCGGTTCCAATATAATTTTTCCTTCCTCGTCAAGTTCTGGCAATATTGTTTGAACTGGGAGCATGTTGCCTATAACCTTCTTTAAGCATGAAACATGGAAAACTGGGTGCAATCGAGAAGCTGCAGGAAGCTCCAATTTGTATGCCATAGTACCAATCTTTTGCAACACCTTGTATGGACCATAATATTTTGGTGATAATTTATTATCCTTCTTAGCTTGCTTGAGGGAAATTTTCTTATATGGTTGTAGCCGTAGGAATACCCAATCACCTACATCAAAACTTCTTTCACTGTGATGTTGATCTGCCTGTTGTTTCATTCTATTCTGTGCCAACACGAGGTTATCCTTTAAGAGTTGGAGGACTTGTTCTTGATGTTCGATGTGATGTTCCACTGCCTGAACCTTAGAATTTTGTCTTAAATATGATGTGATGGATGGTGGTTGATACCCATAAAGTGCCATAAATGGCGTCATTTTTGTTGCTATATGAAAGGAAGTGTTATACCCCCATTCAGCCAGAGGCAACCATTTGACCCATTGTGTCTGTTTATCAGATACAAAGCAACGAAGATATCCTTCCAGACATTTCTTTACTATCTCAGTTTGCCCATCAGATTGAGGATGATAAGATGAGCTATGAGCTAACTGAGTACCAAGACAAGAAAATAATTGTGTCCAAAAATTTCTAGTGAAAATGGGATCTCTGTCACTTACAATAATCTTTGGGTTTCCATGTAGCTTTTGAATTGTTTCCATAAATGCAGTAGAAATTGTACTAGCTTTAAATGGATGTGATAATGCACAAAAGTGTGCATACTTGGTAAGTCTGTCAACTACCACCATGATGACACTCTTTCCCTCAGACATGGCTAAACCTGTGATAAAATCCATTGATACCTCCTCCCAACATTGGCTTGGAATGGATAAAGGTTGTAATAGACCTGGTGTCTTAATTGTTTCAACTTTATTTTGTTGGCAAACCAAACATTCTGCCACAAACTTTTGAATATATGATTTAAGGCCATCCCAAAAAAATTCCTTCTTAACCCTGTGGTAAGTATTTAAAAATCTTGAGTGCCCTCCTAAGGGAGAAGTGTGCAATTCCATAAGAATCTTTTGTTTTAGCTGGGAATTCTTACAGAGGTATAAGCGATCTTTGTACCATAACGAATCATTTTTCCAGCTAAATGTATCAAACGTACTGTAATCTTGTTGTAGCTTTCGAATAAGTGCCCACACTTCTTCGTCATTCTTCCATTCCTCCCTTCCTTCATTTATCCAATCTGGTTGGATGATAGAAATAGCACACAACAATGCTTCCACATCCTCATCCTTCCTTGAGAGTGCATCTGCCACCACATTTTGCTTCCCTTTTTTGTAGATGATTTCAAATTCATAACCCAACATCTTTGTGACCCACTTTTGTTGCTCTTCAGAGGATAATCTTTGTTCTAAAAAGTATTTAAGGCTATCATGATCCGTTTCTACCTTGAAGTGTCTTCCCATTAGGTAGCGTCGCTATTTCTTAAGTGCATGGAGTATTGCCAACATTTCCTTCTCATAAATAGCTTTACTTAGAAACTTTCCCTTGATTGGACGACTTTCAAAAGCAATGGGTCTTTCATCTTGCATTAGAACAGCACCAATTCCATTTCCTGAAGCATCACATTCCACAATAAAGATTTTTGTGAAGTCTGGTGTAGCTAAGACCGGTGCTTGGCACATTGCCTCGTTAAGATGTTCAAAGGCCTTTGTTGCTTCCGGAGTCCATGAAAATGCATCTTTCTTCAATAATGTCGTTAGAGGTGCTGCAATTCTCCCATAATTCTTAACAAACTTGCGATAATACCCTATCAACCCAAGAAATCCGCACAAATGCTTTATGGATGTGGGTATTTTCCATTCCTTAGTGGCTTTAATTTTGGTAGGGTCTACCTTAACTCCTTCATGAGATACAATATGACCCAAATATTCTACCTCCTGAACTCCAAAGAAACATTTGGATCTTTTTGCATATAATTGTTTCTCCTCCAATAGTTGTAGCACCCTGTCAACATGTTCAACATGATCCTTCCAAGACTTGTTATAGATAAGTATATCATCAAAAAATACTAACACAAATTTTCTAAGGAATGGTTTGAAAATTGAATTCATCAAACCTTGAAATGTTGAAGGTGCATTGGTAAGGCCAAAAGGCATGACCAGAAATTCATAATGACCCTCATGAGTTCTAAATGTCATTTTCAGAATGTCTTCAATCTTCATTCTGATTTGATGATATCCTAAATGCATATCCAACTTGGTGAAGTAAATTTATCCATGCAATTCATCCAGTAATTCATCAATGACAGGAATGGGGAACTTATCTTTGATAGTGAGCTTGTTGAGCTCCCTATAATCAGGACACATGCACCATGATCCATCCTTCTTGTGCACCAATACTACTGGAGCAGAGAAAGAACTTTTACTCGGTTGAATTATATCAGCCTCTAACATTTCTGCAACCATACGTTCAATTTCACTTTTTTGGACATAGGGATATCTGTACGGCCTGATGTTTGGAGGAACACTTTCTGGAATCAGATGAATAGCATGATCATGATCACGCATAGGTGGGAGACATTTGGGAGTCTCAAATACCTTGGAATGATTATCCAGGACTTTTTGGAGATCTAGAGAAACAGATGATTCTAATGTGGAAACATCTAGTGAACATAATTGTGCAATTACACCCCTTTGCTCCTTTTTTAGAAGCTTTGTCATACCATTAGAGCTGATTATCTTTCCTGGTTTCCCTGCAATACCCCTTAATTCAACTTCCTTTCCTTCCATAGAAAATTTGATGAAAAGTTCTTGAAAATTAAAATCTATTGTACCCAAGGATTGTAGCCATTGGACTCCTAGTACAACATCAGAACCTCCCATTGGAATGGAAAGCATTGGGCTAGTCAATACATATTCTCCCATGGATAGCTTGATATTATGGCACTTTCCAGAGAAATTTATTGTTCCTCCATTTGCAATCATCACTTGACACTCTAGTGCTGGATATACGAAGAAATTCAATTCTTTTGCTACCCTACAATGAATAAAATTGTGGGTGCTTCCTGAATCAATCAGCACTATCACCTTTTTCTTCTTGATTTGTCCTTCTATCTTGATGGTTTGAGGAGTGGTAATTCTCGCCAATGCATTACAAGATATGGTCGGATTTATTTGTTCTTCATCTAGGCTTTGTTCCTGGAGCATATCCTATTCTTTTGACCCTTCTTGCTCCTTTTCTTCTTCCTCTTCACAATCTATGTAGAATAATTTCTTCTCAGCACACTTATGACCTTTAGTGTATTTGCTATCACAACTATAACAAAGCCCTTTTTCTCTTTTTTCTTCCAATTGTTGTGGTGTCAACCTTATAGGTTGTGGAAGACTAGGGCAACTGCACTTCCGTCTTTATAGTTGTGAGTGGTATGCTTCCTGGTTGCCATAATTTTGCTTTCCATTTTTCTTTCTAACCTGAATGCCTTATCTAATGAATCAGGTTCCCAAAGTCGAACATCATGTTTGATATTATCCTTTAGAGACCCTATGAACACGTCAATCCTATGCTGCTCTGGAATATTTGTTACCCTTATGTTCAATTTTTGGAACTCTTCAATGTGCTCCATTATTGAACCCTTTTGTTTGAGACTTATCAATTAGCTAAAAAAAGTGTTGCTTTTTGTATCCTCATAATGTGCTATCAATTCTTCTGTAAAAATTTCCCAAGTGATAAATTGTTTAGAGAGAAAAGCCATTGATACCATACAAATTGATTTGGTTCCAAATATAAAGTTTCCATACGTACCTTTTGTGTGTTTTGCACATTATTGAGATCGAAGACTGCTCCATCTGTAATATCCATGTGGCGGGATCCTTGCCATAAAACTTCCTCATATCGATTTTTAGAATATGGTGGGTCTTTGATCCAACATTAGAGTCTATGAAATCATGATTAACATTTCTTTTGTTCACATCATGAGTTTCGTTTACAACCTTTTCACCATTAGTAAGTATTTCTTGTAGAAAATTTATCAAATATGTCTTCAAATCTGTCCTCGAATCTATCTTCAGATCATCCATCTTAGCTTCCATGCCCTTTATCTTAGATTCCACGCCATTTATCTTAGCATCTGTTAGCTTTTGTGAGCTTGACATTTGTTGCACTTGTTCTTGTAATTTTGATATATCATGTAGCATTTCTTCCTCTTCTTCATGAGTCATGCTAGAGCTTTTAGGTTCCTTACTAGGTGTTTTCATTTTCTTTCCTCAGGGCATCGATTACCGATAATAATGCTTTACTATGCCCTTTGAATTCCCTCAAACCAAGCTTATGCAAAAATAAAAAATAAAAACTACACACCTTTTTTTTACCTTTTAGAAGCCTGATATTGAATCTGATGTATCTCTGTAATTTCGAATCATGCAGTTCTGAAATTTTGACTTGTAGTAGCCTTCTATGTCCTATTCCTAATGCCACTAGTCTGATCCAAATTGGATTCTCCAAGAAAGAGTTATGCTCAATATCCTGCAGTGACCTGATTATAGACTAGTTCAGTAGAGAAAACTTGTATGAAGTGCCACGTGTCACTGTTTCAACCTTTGACTCTGAGAAATATATAAAAGAAAGCTACAGTCCGTCCTCTTTTTGTAACTTCTTACGAAATTTCAATCTGATTCTTAGAAAGAAAGTTATGACGATTTTTCCCAGGTCACCTGTTTTGAGTGTAATTCAGGAGTCTGCAAAAGGACCAACTTCCTGAGATCATATCTCCGGAAATATCGCGCGAAAAGCTCTAAACTTCTGACCCAAGGTTCAGCACGATTTCTTCTCAAATGGGTTTCTTTTAAAACTTCTGAAACGTCACAGACAAAACGTTATAGCGAAAATTCCAGGATGACCTGTTTGGAGCAACGAAACCCTAGAATCCAAAGCTCTGATACCAAATGTTATGAAACCAGCTCAAGAAAAGATAGAAAAGATAGATCAACGCCTTAGAAGGCAGCCTCTTCGAGGGGGAAACCTACTTTACATTACACAAATGAACAATTCTTGGATGATTCAAATGACAAAACGTCCTTTCTATATATAGGAGTCTATGGAGTCACAATATAATCCAGCCGACCTAACAATAATAATATAAAGCCACAAAAATAACAATAGAGGGATTCTATGGGCACATCAATAACAATATGGGGGAAATGGGGGCACAAAAATATAAATAAGAGGTATAACTACAATAGTAATAGGGTAATTACTAGTATTATAGGGACCCAACAAAGTATTTCTTATAGAGAATTTGTCAAATCTGTCTTCAAATCTGCCATGCCTGTCTTCAAATCTATCTTCAAATCATCCATCTTAGCTTCCATGCCATTTATCTAAGATTCCACGCCATTTATCTTAGCTTCTGTTAGCTTTTGTGAGAGTGACATTTGTTGCACTTGTTCTTGTAATTTTGATATATCATGTAGCATTTCTTCCTCTTCTTCATGAGTCATGCTAGAGATTTCAGGTCGCTTACTAGGTGTTTGCATTTTCTTTCCTCAAGGTATCAATTACCGATAATAATGCTCTACTATGTGCTTTGAATTCCTTCAGAATAATTTTTCAAACCAAGATTAAGCAAAAAATTTAAAAAATATACACACCTTTTTTCACTTTGTAGGAGCTCGATATTGCCTCTGATGTATCTCTGTACTTTCTAATCATCCAGTTGTGAAATTTTGAACCACAGTAGCCATCTATGTCGTCTTTCCAATGCCACCAGTCTGACCCAAATTGGATTCTCCAAGGAAGAGTTATGCGAAATCTCCCACATTGACTTGATTATAGACTAGTCCAATAGAGCAAACTTGTACGACGTGCCACGAGTCACTGTTTCGACCTTTGGTTCTAAAAAAATATCTAAAAAAACTAAAATATGTCCTATTTTTGTAACTTCTTACAAAATTTCAATCCGATGCTCAGAGAGAAAGTTATGAAAATTTTCCCTAGGTCACCTTTTTGGAATGTAATTCAGCAATCTGCAAAAAGACCAACTTCCTTATATCATATCTCCGCAACTATAGCTCAAAAAGCTCTGAAATTTAGACCCAAGGTTCAACGCAATGTCTTCTCAAGTAGGTTTTATTAGCTTCTAAAACGTTTCAAAAACAAAGTTGTAGTGAAAATTCCACGATGACCTATTTGGAGCAGCGAAACACTAGAATCCAAAGCTCTGATACCAAATGTTATGAAACCAGCTCAAGAAAAGATAGAAAAGATAGATCAATGCCTTAGAATTCAACCTCTTTGAGGGGGCAAGCTCCTTTACATTACATAAATGAATAATTCTTCGATGATTCAAATGAAAAAACCTCCTTTCTATATATAGCAGTCTAAGGATTCACAATAAAACCCAGCCGACCTAACAATAATAATATAAAGCCACAAAAATAATAATAGAGGTATTCTATGGGGCACAGTAATAACAATATGGGGATAATAGGGGCACAACAATATTAATAAGGGGTGCAACTACAATAGTAATGGGGTAATCACTAGTATTATAGGGACCCAACATATTGACCCTCAACAATGCTATTTTTGGTTACTTTTGGTGTTGGTCAAAAGATGTTCATCATCATTGACTATTCCAATGATTTTTTGATGACGATATGTACCTGTTACTAAATTTTTTGTCAAAAGGTAATGATTTAAGATCATCGTTGTGGAGTCCTTTCCATTATGTGTCCAAGGCCATATTGGTTAGAATAAGTCAATTTGTTAAGAAGTAATTAGTGTGTATCATTTCACTCAAGTCATAAGAATATAGTTTTCATATGAGTCAACACATGATTCATCTATACTAGGTTTATTATCTAGAAAATTCCCTTTACATGAAATTCCACTAGTGTGTGTAGGAACTATATTATTTAATACACATTCAAGATTTTGCAATTCTATTAATCAGAGAGACCTAACACTCCTCTACACTCATGGCACACCTCAACATGCTTTGGAACACACTAACATTCCTTGGCACCTCACATGTCTTGGAACATCTTTGTACCTGGAGCATCTTTGTACCTAGAAAATCTTGCTATGAGTAGGACACGCAAGCAAATGTTGGCATGCCCTAGGATAGCATAGAACTACCCTATCATGTGTTGGCATGCCCTGTAGTCCCTAGCATGCCCTACAACACCTTGGAATAATATTTCATTGACATACATTAGCACTTGGCACACATTGGCACTTGGCATGTATTGGAACATATTATTATTGTGCATAACATGCCCCTTTTGAAAAAGATAAAGTACCAACTTATTAACCCTCTTATATGTTCATTTCCTTTCATTTTAGCTTGGTTAATATTCCTTTTGTTGCCTTGAAACTCCCTGACGCATATTGGCATACTTTGGCACCCTGCACATCCTAGCATGTCTTAGCATTTGGCATGCTTTGGCATACCTTGTCACTATTTATAACATGTTGGCATACCTCGGAACTATCTATCACACTATAGCACTTCTTGACATGCCCTATTATTCCCTGACATGCCTTACCCGTGCTTAGCATACCTTGTAACTCCCTCCTTGGCATGACAACTAGCCCTCATTGACACTCCCTAACACACCCTCATTTTCATTCACTTCCATGCATTTTGACCTAGCGCTCCCTTGTATTTTCATAGTACTCCCTAACAATCCTCAACATGCATTGGCACTCTCTAGCACAACTTATCACTCTTTGACATGTTATTCCACTTCATATCATGCATCACACTCCTGGACACACATTGAAACTTGGCACATGTTGGCACTTGGCAAGTCTTAGCATGTTTGGCATGCATTGAGCTGACTTGGTATACTTTGGCATGGTTTAATATTAAATTTATTTGAGATCAATTATCAGAAAGTAGATGAGAAGCAACAGAGGAAGATTTGGCACTTAGAATGCATTGACCCTTGGATCTTAGCACCTATTGGCACCTAGTGTTGGTGTGCCTAGCATGCCCCTCATGGAAAAGGTAAATTGATGACTTATTAACACTATTATCTGTTCATTTCCTTGTAGTTTAACTTGTTCCTCCCTTTGTTGCCTTGACAGTCCCTGACATGCATTTTCACACCCTCGCACATCGTGGCAGGCCTTAGCACTTGGCACATCTTAGCTTGTTTGACATGCCTTCATACTATCTGGCACATGTTTGCATGCCCTAGAATTCCCTAACATAGCTTGGCAGTCATGCCCTCATAGCTAGTATTACATTTTTCCATGACTTGGGAACCTTACATTCCTAGAACACATTGGCACTCCCTAGTTTTCATGCCCTCATAGATAGCTTTACTTTTTTTGCCACTTGGGAACCCAACCAATTCATTAGCAAAACAATAGTGTGCCCAACCCAAAGTCTCCTTTTCTCTGAATTTGTTTTGTCCATGACTTATCACAGTCATAGGACTGCCTCCTGCAAGTCCTATTATGAACTTCTCCTAAAACACTTCATCCTTGGGACACATGGAATTCACTGACACTCCTTGGCACACGCTTAGTTTATTCGTTCACTTCCAAGCATTTTGACCTAGTTCTCCCTTGTGTTCCCCTGACACACCCTAAAACTCCTCAACATCCATTGACACTTTATGCCATGTGTTAGCACACCTTTTCATTCCTTGGCATGCCCTGACACTCCTTATCTATCATGCCCTCAGAGCTACCCTTACTTTTTTTAAGACTTGGGAACCCAACCAAGTATAGCCTCGACTACAACAACTGAACCAAGTTATAGTTACTATAATTAGACCATTCCTTGTTCACCTAAGAACTACCTATAACACATCTTAGGTTACTCATGTCCAATCTCAACTCATCCCACATAACAAGTTACTAATTCAAGGCTCACGTCCAACCATGGCCATAAAACAACTAAGAAACATAGTTTACATCTTGACATGCCATAGCACCGGGTACATCTAACAATCCCTTATCCCTATGTGGTGTGTGTTAACATCCCCTGCATTTCTTGGCATGCTTTTCACTCCCTATCATACCATAGCACTCCTTGACATGCCCTGGAAGTCTAGCATGACTTAGCACTGGCTAACATATAACCTTGTCACTCCCTCCTTAGAACACTTGGAACTCATTGACACCGCCTATTACAAAGTCTTATCTCTTCATTTCCATGCATTTTGAGCTAGTTCTTCCTTGTGTTTTTGTGGCACTCCCTAACATTCACTGGCATGCATTGGCACACCCTGGAACCTAGAACATCTTGGCATGTTTCCCTATCACTCTCACATTCCTTGGCACTACCTACCGTATATTGTGACTCCCTCCTTACCACATCTAGAACTCACTAACACTCCTTATCACACCACTCTTATTCATTCATTTCCATGTATTTGAAAATAATGATATCTTTTGTTTCCTTGGGACTCCATAACACTCCTTGGCATGCATTAGCATACCCTAGCACATGGCACATCTTGCCATGTTACCCTGGCCTCTAGCATGCCTTAGCACTGCCTGCCATAACTTGTTACTCTATCAGCACTCCTGTATCTCACTGGCACTTCCTGTCATAAACTCTTATTTGTTCATTTGCATGCATTAATTTGACCTAATGCTCCCCTATGTTTCCCTGGCACTCCCTAACACTTCCTAATACATGTTAACATACCCTGGAACTTGTCACATCTTCACTGCATGTCACCCTAGCAATCTAGCGTGACTTAGTGTAGCCTAGCCCACCATGTCACTCTCTCCTTAGCACACTTGGAACGCGCTGACACTCCTTGTCACACACTCATATTCATTCATTTTCATGCATTTTGACCTAGTTATCCCTTTTTCTTTCCTGGAACTCTCTAACACTTCTTAGCACGCATTGGCACACCTTGGTGCTTGGCACATCTTGTTATGATTCCCTAGCACTCTAGCATGCCTTAGCATTGCATAACATACCTTTCCACTCCTTCCTTAGCACACCTTGAACTCGTTGACACTTCATTTCCATGCATTTGAAACTAGTGTTCCCTTGTGTTTCCTTGGAACTTGGCCCTAACACTCCCTAGCATGCAATCACGCCATACCCTGGCACCTGGCACATCCACATCTTGGCATGCATTAGCATTTGGCTTGTCTTAACATGCCTAACATTCCTTGGAATTGCCTAGCATGTGTTAGTACTTCCTAGTACACCTTGGCATGACTCCCTAATTATCATGCCCTCATAGATAGCTTTACTATTTTTGCAACTTGGGAACCCAACCAAGTCATTGGAAAAACAATGTTGTGCCCAACCCAAAGTCTCCCTTTGTCTGAAACAGGTTTGAACAACCCCTTATAATTGTAACCATAGACTTTCCTCCTACAATTCCTATTTTTTCCTTCTCCTAACACACTTTGTCCTTGGGAAACCAGGAATTCATTGACACTCCTTGGCACACACACTTATCTGTTCATTTCCATGTATTTTGACCTAGTGATCTAAAAATGAGATCTTAGACTAATATTAACGTATTACAGACTCATGTGAAGGATTTTCCTATATTATTTAGTGCAACAGATCGAAAAGATTGTGAATAATATAGACAATGAAGTAGTTAAAGAAACATAATAGACATACACACATAACACAACAAAATAATCAAGGACTTCATCCAAAACTCCTAGGCTATATCTCTTGGTCCAGCCTTCAGTGGTGACCTCTCCATTATGCCTTCAAGAGCAGAGTTTTATAAAAGTGAGCTCAATTTGAGTCTCAACACAACAGATATAAAACAGCAGGAGTTTACTTGAATCCCTCAAGTCTCTCTGAGTACACAGACTCTCCCTCTCGCTTTCTGTCTCTGTCTTCTCTCTATCTCAACACTGACTATCTCTGTCTCTGTCATTTAGTGGCTTTTAAACCAATCGATGTTTGTCTGTTCGGTTTCCCTTTTTGGCTCTCTGGCTCCCGACCTCTTTCTGCTCAAATCCCCTCTGAGCATTAAACAATCATTTGTTAAACGTCTTCAGGGAAGGTGGCCACCCGTTCTACAACTAGAGGGACCATCGGTGCATTAGAAATCCCAAAACAATCATTCTCTGTTTACACAGAGAAATACACAAAACACTGTAAAAATATGCCAAAACCCCTTTTTCTAGACTTAAAATATTATTAATTCTATCCTAAACTCCACCAGCTCGCCTTTAGACCACAATCACAATCGCTTAGTCGTGGGTTCCTTTGTATTTGGGTTTATTATGAAAAATCTCAAATACAAAGTAAAACCCATAAACTAGCCATTTATCAGATTTGAAATATTATCGCATCTTCCCTATAACATCATCGGTCCACTTTTATATCATTATCACATATCCTTCTGGACCTCTGATCGTTGATTGCGCCGATCAGCCTTATCAGATATTGGTGCATTGCATAGTAGCTGGCCTCCTTGGCATCACCCCTTATGTAGTTGTGATGCGATATTGCGATATCATAATCGCATATCGCTGATCCTCCGAGCTGCGGGTTAAGCCCCATATCTATATATATATATATATATATATATATATATATTAGCGATGTGATATTGTGGTTGAACCTGGACCGTTGATTTATGCACTTGATTGATGGTCCTCGTCTAATCGCACTGCTCACTATCACACTCCCCATAAAGCCGCCTCGGATAGACTCCACCTACCACCACCGATTGTGATATGCCAATTAGATCTGGACCGTTGATTGGCCAGATCGGACGACTCCTGTGCAAAGTTGTTCAAGCCTCCGGTAGACTCTATTTCCTCTTTTTCTTCATGTTTTTCACTCCCGATAGTGTTTTCCGCCATTTTTAAAGGTTCATCCTTTTGCAATAGTTTTTCTTTTTGGAGACCTAGAGGGTTTTTTGGATCCATTTTGGATCATGCCTTCCCATTAAAAAGCTTCTGGACTACCAAAATCTAGTTTTTAATCATTAATCAAGTGAGGATAGAGATTCCTCACTTGTCCAATCTCTGTCCATCATGCAATGCTTGGTTTTGAACCTTTGAGTCTGATTCTGAGGTACTCAATATCCCCTCTACGTGTAGTTCTCACCTTCTTGTCCAGAACTATGTCTTCCTGCAACTCATTGAGATATTCAGGCAACAGATCATCAATACAAGGCAACTGACTTTGCTCTTAGAGATCTTCAATCAATGAAGGTTCAAACGGACTCAAGCTTTCTGCATTAACGACTGAATAGATATGCATGTAAGCTGGCAAATCAAGGCGAAAAACATTTTCACCAATTTTATAAAGTATATTGAAAGGCCCATACCTTATTGGCTTCAGCCTCTTACCTTCACCTTGCATTCTGTCTTTGCTAATGTACACCCGCACTTGATCACCAACTTGGAAGCTATGCTCAATTTGATGCTTATCATGCTTTTCCTTGTACTTGGCATGGCTTCTTTCCAGTTGTTCCTGCACTGCGTGGTGAATTTCTTAGATCTGTTCAATGAACTTGGTTGCTTTGTCCACATCACTGTGTCCATCGACTACTAGGCCCTTACCAAAGACAAAATCCAAGGGAGACTTTGGTTTAAAACCAAAACAAGTCTCAAAAGGAGATCTCTGAGTAAAAGAGTACTTGGCATGGTTGTAAGCATGTTGCACATAGCAAAAATGTTCATCCCAAAGCTTGGGATGGTTGCTTCAATAGCCCATGAGCAACTGGATCATTATCTTATTGACCACCTCTATTTGACCATATGTTTGAGGATCAAATGATGTGCTCTTCTTCAATATAGTGTTCATCAATTCCCACAGACTTGACCAAAAATTCCCAACAAATCGAGAATCTCGATCAGATACAATGGAAGTGGGTAACCCAAAATGAACCCATACATGCTAAAAGAACAACTTCGCTATTTGTTTAGCTGTAACCTGCTTGTTACAAGGTACCAAAATACACATTTTTCTGAACCTATCCACAATAACATATAAATAATCATGACCCTTTCTAGATTTTGGTAATCCCCCAACAAAGTCCATGGAAGCACTTTCCCAAGGATGAGAAGGAACTGGAAGTGGAGTTTACAAACCTAATTTTCTATTAATGGGCTTGCTTTTAGCACACGTAGTACACCCTTTGATATATCTAGAAACTGTCTCATGCATTCTTGGCCAATAGCAGAATCTTTGCAGTTGTGAAACTATTTTACTTACACCAAAATGACCTGATATAAGAGAAGTATGTGCTTCTCGGATTATGTTAACTCTTTCGTTTTGTGGAATGCATAAATTTCCCAAATGATACAAGAGTTGGTATTTAACATAATAATCCAATTCTTCTACTCGTTTTCCATGACTTAAGTTTCATATACATCTTTAAAATATACATCTTGAGCATATTGTTCAATGTAGCTTTCATGCATTATTGAGTTATGCTTAAGTATAGTAGATGCATTTCTGATTGGTCTGGATAACATATCTGCAAGATTATTGTGTATGCCCTTCTTATATCTGATGACAAGATGAAACAGTTGTAGAAAACCCATCCACCTATAGTGTCTTGATTGCTGCAGTTTAGTTTGTGAGTGCAAATATTGAAGTGGTTGATGATTTGTATGTATAATTATTTCTTTTCCCATTAGGCAATGTTTCCACTTTTCCACACTCTGCACGAATGCATACAATTCTTTATCATATGTGGGATAGTTAACTACTGCAGAATTAAATTTCTCAGAATGATAGCTTATGGGTTTACTGTGTTGCATCAACACTGCTCCCATGGCATAGTCACTGGCATCTGTTTGAATCTCAAATGGTCATTTAAGATCTGGCAGTGCTAGTACTGGTGCTATACTAATTTTTTCTTTTAAGGTGTCGAAGGCTTTCTACTATTTGCCTCCCCACTGAAACACCTTGTTCAATCCAGTTAAATCATGTAATGGAGCTGCAATCAAGGAAAAGTTAGCAATAAACTTTCTCCAATATTGTGCTGCTCCTAGGAATCTCCTAACTTCTGTAACAGATTTGGGTTTCGGCCAGTTCACAATGACTTCGACCTTAGAGGGATCTATCTTCAATTCACCACCCTTATAATATGACCCAAATAATTTAAAGATGTTTTTCCAAATTAACATTTTGATAACTTCACATAGAGATTTTCTCTTTCCAAAACATCTAAAGTCTACTTTACATGCTTCAAATGTTCTTCCCATGTTTTACTGAAAACAAGAATGTCATCTAAATATACAATTACAAAATCATCAATAAAAGGTTTGAGTACATCATTTATAACTCTCATGAAAGTGGCAGGAGCATTAGTTAAGCCAAAAGGCATAACCAACCATTCATACAACCCTTTCTTTGTCTTGAAGGTAGTCTTCCATGCATCTTGTTCTGTAACTCTGACATAATGATAGCCACTGCACAAGTCTAACTTGGAAAAGTAAACTGCTTCTTTCAATTGGTCTAATATATCATCAATGAAAGGAAGAGGATAACGATTCTTGATCATTATTTTATTCAGTGCAATGTAATCAATGCACATCCTCCATGAACCATCTTCCTTTCTCACTAGCACGATTGGAGATCCACATGGTGATGTGCTTGGTCCTATGAACCCTTTATTGAGCAACTCCTATACCTGCTTCTTGATCTCTGCATTCTCTAAAGCGGATAACATGTACATTCCGATGTTAGGCAATGGAGCATCTTGCTGGAAATGAATATCTTATACTATTTCCCTTTTGGGAGGCAGACCTTTAGGTTCATGAAATAGGATATCATATTCTGAAACAACTTTATTTCAATCAACTTTCTGTTTAGCATCACAGCCTTCAAATACATTGGTTCTATCAGGGTTCTTTTCCTTTACAACCATTAGTAAAAATTGCTTGCATGAATTTACAATTCTTTTCATCTGCCCTGAGTTTATGAGAGAACAATTATTTTTGAGTTTATGAGCTCTTACAATATACTCTATTGCATCTTTAGTGAGTTGATACGTATTTTCAGCTCTATAGAAAATGTCTTTTCTATCATACAAGTAAGGACTTCCTAAAACAATACCACATATATCCAAGGGAACTATATCTAACTCAACCTCATCTACAAATGTTGACCCAATAGCAAACCTAATTTTACATTGTCTTGTCACTTTTCGATTTGCTTTATCACATACCCAACCTAATGGATATGGATTCTTGTGAGTTGTTGTTAGCAATCCCAACTTCTTTACAATTGTTTCAGAAATCAAGTTTACTTGTGATCCACAATCGAATGAAGTATCAACCTTTTGATGCTTGGAAATAACTCTAATATGAAAAAGCTCATGTCTTTTCCTCTCATTATCTTCATTATCAATAGATTGTGCAGATTTAGTTGTAGATGCTTCAGAACTTTTACCTTTTATACTTGTGGCTGTGACTATTGTTTCATCACCTGAGTCTGACGTCGAGTCCTTCTGAATAGCAGCATTAGTGTTCTTCTTCTTACCACTGAACTTCTTAGGTTTCAGCTCCAAATGCAAAGACCAGCAGTGTTCATCATTGTGTCCATCCTTCATGCAGTGAGTGCATGAAGGTTTGTCCTTCCATACATCATTTGTCTTCCTCTCCTTCCGTTTCATCTTCTTCTTTTCCTTGTTCTTGCTTGCAGAGGGTTTTGATGATCCCCCAATTTCTGGGTTCACATTCTTGCCTCTAGCTTCTAGATGTGTAGCCTGAATTGGTACATCATCTAGGCTAGTGGGATTAAACATGAGAATGGTGTGCTTCAAATAGCCATGTAGACCACCTATATACATCAACAAAGTTTCAGGTGAGTCTTGATAGAGGCAAAAGTTCCCCTAGGGCTTTTTGGGTTGAAACCCTAGCAGACTGAAAGTTATCTATTCAAAGAAACATGCATTCACACAACCATTATGCTATTGTAAGAAAATTCTATGATAAGGCTACGTACCTTTGGTCCTACGTTTGAGAAGGCCCTTAGGGTCCAAACCCTTCTTGGAGTTCCCTTCTTCTCTTTTGTCCTGCAAAACAAACAATTCAAAGAACACAATAGTACCTGGACAAAAACTTATAAAGAAACCATCTTTATGTTACAAAGAAAGGTAGTTAGTTATGAAATCCAAACAACCATTTACATATGAATTCTAAACGTGAATATTTAAACATAAAGAAGATTCATTTCAGGAACCAAGACATGTGTTTCTTTTATTATAGACAAACAAAGTACATAAAAAGGAATATTTTCACCTGAGTCACCTTCAGTAGGCTCCAAGGAAAGCTTCCTTCCGGATCCGTTCCAGCCTCAAGCCTCTAACAAACTCCTTCCATGACTCTCTCCATGATGTCATAAATGGTGGATGAACATCAACACACAAGGAAACAAAGGTTTCCTGTACAAAATCGGGGAAGTGCAAAAGGCACAAAGGACTTCAGACCTGGTCAAGGGAAAAATCTTAGCATAGTAACCTTTCTCTCTCTTCTCTCCCCCCTTAGGCCTTCCCTTTGATGTATTTTTATATCATCTCCAAAGTATTTTTTTAGTTAGGAGTTGGTCGGGAATAGTTGGGCCATGGGCACTAACAGGTAATCAGCAGGTAAAACCCACGATCTCCGCCTAGAAATAAGGAGTTTTATATTGTTTTAAGTGTTTTAATACATACATGTAGGTTGGATTTACACATACCCGCATATACACGTGTTTAACTCAGGGCAATGTTGCGTATAAGGGATAAAACACTGTTTTTTAAATTTTAGGACCAGGTCTAGAAGGAGGGGTTGCCCTAGGCCATGAGTACAACATCACAAACCATAAGAGTGAGATTTGGAGCTATAACAGATGCCCCTTAATATATGAGGTCAGAAGGGGTACATGATGGCCGAAATATATTATGCGAGTACATGGAAAGGAAGTCTGTCAAAAACCGAGCAGGACTTCACCAGAATTCAGCCTGCCAAGCCGCCAAAGAAGATCAGAAAGAAACACTGTCTGAGGCAGGTATACCCATGCTCAGAAAAATTAAATCATGTCCGCATATCAAGTACAAGCGGATCCACTAAGTATACAAGTATAAATGACTAAAAGATACATAATGGATTATCTTATCATAATGAACAAGTACATGTCTGAATATCACATATAAGATTGTCAATGATGCTGAAAGATCCAACGGATCACTGATATCAAAGACTGATCCCAAAATGTACCAACTGAAGATGATGGAATAGGATGGTACTACACTACAAACTCAGGTGCTATCATATAGAATGTCGCCATGACTGACTGCAACATATAAAGTGGAGTGGTATCAACTAGCAGCAACAAGAGAAATTGTCAAGTGAGCCAATGAATGCTGATACAACTTGAGGTCTTCACCGACCGCCGTGGTACATTTCTACACCATGGGAATAAATGATCTGAAGTCGACCATGTGAGAAATTGTTTGATTACCGGTCATTGATGTATACCGTTAACAAATGCGAGACTACTCACCGATAATGATAATGAGTGTCAAGGTACCCAGTACAATCTAACAAGTGTGAATAGATGAGCTGGAGTCGAACACCTGTAAGAACCTATCGATTAGGAGACAATGATGGTTTCCCACTATCGATAGCGAAGGATCTGCCACTAATGACTGCAAACCCCAAGGTACTACCAAATGGACTCTAGATCGTTTCCCAGAGCAATGAGTCAGAGTAGATAGGGAAAGATCCACTAGAAGGAAGGCATTAAGGCATCCGTCATCAATCTAGCGCGAGTGTAACCCGTAGGCCAATAATGTGGAAGGAATCGGACGAAAAAGATGTAGTAACCGAACCGAAGTACATTTCCGGCGTACATAAAATGTGGCTAGCACACGGCAGAAACCCTCTTAACCAACCAATAATGAAAGCTGACACATAGGCGAGGTATCCAAAAATAGGGTCAAATGGAAACCAAAGTACTGCACGAATCCCAATGTGTGATAATGTAAGCTGACGTCGAACACAAGGGAAACAACTCAGTCAAAGACCCATGATACTGATCGATGTTGAGCACAAGGTGACCTATCAATAACGAAAATAGGGCTAGGGTGCGGCTCTAGGCCTGTCCTCAGAGCAAGATGTCGTTGTCGATAAGGACAAGACCCGCCAGCAAGAAGTCAATGGGGACCTTCTCAAACTGGCACGAGTAAAGGACCAATATAACTGATGTGATGATAGACATGATATTGACAACCAGGGATGGCCGACTGAAAAGTTAGTCAAGAGACACCGTAGAGAGGCCGACTCAGGCTAACTTCCCTTGAACAAAAGCACGACTCAATGTGACTATGTGACATCATATGATGACTCTGTATAAGTTCGTCATGCAGGAAGCACGAACGAACCCTCCATATGATTGGAAGAGATAACCAACCGGGGGAGAACTGACTCAATAACAAGGTTATGGCATACCTAAGTCAATCTAAATCCCACCCACATGGAGGAGACTTTGTTTTGAGTGCTTTTTTCAAGGGCGACACGACTGACTCTGGCTGCCATCCCGTTCCCGCCCTTTTTGGAATATTTAATTTTTTTGTCTTTTTCTGTTAAGCTGGAAAAAGAATAAAAGAATGCTATGGTACAGTGGAAAGAACGAGTGTTGGTGAAACAAATGATCCAGTTCCTGGGAAAGGAACATTCCTATGCTCAATGAAGGGAGGTGAAAACTGGTCAGTGACACTCAAAGGTATGTTCCTTCCATGGGTCAAGGTGTGTCAAGCTGCAGAAGTCAAAGGTATGAAAGGTTGATTTTTCAGACGTCATGGTCAAAAGTTGGCTTAAACACGAGTCCAAGTGAAGCCGGCTCTACGCCAAAAGGTGCAAGTGGTCAACATGCAATGCATTAGTACAACTCAACACAAAGGAGCCTCTAGGGTATAAGGCGAGAACGAAGCGGAGAAGCTAAGAGGAATGAGTCTTCAATGCATAAGTCATGGCGGAACTACAGAGGATTCCCGAGCCTACTCAAATCGGAGCAGCATGGGCAAAAAATGTCAGTGAGGTGCTAACTAGGATGCCCATGTAAAGGATGGCTCTACCATCGTGTCATGATTTAAAGAATCGGCGAGTGAAGATGGCTTGCGAACCATAACATGATGGGATCGACCCTATGGTAGATGTATCGGCAAATGGAGGCTAGTATTCATAATGCAACAGAAAAATGATTTCCCTAACCTATATGCTAGTGAGAAGACGATATCTGCCATGACGGGTCAACAGTCATGGAACCGTCTCGAACCGTTGAAAAATGTCCAAAATGTCCTGAAAAATAAACCAATCTGGACATTCCAAGCTCCCAAGTTAAAAGTCACATGCGGCTAAACAAAATAAAATTTTGAAAAAATTTTGCATTTTCAAAACTTATAAAAAGCATTTTTGACTCACCATTTTTACCATTTGAGTTTGACAGCAAAGGTTTTGGAGAAAAAGGAGCAAACTTCCCACAGCCAGATTCAACCATTCAAATTCGTCAAAAACCTCCAGGTAACTCTTATAGTTAGCTTGCAATTAATTGTAACAGGTTTTAAGATTTTTTATTGATGTTTCACCCTTGAACTTTTGTCAAAAATTTCCTCGCAGCGTATACGCGGGTTGGTAATATTGAACCCGCGTATACGTGAGCCCTATACATGACTATGTGCACAGGGACCCGCGTATACACCACGAACCATTTTTAAACAAAACCTAACGGTTTTAAATCGATTTTTTCTCAAGATGCCCATCACGTGGCGTGAAAGAGAGCACGCAGCGGTAGAAAATGAAGTTATGAACAATCCAGAAGCATTAGATGCATTATGGGGATGTGGTTTGCTTAAACTTTTCAAATTGTCAAATATGAAAGCGAACACGCGTCTGCTTGAGATGCTCATTGATTATTGGGATGTCGATGAGGAAGCCTTTATGATCAATCAGATGCCGCTCAGGGTAGAAGTGGAGGATATCTATTTTATCACGAGCCTTTCCCGAAGGGGAGAGGTAGTACAGTCCCGGGGCAGGACACGGAGTAGCCTCTCGATAGAGCACTATGTACAGATATACTACTCGGGACATCCCAAGAAGGTTGGGAGCTAGATTTCAATCACACATGTGGCGAGTTTATCACTTAGGATAATCCTGTTCACCATGGCTTGAGTGAACGGATCATCCTCCCTGCATCAGGCGTCACAGCAAAACATGAGCATGGCAGTTGACTGTCTCACTACAGTGTTCGACTGGTGTACTCCTCTTCTGGCCAACATGAAGAGCCAGTTCACTTCTATCAGGAGGGGACAGACCAAGAACTTTGGATATGGGAGCATCTTGTGTACTTTCTTTTTCGAGAAGGTTCCCGCACTCCGCCCTAGGGTAGCAGTTTCCATCAGCATGCCACGCAATCCACGCATGGGCCGGTGGGCTGATCTGATGAAACGTCTGGGGGGTGGGGTGGTCCCAAGGACTACTTTCGATGATGACTTCTTCACCTGGTGGGATCAGCAAATCGTCACCGTGGATGACTACCCCTATGCTGGGCTGGATTTCCGAGGAGATCCTGATCTAGCGTTACCACCGAATGCAGCATGGGGCGAGATTGGTAAGATTTTTTGATTTTATATTTTTTTTTAGATTTTTCAAATATAATGATGAATTTTGAAAAATATTTTTTGATGAGATTCAAATGACTGATATGATGATCATGTTCTAGACATTGGGCCAGTACGACCAGATGGATTCCCATGGCATGGACGGCGCGACCGAGGAGCCGAAGAGGTGGCTGCGGATATAGAACGGACTCTAAACAATGTCCAGCGACACTTGGTGAGACTGAGATGCCGACTACCGATGGCCATCATAGAGGACCTTCCTGAGGATATGCAGCGTCATGTGGTTGGCATGCCACGTGACTAGGTTCGCATTTTTCGACGTGTGGCCAATGCTATAGTTACATACTTAGACACTCATCATGAGCCGAGGCATTAGATATGTCGAACATGATTATGGGCATTTGAGTCCCAAATTTGTATATTTTTTGGACACACATATGTACATTCGAGAAAGTTTACGATATATATATATATATATATACAGTTTGACCTTTTGATGCTTAATTTTATTATGATGAATGATTGATGTGCCAGTCTAATGCCTGATTAGCGATAGAATCAGCTAACCAATTATGAGATATTGGAATGTGAAAATAATTAATATAAGTAAATGATCTTTGCAACAACCTCACCCTTAAATACTGGCGATATAAAGATGGATCCAGTACACGATAAATGTTATCTAATTGAGACACTATCAATTGAGAATCAAGATACACTACCAACGAGTCATGAGAGATTGCCTCGGATAATAAACTAATAACAACAGTATACTCAGCCATATTGTTTGAAGCAGGACCGATGCACATGCCTCTTGATGCCATCAATTGACCAGTTGGATAATAGAGTAGCCAAGCTGCGGAAGCAAGATTCCGAGGGTGCCGACTAGCACCATCGGCGAACCCAAAATAGACCAAATCATCCATCAACACCTACCACATCAGACCAAAAAGTGCTGATATCAGAAAACTCTCGACGATATATGTACAAATATACATAAAGTACAAAGAAGCCATTGCCTAGCCAAAGCTAAGCAAAGCACTTCCTGACGTAGAGCCTGTCAGGGGGCTCCACCACCTTACTCCTAGGGATGTTTATAGGTACGACAATCGAACCAATCAATATACTCTCTTCGGAAAATGAATGTGTTTGAGCGAAAGGGACCATACGCACATCACTAGTCGAACTGGAGGACCGAGATTCGACTTCATGCACAGGGGAATGAAAGTGTAACCGACGATGTAAATCTTCCAAAGGTCGATCTACGGCCATCATTGCTTCGAATATCGCTTCATCCGATGGAAAAACAATATCCGAGCAATCCAATGCAGAGGTGGAATCAAGGGTCCAAAAATGAGCCACATCACCATCTATTTCTTTCCCAGAGGAAGTAGTAGAATGGTTATCTGCAGAGTTATCGACAGAATCACATCTTAGCTCCACCGCAGATATATGAGATTCTATTCCACCCACCTTATCGTCACCTGATGTGGTCACGGATAAAGCTAAGGTTCCAGGTTTCGAAGAATAAGGAGTTTGAAAAAACTCTCTCCGCAAAGGATCCCTAGAGGATGAAATTATATCTATACCGGCTGTAGCAGGGGGAAGATTAAACGTACCCATTAATGAAGAGTACATCCTGACTCCTAGATTCTTAGTAGGCGGACGGGGGTTACCCACTAAAGGAATAGTAAAGTCAAAGTTTGCTTGAGGATCAGCTGGGCAATAGTCCAACTGATCAACCTTAACGATTTTCCCCTCATGAGGAAAGAAAATGACATGAAACAGAGTCGAAACAACGGCATCCATTTCATATACCCAGTTCCTTCCAAAGAGGAGATTATAGTCTAGGTTAGCGTCTATGACCTCTACTTCAATATTAGCGACCTTTCCTCCAATACATATAGGAAAGGCTAGGATAATCCCATATGGCCTATGAGAATGACCATCAAATGTTGTCAATAGGGTGGGTGAAGGAACAACTGACGGTGATCCTATGGCCTTCCAGCATGACATAGACATGAGACACGTGGGAGCTCCCTCATCTACAACCGTCCAAAAAATATTCGTTTTCTGGTAGGTAGACTTTATCTGGAAAGCCATGTGATGAGGAAGTGAGAGCTAAGGAATTACTTGGATCCACTGCCCCCTTTGCCGATAGCAAGGCACTTCGTTGAGCAGGACACGACTGGAGAACCTCTAACATTAACATAGCGCATGGACTCTGAGCCAGATCCTCAAGAATGGAGTAATTTTGGGCTGCCCTAATATTAGTGTTGATAGTCGCGCGTTTTGCGGAACCTTTCGGTACCCGAGGTATAGTCTCAATAGAAGGTTGCTCAATATGAACTGGGTTGTTAGTTTCAGAAACTGATTTACCTTTGGAAGGTTCACCTTCACCATAATCGCATGACTGTGTGGTCACATTAGCGTGAGCACCCATCATGAAAACATTTGATGACTTGTCCCCTTCCTAGTTGCCCCCTGCGGAGGTACCAGGGTTTGAACTCACACCGGCAAGAAGTTGCTACCCTTGGGGAAAAGGGTTGGTTAACACAGCCTGAGAAATAGAGGTTCCTTGCTGCCCTAACAAGCGCTGAGTGTCTTGAATCTTGGGGCAGAGATGAGTTAGATGGTCTCCATTGCACAACTTGCATGGAAACTTGACTTTCTTTCTCAACTCATTTCTACCACCACCGGCGTTGTTGCCGGATTTATTTGCATCGAGCTTCCCATCCTGGTTCTTTTTCTTACCTCGTCCTTTCTTTTTCCCATTGGAATTTTGATTTCCTTTGGGGTTATCAAATTGGACGGCATTAATTGAAGAAGTTTGGGAAGCGGGGGGATTAGATGATGTGACTTGGTTGTTAGAAGCAGTTTGCAAGGACAACTGCTGCAATTGATTCAACAAGTTCATTGTAGTTGTGTCTACGGACCCAATGATACCATCTGCGGGCGGACTTGGCTTCGACTTAGCTACATCAACCTTAGATCCAGGAGCATCTGGCAAGTACTTTTGTAGGATCCCAGACTGAGAGTAGATTAATTCTAATTTTTGGGGCCTAAAAATGGCTTGCTCCTCAGAATAAACCCCTGTCATGGAGACATCCTTGGAGATCTCGAGTTGTAAAGACTTCAAAAACCACTCAAGACGGTACTCCGAAGGGATTTCAGCTTTAATGAGCCTCTTTCTTCATCTCCATTCCTGAATATGGTCAGAAATGTGCATTGCCTTATCCTAACGAAAGGTGGCCAGAAGTTCAGTTCCGACATCATAGCGAACAGGCAACTAGAAATGATTTAAGAAAATATTGGCTAAGTCAGCGAAGGATGTAAAGCTGCCCCCTAGAAACTCTATATACCATTTGGACACATTACTAGTCAAGGTGCGCTGAAAGAGTCTCAATCTAATTGAGTCATCGATAAGGGAGTTAGATGAGCACCACAAATGGAATGTGGTTACATGGTCGCCTGGGTCTTCACCACTCTTCCCTTCGAATTTTGGAATGTTTGAAGGGAGTTTGGTTGGGACTAGAGGCCAGGCTAAATTGTACTTGATTGGGTCATTCGTTAACTTAGTGAGATCTGGCAAGTTCAACGTTGCCAGAAACAGAAGCCTAGGAGGACCTCGGGGATTCCACCTAGACTGGGCAAAACTCCTAAAGTTCTGAAAAGATTGTCCTGGAATTTGGGAGGCACCAGGCTGCCCGAAGTAACTAGTAGAACCGGCTGAACCAAAAGGCAAGCCTTTTGATCCAGCAAAATTCAGAGTTTGACCAACTTCGGCCGTATAACCTCCATAACCAGCAAAGTTTCCTCCTAAAGGATTGTAAGGAGTTGATAACCCCTGATATGGATTCCAAGCTGAAGCAAGGGGAGGAATACTTTGAAACAAACTAACTGTGGACTATGGCCTATTCCCTTGTTGGCCGACAAATGGATTCCCAGTTCCCACGCTACTAACCCCAGGGTTATTCCAACCTTGGAAAGGATTGCTGCTTTGTCGTACAGAAGAAAAAGGCATGGATCCTACCGTCGGGTTTGAATGTGGTATATGACCACTTCCGAAAGGAAATCCCTAGAATGAAGCCGATCCACCCTTCATGGACGTAGCAGCACTAAACAAGACCGATGGAATACCCTGTGAGTGGGTGCCAAATGGGAAGAATCTAGTACCAAAAGCATTAGTTTGGGCATTTCCACTCGTGGACGGAATGGAGGTAGACCCAACTAAAGATGTGCTAGCAAAATATCCAAACAAGGAAGCAGAGGAGATGGAAATGGTTCCTCCCCCTTGCACTGATTTTGGGGTTTGCATAGTCGTAGCACTTGTAGAAGCCATGCTTCCAGTAGTGGTCATTGATGGCAAGCGCATAGCGTAACCTGGACTTGACAGTCTATGCATCGGAGTCCTAACGTATTGTAATACGTCTGGATGACTAGATGGTAGTGGAGAATTCGGAGCCGCTAAAGACTCTGAGAGTTCTTCTACCTATATGTTATTCTCCGCTTGAAAGAGAACTCGAGAAAGGACTCGAGTGTCCCTCTCTTGTTCAGAAGTGCCAGGCCTTGCTTGGCTACTAATGCCCCCGAGAGGAGGATCAATCCCCGATGCGTCAACTGGCATGGGGCGGAATCCACCGGTAGTATTGCCTCTGCGCCTTCTAGGAGAAGGCTCTAAACTTGGTGGCAAAAGACCACGAAGTCTTCGAGACCATCTAGGAGATCGGTCAACCACTTTGAATTTTTTTTTATGATCTAACTAAAGACTCAAAATATTGAAAGCGAGGCCAATTAGGAGCATAGAGCACACACTATAAAGTCCCTAAAGATACAGCTAGTCAAACAACTTCCAAGTATTTCTGCTCCGGGTGATTAAGACCGGGAACCAAAATACGAGAAAGTGACATAAGGGGCCTTCCGAAGATAGTCTGGGATGATGAGGGCCTAGCCCTATCAGCAAAGGTATCAGAGGAAGTTATGCTGACCTCCTAACAACATCCTGTGCCAGTGCAAGCCCCCAAGCTTCGCAAAGGTGCCCTCGAGTAGTACTGTCGAGAGTGATGCAACGTCAACCTGAGGTGCCACAGGATTCCCCTCTGCAGCCACCTGTGTAGTTCCCTAGGAGTAGCAACTATGGATACCAAATCGTCGCAGAAGCCAGGCGAAACAGTTGTGAGGTAAGTTCAGACAAGTAGGAGAGGGGTTATCTCTCTTCCCTGTCTTCCCAAACCCTTGTGCTTAACTCCCAGATCTAGAGCTTTTCTGGTCTTCCTAACGCTATTGGATTTTCTTTCGTTATTCAGACTCCTATGTTTGACGTTTTTATAGCCTTTGAGAGTTAACTCTCCACTCGCCTAATCCAAGGCCCTAAAATCCTAATCTTGTTGGTGTAACTGACTAAAACAAAAAGTTCTAGTGAATTTTAGTTAGCACTTGATTTTATTAGGTTGTTCTTTAAGTCACAGGGTAACAGAAGTGAAACTAGTGGTGTTTTTTGATGCAAAAGAAATTAATAAAAACTTAACTACATGCACATGCACTTTTTCGTTTTTCGATGAAGAGCAATTTCTATAGGGTTCAGAGGTACTTCTAATAAAAAAAAAAATTCTTTTCTTTTCGTTAATTCACCCTTCACACTCACAAAAGCTAACAAAGCTATATATGCCTAAAAAGGGGATGCAAATCTATCCTAATGCAACAACTATATGTGGATGCAAGATTTAGAACTACTCTAAAAACCAAAAATAAAAGTTGCTTGTTTATCAAACTTTATCTTGCCACTTACGATGCCTAGATGGAATATGAGATGCTACCATTCATTTCGTCTAAACACTAAAAACAAGTTCTAAGACAAACATAAAGCACTTTCACTTCACTAAAAGGAAACCAAATGAAAAGAAAGTTCAAGAAAGCAAAACTAAGATTTTCAAAAGATTTTCTTCAAAGCAACAAACTGAAAAAGTCTTTTCGAAAATAATGCTCTCAACAACACTTAAACTTGTGATTGAAGAATAGGAAATTAAACACTTTTGCGAATCAACACCACACAACGGATGAAAACTCAACAAAAATAAATGTGTTTGCAATCGCTCTTAACAACCAAAAGCAGCAATGAAAGCTTTGGCAATGAAAACCAAAAAGATCAAAAAGACAAATTCCAAGAAAGTGTCAATCAACAACTTTCATGAAACAAAGAAGTGGATGGTAACAAAAAGCGATTTTGTCTAGCAAACAAAAAAGTCACCAAAACCAAGATTAACACAAAAATTGTGATCAATCTTCCTACCCTGATGAAACAGAGCAGCCAAGATTCCTAGAAAGAAATCTTGCGTGCTTTAGCAAAAAATGATGACGTTTGCAATCAACATAAAAACCAAGACCAATACTCCTTATAATCAGAGAGAATTCAGAACAAGGTGCTCGTTGTAAAACAAATAACTGATACTGGAAAATGACTATTTGAGACTGACTTAAACCACCAGACAAACCTTAAGAGACTAAAAATATTTATAAATCTTGAAAATTACAGTATATACGCGACTGTACTGAAGTATAGATTGCGTGTATATGCAACTGTAGATGAGGAAACCTGCGTATACACGGGTTCACTCAAAGAAAAAAGTGTATATACGCCTCTGTATGTAAGAAAAACAACGTATACGAAAAGCTTCAAGAAAAATAAAAAAAAAAACAAACTGAAGAAACTGGCAAAGCTTAAAGTTCAAGAACAGACCAGACAGTAACAGCAAGCAGACAAGGTAGCTGAGCCATGATTGGCTTGAAAAACACCCAAACTAGGAACAACAAGAGTGTTGTCCCCAGTGGAGTCGCCAATTCTGATAGAGGGAAAAGTTCCCCTAGGGCTTTTTGGGTTGAAACCCTAGCAGACTGAACGTTATCTATTTAAAGAAACATGGATTCACACAGTCATTATGCTATTGCAATCAAATTCTATGATAAGGGTACGTACCTTTGGTCCTACGTTTGAGAAGGCCCTTAGGGTCCAAACCCTTCTTGGAGTTCCCTCCTTCTGTTTTGTCCTGCAAAACAAACAATTCAAAGAACACACTAGTACATGGACAAAAACTTATAAAGAAACCATCTTTATATTATAAAGAAAGGTAGTTAGTTATGAAATCCAAACAACCATTTACATATGAATTCTAAACATGAATATCATTACCATAAAGAAGATTCATTTCGGGAACCAAGACATGTGTTTCTTTTATTATAGACAAATAAAGTACATAAAAAGGAATATTTTCACCTGAGTCACCTTCAGCAGGCTCCAAGCAAAGCTTCCTTCCGGATCCATTCCAGCCTCAAGCCTCTAACAAAATCCTTCCATGACTCTCTCCATGATGTCATAAATGGTGAATGAACATCAACACACAAGGAAACAAAGGTTTCCTGTACAAAATGGAGGAAGTGCAGAAGGCGCAAGGGACTTCAGCCCTGGTCAAGGGAAAAATCAGCATAATAACCTTTCTCTCTCTTCTCTCCCCCCTTAGGCCTTCCCTTTGAGGTCTTTTTATACCATCTCCAAAGTATTTTTTTAGTTAGGAGTTGGTTGGGAACAGTTGGGCCACGGGCACTAACAGGTAGTCAGCAGGTAAAACCCGCGATCTCCGCCCGAAAATAAGGAGTGCTATATCTTTTTAAGTGTTTTAATACATACACGCGGGTTGGCTATACACATACACGTGTATACATGCGTTTAACTTAGGGCGATGTCGTGTATAAGGGATAAAACACTGTTTTTTAAATTTTAGGACCAGGTCTGGAAGGAGGGGTTGCCCTAGGCCATGGGTACAACGTCACAAACCATAAGAGTGAGTTTTGGAGCTATAAAAAGTCTAGAGATATGCCTAGAATTAAAGATCTTTTTCTAAATTCTTGGGTATAACATTGTGCACTTTGGCCCTTTAATTGGTGAATAGTTTTCCAACTCATCATTTCTTGCTGCATATAAGCTAGAGGATAGAACTTTTTTTAATGGCAGAAACAAATTCATTCCAGGTAGAAAGAATTTTACCATGTTTCTTCAGATCAGCTTGTGTCTTGCCTTCCCACCACACTAGTGCAGTTCCTCCAAGGCGATGGATAGCCAGCTGAATCTTTCTCCTCTCTAAATCAATGTTCTGCACCCTAAAATATACATCAATCTCTCTAATCCAGTTATCTGGTTTTTCTGCATTTAATTCTCCATCATAAATTGGCAAATAAAAGTTCACATCTAATTTAATCAAAAATGTTTTATTATTTTTCTTTTCAAGGCTTGTTTTATGTGAACAAGATGATGAGGATAGTGATGATGGAGTAGATTGTGGAAAAGGTCTCTCTTCTTTTCCTTTGCCTTTTGGATGGGCAACTAAAATAGGTTCTCATGCTCCTTTATCTGGTTGAGGTGTTGAAGTGATTTCACGTCGACCTTTCTTAAACTCCCAATACATCTCTTCCACCATGGCTCGCATGGCCATAATACTTTCCATGAATCAGTCTTGTAATTACTGTGGAGTTTCTTCTACCATTCTCCTCTGAGAATAGACTCTCCCAATCTCTAGATTAGCCTCAACAAGTTCTCATTTTCCTAGTTTGAGCTTTGACCTAGTTAGCATACAAAAATCCAGCACAAGCTTGTCTAACCTTAGCAAACCTAAAGCTCTGATACCACTTGGTCTGAAAATGAGATCTTAGACTAATATTAAGATATTATAGACTCATGTGGAGGATTTGCCTATACTATTTAGTACAACAGATCGAAAATATTGTGAATAATATAGACAATGAAGTAGTTAAAGAAACATAATAGGCATACACACATAACACAACAAAATAATCAAGGAGTTCACCCAAAACTCCTGGGCTACATCTCCTGGTCCAACCTTTAGTGTTGACCTCTCTATTATGTCTTCAAGAGCATATTTTTACAAAAGTGAGCCCAATTTGAGTCTCAACACAACAGATACAAAACAACAAGATTTTACTTGAATCCCTCAAGTCTCTCTTAGTACACAGACTCTCCCTCTTAGTTTTTGTCTCTGTCTTCTCTCTGTCTCAGCACTGCTCATCTCTGTCTATGTCATTCAGTGGCTTTTAAACCAATCGACACGTGTCTATTCAGTTTCCCTTTTTGGCTCTCTGGTGCCGGCCTCTATCCGCTCAAATCCCCTCTAATATTTAAACAAACATTTGTTGAGCATCTTTAGGGAAGGCGGCCACCTATTCTGCAACAGAGGGGACCATCGGTGCATTAGAAATCCCAAAAAATTCGTTCTCTATTTACACAGAGAAATACACAAAATACTATAAAAATCCGCCAAAACACCTTTTTTTGGACTTAAAATATTCTTAACTCTATCCTAAACTCCATTGGGTCCACCTTTAGATCGCAATCGTAGTCACTTAGTCGCGGGTTCCTTCATATTTGCGTTTATTATGAAAAATCCCAAATACAAAGGAAAACCCGTAAAATGGTCATTTACCGGATTTGAAATACTATCGCATTTTCCCTATCACATCATCGGGTCCACTTTTATATCACTATTGCATATCGTTGATCCTCCGGCCCACAGGTTAAGCCCTTATATATATATATATATATATATATATATATATATATATATATATATATATTAGCGCTGAGATATTGCTATTGAACCTGGACCATTGATCTGCGTGCTTGATTGACGGTCCTCATTTAATCATGTTGATCGCTATCACACTCCCCATAAAGCCACCCCCGAGAGACTCTGCCTACCACCGCATATTGTGATATGCCGATCAGATCTAGACCGTTGATCAGCCAGATCCGACGGCTCCTGTGCAAAGTTTTTCAAGCCTCTGGTAGACTCTGTTTTCTCTTTTTCTTCATGTTTTTCTCTCCCGATAGTGTTTTCCACCATTTTTAAAGGTTCATCCTTTTGCGATAGGTTTTATTTTTGAAGACATAGAGGGTTTTTTGGATCCATTTTGGATCACCTAGTTCTCCCTTATGATGCCCTAACACTCCCTAACATTCCTCAACATGCATTGGCAACGTTCGACATGTGTTAGTATGCCTTTTCATATCTTGGCACTCCTTAGCTATAATGCCCTCACAACTATCCTTACTTTTTTAGGGACTTAGGAACCCAACAATGTCTTGCCTCGACTACAACCACTTGACCAAGCTACAATTACTACAACTAGACTATGCCTTGTTCACCTGAGAAATGATAATAATGCATCTTAGGTTACTCAAGTATAATTTCAACTTATCCAACTTAACAAGTTACAAGTTACCATGTCAAGGCTCACGTCCAACCGTGGCAATAAAAAAACTGAGCAACATAGTTTACATCTTGACATGCCATAGCAACTAGCACATCCAACAATCCCTTGGCACTATGTGGCATGCGTTAGCACCCTCTACATTCCTTGGTATGATTTTTCACTCCCTAGCACTCCCTATCACTCCATAACATGTCGTGGAAATCTAGCTTGCCTTGGCACTACCTAGAATATAACCTTGCCACTCCCTCCTTAACACACCTAAAACTCACTAACACTCCCTATCACACACTCTTATTTGTTCATTTCCATACATTTTGAGCTAGTTCTCCTTTATGTTTCATTGGCACTCCCTAACATTCCCTAACACCTAACACATCTTGGTATATTTCCCTTGCACTCTTGTATTCCTTGGGACTACTTAGCATAACTTGTCACTCTCTCCTTCACACACCTAGAGCACACTGGCACTCCCTGTCACGTACTCTTATTCATTCATTTCCATGCATTTGAATCTAGCGCTCCCTTGTGTTTCTGTGGTACTCCCTAACGCTCCCTCGCATGCATTGGCACACAGTAGCACTTGGTACATATTGGCATATCATTACCCTAGCCTCTAGCATGCCTTAGCACTGCAAAGAATATATTGTTACTCCCTCAACACACCTAGAACTCACTGACACTTCCTTTCACAAAATCTTATTTATTTATTTCCATGCATTATTTTGACCAAGTGGTCCCTTGTGTTCCCATGGCACTCTGTAGTGCTTCCTAGCACGTGTTGGCACACCCTCGCACACGGAAAATCTTGGTTGGATTATACCCTCACACTCTAGCATGCCTTACATTGTCTATCATACGATGTCACTCCCTCCTTAACAAACCTGGAACTCACTGCACTCCCTGTCACACACTCTTATTCATTCATTTCCATGCATTTTGACCTAGTGCTCCCTTGTGTTTCCCTAGCACTCACTAACACTCCTTAGCACACATTGTCACACCTTGGAACTTGGTACATCTTGGCATGCTTCCCTAGCATTGTAGCATGCCTTGGAACTGCCTAGCACACCTTTCACTCGCTGCTTAGCACACTTGGAACTCGCTAAAACTCCTTATCACACACCCTTATTCATTCATTTCCATGCAATTGAAACTATTGTTCCCTTATGTTTCCTATCACTCCCTAACACTCCCTAGCATGTGTTGGCACCACACCATAATGTCTGGCACATCTTGGCATGCCTTAGCACTTGGCATGAATTTGCATGTGTTGGCATGAAAATGGGAACATGGAAGAGACCCTGTGTTCGGGCACAAGGGGTCAACAAGGCTCCGCTGTATTCTAGAATAGCGTTGACATTTTCACCTTACTCGGAGAAGGTCAATGTCGCCCAAGGCATGCCGTGACTAAAGTGTGAGGGCGTAGAATGAGGCACCAAGGGAACCGCAACCTGCAACCGATCTTAACTCATAACAATGAAGCACCTATTGTAATCCAACCATACTATTCTACTCACATTACCTTAGGAAATCATACAACACATAGACAAATATTTTAAAATGTTAAAGAACTAGTATAGAACTCAACAATACATCATAGGTGCGAACTGTCTCTTTCATTACGCTTCATAGAAATAAATACATAATTAAGTACAGAAGGCTCAAAGCCTCATCATAAACAACAATAATTACCTAAACCACATATCGGCGACCAACAAACCAAGGGTGTACCCACCTTCCATAACTCATGGAGGTAGCATTGATTCTCAACTCGCTTGGTTCATCAACAACTAGTAATCACCAACCCTTTCCTGTCCTTTCTTTCACCTTTTATCCTCTGCTTTGCACCTAGACTACTAGCTCCACTTATTTCCTTCTCAGTTGGCTCTGCCTTTGGCTGCCTTTAATCTCTACTTGCTAGATTTCTCTTGTTCTCCCCCACCACCTTTTCACAACTGTCAGACCACTCCTGGTTCCTATTCCCCCCCTCGTTGTCAGCTCCGCAACTCGACCGATCGTCCCCGCCACCTGTTCTTGTCTTGTCTTCCTGCAAAAACTCAGAACGAAGGCCCCAACAACATGCCTAACATGTGTTGGAACTGTCTAGCATGTGTTAGCACTTCTTATCATTTCCTGGCACATGTAGGCACTCCCTAATTTTCATGCCCTTATAGAAAACCTTAGCTTTTTTGCGACTTGGGAAACCAACCAATTCATTGAAAAAATAATGTTGTGCCTAGTTCTAACACTCCCCAACACTCCTTGTCATGCATTCACATTGTTTGGCATGTGCTATCACACCTTGTCATTCCTTAGCACGCCTAGCACTCCTTAGCTACTCGCAACTACCCTTAAATTTTTTGCAACATGGGAACCCAAACAAATCCTGCCTCAACTATCACAACAACTTGACCAAGTTACTAATACTACAACTAGACTATGCTTTGTTCACCTAAGAACTTCCTAGAAATCATCCTAGGCTACCCTTATTGAATATCAACTCATACAATTTAACAAGTTATGAATACAAGGCTCACATCCAACTGTGTTCATAAAACAACTAAGCGACAAATTTTACATCTTGACATGCCATAACACCTGGTGTGCCTGACAATCCCTTAGCACTATGTAACACGTGTTAGCATCCCCTATATTTCCTGGCATTCTTTGGCACTCCCTAGCACATCCTATCACTCCCTGACACTTAGCACACCTCATACTTACTAACACTCTCTATCATACTCTTATTCATTCATTTCCATGCATTTGAAACCAGTGATCCCTTGTGTTTCCCTGGAACTTGTCTGTAACACTCCCTAGCATGTGTTGGCACCACATATTGGTGCTTATAACTTCTTGGAATCCCTTAGCACTTGGAATGTCTTGGCATACCTAAAATTCCTTGGAACTGTCTAGCATGTGTTAGTAGTTACTAACATTCCCTAGAACACCTTGGCACTCCTGAGCTGTCATTTTCTCATAGATCGCCTTACTTTTTTTGTGACTTGGGAACCTGGTAACCAAGTCATTAACAAAACATTGTTGTGCCCAACCCAAATTCTCCCTTTGTTTGAAACTACTTTGTACATGCCTTATCACAAGCATAGGCTTTCGTCCTCCAAGTCCTATTGTGAACTTCTCCTAACACACTTTATCCTTGGGACACCTGGAATTTGCTGACACTCCTTGGCACACACTCTTATTCACTCGTTTCCAAGTATTTTGACCTAGTTATCCCTTGTGATGCCTCAGCATTGGCTAACATACCTTTTCACTCCCTTCTTAGGTCTCCTAGAACTCACTGACACTTCATTTCCATGCATTTGAAATGAGTGCTCCCTTGCGTTTCCCTGGCACTTGGCCGTCACACTCCGTAGCATGCATTCACTCCACACCTTGGCACCTGACACATCCTGGCGTGCCTATCATACCTTGGAACTATCTATAATGTGTTAGTACTTCACTTGTAAATAAAGAAAAACATCATTTCATTAATAGAGACAACTGGTTATTTAAGTTGTACAAGCTATGTCAATTAAGAAATCAACAAGTTTTCTTGTTCTGGTCCTTGAAAATGATAATTTTTTTATGCTGGACAGTTACATCATACATGGCTTTGAGCATATCAGATTGAATATATGCTATGGAATATGGTGGATAACATGAATTTGTATGGGTAGGAGTAAGAGAATTTTGCTCCAATTTACACTACTCCACAAACCCATCCAATCATAGCATAATTTTAGTCATTTGTTTCTCTAAAATATGGTTATGAATTACCTCAAGCATCCAACGTTTCTAATTTTCCAAGACTTGAGTTTTCCTTTTTTATGAGTTAATCCAAACAACTGTAGATATATTATCTCCACAATTGTTATCTCTCTAGCATGTACTCCTACAACATGTACCCAAATCAATACATCTAAAAAAAAACATGAATATTAGAGTTACCAAATCATAAAACCCTTTATTCATGATATCAAATACTACTACTTGCTTTCTCTTAGATCAACATCCCTTTACTTGGTTTATTTTCCCATAATACTTAGAGTTCCCTTTTCCATTCTCTCCAACTTGCAAACATCAATCAATATGTTCCTAAAATGAATCAATCAACAAGCTTCAACATCATATCCATCAAGGTCTTTGCATCTCCATCTGAAGTTATATTGGCTCATTTTCATTTTTCAAGAGACCATATTGGATGTTGATCAGTATCACCAGGTTTTATGCACAACCGTCATGCTTCTATACATCGAGTACCGTTACGAAAGAGTCCTTATTTCATCTAGTATTTAACCAAGACATACCATGCACATGATTCCAAATATAGTTCTGCATCCAACTCTTCCTACCATATCTCTGTATACATGATTTCTATTTTCTAAAGAAGAGCTCTTCTCTAAAGATGTGCATACCTCTTTCCTTCAGTTTGTCATCTAGTCAAATTTTTCACGAACTACCTCTTTCTTTGAAGAAAATGTCTATGATGAGGCTCCTTCTCAATATGATAAAATACTTTAATTATTCCTTCATGCTACAACTAAAATAGTAAACTTCTTTGATTCTTGATTCCATAATATTATGGACTGCATCCATAAACTTCTAGTGGAACATAATATTTCCAAGATTCTTCGATATATTGAAGAACCCTCTCATCAATGATCCTTGTGATCCTTTCATGCTATAAGACTATTCTATAACATGCCATGCCCACAAGAGGACATCTTTGAGGTAAAAAATCTTTGTCAATGTATCATCAGTGAGGAATTTTTCTTGTTGCAAATAAGGCAACGTCCTTGTCACTGCTACAGTGATATGAAAGATAAATAAGGATCCTTTAAAAGGGAAAAATGGTGGTTGTTACCATCTCACATGGATATGCACGGATTTTATTGTCAAGGAACATCGAACAATATCAATGTAATTACTCATTGACACCAACACAATGCTCAAACACATTAATATGGGAGGTCCTTTAATGCCTTAGCCAAGGGGGCCCAAGGGTGTAGTTGTAGGGGCATTGGGACCAAATTTGGCGGTTCATAACATTAGGAAAAGTGGAATGGCATGACCAAAAAGGTTTTCGGGGGGTATGTTATGGTGTATTGAATGGGGCAAGGGGACACAACGGTAGCATGGGTGGTAGAAATCAAAGGTAAAATCATGGTTTACTAATATCTATAATCCTAGCATCAGAGAATGAGAAGGGGGCTTAGGACTTAATTTAATAGGGTCTAGGGGACCTAGAGGGAAGGTAGCAAGAGAAATTGATACGGGAACCCCCACTATTGGTGATAAGGGGGTTAGGAGTCCAATTATCATAGATCACAAGCCCTTAACCCATAACCACTAAATTATGTAATCGCTTAACTGCCAATCCATAATCCCTTAACTCCTACACTCACAACACATAACCCATAGACCCCTTGACTCATTGAATCTTAAGGCACTAAACCCTCACCTATAATCCATGAGCCAACTCCTAAACCATAACTGCTTATCCTTTTAACCTGTGACCCTTAACCCCTAACCCTTCACCACCTAAACACATTAACTGCAAACCCCTTAACCACTAACACCTAAATCCCCCAAATCTTAATTCCATAAACGCTAAACTCAATTATGTCAATATAGAATAATATACACAAGAGAAAATAAAATGATATTATCCACATCAATGCTTGAAATAGCCTTAAATTAGCCATGAGTGGTCAGCCAGGGGGTGAATGTGGGGCATTATTAAAGTTACATCATGTTTAGATTCCTTTTACATTGTGAGGTTGTTCTCCAATAGGGTTGAAGCATCATCACAAGGAAGCATGGCACATTTTTGTGGGGGAGTGATTAAAGTTGTAACACAATTCAAGTGATTTACACCTCTAATGTCAATGACATCATTGTATGTTTGTGTCACGTTGTTAGATAGGTTATTTATAGAAAATACATTCAATGTACTTAGACTTCATCTTTTCAGGGCCTCGACTCTAACATGGATTTGTACAAGGAACACTTCATGTAAATGAAAGGCGATTTTTTTGTTTAACGACATACGCACAAGAGCATCAGATGTTGCCCTTCAGATCCCCCTTGGTGCGTTCAAAGTTGGTTTACATTCGTGTTGAGTTGAAACTAATCATAATTACCTTCCTCGATCTTCTTAATAACATCTGCTAGCTTTTCCATATACACGAGATAGAATTAAAGGATCACCTCATCTATAGATGCCCCCATTTATTATGACATTCAAGTGATGTTCTATTGTCTTTATCAACATTTGGATGGTCTTTATCTATATTCTTTAAATACATGTTTAGAACGTTTTATGAGGGAGGTCCTTTGATTTAGATCTTGATATAAGGCCTTATGTGGCCTTTCCCTATAAAACTCTTCCAAGGGGGTCACCTCCTTCCATGTTTCCTTCCTACTTAGGGCCAAATTGACAAACCAAGATTCGAACTTCTTCAACTACCAAATTAGTGAGGCATCGTACCTCTTCTTGACCTCAACCTCAATGAGAAATATGTATTTCGAGATACTTTGAGGATTTCCCACTATAGATCACAAGTTGGATGTCATGGGATCTGTTACTCCATTTTCTATTTGGGTTTTTAGAGGATATTTTAAAATTTTGAAAGTGTTAAAAATTAGAAACTAGGGCCAAATTGCACCATGGGATAGATCATTTGATGGAGATGATGATTGCATTAAATTCCTCTTTTCAAAAGTACCAAAATTCATATAAATATCATCCCATTTAGACAAGCAGAAGTGTGATTTTTGAACACATGTACAAATTGTTCAGATCGGCTATAGCAATTTGTAGGCTCAAGAAGCCTAATGGATGTGTCTCTTCACCCATGGTGAATTGTATAAATACAAGTGACCTCACACCTCGTTAGGATTCATCATCACTCACACATTCTTCTCTCTCCTTCTCTCATTGGTTCATACAACTATTGGGCAACTTGTCTCTCTCTCACATGTGGAAGAACGATGAGTTTTCTAGGCTAAATTGTAAAAATGAAATTTCAAGCAGCAGACCAAGTTTGACTAGCGTTGACCAAGGATTATTGACCAGCTTTGGCTATGAATTTTGGAGGATATTTTCTATCTCTTTAGGCCACATTTCTGGGCACAAAAATTGACGGAATATGGGCAGCTTGACTAGTGCTGACTTCATGGTTGACTATAGTTTGGTCGTAGAAAATTATAACAATTTTTCTCTCATCTTTCACCAAGTTTGACCAAGCTATTTTAGGCTGAACTTGACCTCCTGATGAGATCGATTTTTTACTGAGGATGATTGATTGCTGATTTGACCAACGTTTACTTTCTAGTTATGGTTGAAGTTTGACTGCACAAATTGACAAGACTGTTTTGAATTTGAATTGGGCAAGTCAATTTGACTTTTGTACTCTCTCTTTCCCCTGAAATTGTGATATAATAATAAAAAGAATTGATCAAATGGTTTTCCCAAATCTGGTGTCGTCTTGTCTTGGCTTGTCTTCTGCATATTGTTTTATGATCTATCTACTTTTACTATCAATGTGATTAATGGCTAATGTGATTGCTACTGGAAATCTAAATTGAAATTGTTATTGGGCTACGTAAAGAACATTGAAGTAATTGTGCTAAGCATACAACATACCATTGTTAACTAAAATTAATAGATTATCATCTCAACGCCTACAATTCCTATCACATTGATCATTTTCCATCTAAGGTATACAAATCTATATGTAATTAATGTATGTATCATTGGTTTGATCACACCTTACCTTAGCCATCTAGGACACTAGGTGTAGGAAGGGCTTCCTTTAGTTACCATATTTAGCTGGATATGTATGATCCATGTGTATATGATATTATGTCAAACGTGTACTGTTTTTATTGTGTTCACTTAAACACTCTATTCTAACTCTTAATGCTTTGGCTATAAGTTTTAATATGAGTTGTTCCATGATGATTCATAATATTGCTCATAGAAGTGTGTCATCTTGATGGTTTGGGTATATCCTTTGTGATTTGAGTAGATGCTTGTTATAGACATTTTTGTGCCTTACAGCTATAAGCATGAAATGTCCATAATCTAAGGGATCCAAAGTCCCTAAACATGTTGTTCCTACCCCTAGAGGAACAATTCTAACAAACCACAGCAATTCACAGAAGTTCTCCACCAGAAACTGCTCAAAAACAAGTCAATTGAGGATCAATTCAGTGGCTCCACTAGTTGTCTGCACTGAAATGCAAAGTCAACACTGGCTACCTGCACTGCAACGCAAGTAGAAGCACTACCAGGGTGCGCTGAGCGAGAGTTGACAAATGACAAGTTCATTCAGCAAGGTGTCAAGACCCAGGAAGCTTCCAGAATCTTCCTCAATGACACTTGCCTCAGTGAATTTGACTATGATGAGTAAGAGGTTCCCAATCTCCAAGTGGAAGCAAGAACCTCCAAGTGGAATCAAGAACTGATAGAGGGAGAGGACACTAGTCAGCTCTCAAGCTGACTCATCCTCTCTCCAAACATCTATATATGGATCTCTCCTCCATGAGATCTAGAGGCTGGAATTTTGTTATTGCAAAGAATTGATGTTGGTTTGAGATTGGAATCATTGGGTGCTTAATGCTTTGAGGGAAGGTGAAGATAGGAATTTCATTTGCTGGGAATGAGATGCTGGATTGGAGCCCTCTGGGTTGTATCTCTTCCTGAACCTTGTTATTCATCAATAAAGATATCTTGGTTTCTCCTATATACTGGTGTATCTTTGATGTATGATTGCATTAGTATGTTTAGTCTATTTCTAATCCTAAACTAGTTATGAATATGAATCTTTGTCTTTGTGTAGTGTTTTCTTCTTGTGATCTTGCAGAAACCTCTTGAAGCTGGGCGAGCGAGAATACAAGTAGCTGGTAAATCCAAAAGAGAAGAGAAACAGGATCAAGGGACAAACGGAAGACACCGGTTAGTCCATCCATCTCTCTTCATTCTTAATTCATAAAGGAAGAATACTAGAATAGTTGTTTCTGTTTGTTGCTAAGGCACTGTCACACCTTAGGTGGATAGGATCGTCCTGCATAGGCATTTTTCCCCACAACAAATTGGCGACTCCGCTGGGGAAATCTGTTTAGTCATTTTATTTGTGTCTCTATCATTGTTTGTTTCATAGACTCAACAGCAACAATCGAACTGCATCTGCTATTCTCAAATGCAAAGTAGACAGCTGCTGCTTTGATCCAATCACTGGATTTGTCTATGATCTCAATAATGGATTCAAAAATGATTTGATGATCCTTTGTGATAGATCTTAGCCCTTCCTCAAAGCCTCCCTTTGATTGTACCTTGCTTGTTGCTTTGATTTGGCTTGAAACTGTAGATTAAATAACAAGCTGTGACCCAGAACCCACTGAGAAACTCTCGTTTCTCCTTCAGCGCAGACCCTGTGAAGAGGTTCTGCATTTCAACGCAGGTCCCGTGAAGGCTACCTGTGCTGAATGTCAAAACCTCTGTGTTGAGGGTGTGCTGATCCAATTATTCCTTGTGCAGCTGGGGTTCTCTGATCTGTTTTGCCTTGTTTTGATCTCTGATTTTTGCAGCCTGTAACTAGCATAGGTACCTGTCTGATAACTCCTTTTCTTTGCTTAAATTCCTCCTCCTTTTGAACAAAAAGACTATCAGTGCTTTTATGTGTTTGTGGCGTCATTTATAGTTTTCCTTTGGAAGAGTGAAATAGTCATCCTGTAGCCCTTGATTCAGATCTGTTGAATGTCATCTTAGGAGGGAGTTCATTGGCTGTTTACAATTGATTATACATTTACTTTTGCTTTTGGTTTGAGTTTGTCTCTTTTAAGTGTCGAAACAAGTGTTCATTTCGAAAATCGTTAAGTGTTGTAATCTCTTCTACCCTCTCTGATTTCGAAAAAGTAAACTTGTTTGTATTTGTCATTTAAAAGCAAATTCAAAGTTGTACACAAAGCTTTCTTTGTAGGCATCAATACTAAGAAAGCGGAAAACAAACACCTGCATTGTGCATTTGCATCTTGATAGTTTGCATGTTTGATTTAGGAAAAGTGCATTAGAGAGTGTTGATTTCTCTTTGAGAAAAGATGGTGTCTTTCTTTTCCCTTTGTAGCTAGGATTTCCATAAGTTGAAAACATATAAAGCTTGCTTATCATCTTTAGACTTCATTTAGGAATTGTATCATACATCTCGTGGTGAACCTCAAAAGGCAAACTTCTAAAAATATCAACCTAAAATAAATTGAATGAAATTAACAACGCTTTGCAACATAACGCACAACATAGAGGTCTAGGCTAGAGACGTGTTCCAGCGTCGTAAAGCCTGGTGACTGTCGATCTCGTTGATGGTCGGTGATTCCTCCTGAGGGACAATAGCACCAGTACAGATTGTGCTCCCACGTACCATCGGGTATATATTGGGAGACCCCTATAGGCATAAAACCTTTATCCTTAGGAAGCCGTGTCGGCCGCCCTACTGATCGCAATGCACTGAACACAGCATTCAGGAAGATTGACCGCCCGTACCTGAAAAAGTATTCTACAGTTTTGCGAAAAGTTTGGCACACCCTCTACCTAGAACTCCAGAGCAGTTCCTTTTGGCCTTTTTCAGACTCTATAACAGAAAAATTCCATCCGAGCATTTGTCACCTCGGGCTCGTTAAAACATCGAAGGAGGCTAGAGTCATCTTTAGCTTTTTCTTGACTCTTTAAAATTGAAAAAGAAAGTTGTGTCTAAAAGCGTCTAGAAAATTCATTCAATTCGGAAACACACTTTCCCCTTTCGTATTTTGGTTGATCGAGTAATCCGAAATCATGGAAGAAAGTCAATTGAAACCCCGTCGTTCGTAGAGGCTTACGAGTCAACCGTCTTTGTCTCCGGAATCGAAAACAGTACGGACAAAGCGAACTCGTTTAACCGGTTCGAAATCTCCTATCAAAGTTAGAACAAGTGTTCCAACGACATCTGAGATTCCGGTTACTCCAAACATTTCTGGAAACCCTACCTCTATAGAAGAAGTTCAACAACCACAGAGGGACAGTAACACTGATCCTATTCTGGGAGAAAATACTTGCGTTACTGAACCAATTCCATCTGTGACCGGTCCAGAGAGTCTTGCTCCTCAAACAACTGTCGCTGTCGATTCAACCCCTTCTTCGGCACCAGAAATATTTTACGGACCTGATGGTCTTCCCCTTCCACTTGGTTTGATTGCGATAGAGGAAATTGTAGAAGATCCGCAAGCAAGTACTCCAACACATTTTGGAGTCGGGGTCACTCTATTTCCTTCGACATCAGAAGTTAGTCTACCACCAGTGGAAGTTCCTATAGAATCGCTAGGTAATCTCTTGGATAGACTCAAAATGTCTGAACAACCATCAACATCTAGGACTGTGTTGAATGACACAGCGACAGCAGAACTCCCTGCCATCACTCCGACAATGTTTGCCGGCATACCATCTGTCCCGACTAGCTCAGAACCGCTAGAAGGAGTCCACCCAGGGACTATTTCGACAGTGTGGTCCATTCCAGTTTGTTCCTCCGGAATAATATCCAGCAACTCTTATGTTGAAACTCGCCAGATTGATCCATTTGGAGGTCAATTTGGGCAATCCAGTCCCCAAGGACAAACAATCCCCTTGAGTTCCGAATTGCCACCGTATGGGGGGCAGTATGCCCTTTCATTACCCCATCCCCCGGGAGGATATCCATACGGGAGTTCACAATAGTATTCAGGTTATACTGGAGTTACATCAAGTGGTTGGGTACCTATGCTACCTCAACAACCAAGGGTTGTGTATTCTATGCAACAATGTGTACCTATGTCGAACATCCTGACCACACCGGCTATTATGACAGTGTCGCAAGTTCAAACGTTGTCTGTTGTATGTCAACCTCAGATTTCTCAGGTTGTAATGCAACAACCCCTTGACCCTGTGACTCAACCACAATCACCTACTGGTTAACAACCAAGGGTTTTGTATTCTATGCAACAATGTGTACCTATGTCAAACATCCCGACCACACCGGCTATTGTGACAGTGTCGCAAGTTCAAACGTTGTATGTTGTATGTCAACCTCAGATTTCTCAGGTTGTAATGCAACAGCCCCTTGACCCTGTGACTCAACCACAATCGCCTACAGGTCCAAACGGGTACAATTACCGCACGCTGTTGTGGGGAAAAATGCCTATGCAGGACGATCCTATCCACCTAAGGTGTGGCAGTGCCTTAGCAACAAATAGGGACAGCTATTCTAGTATTCTTCCTTTATGAATTAAGAATGAAGAGAGATGGATGGACTAACCGGTGTCTTCCGTTTGTCCCTCGATCCAGTTTCTCTTCTCTTGGAGAGTTCCCAGCTACTTGTCTTCTCGCTCGCCCAGCTTCAAGAGGTTTCTGCAAGATCACAAGAAGAGAACACTACACAAGACATGGATTCATATTCATAACTAGTTTAGGATTAGAAATAAACCAAACATACTAATGCAATCATACATCAAAGATACACCAGTATATAGGAGAAACCAGGATAGCTTTATTGATGAATAACAAGGTTCAAGAAGAGATACAACCCAGAGGGCTGCAATTCAACATATCCTTCCCAACAAACGGAATTCCTATCTTCACCCCCTTCAAAGCATTAAGCACCCAATGATTCCAATCTCAAACCAACAACAATTCTTTGCAATAACAAAATTCCAACCCCTAGATCTCATGGAGGAGAGATCCATATATAGATGTTTGGAGAGAGGATGAGTGAGCTTGAGATCTGACTAGTGTCCTCTCCCTCTGTCAGTTCTTGATTCCACTTGGAAGTTCTTGCTTCCACTTAGAGATTTGGAACCTCTTACTCATCACTAGTTGAATTCACTGAGGCAAGTGTCATTGAGGAAGATTCTGGAAGCTTCCTGGGTCTTGACACCTCTTGGAATGAACTTGCCATTTGGCAATTCTCACTCAACGCAAGTAGCCAGTGTTGGCTTTGACATTCAGCACAAATAGCTAGTGTTGGCTTTGACGTTCAGCGCAGACAGCTAGTGGAGCACTGAATTGATCCTGAATTGACTTGTTTTTGAGCAGTTTCTGGTGGAGAACTTCTGTGAATTGCTGTGGTTTGTTAGCCTTGTTCTTCTAGGGGTAGGAACAACATGTTTAGGGACTTTGGATCCCTTAGATTATGGACATTTCATGCTCAATGCTGTAAGGCACAAAAATGTCTATAACGGATGCCCGCTAAAGTATGAGGTCGTTTATCGCGTGAAATTCTTTATCAGGGGGATCCGAAGTTCATCCAATGTTGGGAGGAGACTTGTAATAAGATACAATACAATACGTTATTTTTCATACTGCTTTCGTGATCTAGCTGAAGCGGGCATTCCCATGCTCAGCTTTATAAATTCATTTTTCTGTACATAGAACAGACAATCATCTGGTGGTAGACTGATAATTTTGATGAAATTATCATCCTTTGAGTAGGATGATTATCTGCTGCAATGATGTACATGTCAATGTATTTATCTTTCCCGAATATATATCGCAGCCCGGATGGATGAAACTAGATCTGGGGTCTTCAAACTCGTTTGATCTTCACTCTAAGTACAAGTCGATCCATGTGAGAAATGTTCTGAAGTTGAACATGGAAAGACATCGCTTGATTACCGGTCAATGATGTAAACCGTTAACAAGCGCGAGAGGAATCAACGACAATGATAATGACCCTCAAGGTACTGCAGTACAATTCACGTGGTGTGAATAGAGGACTTGGCGTCGAACACCACGCAAAATCTTTCAGTCGAAGGTCATTGATGTATACCTATCGCTGGAAGTGAGAAACTTGCCATTGAGGCATGCAAGCTTCAAAGTACTGAAGGGGATGTTCCTAGATCAACTTCTTGGATAATGAGCTGATGTCGACAAGAAGCGATCCGTCAAAGGAGGGCCTTAATGACTCCCACATCAATGACACAGAATGGAGCTAATGATTTTGATGGAGGTGAAAACGATCTGTGACATATGATTCAAGGTGGCGGTCATGAAAGGATGAAGGATAATGTACGACAGTGGATGGGACACGGTTGATTTTTCTGAACGACTTCTCTTGAACATATGGCGACACTGATGCGATGGATTGGTAGCATTACACCAAAATATGGATGGTATGGCGAGACCATGGATGTGACCGGTGAATGAAACAACCCAACTCAATTGTGGTACGGAGGAAAAGTGTCATGTTCAAGAGCGACTTGCTACCATCAAAGTTTTCTTTAGTTTCTCCCAATTTTTCCCAGTCATTGCTGAGCAGTACCTCTTTATTTTTTTCAAGCTTGAGGAGGATAACATATGCTTGTTCTATAACCTGCCCTTCGGGCAAGCCCATCGGTATGTTTTAACGAGCCTAGCGATGGTGAAACTCGTTCTCGTCTAAAGACAAGTTTGTCGCTATTTAATGATTTTAACGAGTCTAACGACAAGGATAACTCGGTCCTTTTCATTTTTAGAGAGTCTGAAAAGGTACTTAAAGCTAACTCCAAAAGTCATTTTTCGTCATCTAATCCCTTAAGTCTGAAAAAGTATAAAACAATACAAAAGGGATGAGTTTTCGATAGTTTTAACTAGCCGAATAAAACAAGCGCTCGATCTTTTTGTGCAATAATCCCTCAGGTCCAAAAAGATTAAAATCTAGAGGAGGGATAGCACTTCCTGTCGCTTTAATGAGCTGGAAGGCCAAAACTCGGCAATCTTTTCATAATTTACAAGTCAGATGAAAAGAGCTTAAAGAAGACTCGTCTTTTGAGGAACGGGTGATGAAATGGGTTAGCATTTGATTCCAAGTACAGGTTGGAATTTTCCAATCACGACAGTGTCACAAGGATGGCTAGTGAAATCACTCTTCGCAGATGTTCCTCAAAATGGGTAAACAATCCTATGGAGGTGAACGACCGGCCAATGGAAAAGTGGAGGTGACGGTGCAAACACGACCAAGGCTTTAATGGCTGATGATATTACATTCACTGTGGTTATTTATCGGGATAGTTCATTTTTTAATGAGCTTAAACGCGGGTGGAAACATTTGCTCGATCTTATGTTTATTTTTTAACGAGCATGAACTATGTGCTAAAACTGCTCGGATCTTGCGTTTATTTTTTAACGAGCATGAACTGTGTGCTAAAACTGCTCGAATCTTGCATTTATTTTTTAACGAGCATGAACTGTGTGCTAAAACTTCTCGATCTTGCATTTATTTTTTAATGAGCATGAACTGTGTGCTAAAACTGCTCGAATTTATATGGTCAAATTATTGATTTTTTACCATGACTAGCTTTGCCCTTTTCAAAGATAGTACTGTATCCTCAATTGCTGTATCAAACTAGTTAGAAATGAATAACATTTGCTTGAAAATGAGATTAGAACCCTAATATTTCTCTTTGAACTACGTAAAAAGCAATTAAAAAGTGTTTTTACCTCTCATTTTACCATTTCATTTGAACTTTGTTTGTTGGAGCTTTGGAGGTGCCTCTTCCCCCTTGATTTTCACTAGCTAATTCCGGGAGATTCTGCAGACGATTTTCGGCGCCGTCTGGACCAGGTAGGAGCTAAACCCTAGCTCTTTCTTTTCATGGTTTCCTTTTTCCATTTTGTGCCTGTTTTCCTGCTCCCCTGAGCCCCTTGGGTTTTGTTAGGGCGCTCTGCCATCAGTGCAGCTAGTTCACTTGAAACCTGCGCTGAATGTCAAGCTGCATGAAGGCAGTTTGACCTTCAATGCAGGTGGAACACTGGCCAGTTGCATTGGGCATAGAAAAACAGTTTTGTAGCACAGTTTTTGATGAAAATTTTGCCAGTTTCTCATCAAATCCAGGATCTAACTCTTCTCATGTTTTGTTTTCAGAGATTTTTGGAGCAAAATGACCCTTACATGGCGAGAAAGAGAACATGAAGAAGAAGACATGATTGCCCTCCATGATCCTGTCACGGTGAACGTGCTGCGGAACTGTGGTCTGCTGAAGTTCTTCCATATCTCTAGTATGAGAGCACATATCTCCCTACTGCAGTATATGCTTGATGCTTGGGATTTGGTTCTATTTTGACCGCCTTTGCCTTAGAGAAGATACCACTGATGCAGCCTCAATATATCGCACTCGACTTGCCTTCTCCTACCGAGCCACGGATGCAGAGATGGGTTGATCACATGTCTAGGCATGCTGGTCAATCTCAGATTTCTTTCACTGATACCTTCTTCAGGTGGTTCGAGCGTCAGGAGATATTCTATTCCGAGTATCCATATGTTGGTATGGATTTCCGAGGTGATCCAGACTTGGTACTGCCGGATGGCGAACAGTGGGGCGCTATTGGTAACATTTTTGACCATATCATTGTTTATTGTTTTTATTTATAATGTCCTTGTGCTTTATTCTATCAAGACTTTAATCAAACTCATGTGTGCATGCAGATGTTGGTCTTGTTCATCCAGAAGTTTGCCCAAGAGCGCCAGTTTCTGCCCCAGCAGGGGAAACTGCTGGGAGGGTTATTATTCGTGACCTTGATGTGGCCGAGACCCTTAGAGCTGTGCAGGAGCAGGTTGAGAGCCTTACTCTTGGCATCCCCGATGTGAGGATCGACGAGTTATCTTTACAGTTGTAGCGGAATACTACTGGTGTGCCTAGAAGATGGACTCGTCTCTTACGCATGATTGCACAGGTCGTGACGTGCTATCATGAGCATCACTAGACTAGGGTGCCCCCTAGTATTTTTGAGTTTTTGGGTCATGCGACAGATTTTTGTCTTGGTTACAGAACATTATGTATAAACGATAAACAGCTTATATATATATATATATATATATATATATATATATATATATGTATATATTTTGATTTTCGGGTTTTATTCTGGTTGAGTTATATGATCCACATGTACAACATTGATGGTGTGTCTCTTTTTATAAATGTCGCAAATGTCTATCTAACACATAGTTTGCTAATGAGTCGGTTAATGTGTTTAAGTTTCTGGAAATATGCTGGTATTGAATTAAATCAAATTGTCTTTCCAAAATCTTAACCCTTAGGAACATGTGATAAATAGTTGGGTTGCGAACAGAATATATACCATTGAGTTGTAGTATTACGAGTTATGAGTCTAGCCTGACGATTAATCGGCGTATACCATGGGTGATGGCATCAAAGAGTAGTTCTATCAACGCGCTATACTCAGCGATGTTATTCATTGATTGCCCAATACACACACCTCTGAAACTTACTAACTCGCCACTTGGATCAAAAATGGCCCAAGCTGCGGAGGACAGGTTCCGCGAACTACGACTCGCTCCGTCGGCATATCCAACACATGTCTCCAGAAGGTTTGACATTTGCAATAAATGTAAAAAGGTGGATTACTCGACCAACACAAACACTTTAGCGAAAACAAAATACAACAAAAGCATATAGGTTACTATTTTAGCATAGTAACGCTTGAGGTAGAACCCATTACGGGGCTACGCCAGTGGAATTCCATCATAATCCATTAACTCGTAGGCTCCTTTTGTTAACACTCGTTTAACAATATAGGGGCCCATCCATAAAGAATTAAATTTACCTGCTCCCAATTTATCAGATTCTTGGTCATAAAGCAAGACCAAGTCACCTTCTGAGAAGACACGGGGTTTGACATTTTTGTCGAACTGCGCCTTGACTCGTTTCTTATGGGATTCGTTAGCCAAAGTGGCATCATGATGGGTTTCATCCAATTGGATTAATTCCTAGAAACGGGCCTATTCTTCTGAAGTTCCGGGGAGGAGATCAATTGCGAGTTTAAGAGACGAGATTTCACACTAGATTGGTAAGACTGCTTCCAGGCCATACACCAGTTGGAAAGGTGTGAACCCAGTCGCATTCCTTACCGATGTTCGGTAAGCCCATAAGGCTGAGTACATGATTAGGTGCCACCTTCTTTTGTGAACTCCGATCATACTTTGCAACATTCACTTCAGGACCTTGTTGATCGCTTCATCTTGTCCGTTGGCTTGTGGATAATACGGGGTAGAGCTGTCGTGAGATAGCCCTAGCTTGGAAGCTAATTCAACCATCATGTGATTGCGAAAATGTGATCCATGATCTGTAACTATAGCCGGTGGTACGCCGAACCTGGCGACTACATGATTGAAAAAGAAAAGGGCAGTTGTTTCACCAGTGTTATCTAATGTAGGCATCGCCTCGGCCCATTTGGTAAAATAGTCAACGGCGACTATAATATACCCATGCCCCCCGGTCGAGGTGGGGTCACATGTCATGAAATCGATGCCCCATTTGGCGAAAGGCCCAACAACAACTATTGGCTGTAAAGGTGCGGGTGGTCTTCTTGTTTTGCTATCAAAAATTTGACAAGCATGGCAACTTCTGACTGCGGTTATGCAATCTTTGAACATGGTTGGCCAGACTTATCCTGCTCGTAATATTTTTTGTACTGTATCATATCCAGATTGATGCCCCCCACATGCGCCTGAATGACTCTCATCCAGGGCTTTTTCAGCCTCTTCATGGGTGAGGCACCTCCTCAGAACTGTATCAATACCACGACGGTAAAGCGTATCACCGACGATCATGTAGTCTTTTTCTTGGTATCATATACGTTTCTATTATGAGTGAGAGGTGTTAGGCCTGAATTTTTGGGTTTGGAGATAAATTATTATATCTCCATACCACTCATTGCTTGTAGATATTAGAAACAAATTCTCATCCACGATTGATTCTTCGGATGTTTCATCGTTCGACGACGATGGGAGATCCCACAATAATTCTGCAAAAACTAAAGCTTTCTTTGATTTGGATTTTACAAATTCCAGATCAAACTCTTGAAGGATCGCTATCCATTTTGAATATTTGCCCCCCAGCAACTGTCACGACAATATATAAGTCATGGGGTTGCAATCTGATAGAATGGTAGTTTTCTGAAAGAGGACATAATGTCGAAATCTTTGTATCGCTTGAACAGCAGCGAGTGCTAGCTTTTCAATGTAAGAATATTTTCTTTCTGTATCATTCAAGTTTTTACTTAAATAATATATAGGATGTTCAATTCCATCGACTTCTTGTACTAAAACCATCGCAATGGTCATATCTGCTGCAACCAGATACAGGTTAAAATATCTTTGATAGTCCGGGGCATACATTAATGATGCTTTTACTAGAGAATCTTTCAGAGCATCAAAGGAAGCTTGCGCTACCTGATCCCAGACAAAAGGTACATCCTTTTTCAAAAGACGAGTATAACCTTTAGCAAGTTCTGCTTAATTTGGAATGAACCTCCTCAGAAAGTTTGCTTTCCCTTGGAGTTTCTGAATCTGAAGCAAATTTGAAGGTGGAGGCAAATTAATGATTGCCTGAACTTTGCAAGGGTCGAGACGAATCCCATCCTTAGAGACTACAAAGCCAAGTAAACGACCAGAACTGGCGCAAAATACAAATTTGTGCGGATTGAGTCTTATCATGTAGTGTCGGCAATGTAGAAATATCGCTCTTAAATGCTGCGGATGATCAATCCGCTTTCGCGAATGAGCCGGAAGGTCATCGAGATATGGTTGAATGATGTTCTTGATGTCATGGAAGGCATAACTCATTGCCCTCTGAAACGTCGCCCCTGCATTCTTTAAACCAAAGGGTAATTTTCGATAAGCGAATGTGCCCCACGGATAGATGAATGTAGTCTTTGACTGGTCCTGTGGGCAGATATTTATTTGATTATACCCGGAAAATCCATCCATGAATGAAAAGATTTCACATCCGGTGCATTCATCAATTATTTGGTTGATGAAGGGTGTAGGGTAGTTGTCTTTCGGACAAGCTTGGTTTACATCCCTATAGTCGACACACACTCTAATTTTCCCTTGTTTCTTCATAACAGGGACAATATTCGATACGCAATCGGTTAGAGGAACCGGGTAGATGAAACCAGCATGGAGGAGCTTTTCAACTTCTGCTTTAATGGCAGCGGCTTTCTTGCGGTGCACCTGCCGAAGCCGTTGTCTTACTGGTTTGACATCAGGATACATCTTAATTTTGTGTTCAATGATACTCGAGTCAATGCCTAGCATTTCATCATATGACCAAGCAAAGACATCTCTGAATTCGCGAAAAAGAGCGTTATATATTTCCAGTTCTGAAGGAGAACAACCTTTGCCGACATAAATATTCTCTACAACATTTGTTTTAGTCGAGATATTTATGGCTATAGTCTCTTCAATATTGGATAAGTTTCACTCGAAATCCACCGTATTTACAGTGTTTGATAGGAATTCAAAAACTAAAGGGTGGTAAAGGTCCTGTCGAGTATCTCCTTCATAATTCGGAAGAAGGGAACGATGGTGGCAATCATTCCATGGTGCCCCCTCAATCAACATTGATTGTAGGACTCCTTCGTCAGTCCCATGCACCTTCGACCAAGGATCTAATGGGGTACCATATTCTCTAGACCTATCTACTCAAATGCTTGATGAGCGTTGATTTGGGTTCGCCTCCCATACCTGAAACATTGATTGCTACAATATTTCTATAGGGCTTGGGGGAAAAACCATTGCATGATCCATGTCGATATCGTCTTTCGAGATCTTCGTGGAAGATATCATGTTGCAGGCTCTTACCAACGCTACTTCTCCTATATAGATTGGAGGTGGAAGTGCGAAAGTTCCCATTAATGTGGGGTCTTTCAGTAGGCCTACTCCGATGCCTTGAAGCGAATGGTTGCTTCCATGGATCATGGGAATGCTTCCTGTAACTTGTGAACCATTAGGGAGGAAGTCTTATTGGTCGACGACCATAATCCCTCCTTAAAAAGGGAATAATATCTTCCTAAAATAAGTTGACACTATAGCTGCCATGGCATATATCCACGGTGTTCTGAGTAGGATGTTGTAGTCAAGATTCCCATCGATGACTTCAACATCTATTTCTACTGTTTTTCCCCCTAGTTCAACTTTCAAGTTATTAAGGATACCGCACGGGGTATAGGTCCTTCCATCGAATGCTTTCAATGTCGTCGAAGATCGCGAAAAGGTCGAAGACCCTAAAGTTTTCCAGCAACTCATCGACATAATACATGTAGATGCCCCCTCATCAATAATTGTTTGGTGAACAGTCTTGCTGAGGGCTTTCACTTGAATAGGGAAAGCTAGTTGAGCTGGTAACTGAGGATCATATCCTTTGTGGTTGAAGGATACAAGATTGGAATCCTTAGGATCAACCCCACCAATAGCCGATAACAAAGCCTGCCTTTGGGATGGACAATCTCGTAGTACTTCAAGAGTCGACATGGCAGATGGAGATTGGGCCAAATCTTCCACTATGTTATAATGTTGCGCCGCTCTGGCGCGAGGATTAAATGTCGACTTGTGTACTACTCCCTTTGGTGGTTTTATTGTTAATTCAGGATGATGGGTGGTACAACTTCTGTCGAAGTTGTTGTCGAACTACTTGGTTCATCTTTACCTTTGTCATTCGACAGCTGCGGATTCCCGTAATCTTTGTTCCTTGTCGAAATCAAAGCATCATTTTGTTGCTTGGAGATCAACAACATTAGCACTTGCGACGGGGAAGCATTTCCACTATCAACCAGATTTTGACCTGGATTTGGGAACGGATCAGTTCACACAGCTGAGGTTTGCGAACTTTTGAAGAACCTTTTAAGCTCAACTTTGTATGGACACTTACCTATCCAATGATCCTCATCACATATTTGACATGGACTTTTTGGTTTCCCTTTCCCAGGAGGGTTTGAAGAAGTTTTTCCGGGAGATGACTCACCCTGTTTCTTCTTCTTCCCTTTGTTTTGCTTCTTCTTGCTTCTTGGTTGATTGGTTTCTTTGCCTTTATCTGCTGATACGGCATTTACTTCCGAAGCAAGAATTTCGTCTTTTTCATTTTGATCTGAAGTCTTATGGGCCTTCTTGGAGTTGGCCTTTGTCGACTTCTCGTTTGTTGTGCCAATCACGCCATCGCCGGCATGAGAGTCATTATTTGATTTAGGAGGAGGAGGAATTGAGAATTCCGGTCTAGGGGCTTCAGGTATCTTGTCATAGAGCATGCCAGACTGAGTATAGACTAAGTCTAGATACTGCGCACGAGCAATAACTTTCTCCTCTGTTACGACTCCCCCCTTTGCCACATCTTCCGTTATAGCAGGAAGTAACGACTTGATAAACCATTCAGCTAATAACTGATCAGGAACGTACATTTTTACCATCCTACGATGATGACGCCACTCATGTATATGATCAGATATGTGAGTGGCTGTTGTCTTCTTGAAGTTGGTTAAGATTTCTGTTCCCGTTTCATACCTTATTGGTAATTGAAAATGGGTTAAGAAAGTCGTGGCTAGGGAGCTGAAATTGTCGAACGATGCTCTAGGTAATTCAATATACCATTTAGCCGCTGGACCCGTTAACGTCCTCTGAAAAAGGCGAAGCCTTATCGAATCATCGTTTAAGGTGTTTGATGAACACCATAGATTAAAGGTCATCATGTGATTCGATGGATCTTCACCTGGATTTCCATTAAATTTATGAATGTCCGAAGGAAGCTTCTGAGGAATCGCTGGCCACCAAGGGGCGTAAGCAATTGGATTATTTGTTAACCGGTGTAAATCGGGTAACTCTAAAGTTGCCACGAATGGTAACTGTTGATTCAGGTTAGGTGAAGCATACCCATGGTACGATGGAATTGCCTAAGCAGTTGGCCTCTGCATACCAGCATAATGTAATTGATGTTGGTATGACTGATATGGTTGGTGGACTTGACCACTGTAAAGTGGTTGGTTTTGACCGTTTTGAATGTACGGTTGTCCACTGTTTGCAAAGATCTACTGCTCAGAACCTTGGTACACTTGCTGGAATTGTGGTTGTTGGTATTGCACCAGCCATGGTTGTGAAGCCATGTTCTGTTTGCTATAGTAACTGTTGGACCAAGGTGTGGGGTAATTGTACCCGTTTGGACCTGTGTCGCCCCACCAATTGACGATTGTGGTTGTGTCACAGGGTCAAGGGGCGGTTGCATTACAACCTTAGAAATCTGAGGTTGACACACAACATGCAACATTTGAACCTGTGACACCGTCACAATAGCTGGTGTGGTTGGGATGTTCAACATAGGTACACATTGTTGCATAGAATACACAACCCTTGGTTGTTGAGGCAGCATAGGTACCCAACCACTTGATTTAACTCCAGTATAACCTGAATACTGTTGTGAACTCCCGTATGGATACCCTCCCGGAGGGGGTAATGAAAGGGCATACTTCCCCCCATACGGTAGCAATCCGGAACTCAAGGGGATTGTTTGTCCTTGGGGACTGGATTTCCCAAATTGACCTCCAAATCGATCAATCTGGCAAGTTTCAACATAAGAGTTGCCGCATATTATTCCGGAGGAACAAACTGGAACAGACCACACTGTCGAAATAGTCCCTGGGTGGACTCCTTCTAGCGCTTATGAGCTAGTTGGGACAGATGGTATGCTGGAAAACATTGTCGGAGTGACGGCAGGGGGTTCTGCTGTCACCGTGTCGTTCGACACAGTCCTAGATGTTGACAGTTGTTCAGACATTTTGAGTATATCCAAGAGATTACCTAGCGATTCTACAGGAACTTCCACTTGTGGTACACTAACTTCTGCTGAAGGAAATAGAGTGACCCCGACTCCAAAATGTGTTGGAGTACTTGCTTGCGGATCTTCTACAATTTCCTCTATTGCAATCAAACTAGGTGGAAGAGGTAGACTGTCAGGTCCGTAAAATATTTCTGGTGCCGAAGAAGGGGTTGAATCAATAGCGGCAGATGTTTGAAGAACAATACTCTCTGGACCGGTTACAGATGGAACTGGTTCAATAACACAAGTGTTTGTTCTCAGACTAGGATCAGTATCACTGTCCCTCTATGATTGTTGAACTTCTTCTGTAGAGGCAGGGTTTCCAGAAATGTTTGGAGTAACCGGAATCTCAGATGTTTTTGGAACACTTGTTCTAACTTTGATAGGAGATTTCGAACCGGTTAAACGCGTTCGCTTTGTCCGTACTGTTTTCGATTCCGGAGACAAAGACGGTTGACTCGTAAACCTTCGCGAATGACGGGGTTTCAATTGACTTTCTTCCACGATTTCGGATTACTCGATCAACCAAAATACAAAAAGGGGAAGTGTGTTTATGAATCAAATGAATTTTTAGACGCTTTAGACACAACTTGCTTTTTCACTTTTAAAGAGTCGAGAAAAAGCTAAAGATGACTCTAGTCTCCTTCGATGTTTTAACGAGCCCGAAGTGACAAATGCTCGGATGGATTTTTTCTGTTATAGAGTCTGAAAAAGGCCAAAAGGAACTGCTCTGGAGTTCTAGGCAGAGGGTTTGCCAAACTTTTCGCAAAACCGCAGAATACTTTTTAGGGTACGGGTGGTCGATCTTCCTGAATGCTGTGTTCAGTGCATTGCGATCAGTAGGGCGGCCAACACAGCTTCCTAAGGATAAAGGTTTTATGCCTATAGGGGTCTCCCAATATATACGCGACGGTACGTGGGAGCACAATCCATACTGGCACTATCGTCCCTCAAGAGGAATCACCCACCATCAACGAGATCGACAGTCACCAAGCTTTACGACGCCGGAACACGTCTCTAGCCTAGACCTCTATGTTGTGCGTTATGTTGCGAAGCGTTGTTAAGTTCATTCAATTTATTTCAGGTTGATCTTTTTAGAAGTTTGCCTTTTGAGGTTCACCACGAGATGTATGATACAATTCCTAAATGCAGTCTAAAGATGATAAGCAAGCTTTATATCTTTTCAACTTATGAAAATCCTAGCTACTAAGGGAAAAGAAAGACACCATCTTTTCTCAAAGAGCAATCAGCACACTCTAATGCATTTTTCCTAAATCAAGCATGCAAACTATCAAATGCAAATACATAATGCAGGTGTTCGTTTTCCGATTTCTTAGTATTGATGCCTACAAAGAAAGCTTTTTGTACAACTTTGAATTTGCTTTTAAATGACAAATACAAACAAGTTTAGTTTTTCGAAATCATAGAGGGTAGAAGAGATTACCACACTTAACGATTTTCGGAATGAATACTTGTTTTGACACTTAAAATAGACAAACTCAAACCAAAAAGCAAAAGAAAATGTATAATCAACTGTAAACAGCCAATGAACTCTCTCCTAAGATCACAATCAACAGGTCTGAATCAAGGGTTACAGGATGACTATTTCACTCTTGCGAAGGAAGACTGTAAATGATGCCACAAACACATAAAAACACTCACGTCTTTTTGTACAAAAGGAGGTGGAATTTAAGCAGAGAAAAGGAGTTATCAGACTGGTACCTATGCTGGTTACAGGCTGCAAAAATCAGAGATCAAAACAAGGCAAAACAGAGCAGAGAACCCCAGCTGCACAAGGCCAAACTGGTTTAGCCCAACCTCAACATAGGGGTTTTGACATTCAGCGCAGGTAGCCTTCACGGGACCTGCGTTGAAATGCAGAATCCCTTCACAGGGTCTGCGCTGAAGGAGAAACTCTCGTTTCTCACTGGGTTCTGGGTCACAGATTACTATTTAATCTACGGTTTCAGGCCAAATAAAAGCAACAAGCAAGGTAAAATCAAAGGGATGCTTTGAAGGAGTACTAAGATCTATCACAAAGGATCATCAAATCATTTGTGAGTCCATTTTTCAGATCATAGACAAGTCCAGTGATTGGATCAAAGCAGCAGCTGTCTACTTTGCATCTGAGAATAGCAGATGCAGTTTGATTGTTGCTGTTGAGTCTATGAAACAAACAATGACGGAAACACAAATAAAATGACTAAACAGATTTCCCCAGTGGAGTCACCAATTTTTTGTGGGGAAAAATTCCTATGCAGGACGATCCTATCTACCTAAGGTGTGACAGTGCCTTAGCAACAAACAGAGACAACTATTCTAGCATTCTTCCTTTATGAATTAAGAATTAAGAGAGATGGATGGACTAACCAGTGTCTTCCGTTTGTCCCTCGATCCGGTTTCTCTTCTCTTGGAGAGTTCCCAGCTACTTGTCTTCTCGCTCGCCCAGCTTCAAGAGGTTTCTACAAGATCACAAGAAGAGAACACTACACAAGACATGGATTCATATTCATAACTAGTTCAGGATTAGAAATAAACCAAACATACTAATGGAATCATACATCAAAGATACACCAGTATATAGGAGAAAACAAGGTAGATTTATTGATGAATAACAAGGTTGAGGAAGAGATACAACCCAGAGGGCTCTAATCCAGCATCTCCTTCCCAGCAAATGGAATTCCTATCTTCACCCCCTTCAAAGCATTAAGCACCCAATGATTCCAATCTCAAACCAACAACAATTCTTTGCAATAACAAAATTTGAGCCCCTAGATCTCATGGAGGAGAGATCCATATATAGATGTTTGGAGAGAGGATATGTCAACTTGAGATCTGACTAGTGTCCTCTCCCTTTGTCAGTTCTTGATTCCACTTGGAGGTTCTTGCTTCCACTTGGAGATTTGAAACCTCTTACTCATCACTAGTCGAATTTACTGAGGCAAGTGTCATTGAGGAAGATTCTGGAAGCTTCCTGGGTCTTGACACCTCTTGGAATGAACTTACCATTAGGCAATTCTCGCTCAACACAGGTAGCCAGTGTTGGCTTTGACATTCAGCGCAGGTAGCTAGTGTTGGCTTTGACATTCAGTGCAGATAGCTAGTGGAGCCATTGAATTGATCCTGAATTGACTTGTTTTTGAGCAGTTTCTGGTGGAGAACTTCTGTGAATTGTTGTGGTTTGTTAGCCTTGTTCTTCTAGGGGTAGGAACAACATGTTTAGGGACTTTGGATCCCTTAGATTATGGAAATTTCATGCTCAATACTGTAAGGCACAAAAATGTCTATAACACACGCCTTGGTCCAACGGTTAGTATAGCACAACAGAACATGGCTTCGCAACCGTGGCTGGTGCAATATCAACAACCACAATTCCAACAAGTATACCAAGGTTCTGAGCAGCAGATCTTTGCGAACAGTGGACAACCGTACATTCAAAACGGTCAAAATAAACCACTTTACAGTGGCCAAGTCCACCAACCGTATCAGTCCTACCAACATGAATTGCATTATGCTGGTATGCGAAGGCCAACTGCTCAGGCAATTCCATCGTACTCTGGGTATGCTTCACCTAACCTGAATCAACAGTTACCATTCGTGGCAACTTTAGAGTTATCGGATTTACACCGGTTAACAAATTATCCAATTACTTACGCCCCTTGGTGGCCAGCGATTCCTCACAAACTTCCATCGGACATTCCTAAATTTAATGGAAATCTGGGTGAAGATCCATTGAATCACGTGATGACCTTTCATCTATGGTGTTCATCAAACACCTTAAATGATGATTCGATAAGGCTTCGCCTCTTTCAGAGGACGTTAATGGGTCCAGCGGCTAAATGGTATATTGAATTACCTAAAGCTTCGTTCGACAATTTCAGCACCTTAGCCACGACATTCTTAACCCATTTTCAATTACCGATAAGGTATGAAACATGAACGGAAATCTTAACCAACTTCAAACAGACAACGGCCACTCACATATCTAATCATATACATGAGTGGCGACGTCATCGTAGGATGGTAAAAACGTACATTCCCGATCAGTTATTAGCTGAATGGTTTATCAAGTCGTTACTTCCTGCTATAACCGAAAATGTGGCAAAGGGGGGAGTCGTAACAGAAGAGCAAGTTATTGCTCGTGCGCAATATCTAGACTTAGTCTATACTCAGTCTGGCATGCTCTATGACAAAATACCTGACGCCCCTAGACCGGAATTTTCAATTCCTCCTCCTCCTAAATCAAACAATGACTCTCATGCCGGCGATGGCGTGATTGGCACGAAAAACGCAAAATCGACAAAGGCCAACTCCAAGAAGACCCGTAAGATTTCAGATCAAAATGCAAAAAATGAAATTCTTGCTTCGGAAGTAAATGTTGTATCGGCAGATAAAGGCAAAGAAACCAATCAACCAGGAAGCAAGAAGAAGCAAAACAAAGGGAAAAAGAAGAAACAAGGTGAGTCATCCCCTGAAAAAACTTCTTCAAACCCTCTTGGGAAAGGGAAACCAAAAAATCCATGTTTTATATGTGATGAGGATCATTGGACAGCCAATTGTCCATACAGAGCTGAGCTTAAGAGATTCTTTAAGAGTTCGCAAACCTCAGCTGTGTTAACTGATCCGTTTCCAAATCCAGGTACAAATCTGGTTGATAGTGGAAATGCTTCCCCGTCACAGGTGCTTATGTTGTCGGTTTCAAAACAGCAGAATGATGCTTTGATTTCGACAAGGAACAAAGATTACGGGAATCCGCAGCTGTCGAACGACAAGGAAAAAGATCAACCAAGTAGTTCGACGACAACTTCGACAGAAGTTGTACCAACCATCATTCCTGAATTAACAATAAGACCACCGAAGGGAGTAGTACACAAGTCGACATTTAATCCTCGCGCCAGAGCAGCATAGCATTATAACATAGTGGAAGATTTGGCCCAATCGCCATCCGCTATGTCGACTCTTGAAGTACTACAAAACTGCCCATCCCAAAGGCAGGCTTTGTTATCAGCCATTGGTGGGGTTGATCCTAAGGATTCCAACCATGTATCCCATGGAAAATTTTAGGGGCTAATGTTCGCCCAGTGGGCTAATTTTCCATGATTTTTCCAAAAAAAAGATTCGCCAATTTCCAATTTTATAAAAGACGATTCACCCAAATTTTAGAATATAAAATTATTTTACCTTAAAAATCGCCAACATTATAGAGAGACTATATATAAAATAATTATAAATTTGATTAATTTTACAAATATATCAATAAACATTTATAATTTTCATATTAGGGATTAGTGAGATTCGCCAATGTTTTAAACTTCAAGAAAATTTTCCATCCTTAAAATTTTCCTTGATGTATCCTTTGACCACAAAGGATACGATCCTTAGTTACCAGCTCAACTAGCTTTCCTTATCCAAGTGAAAGCCCTCAACAAAACTGTTCACCGAACAATTATTGATGAGGGGGCATCTACATGTATTATGTCGATGAATTGCTGGAAAACTTTAGGATCTCCAACCTTGTCGCGATCTTCGACAACATTAAAAGCATTCGACGGAAGGACATATACCCCATATGGTATCCTAAACAACTTGAAGGTTGAACTAGGGGGAAAAACGGTAGAAATAGATGTTGAAGTCATCGATGGGAATTTTGATTACAACATCCTACTAGGAAGACCATGGATCTATGCCATGTCAGCTGTTGTGTCGACCTATTTTAGAAAGATCGCATTCCCATTTCAAGGAGGGATTACGATCGTCGACCAACAAAACTTCCTCCCTAATGGTTCTCAAGTTATGGGAAGCATTCCAATGATCCATGGGAGCAACCATTCGCTTCAAGGTATTGGAGTAGGCATACTAAAAGACCCCACATTAATGGGAACTTTCGCACTTCCACCTCCAATATATATAGGAGAAGTAGCGTTGGTAAGATCTTGCAACATGATATCTTCCACAAAGATCTCAGAAGACGATATCAACATGGATCATGAAATGGTTTTTCCCCCAAGCCCTATAGAAATATTGTAGCAATCAATGTTTCGGGCATGGGAGGCGAACCCAGGGGGCATGTGTCCTAGTCTACTTCGGCAGGAAAACTTTGGGTATAAGGTAGGTTTCCGCGGGAGAATATGCCTAGTCTGTATCCCGTCCATCGAGGAAGAGGGGTTATTCTATAATAAGATTCTTTTGTCAAATTTATGTGAGTTGGCAGGCATCGTCGCTCACCGTTGTCTATTTCGATAGACATCGTCGAGGAAGTGTTTTATTCGTGGCCGCGAATGGAGCAATCTTTGGGTAACCTGAAATAGGTAGGCCTCTCCCGGTAAAACAAATGTTTTATTGGACTAAAGAAGGGGTAACCTTTAAATCATACTTTATGCCTAGGGGCATGCAAACCTTTTGGAGTGTGAGCAACGGGCGGTTATTTATTTTTTAAATTTTTAGGTCCTCCCTTTAAACCTATAGGTCTAACCCTTTAAACTCGTAGGATTAGTCGTTTCCAAACTTGCATAATGAAAGGATCCGGAGCAAAGCTTTGTAAGATCTAAGCTCCATAAAAAATAGCATCTTCCATGAGACATTCTTATCATATGACTGGATTATTCGAGCAGTTTTAGCACACAGTTCATGCTCGTTAAAAAACAAACGCAAGATTCGAGCAGTTTTAGCACATAGTTCATGCTCGTTAAAAAATAAACATAAGATGGAGCAAGTGTTTTCCCGCGTTTAAGCTCGTTAAATAAATGAACTATTCCGGTAAATAACCACTGTGGATGTAACATTATCAGCCATTAAAGCCTTGGTCGTGTTTGCACCGTCACCTCCACTTTTCCATTCGCTGATCGTTCACCTCCATATGTTTGTTTACCCATTTTGAGGAACAGTTGCGGAGAGTGATTTCACTAGCCATCCTTGTGACACTGCCGTGATTGGAAAATTCCAACCTATACCTGGAATCACCTGCTAACCTATTTCATCACTCGTTCCTCAAAACATGAGTCTTCTTTAAGCTCTTTTCATCTGACTCGTAAAATATGAAAAGATTGCCGAGTCCTTGGCCTTCCAGCTCGTTAAAGGGACAGGAAGTGCTATCCCTCCTCTAGATTTTAATCTTTTTGGACCTGAGGGATTATTGCACAAAAATATCGAGCGCTTGTTTTATTCGGCTCGTTAAAACTATCGAAAACTCATCCCTTATGTATTGTTTTATACTTTTTCGGACCTAAGGGATTAGATGATGAAAAAGGACTTTTGGAGTTAACTTTATGTACCTTTTCAGACTCTCTAAAAATGAAAAGGACCGAGTTATCTTTGTCGTTAGACTCGTTAAAATCATTAAATAGCGACAAACTTGTCTTTAGACGAGAACGAGTTTCACTATCGCTAGGCTCGTTAAAACATAGTGATGGGCTTGCCCAAAGGGCAAGTTATAGAACAAGCATATGTTATCCTCCTCAAGCTTGACAAAAATAAAGAGGTACTGGTGAGCAATGACTCGGGAAAATTTGGAGAAACTCAAGAAAACTTTGATGGTAGCAAGTCGCTCTTGAACATGACACTTTTCTTCCATACCACAATCGGGTTGGGTTGTTTCATTCACCGGTCACATCACCATGGTCTCGCCATACCATCCATATTTGGGGTAATTCTACCAATCCATCGCATCAGTGTCGCCATATGTTCAAAAGAAGTTGTTCAGAAAAGTCAACCGTGTCCCGTCCACTGCCGTACATTATCCTTCATCCTTTCATGACTACCACCCTGAATCATATGTCACAGATCGTTTTCACCTCCATCAAAATCATTAGCTCCGTTCCGTGTCATTGATGCGAGATTCATTAAGGCCCTCCTTTGACGGATCACTTCTTGTCGACATCAGCTCATTATCCAATAAATTGATCTAGGAACAACCCCTTCAGTACATTGAAGCTTGCATGCCTCAATGGCAAGTTTCTCACTTCCGCCGACAGGTATACATCAATGACCTTCGATCGAAAGATTTTGCGTGGTGTTCGAAGCCAAGTCCTTTATTCACACCACGTGAATTGTACTGCAGTACCTTGAGGGTCATTATCATTATCAGTGATTCCTCTCGCGCTTGTTAACGGTTTACCTCATTGATCGGTAATCAAGCGATGTCTTTCCATGTTCGACTTCAAAACATTTCTCACATGGATCGACTTGTACTTATAGTGAAGATCGAACGAGTTTGAAGACCCCGGATCTAGTTTCATCCATTCGAGCTGCGATATATATTCAGGAAAGATAAAGACATTGACATGTACATCATTGTAGCAGATAATCATCCTATCCAAAGGATGATAATTGCATCAAAATTATCAGTCTACCATCAGACGATTGTCTGTTCTATGTACAAGAAAATGAATTTATAAAGCTGAGCATGGGAATGCCCGCCTCAGCTAGACCATGAAAGCAGTATGAAAAATAATTTATTGTATTGTATCGTATTACAAGTCTCCTTGCAGCATTGGATGAACTTCGGATCCTCCTGATAAAGCATTTCACCCGATAAATGACCTCATACTTTAGGAGGCAACTATTATAGAAATTTTTGTGCCTTACAGCTATAAGCATGAAATGTCCATAATCTAGGGGATCCAAAGTCCCTAAACATGTTGTTCCTACCCCTAGAGGAACAAGGTTAACAAACCATAGCAATTCACAGAAGTTCTCCACCAGAAACTGCTCAAAAACAAGTCAATTCAGGATCAATTCAGTGGCTCCACTAGCTATTTGCGTTGAAATGCAAAGTCAACACTGGCTACCTGCACTGCAACGCAGGTAGAAGCACTACCAGGGTGCGCTGAGCGAGAGTTGACAAATGGCAAGTTCATTCAATAAGGTGTCAAGACCCAGGAAGCTTCCAGAATCTTCCTCAATGACACTTGCCTCAGTGAATTCGACTATGGTGAGTAAGAGGTTCCCAATCTCCAAGTGGAAGCAAGAACCTCCAAGTGGAATCAAGAACTGACAGAGGGAGAGGACACTATTCAGATCTCAAGCTGACTCATCCTCTCTCCAAACATCTATATATGGATCTCTCCTCCATGAGATCTAGAGGCTGGAATTTTGTTATTGCAAAGAATTGTTGTTGGTTTGAGATTGGAATCATTGGGTGCTTAATGATTTGAGGGAAGGTGAAGATAGGAATTTCATTTGCTGGGAAGGAGATGCTGGATTGGAGCCCTCTGGGTTGTATCTCTTCTTGAACCTTTTTATTCATCAATAAAGCTATCTTGGTTTCTCCTATTGTCAGGCGGAAAGAGTCGATTGTGCGGACACAACCAACCTCCCTAGGAGCCTAAGACTCTCTAGCGACAAACAAGGCAAACAAGAGCAATCCTTCTCTAAACATGCATTTACTACACGGGAGATCAAGTGTTTAGATCCTACCTGTAATCCAATGCTGTTGTAGCAGTGCAGCTCCACTGATCCGGATGAACTCCTCCTTCACTTTGAAACCTGCATACACTAACAATCAAACGATTAAATAACACTTGATAATCTCATAGAATAAAACATATTTAACACATAGACCAAGGAGTACATGAAACAACTCATAAATAACAAGTTATTGAGAAGAATGGACTCATTTGCATTAATAGGTAACAAAAGGAACAAATACAACCTGAGCCTTGGTGTTCTGCAAGTCCCTCCCAGGGTCCATCAAGAGTTCTCCTTTACTTTGACAAAGCTCACCCACTTCCAAATAGAACAAGCAAAGATGGAAATCTCTCCTCACAAGCTTCTAAATGGGAGTCATAATTCCTGCAGCATTTACCCTTAGAAATGTATAGCTTTCAACCTCCTATCCTTCTGGCCCAATGCCTGTATTTATAGTGCTCAAGAGGAAGTTAATCAAGTCCACCATCAATGGGATAATCCCCTCTTTGGATGGGATAGCTCCCCTATTGATGGGATAAGTTCCTCTTTGGTAGGAATGCATGAACCATCTGGAGGCGCTCAATACACGTCGAACAACCTTCTAGAATGCTCTAGAAATGACCACAAGTGACTTTTTAAAGATGAAACTTGCGCATTTTAATCTTTTCAGGGGGACGCACCTGCACCTTTACATACAGAGCGTCCAAAGACGCAGCTTTTGTGAACATTGGGTGCGTCCCCACAGGTAAGGTTGAGAGAACCTGCGTCCCCAGAGATTAACACATTTAGAAAGACTTTCTCTCTTTTTTGGAGTTTGACATAAAGAGCAGAGGCATAAGACTTGCCTAAGAGGGTAGCATGACTGTTGATAGAGCCATCCTAACTGTAAATAGTCATGGTGACATTTTTTAGTGTAACAGATTGCCCCCTAAAGTGCGACGCCTGAAATAGATTAGGGTTTTGTATTATCTAGGAAGGGTGAAGCGCTTTATCATTTCAAGGATTATCTCGTGGAGAGCCTGGTCAGAGCCTGCAATTTTCAACACAAAATACATGTATAAGATTATATCATCACTGAGGTAGGCATTCCCATACTCAGATTAAAACTTTAACTAACAGACTAACTACTCTGATACAGGAATGATCTTGTAGTACATCACAATCATAGACTTTTGTAGACACAGTATGGGTGCAGCCATCTATTTATGATTAGTCTACTTAGATAACGAATACAAAACTCCTCGTAGCCTGGATGGTGGAAACTAGATCCAGGGTCTTCATTTCTACTTCTCGAATTGGTACGATTCTAGCCATGCGAATAAATGAGTTGATGTCGAACATGGTAGAAACCACTTGATTACCAGTCGATGATGTAAACTGTTAACAAGCGCGAGAGAGACCACCAGTAATGTCAATGGTTCTCAAAGTACGCAGTACAATCCATGAGATGTGAATGAATGAGTTGATGTCGAACATTTCACGGAATCCTTTGATCGAAAGTCAATGATGTAAACTGACGTCAAAGGCGAGAAACCTGCCATTGATGCATGCAGACTTCAAGGTACTGACGATTTCTAAGTCATCTCTCTAGATAATGTGCTGATGTCGATAGAAAGCGACCTGTTGCAGGCAAGCCTGCAACACGAAATCATTGTTCAAGTTGAAGAAATGTTGCTGTAAGGACTGACTCAGGGATGGTCAAATGTATGACAAGTATTTTGCAGATGAAAATTTTTCTTGCAGACCTCTTGAACACACAACGACACGACAGATGGCTTGGTGCAGAATAACTTGAAGTTAATCCCCGGAACCCGGCTGAAGACTTTCAAAGTGGTTTGATCAACTGTGAGGTAAAGGATTTCCCAACCCAGGTGAATGAAAAGTGTCGTGTTCAAGAGTGGTAATGAAGTTTCTTCTGAGACAAAAGGTAACAAATAGGCTCATTCTTCTCTCTTTTTCCCCACCATTTCTGGCAAGTACCTCTTTATTTTTAACAAGCTTGAGGAGGATAACATATGCTTGATTATAAGCTCATCCTTCGGATGAGTCCAACCTAGTTTTGATTCGAACCCTAGGAAGGAGTGGTTCGTTCCTGTTTGTAATTGAACAGGTCCTTTACTGTGAAATGTTTAACGAGCCCAGTATAGGAGAAACTCGGCATTTTTCAATTTTAGAGAGTCTGAAAAACTTAAGAAGACTCCCAGTTGAACTTTTTCGTAGATTTGTGTCCCTCAAGCCTGCAAAAGTATAAAATATTACATGGGGGAACCGCTTGATCTTGCGACCAAGGAGTACTTTCATAATTAGTGTCATTGACCTGAAAAGTAAAACGCGATCAATGACACGTCATTTTATTTCCGTATTGAGTTTGAAATGACAAAAACCCGGCAATCTTTTCCTGATTCTACGGTCAGAAAAGAGCTATAAGGGGACCATCTTTTAATTCCATTTTAACGAGTGTAAAAGAAACGCTCGGCAATCTTTTCATTTTTTAGGAGTCTGAAAAGGGCTTAAAAGATGACTTTGATATTTTGGTTCGTGAAAAATGACAATTTTCCCTCTAAGTCCCTTTGTCCTGCACAAAAACAACACATTACTCATACCTGTTTAAGATAGGCAAAAATACATCGAAAAACATCCTTCCATGGTGAAAAATGAACAAGTTCATCCAAAAAACCTATAAAAAGACTTTTTACAATATCATTTTTACCATTTTACTGTTGTGGTTGAAAAAATAGCTTTTGGCAAGAAACTTCCCGTGGTCGCTGCGGAAAATCCGACCGTCAGAATCGAACGCCGTCTCTTCCAAGTATTTTACAACATCCTACTCTTCAATTTCATCCGATTAAAATTGTATTTTAGGTTTTAGTTTTGTTTTTTGGGGGGGTTTAGGTTTCAAAATGCGCCCCTCGGTGGACGCAGGTGCCCTTCGGGTGACCTGCGTCTCCCGACTTTTTCCTATACAGGAAAATGGTCGGGGGACGCAGCCCACCTTCAGGCCAGCTGCGTCTGGACGCCCTGTGTTGTAAATGCGGGGTGCGTCCTCCGTGAAAGGCGAATTTTGAAACCCCAATCTCCACAAATAACCATTCAAATTTCCCCAAATCAGTTCTAATCATTGTTTCTTGGTGTGTAGGGCACTCACCATGTTGTATTGGAGAGAAAGAGAGCACGAGGACATTGATTTAGCTGCAATTGAACATCAACCTTCCATTGATGCCCTAAAAGAATGCGGGCTATATAAATACTGGGCCATACCTGGCATGAGGGCTTAGGTGAGATTCTTAGAGTGGCTGGTTGAGAGATGGAACGTTCAAGGGCAATTCTTTTACATAGGAGGGCACCAGCTCGAGATAGAGCCCTATGATGTATACTTTCTCACTAGCTTGCCAAATAGAGGCGAGCAACTCAATCTAGCCGGGACTAGGCCGGGTGGCCAATCCCTTGTTAGTCTCCGGGAAGATTGGTGCACACCCGGTGCACACCATTCGAAAGGCGTGGAAATCAAACACATCTCTCTGCGTGAACTCAAAGTTATAGTGTTCACGGTTACCAGAATTTGCGGCGCAGCCGCTTTACACATTGCTTCCGGGTCCCAAATGCGGATGGCAATTGACTGTTACCAAGGCACCATTTTCAACTGGTGTGATGCTGTGTCAGCTAATGTGAAGAGCCAACTGACTAAGGCAAAGAACGGACGACTGAAAACTTTTGGATATGGGCCTTTAGTCATGACCTTTGCCTTAGAGAGAGTTCCGATGCTGATCCCTCAGCAAATCACTGTTGATATCTTGGGTCCTCGGGAGCCAAAGCTGGTATGATGGGTTGCGGTGATGGCCCGGCATCCTGACGAGGGCGCGGCGGTTGTTCAATTCTCTGATAGTCATTTTCACTGGTTAGAGGACTAGGTTTTTTCGATCCAGGACTTTCGTATGCCGGAGTAGATTTTCGAGGTGATCCGGACATGGTTCTTCCACAGGGAGAACAATGGGATGACAGAGGTACTTTATTTTTCACAAGTTTTCAAATTATGTATTTTTTTTTGTTTTTTATATATATCGTCTCGAAAATGACAGTAAAAATTTTCAAAATGCAGATGTTGGTCCACAACGCCCAGCCAACCTCCGGCCTTTTGAGAGGAGACATCTAGTTGCACCGGTACAGGCCCCACAGGACGCGGCTGCAGAGGTACTAGCTGAGTTGGAGCATGATCTAGAGCGTCTGACGGCGGATATGCCTGAGACTACTATGGATGATATTCCTATCAGGCTTCAGCGCTATGTAGTCGCAGTCCCTGGACCGTTTAGGAGATTTTTGCGTAAGGTAGCCCGTGCAGTGGTGTCGTATAGGGAGCACCACCAGTGATTGGCTAGTCACTTTGTAGACACATGTGACATTTTTGGCTTTTTGTACTTTATCATTTTTGCCAATCATAAGGTGTTTTTCAACCTATGATCGAAGACGATGTATATTTTTTGACACACTCCTATCTATATATATATATCACTATTATCGGCTTATCTTGTTTAACATATGTGATGAAATTCTTTTTAAATTTACTTGCATGATTTATCGTAAATGTATGTCCAACACTCGAGAAGCAATTGCATCTGCTAATGTATTTAAAGACCTTGGAATATGCTGATATTCAATGTAATCAAATTCACGTTCCAAGAGACGCACTCTCAAAAACAACCTTAATAACACAGGATTTCTAATGGCATAAACTCTATTAAGCTGTAATACAACAAGTTCAGAATCTAACCTCACTATCAAACGTCGAATTCCAAATGAAATAGATTCGGATAATAATTCAACCACTGCACTGTATTCTGCAATGTTGTTCGTTGTTTGACCGAGGCTTACCCCATGCATAGAAACTAACTCGTCAGAGGGTGAATAGATAACCCAAGCTGCGGAAGAGATATTCCGTGTACTACGACAAGCACCATCAGCAAATCCAATGTATGTTTGGAGAGGCGTCGACATCTGCAATATCAAGAGCGAAACCAAGATAAGCCAGAATAAAAATGAAAAACACACTCGTTAAGCTAAGCACACTGACTAACTAACAAACATACTAGCTAGAAAGAAAACCTAACCTAACTAAAACTTCTCCATACCCACCATTTAAGCATAATACCTCTTTAGGTAAAGTCCATTTCTGGGTTTACCCAAAGAGTCCCCATCAAAATCTACTAGCTCATAAGCCCCTTTTTCTAGCTTTCACTTTACAATATAGGGTCCATGCCACATAGGAACGAATTTTCCAGCACCTAGCTTATCGTTAACTTGATCATATAATAGCACTAGGTCTCCCTCCAAAAAACTTCGAGGGGTCACATTTCTATCATACTGAGCTTTCATTCGCTTCGCGTGAGTCTCGATTGCCAATGCAGCGTCACGTCGAGTCTCATCTAATTTAGCTAAGTACAATAAACGTTTCTCCTCTTCAGAAGTAGCTGGGACTAATTCGACAGCCATTTGAAGTGATGGGATTTCGCATTCAATGGGTAACACAGCTTCCAAGCCATAAACTAGCTGGAAAGGAGTGAACCCTGTTGAAGTTTTCACTGAGGTTCGGTATGCCCATAGCGTTGAAAATAACATGTTGTGCCAATTCAACCGATGAATACCAATGGTTCATCGGATCATGATAACCAGAACTTTGTTGATAGACTCAACCAAACCGTTGGCTTCCGGATAATAAGGAGTAGAGCTATCGTGGCGCAAACCAAGCTGGCTTGTAAGCTCAATCATCATGATGTTTCGAAAATGGCTCCCATGGTCAGTAATGATTGCTTGTGGGATGCCAAACCTAGTTATAATATGATTGAATAAGAAAACTACAGTTGTTTTGCCGCTTGCGTCGAATGTAGGCATCGCCTCGGCCCATTTAGTGAAATAATCAACTGCGAGGATGATATACGCATGCCCCCCGGCCGAGTGAGGGTTACAAGTAATAAAGTCGATACCCCATTTGGCGAATGGACCAACGACAATTATAGGGTGGAGAGGAGCAGGTGGTGCGCGCATCTTTCGATCAAACACTTGGCAGTTGAGGCACTTCCGGACTGCAATGATACAATCTTTAAACATAGATGGCCAGAAGTAATGAGCGCGCAACACCTTCTGAGCTATGGCATACCCAGACATATGACCGCCACATGCTCCAGAGTGACAATCATTCAAAACTCTCTCAGCCTCTTCGTGAGTTAAACAACGTCGAAAAACTAAGTCTGCCCCCTGGTGATAAAGTGTATCTCCAATAATTTTGTATTGCTGGGATTGAAACCGAATTTTTCGACGTTCCGCCTTTGAAGCTTCAGGCCGAAAGGTTTGCGTTTGGAGATAGATGATTATATCCCCGTACCACGGATCTAAAGTACTGATAAGAAACAAAGATTCGTCCGGAATGGACTCCTCTGCCACAGTCTCTGTGTCAGCATGCGGGAAATCACACATCAATTCCGCAAAAACTAAGGATTTCTTAGACTTGGACTTCTCGAATTCCAAGTTGAAATCTTGCAGGATAATGATCCATTTAGAGTACTTGCCCCCTAGCAGTTGTTTTGTCAAAATGTAAAGCATAGGGTTGCAATCCGAAATAACTGTAGTTTTACGGAGAAGAATGTAGTGACGAAAACGCTGGACAGCTTGAACGGCTGCCAGGGCTAATTTTTCCACATGCGAATATTTTAGCTCAGTGGGATTTAAGGTCCTACTGAGATAATATATCACATGTTCCGCTCCGAATTCATCTTCTTGAACTAACACCATTCCAATGGTGGAATGCGAAGCTGCGAGGTATAAGAAGTAGTCTTGGTTGTAGTTGGGAGGATGCAACAACGGTGCATGGGTCAATGCGTGTTTAAGTGCATCAAAATATTGTTTGGCAATCTCATCCCAAAAGAATTGAGCGTTCTGTTTCAAAAACCATGTAAAACCTTTAGTGACCTCGGCGTAGTTTGGGATGAATTGGCGTAAAAAGTTCGCTTTCCCTTGCAAACTTTGGAGTTGGTGCAAACTAGAAGGAGGAGGAAATTTGATGATAGCTTCGACTTTCGAGGGATCGACGCGAATGCCGGCTTTTGAAACAACAAATCCCAGCAATCGACCTGTTTCTATACAAAAAACAGATTTGTGGTGATTCAACTGAATTCGATAATGCCTACACCTCATAAAGATTGCTCGTAAGTGGACAAGGTGATCAGCTCGATGTAATGAATGAGCAGGCAAATCATCGAGATACGGTTGCACAATGTGCTTGATATCATGAAATGCGTAAGACATCGCCCGTTGAAAAGTGGCCCCGGCATTCTTAAGCCCAAAAGGTAATTTGCAATAAGCAAATGTCCCCCATGGACAAATGAATGCCATTTTTGGTTGGTTGGCAGGTAGAATATTGATTTGATTGTAGCCCGAAAAACCATCCATGAAGGAAAGCATTTCACTTCCGGCACAATCATCAATAATTTGATCGATATAAGGCGTAGGATAGTTGTCTTTTGGACAAGCTCGATTGATATCCCTATAGTCGATACAGATTCTTATTGTTCCTTGTTTCTTGTTGACCGGAACAATATTCGATACCCAATCCGTTAACGGGATCGGATAAATGAAACCTGCTTTCAACAACTTTTCGACTTCTGCTTTAATGGCAGCCGCTTTTCGAGGGTGAACCTGACACAACCGTTGCCGGACGGGTTTAGCATCCGGGTAGGTCTTTATTTCATGAACAACAATGGCAGGATCGATTCCCGGCATTTCCTCGTAAGACCAGGCAAACACATCGCGAAATTCTTGGAATAGGGCCTTGTAAGTGTGGATTTCATCTTCTGTACATGCGGCACCTATATGAATGTTATCCTCAATTCCGAGCTTCACTAAAATATCAATGGGAATAGTGCGAGAAATATTCCCTAAATTCAACTCTGAATCAGAATGTTTCGTTGGATCCTGAGCGTCTTTGACATATTCAGTGGTAAAGATAGATGAAAAATCATTTTCAAATGCATCATCCTTAGGTAAAAATGAAGATCTGTGATGGAGATCCTCCCATGGTAGATCGTCTACACTTAGGATTTCGCGAAGTTGTTCGTCAGATGACACAACTTCGGGAAACGCTATCCGTTCTAAGGTTGAGGTGAAAAGTGATTCTTCACTGACCACATTCATTTGGTCGGGCTCGGTTGAATGAGAGTCGGTAAAAGACATGACAGCTTCATAAGAAATTTCATATGGACTCAAAGGCATAGCATCACCGAATGAGTCTATCTCAGAGTCAGATGGGACAATCCAAGGATCATCGTAAATAATGTTTTTTGATGTAATCATATGAATTGTTGCAAATGAAGGTTCTACGCTAAGTGGAGGGAGAGGAAAAGTTCCCAGTAAACCGGAATCTTTAACTAAACCTACACCAACGTCCCTATAAGGGATTGTCGTCTTACCGACATGATGGATACTCTCTGAAGAGGTTGGGTCGGATGAAAAGTATGTCAGCTGATCAATAGTCATGATCTTACCGTTATGTGGAAACTTAATTACTCTGAAGACCGATGAAACGACTGTCGTCATAGCATATGACCAACTTCGACCCAGAAGAAGGTTGTAGTCTAGAGGGGCATCAACCACTTCCACATCCAGACTAACGGTTTTACCTTCTACCCCTATAGGTAATTCCTGTAGAATACCAAATGGACGGAACCCACAGCCATCAAAGGCCTTAAGGATGGTGGGGGATTGGTTCAACGAAGGAGAACCAAGGGATCTCCAACATTGAATAGACATAATACACGTAGAAGCTCCCTCATCAATCACAGTCCTATGAATAGGCCTGTTTTTTACTATCACTGGGATTTGGAAAGCCATTTGATGGGGGAGACGCGGTGTACTATTTTCTAGATCGAAGATTATTAGATTCGGGTCCTGAACATCAACAGCTCATATAGCCGACAAAATCAATTTTCGTTGTGCTGGGCATGATTGCAACACTTCTAATGCCGACATTGCTGAGGGTGAAACAGCTAAGTCCTCAACAATGTTGTAATTCTGGGCTGCTCTTGCATGTGAATTGAAAGCAGACCTTCGAAGTACACCCTTGGCGGGCGGTTTAATTACTAAGTCCAGGTTAGGTTTCTCGATCTGTAGTGGATCGGAACCAGGAGCTAAGGTTGATGGGTTAGAGTGAGAAGATTCTGCTTCCTTACCATCAACAAGATTCTTACTACCATAATCTTGCGATCGAGTCACAATCCTCACATGAGACATCATCAAAATGGGTTCTTCACTGACGTTCGAGGAAGAACCTATCATCTTATTCTCCTGCTCCGGAAATGGATTTTTTAACACAGCAGGAGTGGGAGAACCTTTGACTATTTTCACAACCTCGGCCCGATGAGGGCAATCTCTCGTAAAATGATCCTCTTCACAAATAAGACAAGGATATCGAGGTTTGCGCTTTTCGTCATTGGTTTCCAACTTTTCCATTTTCTCCTTCGGAGCCTTGTCTGCTTTAGCCTTCTTCTTTCCTTTCTTCTTTTCGCCGTTTTTTGATTTGGCCGTAGATGACTCTACTGCGTGGATATCGGCGGTAAGTTCAGGAGAAGACTCTCCTGTCGGGGAATCGGGCAAAGTGATAATAGGAGTAGTTGAAGGCTTGGAAGACTTCTTCTTGCTCTTTGTATTCACGATACCAATCATACCATCAGTGGCATGAGATCCCGAAGGAGTAGCAACGATTTGATTCGACTTTGGAAGATCTGGAATATTCTCGTGTAATGTACCCGACTGAGTGTAAACTAAGTCAAGGTATTGTGCCTGAGCAATGACTTGCTCCTCAGTAACTACTCCGGCCTTAGCTACATCTTCAGTAATCTTCGGTAATAATGATTTAACAAACCATTCAGCTAAGATTTGGTCCGGGATAAAAACTTTCACTAGCCTTCTTCGACGTCTCCACTCATGAATGTGATCAGAAATATACGTGGACGTTGATTGTTTTAGTGAAGTTAATAACTCCGTGCCGTTATCGTATCTGACCGGCAACTGAAAGTGTGTTAAGAATGAGGTAGCTAACTGGCTAAAATTGTAAAAAGAGGCCCGTGGTAACTCAATGTACCACTTGGCCGCGAGACCAATGAGTGTACACTGGAAAAGACGTAAGCGGATCGAATCATCTGAGATAGAATTTGAAGCACACCAGAGGTGGTAAGTCATCACGTGATTGGATGGATCCTCTCCAGACTTACCTTCGAACTTGGGTATATTGTTGGGCAACTTATTTGGCATTGGCGGCCAGAACGGAAGATATTGAATTTGATCATTTGTTAGGCGCGTCAAGTCTGGTAAATCCAAAGTTGCGATAAACGGTAACTGCCGGTTAGGATCTCTAAAACTCTGGGTCACAATACCGGCTCCAGGAGGAGGATATCCAGGATAACTAGAAACAGGAGTCGCATTTGGGATATTATATCCTCCTGGAAAACCAGGATTAACCGGACCGTACTGGGGTTGTTGAGGTTGTTGATAAGTGTACCCAGGATACGGTTGATACTGGTAAACCGGTTGTTGGACAACTTGCCCAGGTTGGTACTGTCCTTGGTACGGTTGGTCAACAAATTGAGGTTGAGCAGTGACAACCGTACTTATACCAGGATGACCTGCAGGCATATGGACCGTGGTTTGAATCGTAGATCCAGACAACGGTAAAGATGCCTGAGGAGTGGTTACAGAGACAGTAGAAATCGAAGCCGTTGATACTCCAGAAGTGAGTATGGTAGATGTGGCGGTAGTTGCAGCAGCCGTTTGAGATGGAGTACTAGGTGCAATTGGCTGCTGAGTAACTACCGAAGTTACAGAAGTTTGAACATTTGACTGGACAGGTTGCGGTTGCTGGGGTGGACCAGAAACTACGGGTTGTCCAGCTTGAGGTACCAACTGTATACTTGGCTGCAACACCTGTTGACCCTGTGACGGATCCCACACTAACATTCCGGGGTATTGACCCATAACAGGTTGAGGATACTGAGATCCATAGCCGGATTGAGGATAGGATTGATAATTGTAAGGTGCAGTTCCCATACCTTGACCATATGATTGACCTTGAGGTGGTTGATAACCTTGACCTGAGTATTGACCTTGAGGTTGATAACCTTGAGGTAAATACGGGTACTGGGGTTGACCTTGACCTTGAGGTTGGTACCCTTGAGGTTGATACCCTTGGGGTTGCCATCCTTGGGGTTGCCATCCTTGAGGTTGATATTGATACTGAGGTTGACCCTGGGGTACATATTGAGGCTGGGGTTGACCTTGAGGTATGTATTGCCCCATAGGCGTGTACTGACCTTGAGGTTGCCCCCTAGAAACAAATGATGTACCTTGAGGTTGCCCCCCAGGCATTAACTGAGGCTGCCCCCCAGGCGGTAATTGGCCACCTTGAGGTTGGGAAACGGGAACTGAGCCTGACATCATGTAAATGTCTCCTACACCCAATGGTACATTACCACTGTTTCCAACTAATAACCCATGATCAACGGGTTGAGGAGATGCCCCCGCAAAGGTACTAGAAAGAGATTGATACCCAGTGGGGACAGAAGGACCTCCATGTAAAAACGATTTAGGACTTTGAGAAAACACGGACGACAGACCAGCCATATTTACAGGAGTGTGAATACCTCCAGGTGGAAAAGGAGTACGAGGTGTAGAAAAACCTAGCCCAAAGTTGTCTAAATAATTGGTTAACGAAAGGTACCAAGTAGTACTTCTAGGAGGACTGTAAAAGATAGATTCACGCTCCCTTAGATCAATAGTAAGTTGATCTTCGAGGTTAGAGACGCCTATTTCTTCTTCTTGAGCAAGTTATTCGATAGCAATCAAACCAGTAGGAAGATTTTCGGTGATAATTCTTTCTATTCTCGGTGAATCAGGAACACTAGAAGTTGGAGTAACAGGTTTAGATATTTCTGGTTCTTCGCCTGTATCACTAGTAGACGAAAAACTACCAACAAGCTCAGAAACTGTAATAGCTTCGGGATTATAACCTGTCTCTAAGCCTTGGTAATCTCAATGGACTACCAAGGAATATTATCCTTCTTCAGGTGAACCTACTCTACTGCTACTAGGATGAGTTACAAGGACCTTTAAGCCTTCTAAATTACCTGGGTCGTCTCGAGGAGGTGATCCCCTAAGCCTACGGGATCTTCTCAACAATTCGGCCACAGAAACAACTTCAGGAGATTGGCCCCGAAGTCTACGGGACTGTCTCGGTAATTCCGCCACAGCTAAAAAATTTTAACTACTACACATGAAAACAAAATAAAATTTCAAATCAAACCACCTAAAGTCTCTAAAGAACCAAACAAATGTGAATCACACGCCTAAAGAATCTAGAGCGTCAAACCAAGCACAAACAGTAGCCTTCCAGTCCGAAAGCACTAGTTGGTGATGAAGCCCAACATCGCTGGATTCAGTACAGATGTGGCGGGTGGAACAGTTACCCCGACAACCTGCCTAATGAATAGACTGGACCAAGATCCTCCACTTTAACCGTCTCGAGTGAAGTGAACCCCCCAGAAAATCCAAGTGATTCTAGCCAACGTCTGTTCCAGGTACAGTGGGATCTTCCCTCCACCGTCACCTCAGTAGAATCCTAAAGATAATGGTCACTAAGGTTACCAACCACAACAAATGCACCTGGCGGAACAGTCTAAACTCCGACAGCACGCAAGGGCAGAGTAGCAAGCTCAATCCCCTTGTCGGCTCCTTGACAATAATCCAAGGTTTACCGAAAAGTGACCCTTGGCTCCTCGACAATGGTTAATCCGAGGTTTACCGTTTGTAATACGTGCGTGTCTGGCATCGTTCCCAACGAGGGGGGATTGATCCCCTCACTGGTTCGGACACGAGCTCGTGCTTCTCCTTTAAGAGGAGCTTTCCCAGAGTACAAGTGAGACAATTGGATTTATTCTATCACAAGATAAGCTACTTGTTTGGTTTTGTTGTCTTGGAGAGTTAATTACTCACCTACTCCAAGACACTAGCCTAATCTAAATTGGTGTTTCAGAGCCCTAGTAAATGAAAGTTACTACGTCGATTTTACTTTAAGCGTTAATTTTATGGTTTTTCATTAAGACAAAAGGTAGCGGAAGTGAAACCAATGGTGTGAAGATCTTTGACAAGGGACTAATGAATCTAGGCAGTAAAAACTAAGAAAAAACAAAATCTAAGAGTAAAAATGCAAAAAATGGAATTTTCACAAATTTTAGCAAGGGACGCAGGCGACCCGTTAGCACAGGTGCGGGCCTGCTCTGTGCTCACAGCGACAGTGCGTCCAGGGACGCACTGTGCAACACTCAGAGGGTGCGTCCTACTGAAAAACTCAAGAAAAACCAAAATGAATCTAATCCTAAGCTAACCCACCCACAGACAAAGTCAAAGAGCCAAAACCAGAAAAATAAACCAATTTTCTCAGAGCAAAGTTCACACAAAGGAAAAGACTTTTCACATCAATGGAATCCCCAGTGGAGTCACCAATTTGTCAGGCGGAAAGAGTCGATTGTGCGGACACAACCAACCTCCCTAGGAGCCTAAGACTCTCTAGTGACAAACAAGACAAACAAGAGCAATCATTCTCTAAACATGCATTTACTATACGGGAAATCAAGTGTTTAGATCCTACCTGTAATCCAACGCTGTTGTAGCAGTCCAGCTCCACTGATCCGGATGAGCTCCTCCTTCTCTTTGAAACCTGCATACAGTAACAATCAAACGATTAAATAGCACTTGATAATCTCATAGAATAAAACATATTTAACACATAGACCAAGGAGTACATGAAACAACTCATAAATAACAAGTTATTGAGAAGAATGGACTCATTTGCATTAATAGGTAACAAAAGGAACAAATACAGCCTGAGCCTTGGTGTTGTGCAAGTCCCTCCCAGGGTCCATCAAGCGTTCTCCTTTACTTTGAAAAAGCTCACCCACTTCCAAATAGAACAAGCAAAGATGGCAATCTCTCCTCACAAGCTTCTAAATGGGAGTCCTAATTCCTGCAGCATTTACCCTTAGAAATGTATAGCTTTCAACCTCCTCTCCTTCTGGCCCAATGCCTGTATTTATAGTGCTCAAGAGGAAGTTAATCAGGTCCACCATCAATGGGATAATCCCCTCTTTGGATGGGATAGCTCCCCTATTGATGGGATAAGTTCCTCTTTGGTAGGAATGCATGAACCATCTGGAGGCGCTCAATACACGTCGAACAACCTTCTAGAATGCTCTAGAAATGACCACAAGTGACTTTTTAAAGATGAAACTTGTGCATTTTAACCTTTTCAGGGGGGTGCACCTGCACCTTTACATACAGAGCGTCCAAAGACGCAGCTTTTGTGAACATTGGGTGCGTCCCCGCAGGTAAGGTTGAGAGAACCTGCGTCCCCAGAGATAAATACATTTAGAAAGACTTTCTCTCTTTTTTGGAGTTTGACATGGAGAGCAGAGGCATAAGACTTGCCTAAGACGGTAGCATGACTGTTGATAGAGCCATCCTAACTGTAAATAGTCATGGTGACATTTTTTAGTGTAACACCTATATACTGCTGTATCTTTTATGTATGATTGCATTAGTATGTTTAGTCTATTTCTAACCCTAAACTAGTTATGAATATTAATCTTTGTCTTTTTGTAGTGTTCTCTTCTTGTGATCTTGCAGAAACCTCTTGAAGCTGGGCGAGCGAGAAGACAAGTAGCTGGGAACTCCCAAAGAGAAGAGAAACAGGATCGAGGGACAAACGGAAGACACCGGTTAATCCATCCATCTCTCTTCATTCTTAATTCATAAAGGAAGAATACTAGAATAGTTGTTTCTGTTTGTCGCTAAGGCGCTGTCACACCTTAGGTGGATAGGATCGTCCTGCATAGGCATTTTTCCCCACAACAATGCTATACATTAATCTTATTGTACCCTTTATTTCCTATAGTCAAAATTTATCCCATGTCTCTCTTAACAACACTGTGAAGGCCTTGTAAACTATGACTAACTTCTAATAAGGTATTTTTAAGCTGTAAGTGAACTTCCTAAAAAACAATGAGCTACCTAGAACTATTTAAGTTTATCGATAACATTATTTACAGATTTAAGTATATCTTCACTTCCTTAAAGATTGATAGATATTTCGCTCATGTATAAAACTCATATCCATTTTCCCTCCTTATATGAACATATTTACATATATTAGAGAAACATCAAATAACGTTTATTGATGCCTCATTAGACTAACATTATTACTTTTATTCAAGATCATTAAATATAACTTCTATGTGAGATGACCTTCTTTTTCTCAAATCAAAATAAACTTAATGAAAAATGAAGAGACCATAACAACTTCTTTTTCATATTTTACGACCTATTAAAATCTAATTTGGCGGCTACTCTAAAATTGAAATGGACATATTAAAATTTATGTTACACTCAGTTCATTCTTTCTCTAATCATAATCTTTATGATTTCACAACAGATTCCATACCCTTCTATGATATTCAATTCTTCACTGCCCTATCAATTTGACTATATTTTTTGTGTGTATTGATTATATTAGATCTGGGTTCACTCTTTTTGGAGCTTTTAATGAGACATTCTTCTCCTGATTTGGATTTGGAGCCTTTCACTACAATTCGGAGCAGAAAACATGTCGTTTGCATATGAATATAAAGTTACAACCTTTGAGAACTCCGAGGTGTATGGATACTTCTGAAAGGTTAGATCATTTTCCCCTTACAAATTGATTTTCCACTTGTCAATTGTCTAATGTTAGCATAAAATCTCACATTAGAGAGCAAGTGGAAATGTTGGCCATTCATTTCCAGGCATGAAAACTCACTAGATGTTTGAACATTGTAGTGCTTGAGTTTATTTATGCTTAGGGTTAGATGCAAAGCTACGTGCAAGGAAACCAAATCAAAACCTCATTTATGCTAAATTCAAATGATAAACCTTGAGGAAAACTATTAGCATGACAGGATCTAAGTTAGAAAAAATGAGAAAACACAATAAATCATTATAACAAAGAAAAATAATGCAAGCCAATTTGTAATGGGCCCCTTTTAAATGGACGACCTATAGGTACTATCATACAAACAACAAATCAATCTAGATATTATGCCATCTCTTATTGTCATGGTCAACTTGTAGAACAAAATCTGTTTGTAACAAAAGATGAAGAAATTAGCTCATTGAAACAAGAAAATGAAACTTAGTTCTAAACGTAAAGATACACAAGTCCGAGGCTGTAAATAAACGGAAGTTAAAGGAAAAACTCAAAGAGACGATTCAAAAAGAAAAGAAAAGGCCCTAAATGCCTCCACTAGTCATGAAGTCTTATCTTAACCATCAAGAAAAAGCCCTTTTGCCTTGTATTTTTGAATTTTATACACTTCCCCTGGTGAATTCTTAGAAAACACACTCTAGAAAGCTGGATTGTATAGAAATCAAAGAGACTCTAGACTAGTATTAGATCTAGCGTAAGTAATGGAACTAAAATAAATTAACATTTCTAAGGTCAAATCTGAAGTAAAGAATTGAATTCTGAAAATAGTCAACCCCAATACCCAAAATTTAGCTTAATGATTTTCACAATGAAACAACATAGGAATACTCCATATCTTACTTGCATTTGTTGATGTTGCACTAGCTCCTTCCTTCAATGTAATGTACATGCCCAAAATCCTTTTTTTTTCTAACTTAGGACTAAATGCTTAAGAGACAAGAACAATTTCATACCAATGGTGAGAAATGTTGAAAATGCAACAAGATGATGGAGCTTAGTGAAAAAAAGTCGCCTTCACTAAGTGGGCCCACAGGCTATTTTTGGCGCAAAGTCTATTTTTAGACTATGTCTACTTTTAGACATATGGATCATGGTCTATGAGTTGTAGGATGCTATTTATGGATGATTGGTCATGTTGGTAAAAATAGATGGACCTATATTTTTAGACATATGGGAAGAGTCTATTTTTAGACTTCCAGTCAAAAAATAGAACAATCGAATATTATTAGCTCTTAATAATATTTGGACTATAAACATTATCTTATCCTCTTGCAGCACTTCAGTTAGAGCTACGGATGTGGCACATTCAACTGCTAGAAGGAAATACGCTTTTCCTATGGGTTAGTTGAGCTATTGCATGATGGACTTCAGTTAGAACTCAAGTGATTGAGTTTGGTGGAGTTGATTGAGGAGTTGATGGAGTTGTGTTCAGTTTCACTTAGTTGAACTAGTTGTATTTAGTCTAACTGCCAAATACATTAGTGATGAGTGATGTGAATTAATTATTAATTAATTCACTAATTATTAACTCATAAATCAACTAAATAATACACCAGTTAACTCAGTGCATGGAAAGTTCAGTGGAGACAAGTGTTAGAGGTGGGTGAAAGGGTGAGACTACTATCAGTTGTGACTATAATTGTGCATGAGATTTGCACAATCATTAATTGAGATTTCCAATGAGGATTTCACAGTACAATCCAAGGGAATTCGAACTTGGATCTGATCTATTCTCAACTTGGATTGCGCAGTAGAGGCAGGCAAACAATGGAGGAGATTTGAACCCGTCACTTGTTTAGATCTGAGTTAGTTTGTGTGTAGCATGTGGAGATAGTACTGAGTATTTGTGAGTAGTATTGTACTATGTATTGTTACATGTTCTCTATCATTACAATATACAGATAGTTGGGGGTTTTCAACTGTATGGTTTCCCCATTACATACTGTGTTGATATGTGTGATTGATGTTTCAATGTGCGCATGCGATTATTTTTTTATTTCCACAAATTCATGATCAATGGTAGAGGAGGTTATGTATTATGCATTCATTTCGAAAATAGTGTATAATTAGGATAATCTCTGTGAATAAGTTTTATATTATTCAAATCTCTACATGGTATCAGAGGGAAGTTGATCATCAGATCTATTATTCAGAAAGTGATTACATTTTATTTCTTCAGGGAGAGTCTGTAATCAGGCTAGGTAGCCTCTAGATTCATCCTTATTTTGGAAGGTGAGATATCCGGTAAATGCCCATAAAGTCAATCTCTGTATGAGAAATACTTTGTTCTCACGAATTTTAGATCAGAAGCGATTGAGTTTTGAGCTGGTGGAATTCGAATTTGCAGCAGTGTTTTCTTGGTGTCGAAGTTGAAATGTCTTTCAACGGATTGCGATTGGAGTATGCCCTTGAAGGAAGATCAAATTATATTGCATGGAAAGACAAGATGGAGGTGATGTTAGATGACAATGAGTTGAAGGAGTTCATAGATGTTGAGGTCCCAAAGCCTACAGATGCTGCTCAAGTTAAGGCTTGGCAAAAGAAGACAGCAAAGTGTCAAAGGATTCTGTTGGAGGGAATGAAGGATCACATTGTATCCAGCATGCATGGAAAGGCTTCTCCATACTTGATATGGAAAGCGTTGATAGATTTATTCCAAAGAAAGAGTGACCAGAGGAAGTTGGCACTCGAGGATAAACTTAGAAACATTAAGTGTGAGAAAGGAAACAGTATGCCCAAGTATCTCACGAAGTTCACCCAATGCCGGGATGAGCTGGGAAGTGTGGGGGTGACTATCAATGATGAGGACTTGGTGAGCTTGGCTCTCCTTGGCCTTCTGAAGAGTTTGTATTCCTATCAGGACTCTGTCAATGGTCGAGAGAAATTGCCATGATGGGAGAGACTTTAGTCTAATCTTGTGCAAGAGGAGATTGGGAGAAATACAAAGGACGGATCTTCATCAAAGGCATAGGATGAAGAAAATTTCACTTTGGATGCCGAAGAAAAGAAGGGAAGAACAAGAAATCTTCTCATTCCGGTGTGAAAGGCAAGAAGCAAGACATGTCCAAGGTGAAGTGCTTTCACTCTCACCAGCACAGACATTATGCCACAAAGTGCCCACAGAAGAAGAAAAATAAGCAAGTTGCTGGATCTGCAGTGAGAGAGGCCTTAGCCTTGCAGTTTGAGCTGGATTTTTCACTGATCGCATGCTTGATTTCAAATGTGATGGGATCAGTATGGTTCTTGGACAGTGGTCCGTATTTTCACATGACAGTAGATCGATATTTGTTTTCTGATCTGGATGAGAAAGATCTTGGAGTGCACATCGAGATGGGTGATGATGGTAGATACAGTGCGACCGGTATAGGTACCATTTCCTTTGAGAGGGAGTCTGGTAAACCCTTTGTATTGAAGGAAGTGATGCATGTTCCAGGATTGAAGAAGAATCTTATCTCTGTGGCGATGTTAGAATACAAGGGATATGATGTTGTCTTCAGCGAGGGAAAGGCTTTCCTGCGCAGTAATACAACTGGAGAAACCCAGAAGATAGGGGTTCAAGTCAAGAACCTTTATCAATTGCATGTAGATGGCTGCACAGCAATGGCATGCAAGGTAGAAGGATTGGTGATCCAGGATGATGGCGAGTTGTGGCACCGGAGCTTGGGCCACCTTCACCATGGAGCCTTGAAGATACTGCAACAGATTTCTACTGGGCTTCCTAAAGGCACTCTTGCACAGTGAGATCAGTGCAAGGGGTGTACTTTGGGAAAACTTGCAAAAGCCACCTTTCACAAGAAGGATAGTCGCACCACGACAATCCTTGAGAGAATTCACACAGACGTGTGTGGACCTTTCTCAGTAGCTTCGAAAATAAAGAACAAGTACTATGTGATATTTGTTGATCATTTCTCTCGAAAGTGTTGGATCTTCTTCATACAGAAGAAGAGCGAGACATACTCAAAGTTCTGTGAGTTCAAAGCACTGGTCAAGAAGGAATCGGGGAAGAAGGTGAAGGCTCTTAGGAGCGACAATGGTGGTGATTCATCTCTAGTGAGTTCAAGGACTTCTGCCGCCTAGAAGGGATTCAGAGAGAGCTCATAGCTCCCCATAACCCACAACAGAACGGGGTTGTTGAGCGGAAGAAAAGAACGATCGTGGGTGTTGCAGGGGCGATGTTGCATGATCAGGCCCTACCCCCTTCACTTGTGGGTGGAGGCATGCAATAATGCAGTATATCTGCAGAACCATTGTCCTCACAAGATACTTGGCATGAGTACACCCGAGGAGGCCTATTTTGGTAAGAGGCCTGATATTTCCCATTTGAGGATTTTTGGCTCTCCTGTTTACATGCATGTGATGAAGGATGCTAGGAAGAAGCTGGAGTCGACCACTGAGGTTGGGATATTTTTGGGGTACACTGATACACCCCACAACTATCGCGTGTATTTTCCAGACAGTTGTAAGATTGTTCTCCGATGGGATATCAAATTTCAGGAAAGAAAAGCCTAGAAGTTTTGCTTGAGAGGGAACCACACTTGCATGCACATGAGGAGATATTAGTTCCTAAGGATGAGCTTCAGGATGTGGATCGCCACAAGATGAAGGTCATGGAGTGGAAGAGACCACTCATGCAACACCAACCATTAGAGGGTGAGTGCACTACAGAAGTTGAGCGACTGGCTCAAGATGCAAAGAAGGTTGTAGGACCACCTACAGCATAGCGCAGACATAGACAGTCACCTGATTGGTACATTGGATACATGGCTCTTGTGAGAAAATTTGTCATGACTGAGCCATCCTCTTATGAGGAAAATGTGGAGGATCCCGCATGGGTAGATTCCATGGTGGAAGAGTATGATTCGATTGTCAGAAACAGTTCATGGGAGATTGTCCCAAGACCCGAGGGGAAATCAGTGGTGGGTTTGAGATGGATCTACAAAGTGAAGCAGGCAACTGATGGGAGTGTAGAGAAGTATAAGGAAATATTTTTTGCCTGAGGCTTCTCACAGATAGAGGGGATCAATTATGAGGAGACCTTTGTACCTGTCACAAGGTATTCTTCCATATGGACGATTCTTGCTCTCCCAGTGCAGATGGGGTGGCACATCCATCAGATGGATGTGAAGACTGCATTCCTAAACGGATTCATTGAGGAGGAGGTGTACATAGAGCAGCCCGAAGGTTTCGAGATCTTCAGCAGCGAGTCGCATGTGTGCAGGCTCAAGAGAGTGCTATATGGGTTGAAACAAGAACCTCATGCTTGGTGCACACGGATAGACAGATATTTCACCGGACTTGGATTCTCCAAGAGTGAGGCGGATCCTAACCTATACCAAATTGTTGTGGAGGGTAAGTTGCTGACCATTGTACTTTATGTAGATGATTTGATTTTGACGGGAGATGAGTTTTTGATACTTTCATGCAAGGAGGATCTTGCTAGAGAGATTGAGATGAAGGAACTGGGCCTCTTTCATTATTTCCTAGGATTGGAAATTTGGCAGCGAAGTGATGGACTATTTGTTTCTCAGGGTAAGTATGCCTGGGAGACACTGGAGAAGTTCAACATGCATGGTTGCAAACCTGTTGATACTCCTCTTCTTGGAGATTGGAGGAAGGAGGATGCTACTTCAATGGAGGTAGTGGATGCCACTGTTTATCGATAGTTGGTGGGGTCGCTTATGTATCTGATCAATACACAACCCGATATATGCTATGCTGTTAACCAGCTTTCACAAGCTATGGTTAAGCCAACCAAGCTCTTCTGGAAGGTATGCAAGCATGTATTGCATTATCTCAAAGGCAGATCAGGATATGGATTGTGGTACATACAAGAGGATGAGGTGAAGCTATGTGGCTTCACAAATGCAGAATGGGCAGGGGGCCCAACGGACAGAGAGAGCACATCTGAAGGGATCTTCAGTATCTAGTCGGCAGTAGTTTCTTCGTAAAGTAGGAAGCAGAGATCCGTGGAACTCAGTTCAGCAGAGGCCGAGTATATGGCAACAAGTTTGGCTGCATGCGAGGCTATATGGATGAGCATGATCCTGGTCGGGTTATTCGGGTCACACTTGGAGCCTACTGTGATTTATTTTGATAACCAGAGTTGCATTAAACTCTCGGCTAATCCAGTATTTTATGATAGATCTAAGCACATCAACATCAGGTACCATCATATCAGAGATGTTGTGCAGCGGAGAATCATGTTACTTTCATACATTCCCACAGAGGATTAGGATGTTGATATCTTGATGAAGGCACTCACCAAGAGCAAATTCGAATACCACAGAGGCAGGATAGGGGTTGTAGATAATCCATATCTTGTTGAGAGGGAGTGTTGAAAATGCAACAAGATGATGGAGCTTAGTGAAAAGAGCTTGCCTTCACTAAGTGGGCCCGCAGGCTACTTTTGGCGCAAAGTCTATTTTTAGACTATGTCCATTTTTAGACATATGGATCATGGTCTATGAGTTGCAGGATGCTATTTATGGATGATTGGTCATGTTGGTAAAAATAGATGGACATCTATTTTTAGACATATGGGCGAAGTCTATTTTTAGACTACCAGTCAAAAAATAGAACAGTCGAATATTATTAGCTCTTAATAATATTTGGACTATAAACATTATATTATCCTCTTGCAGCACTTCAGTTTCAGCTACGAATGTTGCACATGCAACCGCGAGAAGGAAATACGCTTTTCCTATGGGTTAGTTGAGCTATTGCATGATGGACGTCACTTAGAACTCAAGTGATTGAGTTTGGTGGAGTTGATTGAGGAGTTGATGGAGTTGTGTTCAGTTTGACTTAGTTGAACTAGTTGTATTTAGTCTAACTACCAAATACACTAGTGATGAGTGATGTGAATTAATTATTAATTATTTCACTAATTATTAAGTCATAAATCAGCTAAAGAATACATTAGTTAACTCAGTACATATATAGTTCAGTGGAGACAAGCGTTAGAGGTGGGTGAAAGGGTGAGACTACTATCAGTTGTGACTATAGTTGTGCATGAGATTTGCACAATCATTGATTGAGATTTCCAATGAGGATTGCACAATACAAGCCAAGGGAATTCGAACTTGGATCTGATCTATTCTCAACTTGGATGGCGCAGTAGAGGCAAGAAAACAGTGGAGGAGATTTGAACCCGTGACTTGTTCAGACATGAGCTAGTTTGTGTGTAGCATGTGGAGATAGTATTGAGTACTTGTGAGAAGTATTGTACTATGTATTGTTACATGTTCCCTATCATTATAATATACAGATAGTTGGGGGTTTTCAGTTGTATGCTTTCCCCATTACATACTGTGTTGATATGTGTGATTGATGTTTCAATGTGCGCATGCGATTTTTTTTTTAACTCCGCAAATTAATGATCAATGGTAGAGGAGGTTATGTATTGTGCATGCATTCCACAAATAGTGTATAATCGGGATAATCTCTGTGAATAAGTGTTATATTATTCAAATTTCTACAAGAAAATGAGAGTTTTATTCCATTTCCAACCATGTACAAATGAGAGGAGTGCCATCCTATCATAGGAAGAGAGGCCTCCTAAGCCATCATTACAAAATCACGTGCCATCGTGAAATGGTGTTCTCAATATAAGAAGTAAATATCTGATTCCCAACTAACTTCCTCACATGTCTGGACCTCTCTTAGATGTTAGGTGGTTCAGTCCAACACTTTCCCACCCTTGAGGGTCAAAATAGTCAAACACAAGAGTGTCTTACTCCTTTTGGCCAACAAACCCTATTCTTTCCCACGTGTGAGGGTCAAAAAATGGTCAAAGCATTAGTGCCTCCACTAAAGAGCTCATAAATGTGTACAAATAGTCCCCCACATTGGAGAGAGAGGAGAGAGAAAGGCTGAATTTCCACGATCTTGGGTCTAGGATAGAGTCTTAAAATATTTGATGCTACCAAACCAAGAATCTCAATGATACTATGCATAGTGGGATATAAACAACAATAAATCAGACATGCACAGACCTCAACCCACTATGGTCTTGCTGTGATGCACCAATGAAGACCAACGTAGGGCACAGAGTGCTACCAGCTATGACTCCAAGATTTACATCTCCCACAATGAACACGGACTAGGAGGCGTACCCATCATCTGTTGTAGAAGTCCTTCTCGACACACAAGTCTCGGGCCCCACAAACTGCTCCTGCTTGATCAGACCCTTGAGCTCAACAACTGACTCTCTTGCAACCACATTTGTCCATCAAGGTGTTGCTCACTGGGCTCCAACTTGGACACTATCATGATGTCCTCCAGCAGACCATAAATTCCCAATCATTTCCACACTTGATATTCTCTCATGCTGCCCTCCAATAGTCCACAAGAGACCAAGTCCACACTGTAGCATTTTCACTTAGTTAGGGAATCCCCACACTTGGAATACCCTTATACATGGCTGCCCACAGACTCCACCATTCCACCCTTTGCTTTGCAATAAAGGATCTATTGCACAAATCTAGGCATCAACAACTTGTCCTCTCCTAGGACACCATCAACCATGTGATCTGCTCCTAGTTGGAGTTCCTTTATGCCCAAGGAAACTCCAACAAATAGCTCCCACAAGTTGCAAACTAACCGATCCAATACTCATCACAAACTGTGACCCAACACAAGGAAAAACTAGAGAAATAACATACCTTTCATCTTTTGTTCATGTACTAAATTCTAGTCATTATTTAGGGCATCCTTGTAGACCACAACAACCTACCATCTAAGATCAAAACCTCCACCAAAGACTACAACCTCCTCATATCTACAAGCCTCTACCACTCATTGTCTTGATAGGCACCTACAAGACCCAAATTATGCTTGTTTAGCCCTCCAAACAACCACCATAGGTGTGCAGCCTAATCTCCATAGGTCTGCGATCTCCTTGGCCTATTCTAACATGAGAACTCATGTCAACTAGCCCATAGTAACTTCCCTTGAGTACGGCTATCCCTCGTTGAGAGACTGAGGAAGTTTGATGCTGTCCTAGCCTCCAAACAAGCCTTGGTCTTCCTTCAAGTATTGCGACTACCCTAGATATCTACTTACAAGTCTGTGACAACCTATATTTGGGATTGTCCACACTCAATCAAACCTTGAAACAAGCCCAATACCTTCTCGTTTCACCTGCGTTCACACCTTGCCTTACTCGGCATTGTTATGGCATGAGACAACCCTCCATGTAGTCAAAGAGGCACCCAAACTAGCCGTAAGTCATCATGTTGTTTTGTCCTCTTCTCCTGTGGTAGAAAAAAGGTATCTCCCTCTTCATCGAGTTGTTGTCCCTCCTTATTAACACTGCCTTGTTGTTGCTCTATTTGGATGTGTAATAACCTCACATATCACCCTATATGTATATCCAAAAGAGGGGCTCCTTCCAATGCACTCTAGGGTTGTCCAGCTGTCAAGGAGGCTTACTAAAATTAAGCCGATCTTAACTCATATGGTGCCAACCCAACATTAGACTTCAAAAATTCATAACTCCTCAACGAAAACTTAGAATCAGATGTTTCTCATTGCGTTAGAATCGTATCGCCAAGAGCTATCATCATCATCCATCACATTTCGAAGGATTGTCATGGTTTTGGCCCAAATATATATTGGTGAAAAACCCCAGGTTTCGTTTCTAAACCCACAAGTCTACTTGTGGTGCTTTGACCTCCAATCCTCAAACACTAGGGCTTGGAGTACCTCCCAAGCTACAAAATTCAACAATCCCTCTTAGCGAGGGAGGTACTTCCAAGACTAGGAAGTAACCATCATCATCTGGTGACACTAGCCCCTCTGGCATCCATCACTGCAGCATACCCTATAAAATAAATCTGACAGTCTCGTTAATGCCTCTGCCTCATCACATCTGAACCTGAAGATCCCAAACCTCCATAGGGGTTGCTCCCTCTAAGGCTAGACTCCCTCTGAGGCTAGACTCCCTCTAAGCCTACACAATCTCCACTAGCTCAATCCTGCAAGCACTCATCCTCATGGATCATACACCTCTCGTGAAAATCCCACCAATCTCAGACATCCAACATCATAATCTGATGAAGATTCTAGCCTGCCAACCTGTAGTCCATCACATGAAGCCATCTCGTCCAACCTAATCTCTTCCATGCCAAGGAAAACCTTGAGCTATCCCAACCATCCAAAACAAGAAATAGGAAACCCATAATCTACAAACCGCCACACAACATGCTGAATTGCACCAGTTTCACCACCAATCCACCAAAACTCCTAGCCCATATCATCATGTAGTCTATCGAGACCACATCCCCATGTCTTCATTTGAACCCTCTGCTCCATGATCCAGACACCCACAACTCCCTCTAATTTGCTTTTCCATGCACACTTTGATTCACTGTCCCTAAAAGTAGCTTAGATATGCTTTGATACCATGTTGAATTTGCACGATCTTGGGTCTAGCATTTAGTCTTAAAATCTCTGATGCTACCAAACCAAGAATATCAACGATACTACTTTGCACAGTAGAATATAAACAACAGTAAATCAAACATGCACAAAATATGGACAATTTTTTACAATTTTGTACAATAACCCAACTTCATTATATAAAACAACATATAATACAACAGTGTAGGGCTCCCATACTAGGGATGATGACCCTCATACATCCACTAGTAGAAGATACAAAATTGGGACTTTGTGTTAGTTCCATAAATAACCAATCTGTCCTCAACAAGATACTCTAACCATCTGGTTGTCGCATGCTCTCTCAGCTCATCTTGGTCGTACCCTGTACCTGCTCAGTCCTTCATCTCCCGATCTGCATCTCCTTCCTCTATAAATGCTCCAAGTCCATCTAGCCACTGAATCTTAGCTATCCAATCTTCTCACTAGTTGTGCCTTCATTCTCAAGGACATAACACATTGAGACTCAACTGTGTAGAGGCTTCACTGTTAACATAACACCCAACACCTGGAATCCACCATTGTTTTTTTGGTATTGACATTCTCCCATATTGTATACATCATTCTTCATGATGGATTTTCACTCCACCATGACATCCTGCCACACCTGCTTTATTTTTGCTTCCTCATAACTAGAAATTTTTATATCAGTAATGGAAGACATCAATGAAACATAATTAGGGAAGCTTTAAGGAGGATGGCTGTCACACGGAATCAGTCAAGGGTGCGGACACAACTGACCTTCCTAGAAGTCTAAGACATTCTAATGACAAACAAAACAAACTGGAGCTATCCTTCTCTAAACATACATTATGATATGATAAATCAAGTGTTTCGTTCTTACCTTTGTCCAAACGTTGTTGTAGAAGTCCAAGCTTTGTTGATCTGGATGAGCTCCTCCTTTTCTCCAAAACCTGTAATCACCAACAGTCAAACAATTAAATAGCATTTGATTATAACATAAAACAAAGCATATTCAACACATAGACCAAGGAGTACATGAAATAACCCATTAACAACAAGTTATTGAGAAGAATGGACCAATTTGCATTAAAGGTAATCAAAAGGAACCATTACAACCTGAGCCTTGGTGTTGTGCAAGCTCCTTCCAGGGTCCACAAGAGTCTTCCTCTACTTTGACAAAGCTCACCCACTTCCAAATAGAACAAGTAAAGATGACAATCTCTCCTCACAAGCTTCTAAATGGGAGTCCTAATTCCTGCAACATTTACCCTTAGAAATATATAGCTTTCAACCTCCTTCCTTCTGGCTCAATGCCTCTTTTTATAGTGCTCAAGAGGAAGTTAATCAGGTCCACCATCAATGGGATAGTCCCCTCTTTGGATGGGATCACTCCCTTATTGATGGGATAAGTTCCTCTTTGATAGGAGTGCATGAACCATCTGGAGGCGCTCAATACACATCAAACAACCTTCTAGAATGCTCTAGAAATGACCACAAGTAAGTTTTTGAATATAAAACTTGCGCATTTTAACCTTTTTAGAGGGACGCACCTGCCCCTTTAGATACAGAGCGTCCTTGGACGCAGACCTTATGAACAAAAGGTGCGTACCCGCAGGCAAGGCTTGAGAGAACCTGCGTGCCCAGAGATAAACATGTTTTATAAAGACTTTCTCTCTTTCTTGGAGTTTGACATGAATAGCTGAGGCATAAGACTTGCTCAAGAGGGTAGTATGACTCTTGATAGAGCCATACCGACTGTAAATAGCCATGGTGACATTTTTTAGTGTAATAGATTGCCCCCTAAAGTGTGAAGCCTGGAATAGATTAGGGTTTTGTATTATCTAGGAAGGATGAAGCGCTTTATCATTTCGAGGATTATCTCATGGAGAACCTGGTTGGAACCTGCAATTTTCAACACAAAATACATGGATAAGATTATATCATCACTTAGGTAGGCATTCCCATACTCAGATAAAAACTTTAACTAACAAACTAACTACTCTGATACAGAAATGATCTTGTAGTACATCATAATCATAGACTTTTGTAGACACAGTATGGGCGCAACCATCTGTTTATGATTAGTCTAGTTAGATAATGAATACAAAACTCCTCACAGCGTGGACGATAAAGATTTGATCCAGGGTCTTCATTCCTCCTTCTCGAATTGGAACGATTCTAGCCATGCGAATAAATGAGTCAATGTCGAACATGGTAGAAACCACTTGATTACCAGTTGATGATGTAAACTGTTAACAAGCGTGAGAGAGACCACCAGTAATGTCAATGGTTCTCAAAGTACCCAGTACAATCCATGAGATGTGAATGAATGAGTTGATGTCGAACATTTCATGGAATCCTTCGATCGAAAGTCAATGATGTAAAATGACGTCAAAGGAGAGAAACCTGCCATTGATGCATGCAGACTTCAAGGCACTGACGATTTCTAATTCATCTCTCTAGATAATGTGCTGATGTCGATAGAAAGAGACTCGTTGCAGGAAAGCCCACAACACGAAATCATTGTTCAAGTTGAAGAAATATTGCTATAAGGACTGACTCAGGGATGGTCAAATGGATGACAAGGTATTTTGCAGATGAAAGTTTTGTTTGCAGACCTCTTGGACACATAATGTTGTAGGGAAAAGTATCCGACTCGGATGACCCTATCCCACTCTAAGGGTGACAGTTCCTTAGCAACAACTGTAAAACAAACTATTTAAGGTTTACTTCTTTATGAAAGCAAAAGAGAATGGAGAAATGCACTAACCGTTGCCTTGCGCTTAATGTCGAATCCAAACTCTTCTCTTTGGCCGCTTGCTCCTAGCTCTTTGTTCTTCTTCTCGCCCAACTACAATGAGATCCTGCAAAATAACAAAGAAGGAAACTACAAGAGGCATGCAATCATAACTGATTCATGGATTAGTGTAAACCAAACATGCAATCATCACAATGTATAATTGAAACAAGAGCACATAGAAGAACCTCAATAGCTTTTATTAATGAAGAAATAAAGGTTCTGAGAGTATTACAACCATTGAAGGCTCCAACCCAGCAACACCTCCCAGCAGAAAGAATTGCTCTTCTTCACCTCTCTCAAACAATCACCCAATAACTCAATAATGAAACCAACAGCATATCATTACTTTGCACAAAATTCCAGCCTCCAGAGCTCATAGGAGAGAGCTCAATATATAGATGAATTGAGAAAGGATGAGTCAGCTTGCAACTGATGTGTAGCTGCCTTGTGTCCTCTCTCTCTTCAGTTAATCTTTAGTTGATCTTTAGTTCTTGAGTCCACTTGGTGAACCTTGCTTCCACATGGAGAAGCAAAGCCTATGACTCATCACAAGGCGAAATCCCTGATCCAAGTGTCATTTTTGGAAGATTCCAAAGCAATGACTCACTGTGCCACTTGTCCTTTCTCGCTCAGCGCAGGTGGCCTTTGTCCCACTTGCTTTGCAATGCAGGTACACCATGGAGCCACTGAGTTTCAACACAGAAACCTAGTGGGGCACCTGCTTTGATTTCAGGATTGCTTGTTTTTGAGTGTTTTCAGGTGGAGAACTGATCTGAGAGCTGTTGGTTTGCTGACCTTGTTCCTCTAGGGGTAGGAACATCATGTTTAGGGAACTTTGGATCCCTTGGATTATTGACAATTCATGTTTGTTGCTGTAAGGCACAAAATTGTCTATAACAGATGCCCCCTAAAGTATGAGGTCGTTTATCGGGTGAAATGCTTTATTGAGTGGATCCAAAGTTCATTCAATCTGTTGAGAAGTGTCCTATAATAAGTTACAATACAATACATTATTTTTCATACATTTTTCATGATCTAGCTGAGGCGGGCATTCCCATGCTCAGCTTTATAAATACATTTTGGTACATAGAACAGACGATCGTCTGATTGTAGACTGATAATTCTCTGCTGAAATTATCATCCTTTGAGAAGGATGATCATCTGCTGTAATGATGTACATATCAAATGTCTTTATGTCCTGAATATATATCGCAGCTCAGATGGATGAAACTAGATCCGGGGTCTTCAATCTCTTCCGATCTTCACTCGATGTACAAGTCGATCCATGTGAGAATTTCTTGAAGTCGAACATGGAAAGACATCGCTTGATTACCGGTCAATGATGTAAACCGTTAACAAGCGCGAGAGGAGTCACCGATAAGGATGATGACCCTCAAGGTACGGCAGTACAATCCACATGGTAGGAATAAAGGACTTGACGTCGACCACCATGCAAAATCTTCGGGTCGAAGGTCATTGATGTATACCTGTCGCCGGAAGTGAGAAACTTGCCATTGAGGGATGCAAGCTTCAAAGTACTGAGGGGGGTGTTCCTAGATCAACTCCTTGGATAATGAGCTGATGTCGACAAGGAGCGATCCGTCAAAGGAGGGCCTTAATGAATCCCACATCAGTGACACGGAACGGAGCTAGTGATTGTGATGAGGTGAAAACAAACTGTGATGTATGATTCAGGGTGGCGGTCATGAAGTGGTTGAAGGATAATGTATGGCAGTGGGTGGAACACGGTTGACTCTTTACAGAACCACATCTCTTGAACATATAACGACACTGATGTGATGGATTGGTAGCATTACCCCAATTGTGGATGGTGTGGCGAGGACCATGGTTATGAGACCGGTGAATGAAGCAACCCAACCCGATGTGATACGGAGGACAAAGTGTCATGTTCAAGAGCAACTTGCTACCATTAATGCTGTGAGGTTCTCCAATTTTTCCCCAGTCATTGCTGACCAGTACCTCTTTATTTTTTTCAAGCTTGAGGAGGATAACATATGCTTGTTCTATAACCTGCCCTTCGGGCAAGCCCATCGCTATGTTTTAACGAGCCTAGCGATAGGGAAACTCGTTCTCGTCTAAAGACAAGTTTGTCGCTATTTAATCATTTTAACGAGTCTAACGACAAAGAAAACTCGGTCCTTTTCATTTTTAGAGAGTCTGAAAAGGTACGAAAAGTTAACTCCAAAATTCCTTTTTCATCTTCTAATCCCTTAACGAGCCGAACAAAACAAGCGCTCGATCTTTTTGTGTAATAATCCCTCAGGTCCAAAAAGATTAAAATCTAGAGGAGGGATAGCTCTTCTTATCCTTTAACGAGCTGGAAGGCCAAAACTCGGCAAACTTTTCATATTTTACGAGTCAGTGAAAAGAGCTCAAAGAAGACTCGTCTTTTGAGGAACGAGTGATGAACAGGGATAGCAGCAGATTCCAGGTATAGGTTGGAATTCTCCAATCACGGTAGTGTCACAAGGATGGCTAAGTGAAATCACTCTTCGCAGCTATTCCTAAAAATGGGTAAACAAACATATGGAGGTGAACGATTGGCCAAATGAACGGATGGAGGTGATGGCATATAAACACGACCAAGGGCTTTTAATATGGCTTTCAAAGGTTACATTTCTCGAGGTTGTTTACCGGTTCATTTTTTTGGATGAGCTTGAACTGTAGGGAAAGATTGCTCACAACTTGTGTTTATTTTTTAACGAGCATGAACTCTGTAAAAAACGGCTCAATTCTTGCGTTTATTTTTTAACGAGCATGAACATTGCTAAAACTGCTCGATTATATGGTTTACTTTTGATTTTTACCATAATTAGCTTCTCTTTTTCATTGATAGCACTGCATTTTCAATTTGCTGCAACAAACTAGTTAGAAATGGGTAATATTTACTTGAAAATGAGATTAACACATCAATATTTACCTTGAATTACGTAAGAAAATAAATAAAAAGGGTTTTACCTCTCATTTTACCATTTCATTTGCATTTTGCTTGTTGGAGCTTTGGAGGAGCCTCTTTCCCCTCGATTTTTATCAGCTGATTCCGGGAGATTCTGCGGACGATTTTCGGCGCCGTTTGGACCAGGTACGAGCTAAACCATAGCTCTTCATTTTCATGGTTTCATTTTCCTGTTTTATGCCTGTTTTGCTGCTCTATTGAGCCTCTGAGGTTTTGCCAGGGTGCCCTCTGATCAACGCAGGTTCCCCATTCGAAAACTGCGTTGGGATCCAAGCTGCTTGAAGGCAGCTTGTCCCCCAATGCAGGTAGTACACAGGGCACCTGCTTTGGGGCATAAAAGCAACAATTTTTCACAGATTTTGATGAAATTGTCGCCAGTTTTTCATCAATTTCAGGAGCTAACTCATCCTCTTGTTTGTTTTGCAGGGATTCTTGAACAAGATGGCCCTAACATGGCGAGAACGAGAACATGAAGAAGAAGATATGATTTCCCTTCATGATCCTGTTACGGTGGGTGCATTGTGAGACTGTGGTTTACTGAAGTTTTTCCGTATCTCTAGCATGAGAGCACAGATTTCACTACTGCAGTATTTGCTTGATGCTTGGGATCCTGTTAACCAAGTATTCCAGATCAGGAACAAACCTATTCCATTGACTGTGACAGATATTTACTTCTTGACTGGCCTGTCAAGGCGGGGTGCCCCCATTTCTTTATCAGGTACAGTTCGGGGGAATGATTCCGTGAGAGATTATGTTCGCCAGTATTGCAGGGAGGGGTCCCAGCCGAGCAGAGACGGCAAGGTGGTTATCCGTGATGTTACTAGTAGGCCTCTCAGGTCCATTCTGTATACTCTTGGTAGGATGGCCGGTAGCGCATCTTTACATGTTGCCAACACGTCTCACATGCAGCACGCCTTGGAATGTCTCCAACCGAAAATCTTCAACTGGAGTGATGCAGTGCTTAGTCAGATGAAAAATCAATTGAACAAGGTGAAGGACGGGAAGCTGAAGAACTTTGGTTTTGGTTCGATTCTGACTGCCTTCGCCTTGGAGAAGATCCCTCTGATGCAACCTCAGTACATTGATCTCAGAGTGCCTTCTCCTACCGAGCCACGTATGCAGCGATGGGTCGATCACATGTCCAGGCATGCCGGTCAATCCCAGATTTCTTTCAATGCTGCTTTCTTTAGGTGGTTCGATCGCCAGGAGATGGCTTTTTCCGAGTACCCATATGTTGGTATGGATTTCCGGGGCGATCCGGATATGGTACTGCCAGACGGTGCTCAGTGGGATGCTACTGGTAAGAACTTCAACCATATCACCGTTCATTGTTTTCATTCATAATGTTCTTGTGCTTTATTCTTTCAAGACTTTAATTGAACTCATGTGCACTTGCAGATGTCGGTCCTGTTCGTCCGGCATTTCGTCCGAGACCACCTGTTACTGTTCCGGCAGAGGAACCTGCTCGGAGAGTTATTATCCGTGATCTTAGCGACACAGAGACCCTTACAGCTGTGCAGGGGCAGGTCGAGAACCTTACCCGTGGTCTTCCGGATGTACAGATTGACGAGTTACCTTTACCGATGCAGCAACATACTATCGGTGTACCTAGATGATGGACCCGTCTTCTACGCATGATCGCACATACTGTGGCTTACTATCAGGAGCATCACTAGGCTAGGGTGCCCCCTAGCATTTTGAGTTTTTAGGTCATATGACCAATTTTGTCTTGGTTACAGAACATCATGTATGAACTTTATGAACAGCTTATATATATATTTTGATTTTCGAGTCTTATTTTAGTTGCTTTGGATGATTCATATGTACACTTTTTATGATGTGTCCTTTATAAATGTTGCAAATGTCTGTCTAACACATAGTTTGCCAACGAGTCAGTTAATGTGTTTAGATTTCTTGAAATATGTTGATATTGAATTGAATCAAATCGTCTTTCCAAGATCTTTACTCTTAGGAACATGCGATAAATAGCTGGATTACGAACAGAATATATACCATTGAGTTGTAGTACTACGAGCTGTGAGTCTAGCCTGACAATTAGTCGGCATATGCCTTGTGTGATGGCATCAGAGAGTAGTTCTATCAACGCGCTATATTCAGTGATGTTATTCGTTGATTGCCCAATACATACACCTTTGAAACTTACTAACTCGCCATTTGGATTAAAAATGGCCCATGCTGCGGAGGATAGGTTCCACGAACTACGACTTGCTCCGTCGGCATATCCAACACATGTCTCCATAAGGTTTGACATCTGCAACGAATAAAAAAAATGGGAATCACTCAACCAGAGTAAGAACTTTGGCGAAAACAAAATACAACAAAAGCATGCAGGTTACTATTTAAGCATAGTAACGCTTGAGGTACAGCCCGTTCCGGGGCTGTGCCAGTGGAATTCCATCGTAATCTATTAACTCGTAGGCTCCTTTTGCTAATACTCTTTTAACAATATAGGGGCCCATCCATAAGGAATTGAATTTACCTGCTCCTAATTTATCGGATTCTTGGTCATAAAGCAAGACCAAATCACCTTCTGAGAAGACACGGGGTTTGACATTTTTGTCGAACTGAGCCTTGACTCGTTTCTTATGGGCTTCGTTAGCCAAAGCGGCATCACGACGGGTTTCATCCAATTGGATTAATTCCATGAAACGAGCCTCTTCTTCCGAAGTTCCGGGGAGGAGATCAATTGCGAGTTTAAGCGACAAAATTTCACACTGGATCGGTAAGACTGCTTCTAGATCGTACACCAATTGAAAAGGTGTGAAACCGGTCACGTTTCTTACCGAGGTTCAGTAGGCCCACAAGGCTGCATACAGGATTAGGTGCCATCTTCTTTTATGAACTCCGATCATCCTCTGCAACATACGCTTCAGGACCTTGTTGATTGCTTCAACTTGTCCGTTGGCTTGTGGATAATACGGAGTAGAGCTGTCGTGAAATAGCCCTAGTTTGGCAGCTAATTCGACCATCATGTGATTGCGGAAGTGCGATCCATGATCTGTAACTATAGCCTGGGGTACACCGAACCTAGCGACTACATGATTGAAAAAGAATAGGGCAGCTGTTTCACCAGTATTGTCCAATGTAGGCATCGCCTCGGCCCATTTGGTAAAATAGTCAACTGCGACTATAATATACCCATGCCCCCCGGTCGAGGTGGGGTTACATTGCATGAAATCGATGCCCCATTTGGCGAAAGGCCCAACCGCAACTATTGGTTGCAGCGGTGCGGGTGGTCTTCTGGTTTTGCTATCAAAGATTTGGCAGGAATGACAACTTCGGACTGCGATTATGCAATCTTTGAACATTGTTGGCCAAAAATATCCTGCTCTTAATATCTTTTGGGTTGTAGCGAAACCTGATTGATGCCCCCCACACGCGCCTGAATGACACTCATTCAGGGCTTTTTCGGCTTCTTCATGGGTGAGACACCTCCTCAGAACGGTATCGATACCACGACGGTAAAGAGTATCACCGACGATCATGTAGTCTTTTGCTTGGTATCGTATACGTTTCTGTTCGGAGTGAGAGGTGTCAAGCCGAAACTTTTGGGTTTGGAGATAGATAATTATATCTCCATACCATTCATCGCTTGCAGATATCAGAAATAAAGTCTCGTCCACTATTGACTCTTTGGAAGTTTCGTCGTTGGACGATGATGGGAGATCGCATAATAATTCTGCGAATACTAGAGCTTTCTTTGACTTGGATTTCACAAATTCCAGATCAAACTCTTGAAGGATCGCTATCCATTTGGAATATTTGCCCCCCAGCAACTGTCCCGACAGTATATAAGTCATGGGGTTGCAATCTGACAGAATGGTAGTTTTCCTAAAGAGGATATAATGCCGAAATCTTTGTACCGCTTGAACAGCAGCGAGCGCTAGCTTTTCAACGTAAGAATATTTACTTTCTGTATCATTTAAGTTTTTACTTAAATAATATACAGGATGTTGAACTCCATCGACTTCTTGCACTAAAACCATCGCAATGGTTGTATCTGCTGCAGCTAGATACAGGTTAAAATCCCTAAGATAATCTGGGGCGTACATTAATGATGCTTTTACTAGGGACTCTTTAAAAGCGTCAAAGGAAGCTTGCGCAACTTGGTCCCAATCGAAGGGTACATCTTTTTTCAAAAGACGTGTATAACCTTTAGCAAGTTCTGCGTAATTTGGAATGAACCTCCTCAGAAAGTTTGCTTTCCCTTGGAGTTTCTGAATCTGAAGCAAATTCGAAGGTGGAGGCAAATTAATGATTGCCTGAACCTTACAGGGGTCAAGATGAATCCCATCTTTAGAGACTACAAAGCCAAGTAAATGACCAGAACCGACGCAAAATACACATTTGTGAGGGTTGAGTCTTATCTTGTAGTGTCGACAACGTAAAAATATCGCTCTTAAATGCTGCGGATGATCAGTCCGCTTTCGCGAATAAGCCGGAAGATCGTCGAGATATGGTTGAACAATGCTCTTGATGTCATGGAAGGTGTAATTCATAGCCCTCTGAAAAGTTGCCCCTGCGTTCTTCAAGCCAAAGGGTAATTTTCGATAAGCGAACATGCCCCACGGACATATAAATGCAGTCTTCGACTGGTCCTGTGGGCGGATATTTATTTGATTATACCCGGAAAATCCATCCATAAAGGAAAAGATTTCACATCCGGCGCATTCATCAATTATCTGGTCGATGAAGGGTGTAGGGTAGTTGTCCTTCGGACAAGCTTGGTTTACATCCCTATAATCGACGCACACTCTTATCGTCCCTTGTTTTTTCATAACAGGGACAATATTCGATACCCAATCGGTTAGAGGAACCGGGTAGATGAATCCAGCATGGAGAATTTTCTCAACTTCTGCTTTAATGGCAGCGACTTTATTAGGGTGCACCTGTCGAAGCCGTTGTCTTACTGGTTTGACATCAGGATACATTTTAATTTCATGTTCAACAATACTCGAGTCGATGCCTGGCATTTCATCATATGACCAAGCAAAGACATCTCTAAATTCGCGAAAGAGAGCGTTATATATTTTCAGTTCTGAAGGGGAACAACCTTTGCCAACATGAATATTCTCTACAACATCAGGTTTTGTCGAGATATTTATGGCTATAGTCTCTTCGATATTTGATAAGTTTCGCTCGGAATCCACCGTGTTTACAGTATTTGTTAGGAATTCAAAGACTGAAGGGTGGTAAAGATCGTTCTGAGTATCTTCTTCGTATTCTGGAAGAAGGGAACGATGGTGCTGATCATTCCATGGTGCCCCCTCAATCATCATTGATTGTAAGATTCCTTCGTCAGTCCCATGTACTCTCGACCAAGGATCTAATGGGGTACCATATTCCCTAGATCTATCTACCCAAACGCTCGACGAGCGTTGATTTGGGTTTGCCTCCCATGCATGAAAAATTGATTGCTACAATATTTCAATGGGGCTTGGTGGCAAAACCATTGCATGATCCATAGCGACTTTGCCTTCTCTGACTTTCAAGGTGGATACCATATTGCATGTTGCTACAAATGGTACATTTCCTATACAGATAGGAGGTGGTAGCGCAAAATTTCCCATCATAGTGGGGTCTTTCAACAGACCTACTCCAATGTCTTGAATCGACCGGTCGCTGCCATGGATCATGGGAACGCTTCCTGTAACTTGTGAACCATTAGGGAGGAAGTTTTGTTGATCGACGACCGTAATCCCTCCTTCAAAGGGGAATGCGATCTTCCTAAAATAAGTCGACACAACAGCTTGCATGGCATAAATCCATGGCCTTCCCAGTAGGATGTTATAGTCAAGATTGCCATCGATGACTTCAACATCTATTTCTACTGTTTTTCCCCCTAGTTCAACCTTCAGGTTACTAAGGATACCGTAAGGGGTATATATCCTTCCGTCGAATGCTTTTAATGTTGTCGATGATCGCGACAAGGTTGGAGATCCTAAAGTTTTCCAGCAACTCATCGACATAATACACGTCGATGCTCCCTCATCAATAATCGTTCTATGAACTGTTTTGTTGAGGGCTTTCACTTGGACGAGGAAAGCTAATTGAGCCGGCAACTGAGGATCATACCCTTTGTGATCAAAGGATACCAGATTGGAATCTTTAGGATCCACCCCACCAATTGCTGATAACAATGCCTGCCTTTGGGATGGGCAATGCTGTAATACCTCAAGAGTCGACATAGCAGATGGCGATTGCGCCAAATCTTCTACTATGTTGTAATGCTGTGCCGCTCTGGCACGAGGATTAAATGTCGACTTGTGTACTACTCCCTTTGGCGGTTTTATTGTTAATTCATGTGTGATGGGGGGTACAACTTCTACCGAAGTTGTCGTCGAACTGCTAGGTTGATCTGTCCCTTTATCGCTCGACACCTGTGGATTCCCATAATCTTTGCTCCTTGTCGAAATCAAGGCATCATTTTGCTGTTTCGAAATCGACAACATAAGTACTTGGGATGGGGAAGCGTTTCCACTATCAACCAGATTTTGACCTAGGTTAGGAAATTGATCACTTGACACAGTTGAGGTATGAGGACTTTTAAAGAACCTCTTTAGCTCAGATTTGAATGGGCAATCCTTAGTGTTGTGATCTTTGTCATCGCATATTTGACACGGAAACTGTTTCCTATTCCCAGGAGGGTTTGAAGAATTTTTCTTAGGGGATGACCCACCTTCTTTATTCTTCCTCCCTTTGTTTTGATTCTTCTTGCTTCCTGGTTGATTGGTTTCTTTGCCCTTATCTGTCGATACGGCATTTACTTCCGAAGCAAGAACTTCTTCATGCGCATTTTGATTCGAATCCTTACGGGCCTTCTTTTGATTGGTCCTTTTTGGATTCGTGTTTGTCGTGCCAATCACGCCATCACCGGCATGAGAGTCACTGTTTGATTTAGGAGGAGGAGGGATTGAAAACTCTGGTCTAGGGGCATCTGGTATTTTGTCATAGAGCATGCCGGAATGAGTATATACTAAATCCAAGTATTGTGCATGAGCGATAACTTGCTCTTCTGTTACGACTCCTCCCTTTGCTACATCTTCCGTTATAGCCGGAAGTAATGACTTTATAAACCACTCAGCTAAAAGCTGATCAGGAACGTATGTTTTAACCATTCTTCGTCGACGTTGCCACTCATGTATATGATCTGATATATGAGTTGCGGTTGTCTGTTTGAAGTTAGTCAATATCTTTGTTCCCGTTTCATACCTTATTGGTAATTGAAAGTGGGTCAAGAATGTCGTGGCAAGGGAGCCAAAATTGTCGAACGAAGCTCTAGGTAATTCTATATACCATTTTGCCGCTGGACCTGTCAATGACCTCTGAAAGAGGCGAAGCCTTATCGAATCATCATTCAAAGTGTTCGACGAACACCATAGATGAAATGTCATCACATGATTCGACGGGTCTTCACCTGGATTTCCATTGAATTTAGGAATGTCGGATGGAAGTTTGTGTGGAATCACTGGCCACCAAGGGGCGTAAGCAATTGGATCGTTTGTTAACCGATGTAAATCAGGCAACTCTAAAGTCGCCACGAATGGTAACTGCTGGTTCAAGTTAGGTGAAGCGTAACCAGGATACGATGGAATCGCCTGAACAGTCGGTCTTTGCATACCAGCATAATGGAGTTGATGTTGGTATGATGAATACGGTTGATGGACTTGACCACTATAAAGTGGTTGATTTTGACCATTTTGAATATATGGTTGTCTAGTATTCGCAAATATTTGCTGTTCAGAACCTTGGTACACTTGTTGGAATTGCGGCTGTTGGTATTGCATTATCCACGGTTGTGACACCATGGGTTGTTGTGCTACACTAACTTTTGGACCAAGATGTGGGGTAGTTGTACCCAACTGTACTTGTGTTGCCCCACCAGTAGGCGATTGTGGTTGGGTTGCATGGTCAAGGGGCTGTTGCATGAGAACCTGAGCAATCTGAGGTTGACATACAACAGGCATTGTTTGAACTTGCGACACGGTCACAATAGCCGGTGTAGTTGGGATGTTTGTCACAGGTACACACTGTTGCATAGAATATACAAATCTCGGTGGCTAGGATAGCATAGGTACCCAACTACTCGTTGCAATTACGCCATAACTTGAATAAGGTTGAGAACTCCCGTATGGGTACCCTCCCGGAGGGGGTAATGAAAAGGCATACTGCCCCCCATACGGTAGCAAACCAGAACTCAAGGCAATTGATTGTCCTGGAGGACTGGATGGCCTAATTAGATTCCCGAAAGGGTCAATTTGATGAGTCTCACCATGAGAGTTACCAGACATTACTCCGGAACAAACAGGAACAGACCATACTGTCGAGATAGTCTCTTGGTGGACTCCTTCTAGCGACTGAGAGCTAGTTGGGACAGATGGTATGCCGGCGAACATTGTTGGATTTGCAGCAGGTAATTCTGCCGTCGCCGTGTCATTCGACACAGTCCTAGATGTTGACGGTTGTTCAGTCATTTTTAGTCTATCCAATTGATCACCTAGTGATTCTACAGGAACTTCCACTGGTGATGGACAAACTTCTGTTGTAGCAGGAAATAGAGTGACCCCTACTCCAAATTGAATTGGAGTGGATACTTGTGGTTCTTCTATAATTTCCTCTATCGCAATCAAACCAGGTGGAAGAGGAAGACCATCAGGTCCGTAAAAGATTTCCGGTGCCGAAGAAGGGGTTGTATCGACCGCGACAGATGTTTGAGGAACAAAACTCTCTGGACCGGTTACAGATGGAACTGGTTCAGTCATACAAGTATTTGCCCCCAGACTAGGATCAGTATTACTGTCCCTCTGTGGCGATTGAACTTCTTCTATAGAGGCAAGGTTTCCGGAAATGTTTGGAGTGACCAGAATCTCAGATGTCGTTGGAACACTTGTTCTAAATTTTAAAGGAGATTTTGAACTGGTTCGACGAGCTCGCTTTGTCCGGATTGTTTTCGATTCCGGAGACAAAGACGGTTTACTCGCAAGCCTCCGAGAACGACGGATATTCAATTGACTTTCTTCCACGATTGCGGATTACTCGATCAACTAAAATATAAAGGGGAAAATTTGTGTTTCCGATTCGAACGAATTTTATTAGACGCTTTTAAACATAACTTTGCTTTTTCATGTTTTAAGAGTTGAGAAAAAACTAAAGATGACTCTAGTCTCCTTCGATGTATTACCGAGCCCGAAGTGACAAATGCTCAGTTGGACCTTTTGAGTTATAGAGTTTGAAAAGGGCCAAAAGAAACTGCTCTGGAGATCTAGGCAGAGGGTGTTCCAAACCTTTCGCGAAACCACAGAATACGTTTTACGGTACGGGTGGTCGATCTTCGTGAATGCTGTGTTCACTGCATCGTGATCAGTAGGGCGGCCGACACGGCTTCCTATGGATAAAGGATAATTGCCTATAGGGGTCTCCCAATATATACTCGACGGTACGTGGGAGCACAAGTCCGTATTAGTGCCACCGACTCTCAAGAGGAATCACCCACCTTCGTAGAGATCGACAGTCACTATGTTTAACGACGCCGGAACACGTCTCTACCTAGACCTCTAGATGTTTGCGTTATGTTTCAAATGCGTTCTTAGGTTCATTGAGTATATTTTTAGTTGATCTTTTTAAAGTTTGCCTTTCAAGGTTCACCACGAGATGTATATGACAAATTCCTAAATGCAGCCTGAGATGAGAAGCAAGCTTTTTCAAATCTTTTTGACTGATGAAAATCTTAACTACTGAGGGAGAAGAAAGGCAAATTCTTTTCACACAGTTCATACAGCACACACTAAAATGCAAATTTTTCCTAAATCGTCAAGCACACAGTCAAATGCAAAATGCACAATGCATGTATTTTCTTTTCCCTTTCTTAATGTGGATGGATTACAAAAAGAAAGTGGTTATATAACTTTGATTTCGATTTAAAGCGAAAGTAAACAAGTTTGTCCAAAATCAAAAGACACCTTAAGATTCACTTGCTTAATCACTGGAAATACATGAAATCAAACCATACTAACGAAAGTAAAATGACTAATCAGCTATGGACAGCAAACAAGCTAACTCTTTAGACCAACAAAATGCCTAACACAGGCTCAGATCTAAGAGGCCAAAAGCATGACTAGTTTACTTTTCGTTATGGGAAATTGTAAATGAGTAAGAAATACAAAGAACAAGTACAATTTCGTTATATAATAGAGGCAGAATGATGGCAAGTAATATTGGTTTCAAAAGAGGCACAAGACTGACACCTAGCAGCAAAACTAAGTGAAAACAGGCAAGAGAAAGGAGGAAACCCCAAATGCACTAGGCAAATTTGGGCCGACGCAGGCTCTGCACAGCCAAACTGGCTCTCAGCGCAGGTAACCCCTTCGGGACCTGCGTTGCAAAGCAGGTAGCCTGTGTACTACCTGCTTTGGAAAATGAGAATTGTGTTTTCACAGTTTCCGGGTCATAATTTTCTCAAAAATGCACGGTTTTTGCTCAAATCAGAAGCAATCAGTCAAGCACACTCAAAGGGATGATTAAGAAGGTGCAAAGCTATCACTAAGAGCTTACAAGGATCCTTGTAGATCAGCTCTTCAAATCATGAATTTGCTCAGAAAATGAGCAAGAGTAGCTGCCCTCTACTTCGCTTTTGATATAGTCAGAAGCTTTTCGATTTGGTACTCTTTTGTTCAGGAAATGAATAGAAAAATACTACAAACAAAATCAAATGGATACGATCCCCAGCGGAGTCACCAGTTTGTTGTAGGGAAAAGTATCCAACTCGGATGACCCTATCCCACTCTAAGGGTGACAGTTCCTTAGCAACAACTGTAAAACAAACTACTTAAGGTTTACTTCTTTACGAAAGCAAAAGAGAATGGAGAAATGCACTAACCATTGCCTTGCGCTTAATGTCGAATCCAAACTCTTCTCTTTGGCTGCTTGCTCCTAGCTCTTTGTTCTTCTGCTCGCCCAACTACAATGAGATCCTGCAAAATAACAAAGAAGGAAACTACAAGAGGCATGCAATCATAACTGGTTCATGGATTAGTGTAAACCAAACATGCAATCATCACAATGTATAATTGAAACAAGAGCACATAGAAGAACCTCAATAGCTTTTATTAATGAAGAAATAAAGGTTCTGAGAGTATTACAACCATTGAAGGCTCCAACCCAGCAACACCTCCCAGCAGAAAGAATTGCTCTTCTTCACCTCTCTCAAACAATCACCCAATAACTCAATAATGAAACCAACAGCATATCATTACTTTGCACAAAATTCCAGCCTCCAGAGCTCATAGGAGAGAGCTCAATATATAGATGAATTGAGAAAGGATGAGTCAGCTTGCAACTGATGTGTAGTTGCCTTGTGTCCTCTCTCTCTTCAGTTAATCTTTAGTTGATCTTCAGTTCTTGAGTCCACTTGTTGAACCTTGCTTCCACATGGAGAAGCAAAGCCTCTGACTCATCACAAGGCGAAATCCCTGATCCAAGTGTCATTTTTGGAAGATTCCAAAGCAATGACTCACTGTGCCACTTGTCCTTTCTCGCTCAGCGCAGGTGGCCTTTGTCCCACTTGCTTTGCAACGCAGGTACACCATGGAGCAACTGAGTTTTAGCGCAGAAACCTAGTGGAGCACCTACTTTGATTTCAGGATTGCTTGTTTTTGAGTGTTTTCAGGTGGAGAATTGATCTGAGAGCTGTTGGTTTGCTGACCTTGTTCCTCTAGGGGTAGGAACATCATGTTTAGGGAACTTTGGATCCCTTGGATTATTGACAATTCATGTTTGTCGCTGTAAGGCACAAAATTTTCTATAACACATAACGACACGACAGATGGTTTGGTGTTAAATAACTCAAAGTTAATCCCCGGAACCCGGTTGAATACTTTCAAAAGTGGTTTGATTCACTGTGAGGTAAAAGATTTCCCAACCCAGGTGAATGAAAAGTGTCGTGTCCAAGAGTGGCGATAAAGTTTCTTTTGAGACAAAAGGTAACAAATAGGCTTGTTCTTCTCTCTTTTCCCCCACCATTTCTGGCAAGTACCTCTTTATTTTTAACAAGCTTAAGGAGGATAACATATGATTGATTATAAGCTCATCCTTCGGATGAGTCCAACCCAGTTTTGATTCGAACCCTAGGAAGGAGTGGTTTGTTCCTATTTGTAATTGAACAGGTCCTTTACTGTGAAATGTTTAACGAGCCCAGTATAGGAGAAACTCGACGTTTTTCAATTTTAGAGAGTCTGAAAAACTTAAGGAAACTCCAAGTTGAACTTTTTCGTAAATTTGTGTCCCTCAAGCCCGAAAAAGTATAAAATAATACCTGGGGGAACCACTTGATCTTGCGACCAAGGAGTACTTTCATAATTAGTGTCACTGACCTGAAAATTAAAAAGCGATCAAGGACACGTCGTTTTATTTCCGTATCGAGTTTGAAACGACAAAAACACGGCAATCTTTTCCTGATTTTACGGTCAGAAAAGAGCTATAAGGGGACCGTCTTTTAATTCCGTTTTAACGAGTGTAAAAGAAACGCTCGGCAATGTTTTCATGTTTTAGGAGTTAGAAAAGGGCTTAAAAGATGACTCTGATATTTTGTTTGAGAAAAATGACAATTTTCCCTCTAAGTCCCTTTGTCCTGCACAAAAGCGACACATTACTCATACATGTTTAAGATAGGCAAAAATTCATCGAAAAACATCTTTCCATGGTGAAAAATGAACAAATTCATCCAAAAAACCTATAAAAAGACTTTTTACCATGTCATTTTTACCGTTTGACTGTTGAGGTTGAAAAAGGAGCTTTTGACAAGAAACTTCCCGTGGTTGCTGCGGAAAATCCGACCGTTAGAATCGAACGCCGTCTCTTCCAGGTATTTCACAACATCCTCCTTGTCAATTTCATCCGTTTAGAATTTGTTTTAAGTTTCATTTTTGATTTTTAGGGGGTTTTGGGTTTTGGAAACCGCCCTGCGGGGGACGCAGGTTTCCTAAAGGTTGTCCTGCGTCCCCCGACTTTTTCCTACACAGGGAAAAGGTCGGGGGACGCAGGTTACCTTCAGGCCACCTGCGTCCCGGCACACTGTGCGCCAAATGCGGGGTGCGTCCTCCGCAAAACGCGGGTTTTGAAACCCCAAACTCCCAAACCAACCATTGAAATTTCTCAAAACTAATTTTAACGCCTGTTTATTCATGTGTAGGGCACTTATCATGCTGGATTGGAGAGAAAGAGAGCATGAGGAGGTTGATGAAGCTGCAATCAATCATCAACCCTCCCTCGATGCCCTAAAAGGATGTGGATTATACAAATACTGGTCCATACCCGGTATGAGAGCTCAGGTAAGGTTCTTGGAGTGGCTGGTCGAAAGATGGAACGTTCAAGAACAATGCTTTTATATCGGCGGGCAACAACTCGAGATAGAGCCTGCTGACATTTACTTTCTTACTGGCTTGCCGAACAGAGGTGAGCAACTCAATCTGGCTGGGACTAGGCCGGGTGGCCAATCCCTTGATAGTCTCCGAGCAGATTGGTGCCTACCTGATCGAGAGCACAAGAAAGGCATAGAGATAAAATATGTCTCTCAACGTGAACTCATGGTTTTAGCTTTCACTGTGACCAGGATTTGTGGCTCAGCCACTTTACATATTGCTACTGGGTCTCAATTTCGGATGGCAATTGATTGTCTCCAAGGCACCATTTTCAACTGGTGTGATGCGTTGTTGGCTAACTTGAAAGCCCAACTGACCAAGACAAAGACCGACAGACTAAATACCTTTGGATATGGGCCTATAGTCGTGAGCTTTGCCTTAGAGAGGATACCAATGCTGATCCCTCAGCATCTCACTGTTGATATTTCGGGTCCTCAGGAACCAAAGCTGGTACGATGGGTTGCTGTGATGGCCCGGCATCCGGACGAGGGTGCGGCAGTTGTTCGATTTACTGACAATTATTTTCACTGGTTAGAGGACCAGGTGTTCGCGATTCAGGACTTTCCGTATGCCGGAATAGATTTTCGAGGTGATCCGGACATGGTTCTTCCACAGGGAGAACAATGGCATGACAGAGGTACTTTATTTTTCACGAGTTTTCAAATTATGTATTTTTTTTGTTTTTTATATATATATCGTCTCAAAACTGACAGTAAAATTTTCAAAATGCAGATGTTGGTCCACAACGTCCAGCCATCCTCTGGCCTTTCGAGAGAAGACATCCAGTTGCACCGGTACCGGCCCCAAAGGACGCGGCGGCTGCAGAGGTACTGACTGAGTTGGAGCATGATCTACAGCGCCTGACGGCGGATATACCGGAGACTTCTATGGATGATATTCCTATCAGACTTCAGCGCTACGTAGTCGTGGTCCCTGGACCGTTGAGGAGATTTTTGCGTAAGGTAGCCCGTGCAGTGGTGTCGTACAGGGAGCACCACCAGTGATTGGCTAGTCACTTGTGGACACATGTGACATTTTGAGTTTTTGTACTTATCATTTTGCCGATCATAAGGTGTTTTTCAACCTATGATCGAAGACGATGTATATTTTTTGACACACTTCTATCTATATATATATCACTATTACCGACTTATCTTGTTTAACATGTATGATGAAATGTTTTTTAAATTTACTTGCATGATTATCGTAAATGTCTGCCCAACAATCGAGAAGCAATTACATCTGCTAATGTATTTAAGGACCTTGGAATATGTTGATATTCAAATCAAATTCACGTTCCAAGAGACGCACTCTCAAAAACAACCTTAATAACACAGGATTTCTAATGGCATAAACTCTATTAAGCTGTAATACAACAAGTTCAGAATCTAACCTCACTATCAAACGTCGAATTCCAAATGAAATAGATTTGGATAATAATTCAACCACTGCACTGTATTCTGCAATGTTATTCGTTGTTTGACCGAGGCTTACCCCATGCATAGAAACTAACTCGTCAGAGGGTGAATAGATAACCCAAGCTGCGGAAGAGATATTTCGTGTATTACGAGAAGCACCATCAGCAAATCCAATGTATGTTTGGAGGGGCGTCGACATCTGCAATATCAAGAGTGAAACCAAGATAAGCCAGAATAAAAATGAAAAACACACTCGCTAAGCTAAGCACACTGACTAACTAACAAACATACTAGCTAGAAAGAAAACCTAACCTAACTAAAACTTCTCCATACCCACCATTTAAGCATAATACCTCTTTAGGTAAAGTCCATTTCTGGGTTTATCCAAAGAGTCCCCATCAAAATCTACTAGCTCATAAGCCCCTTTTGCTAGCTTTCGCTTTACAATATAGGGTCCATGCCACATAGGAACGAATTTTCCAGCACCTAGCTTATCGTTAGCTTGATCATATAAGAGCACTAGGTCTCCCTCCGAAAAACTTCGAGGGGTCAAATTTCTATCATACTGAGCTTTCATTCGTTTCGCGTGAGTCTCGATTGCCAATGCAACGTCACGTCGAGTCTCATCTAATTTAGCTAAGTACAATAAACGTTTCTCCTCTTCGGAAGTAGCTGGAAGTAATTCGACAGCCATTTGAAGTGATGGGATTTCACATTCAATGGGTAACACTGCTTCTAAGCCATAAACTAGCTGGAAAGGAGTGAACCCTGTTGAGGTTTTCACTGAGGTTCGGTATGCCCATAGCGCCGAAAATAACATGTTGTGCCAATTCGACCGATGAATACCAATGGTTCATCGGATCATGATAACTAGAGCTTTGTTGATAGATTCAACTAAACCGTTGGCTTGCGGATAATAAGGAGTAGAGCTGTCATGGCGCAAACCAAGCTGGCTTGTAAGTTCATTCATCATGGTGTTTCGAAAATGGCTCCCATGGTCAGTAATAATTGCTTGTGGGACACCAAACCTAGTTATTATATGATTGAATATGAAAACTGCAGCTGTTTTGCTGCTTGCGTCGAATGTAGGCATCGCCTCGGCCCATTTAGTGAAATAATCAACCGCGAGGATGATATACGCATGCCCCCCGGCCGAGTGAGGGTTACAAGTAATAAAGTTGATACCCCATTTGGCGAATGGACCAACGACAATTATAGGGTGGAGAGGAGCAGGTGGTGCGCGCATCTTTCGATCAAACACTTGGCAGTTGTGGCACTTCCGGACTGCAATGATACAATCTTTAAACATAGATGGCCAGAAGTAACCAGCGCGCAACTCCTTATGAGCTGTGGCATACCCAGACATATGACCGCCACATGCTCCAGAGTGACAATCATTCAAAACTCTCTCAGCCTCTTCGTGAGTTAGACAACGTCGAAAAACTAAGTCTGCCCCCCGGCGATAAAGTGTATCTCCAATAATTTTGTATTGCTGGGATTGAAACCTAATTTTTTGCCGTTCCTCTTTGGAAGCTTCAGGCCGAAAGGTTTGGGTTTGGAGATAGATTATTATATCCCCGAACCACGGATCTAAAGTACTGATAAGAAACAAAGATTCGTCCGCAATGGACTATTCTCCCACAGTCTCTGTGTCAGTACGCAGGAAATCACACATCAATTCCGCAAAAACTAAGGATTTCTTAGACTTGGACTTCTCGAACTCCAAGTCGAACTCTTGCAGGATAACGATCCATTTAGAGTACTTGCCCCCTAGAAATTGTTTTTTCAAAATGTAAATCATAGGGTTGCAATCCGAAATAACTGTAGTTTTACGGAGAAGAATGTAGTGACGAAAACGCTGGACAGCTTGAACGACTGCCAGGGCCAATTTCTCCACATACGAATATTTTAACTCAGTGGGATTTAAGGTTCGACTGAGATAATATATCACATGTTCTGCTCCGAATTCATATTCTTGAACTAACACCATCCCAATGGTGGAATGTGAAGCTGCGAGGTATAAGAAGTAGTCCTGGTTGTAGTTGGGAGGATGCAACAACGGTGCATGGGTCAACGCGTGTTTAAGTGCATCAAAAGATTGTTGGGCAATCTCGTCCCAAAAGAATTGAACGTTCTATTTCAACAACCGTGTAAAACCTTTAGTGACCTCGGCGTAGTTTGGGATGAATCGACGTAAAAAGTTCGCTTTCCCTTGCAAACTTTGGAGTTGGCGCAAACTCGAAGGAGGAGGCAATTTGATGATTGCTTCGACTTTCGAGGGATCGACGCGAATGCCGGCTTTTGAAACAACAAATCCCAACAATCGACCTGTTTCTATACAGAAAACACACTTGTGGGGATTCAACCGAATTCGATAATGCCTACACCTCATAAAGATTGCTCGTAGGTGGTCAAGGTGATCAGCTCATCGTAAAGAATGAGAAGGCAAATCATCGAGATACGGTTGCACAATGTGCTTGATGTCGTGAAATGCGTAAGACATCACCCGTTGAAAAGTGGCCCTGGCATTCTTAAGCCCAAAAGGTAATTTGCAATAAGCAAATGTTCCCCATGGACAAATGAATGCCATTTTTGGTTGGTCGGCAGGTAGAATATTGATTTGATTATAGCCCGAAAAACCATCCATGAAGGAAAACATTTCACTTCCGGCGCAATCATCAATAATTTGATCGATATAAGGAGTAGGATAGTTGTCTTTTGGACAAGCTCGATTAATATCCCTATAGTCGATACAGATTCTTATTGTCCCTTGTTTCTTATTGACGGGAACAATATTCGATACCCAATCCGTTAACGGGATCGGATAAATGAAACCTGCTTTCAACAGCTTTTCGACTTCTTCTTTAATCGCAGCTGCTTTTCAAGGGTGAATCTGACGCAACCGTTGCCGGATGGGTTTAGCATCCGGGTAGGTTTTGATTTCATGAACAACAATGGCAGGATCGATTCCCGGCATTTCCTCGTAAGACCATGCAAACACATCGTGGAATTCTTGGAATAGAGCCTTGTAAGTTTGGATTTCTTCTTCTGTACATGAGGCACCTATATGAATGTTCTCCTCAATTACAGGTTTCACTGAAATATCAATGGGAATAGTACGAGAAATATTCCCTAAATTCAACTCTGAATCAGAATGTTTCGTTGGATCCTGAGCGTCTTTGACATATTCAGCGGTAAAGATAGATGAAAAATCATTTTCAAATGCATCATCCTTAGGTAAAAACGAAGATCTGTGATGAAGATCTTCCCATGGTAGATCGTCTACACTTAGGATTTCGCGAAGTTTTTCGTCAGATGACACGACTTCGGGAAACGTTATCCGTTCTAAGGTTGAGGTGAAAAGCGATTCTTCACTGACCACATTCATTTGGTCGACTTCGGTTGAATGAAAGTCGGTAAAAGACATGAGAGCTTCATAAGCAATTTCATATGGACTCAAGGGCATAGCATCACCGAATGAGTCTAACTCAGAGTCAGATGGAACATACCAAGGATCATCATAAATAATGTTTTCTGACGTAATCATATGAATCGTTGCAAATGAAGGTTCTACGCTGAGTGGAGGGAGAGGAAAAGTTCCCAGCAAACTGGATACCTTAACTAAACCTACACCAACGTCCCTATAAGGGATTGTCATCTTACCGACATGCTGGATACTCTCTGAAGAGGCTGGGTCGGATGAAAAGTATCTCAGCTGATCAATTGTCACGATCTTACCGTTGTGTGGAAACTTAATTACTCTGAAGACCGATGAAACGACCGCTGTCATAGCATATGACCAACTTCGACCCAAAAGAAGGTTGTAGTCTAGAGGGGCATCAACCACTTCCACATCCAGACTAACGGTTTTACCTTCTACCCGTATAGGCAATTCCTGTAGAATACCAAATGGACGGAACCCACGGCCATCAAAGGCCTTAAGGATGGTGGGGGATTGGTTCAACGAAGGAGAACCAAGGGATCTCCAACATTGAATAGACATAATACACGTAGAAGCTCCCTCATCAATCACAGTTCGATGAATAGGCCTGTTTTTGACTATCACTGGAATTTGGAAAGCCATTTGATGGGGGTGTCGTGGTGTACTATTTTCTAGATCGAAGATCATTAGATTCGGATCCTGAACGTCAACAGCTCCTATAGCCGACAAAAGAAATTTTCGTTGTGCTGGACATGATTGCAGCACTTCTAACGCCGACATTGTTGAGGGTGAAACAACTAAGTCCTCAACAATGTTGTAATTTTGGCCCGCTCTCGTATGTGGATTGAAAGCAGACCTTCGAAGTACACCCTTGGCGGGCGGTTTAATTACTAAGTCTGGGTTAGGTTTCTCGATCTGTAGTGGATCGGAACCAGGAGCTGAGGTTGATGGGTTAGAGTGAGAAGATTCTGCTTCCTTACCATCAACAGGATTCTTACTACCATAATCCTGCGATCGAGTCGCAATCCTCACATGAGACATCATCAAAATGAGTTCTTCACTGGCATTCGAGGAAGAACCTATGATCTTATTCTCCTGCTCCGGAAATGGATTTTTTAACACAGCAGGAGTGGGAGAACCTTTGACTATTTTCACTACCTCGGCCCGATGAGGGCAATCTCTTGTAAAATGATCCTCTTCACAAATAAGACAAGGATATCGAGGTTTGCGCTTTTCGTCATTGGTTTCCGACTTTTCAGTTTTCTCCTTTGGAGCCTTGTCTGCTTTAGCCTTCTTCTTTCCTTTCTTCTTTCCATCGTTTTTTGATTTGGCCGTAGATGACTCTACAACGTGAATATCGGCAGTAAGTTCAGGAGAAGACTCTCCTGTCGGGGAATCGGGCAAAGTGATAATAGGAGTAGTTGAAGCCTTGGAAGACTTCTTCTTGCTCTTTGTAGTCACGATACCAATCATACCATCAGCGGCATGAGATCCCGAAGGAGCAGCAGCGATTTGGTTCGATTTTGGAAGATCCAGAATCTTCTCGTGTAATGTACCCGACTGCGTGTAAACTAAATCAAGGTATTGTGCCTGAGCAATGACTTGCTCCTCAGTAACTACTCCGGCCTTAGCTACATCTTCAGTAATTCTTGGTAATAATGATTTAACAAACCATTCAGCTAAGATTTGGTCCAGGATAAAAACTTTCACTAGCCTTCTTCGACGTCTCCACTCATGAATGTGATCTGAAATATACGTGGAGGTTGATTGTTTTAGTGAAGTTAATAACTTTGTACCGTTATCGTATCTGACCGGTAACTGAAAGTGAGTTAAGAACGAGGTAGCTAACTGGCTAAAATTGTAAAAAGAGGCCCGTGGTAACTCAATGTACCACTTGGCCGCGAGACCAATGAGTGTACGTTGGAAAAGACGTAAGCGGATCGAATCATCCGAGATGGAATTTGAAGCACACCAGAGGTGGTAAGTCATCACGTGATTGGACGGATCTTCTCCAGACTTACCTTCGAACTTGGGTATATCGCTGGGCAACTTATTTGGCATTGGCGGCCAGAACGGGAGATATTGAATTGGATCGTTCGTTAGGCGCGTCGAGTCTGGTAAATCCAAAGTTGCGATAAGCGGTAACTGCCGGTTAGGATCTCTAAAACTCTGGGTCACAATACCGGCCCCAGGAGGAGGATATCCAGGATAACTAGGAACAGGAGTCGCATTTGGGATATTATATCCTCCTGGAAAACCAGGATTAACCGGACCGTACTGGGGTTGTTGAGGTTGTTGATAAGTGTACCCAGGATACGGTTGATACTGGTAAACCGGTTGTTGGACAGCTTGCCCAGGTTGATACTGTCCCTGGTACGGAGGTTGAACAAATTGAGGTTGAGTAGTAACAACCGTACTTATACCAGGTTGGCCTACAGGCATCTGGACTGTGGTTTGAATCATAGATCCAGACAATGGTACAGATGTCTGAGGAGTGGTTACAGAGACAGTAGAAATCGGAGCTGTCGATACTCCAGAAGTAAGTATGGTAGATGTGGCGGTAGTTGCACCAGCCATTTGAGATGGAGTACTAGGTGCAATTGGCGGCTGAGTAACTACCGAAGTTACAGGGGTCTGAACACTTGACTGGACAGGTTGCGGTTGCTGGGGTGGACCAGAAACTACAGGTTGTCCTGCTTGAGGTACCGACTGTATACTTGGCTGCAACATCTGTTGACCCTGTGAAGGATCCCACACTAACATTCCAGGGTATTGACCCATAACAGGTTGAGGGTACTGAGATCCATAGCCGGATTGAGGATAGGGTTGATAATTGTAAGGTGCAGTCCCCATATTTTGACCATATGATTGACCTTGAGGTGGTTGATAACTTTGACCTGAGTACTGACCTTGAGGTTGATAACCTTGAGGTAAATACAGATACTGGGGTTGACCTTGACCTTGAGGTTGGTATCCTTGAGGTTGATACCCTTGGGGTTGATACCCTTGGGGTTGCCATCCTTGAGGTTGCCATCCTTGAGGTTGAAATTGATACTGAGGTTGACTTTGGGGTACATATTGAGGCTGGGGTTGACCTTGAGGTATGTATTGCCCCATAGGAGCGTACTGACCTTGAGGTTGCCCCCCAGACACGAATGAAGTACCTTGAGGTTGCCCCCCAGGCATTAATGAAGGCTGCCCCCAAGGCGGTAATTGGCCACCATGAGGTTGGGTGACGGGAACTGAACCTGACATCATGTAAATGTCTCCTACACCCAATGGTACATTACCACTGTTTCCAACTAATAACCCATGATCAACGGGTTGAGGAGACGCTCCCACAAAGGTACCAGAAAGAGATTGATACCCAGTAGGAACAGAAGGACCGCCATGTAAAAATGATTCAGGACTTTGTGTAAACACAGATGACTGACCAGATATATTTACAGGAGTATGAATTCCTCCAGGTGGAAAAGGAGTTTGAGGTGTGGAAAAACCAAAGTTGTCTAAATAATTGGTTACAGAAAGGTACCAAGTAGTACTTCTAGGAGGACTGTAAAAGATAGATTCACGCTCCCTTAGATCAAGGGTAATTTGATCTTCAGGATCAGAGACGCCTATTTCTTCCTCTGGAACAAGTTCTTCAATAGCAATCAAACCAACAGGAAGATTTTCGGTGATAATTCTTTCTATTCTCGGTGAATCAGGAACACTAGGAGTCGGTGTAACAGGTTTGGATATTTCTGGTTCTTCGCCTATATCACTAGCAGACGAAAAACTACCAACAAGCTCAGAAACTGTAACAGCTTCGGGATTATAACCTGTCTCTAAACTTTGGTAATCTGTATGGGCTACCAAGGAAGATTCTCCTTCTTCAGGTGAGCCTACTCTACTGCCACTAGGAGGAGTTACAAGGAAATTTAAACCTTCTAAATGACTGGACTCATCTTGAGGAGGTTCACCCCTAAGTCTACGGGATCTTCTCAACAATTCGGCCACAAAAACAACTTCAGGAGACTGGCCCCGAATTCTACGGGACTGTCTCGGTAATTTCGCCACAACTAAAAACTTTTAACTACTACACACGAAAACAAAATAAAATTTCAAATCAAACCACCTAAAGCCTCTAAAGAACCAAACAAATTTGAATCACACGCCTAAAGAATCTAGGGCGTCAAACCAAACACAAACAGTATTCTTCCGGACCAAAAGCGCTAGTTGGTGATTAGGTCCAACCTCGCAGGATTCAGTACAGAAATGGCGGGTGGAACAGTTACGCCAACAACCTGCTTAATGAATAGACTGGACCAAGTTCCTCCACTTTAACCGTCTCGAGTGAAGTGAACCCCCCAGAAAATCCAAGTGAGTATAGCCGACGTCTGCTCCAGGTACAGTGGGACCTTCCCTCCACCGTCACCTTGGGTAGAATCCTAGAGATTATGGTCACTAAGGTTACCAACGGCCACAAGTACACCTGGGGGAACAGTCTAAACTCCGACAGCACGCAAGGGCAGAGTAGCAAGCTCAATCCCCTTACCGGCTCCTTGACAGTAATCCAAGGTTTACCGATAAGTGACCCCTGGCTCCTCGACAATGGTTAATCCGAGGTTTACCATTTGTAATACGTACTGTCTGGCGTCATTCCCAACGAGGGGGGAATGATCCCCTCACTGGTTTGGACACGAGCTCGTGCTTCTCCTTTAAGAGGAGCTTTCCCAGAGTGTAAATGTAACAATTGGATTTGATTCTATCACAAGATCAACTACTTGTTTGGTTTTACTGCCTTGGAGAGTTAAGTACTCACCTACTCCAAGACACTAGCCTAAGCTATGTTGGTGCTTCAGAGCCCTAGAAAATAAAAGTTGCTAGTTCAATTTTACTTTAAGCGTTACTTTTAAGGTTGTTCTTTAAAGCCACAAGGTAATGGAAGTGAAACCAATGGTGTGTAGACTCGACTTCAACCACTACAAAGATGCACCTAAGATGATCTATACTACTTTTGCTTTTTCAATGAAAATCTTTAACTAAGAGAGTTGAGAGAATGCAATTTTTAGAGAAAACAACTTCCTTAGAGAAGACAATCAAAGAAACAATTCTCTTTTTCCTTTCAAGCACACAAACATAACCACTCTTTACTTGCACGAAAAACTCTTTTTCTTTCAAAACTTTCAAAGCTACTTGAAACAAAACTTTTTCAAAGGAGATAGTTTTGTAGTTTCTCTTTTCAATAAAGCATGTAAACCTACCTTTAACAAAAAAGAATCTCAAAAGCTACAAAACTATGAAAACTTGACTCACAAGCAAATCAAAAGAGAGATTACTCTAAGCAAACCTAACAAGGAAAAAGCTCACAAAGACGATTCTAGGATGTTTTACTTGATCAAAATCAAATCAAGGACTAGCTAATGCAGAATCAAAAGACTAGTCAAAACAAAACTTAAATCTTTTTGTTCTTTTCGTAAAATGGAATTCAAGACTTAAACAACAAGCACTTCGAAAATGGCCCAAAAGACAACTTGATGGTAAGTTACTTCTACAGGTGGACTTTTAGAACAGGTCTGACTTCTTAGAAAGTTGACAAAACCAGAGAGATCTAAGGCTTGACAATTCCTACCGCTAAAGTCACTACAAGACCTACTCAAAATCAAACCCTAGGGCTTACACTTCGACGAAATCCACTAAAACACTTAATGCTAATGAAACCAGTTCAGGTGAAGATTCTGGACAAGGGACTGATGAATCTGGGCAGAAAAAACTAAGAAAAAACAAAATCCAAGAGAAAAAAAGGCAAAAAGTGGAATTTTCTTAAATTTTGGCAGGGGACGCAGGCAACCCGTTAGCACAGGTGGGGGCCCGCTCTGTGCACACAGCAAAAGTGCATCTAGGGACGCACTGTGCAGCCCTCAGAGGGTGCGTCCTACTGAAAAACTCAAGAAAACCAAAAATAAAACTAATCCTAAGCTAACCTACCCAGAGACAAGATCACAGAGCCAAAACCAGAAAAATAAATCAATTTTCTCAAAGCAAAGTTCAAACAAAAGAAAAGAATCTTCTCATCAATGGAAACTTTCCCCAGCGGAGTCGCCAATTTGTCACACGGAATCAGTGAAGGGTGCAGACACAGCTGACCTTCCTAGAAGTCTAAGACATTCTAATGACAAACAAAACAAACTGGAGCTATCCTTCTCTAAACATACATTATGATATGAGAAATCAAGTGTTTCGTTCTTACCTTTGTCCAAACGCTGTTGTAGAAGTCCAAGCTTTGTTGATCTGGATGAGCTCCTCCTTTTCTCCAAAACCTGCAATCACCAACAGTCAAACAATTAAATAGCACCTGATTATAACATAAAACAAAGCATATTCAACACATAGACCAAGGAGTACATGAAATAACCCATTAACAACAAGTTATTGAGAAGAATGGACCAATTTGCATTAAAGGTAATCAAAAGGAACCATTACAACCTGAGCCTTGGTGTTGTGCAAGCTCCTTCCAGGGTCCACAAGAGTCTTCCTCTACTTTGACAAAGCTCACTCACTTCCAAATAGAACAAGTAAAGATGACAATCTCTCCTCACAAGCTTCTAAATGGGAGTCCTAATTCCTGCAGCATTTACCCTTAGAAATCTATAGCTTTCAACCTCCTTCCTTCTGGCTCAATGCCTCTTTTTATAGTGCTCAAGAGGAAGTTAATCAGGTCCACCATCAATGGGATAGTCCCCTCTTTGGATGGGATCACTCCCTTATTGATGGGATAAGTTCCTCTTTGATAGGAGTGCATGAACCATCTGGAGGCGCTCAATACACATCAAACAACCTTCTAGAATGCTCTAGAAATGACCACAAGTAAGTTTTTGAAGATAAAACTTGCGCATTTTAACCTTTCAGAGGGACGCACCTGCCCCTTTAGATACAGAGCATCCTTGGACGCAGACCTTATGAACAAAAGGTGTGTACCCGCAGGCAAGGCTTTAGAGAACCTGCATACCCATAGATAAACATGTTTTATAAAGACTTTCTCTCTTTCTTGGAGTTTGACATGAATAGCTGAGGCATAAGACTTGCTCAAGAGGGTAGTATGACTGTTGATAGAGCCATACCGACTGTAAATAACGATGGTGACATTTTTTAGTGTAACAATGGCTTAGCTAAATTGATGTAGATGAGGTGCCATCCTTCTCTGTTTCCTCCTGTAGTATCTCTGTAAACCAGCTGGGTTTCCTGGCTATACGGGAAGACAAAACAATATCTACTCCTATGCTAGAACCTATCTAAATTACCCCTGGTATACTTGAAACACACAGTTCAACAGAATGAGTAGGAAGTGGTGTCTTCTCCTTAAATAATATTGGGAACTTTTGGAACTTGGAAGTCCATGTATCATTATCTAGATTCACATCTTAGCTTACTACCATATTCCTTTGCGAAAGAACATAGATCTTGTAAGCTTTAGAAGACTCATTGTATCCAACTAAAATTCCCTCCAACTTGGAGGGTTCAAGATTGATCCTCTACTCCTATGGAACATGAATATAAAGTAGACTCTCAAACACATTGAAATGAAAAACATATGGTTTCTCCCTTGTGAAGGCTTTCTTGGCAATTTTTTCCATCAACACCTTGTATGGACACCTATTTACTATGTATATTGCAATAACAAGCTTATGCCCGAACGAACATGGGAAGCTATAAGTCATGAACCATAGATTTAGAAGTCTCTACTATAGACTTGCTCTTTCACTCAGTAAAAGCCACCCTTTTTCAAATTTTACAGTATTGTCATCTTTCTCTTGATCCATGCCTTTTAGAAAAAAGGAATCAAAGTCATTAGAGGTATCCATGCCTCCATAATGCAATCCTACTACCTTCATTATCCTAAATGACTGGTTCCCAAGAAGAGCTATGAACTCTTGGAACCTGCTGAAGACCCCATCTTTGGTCTTCCTAAAATATATTTAAGTTTTCTTGGAAAAATCATTAGTGAAAGTAACATAATACATATCACATGTCTATAAAGTTGATGACATGGATCACAAACATCTGAATAGACTAAATCAAGAATCCCTCTAGATCTATACTTTATGCTTTAGAAAGAAACCTTGACATGTTTATCGACTACATATTCCTTGCACACCTCTCTCTCCTAGACCTTGAAGTCAAAGAATCCATCCATTTTACTCAAAATAAGTAGGGATCCATAGTTTAAGAGATTAAATCTTTTGTGCTAGACCTCACATAGATTGTCACTACTGGTCAACAAATCTCTGTGCTTCATTGGATTTTCTAGCAGTTTGCAAAGGCCACCCTCCTTGACTCTTGTGGCCAACACTTGATTAGAATCAAGGTTCAAACATCTGATGATTACTTTTTGGTGGCTAAAACCAGAATATTACCTCTCTACAAAGCCGATGACATGGATCGCCGATATATGAATGAAGTAAATCAATAATTGCTTCAAAAATATGCTTGCTACTTGGGAAGGAAACCTTGGCATACTTGTTGAGTGCACATCGCTTACATGCCTCTCTATCTCCTTGACCTTGAAATCATGGAATCCAACCATCATTTTGTTCAAAAGAGTTAGGGAACCATAGTTTAGGAGACTAAATATATTGTGCTAGAGCTCACATAGTTTTTCATTACTGGTCAACAAATCTCTCTGCTTCTAAGATTTTCTAGGAGTTTGTAAAGGCCGCCCTCCTTGACTTCTTTAGCCAGCACTTGATTCGAATCGAGGTTTAGATTTTGAATGATTACATTTTGATGGTCAAAAACAACCCTCTACTTCAAATCCGCTAGACAAGAAACTGAAAGGAAACTTTTTAGTCATACATACCTCATGTGGATCAAAAATTTCTCCGTTTGGCACATTTAATTGGATGGATCCAAATCCAACTATTGTGTACTTTCCATTGTCACCAAAATCCACCTTCATGTTGCTCTTTCTAGTTAAGAGAGATGATTTGTTTGGGGATGTGTCTAGAGGCTTCACTGTTAATATAAAACCAAACACTTGGAATCCACCATTGGTTTTTGGATATTGACACTATATCACATATTGTATACATTATTCTTCATGACGGATTTGTACTCCACCATGGCAGCCTGCCACACCTGTTTTATTCTTGCTTCCTCATAACTAGAAATTTTTATATCAATAATGGAAGATATCAATGAAACATAACTAGGGAACCTTTTAGGAGGATGGATTACCTAAATGGAAGTAGATGAAACACCATCCTTCTATGTTTCCTCCTGCAGGTGTCTGTGTAAGCCACCTGGGCTTCTTGGATATACGAGAAGGAAAAACAATATCTATTTCTATGCTAGAACCTGTCTAAATTGCACCTTATCTCCTTGAAACATACAGATCAACATAATGTGTAGGAAGTGGTGTTTCTCCTTAATTAATATTGGGTTCTCTTGGAACTTCGAAGTCCATGTATTGTTATCTAGCTTCACATCTTAGCTTACTACTATATTCCTTTGAGAAGGAACATAGGTCTTGTAAGTAGGACTCGTTGTACAAAACTAAAGTACCCTCCAAGTTGGAGGGTTCAAGCTTCATCCTCTACTCCTATGGAACATGAATATAAAGTAGACACTCAAACAAATTGAAATGAAAAACATATGGTTTCTCCCTTGTGAAGTGTTCCTTGGGATTTTTTTCCATCAAAACCCTGTATGGGCATCTATTTAGTATGTATATTGCAATATAGCAAGCTTCTGCCCAAACGAACATGGGAAAATCTAATTCATGAACAATAGATTTAGCAGTTTCTACTATAGACTTGTTCTTTCACTCAACAACACCATTCTTTTGCAAATTTTACAGTATTGTCATCTCTCTCTTGATCCACGCCTTTTAGAAAAAAGGAATCAAAGTCATTAGAGGTATACATGCCTACATAATGCAATCCTAGTACCCTGATTATCCTAAATCATTGGTTCTCAACAAGAGCTATGAACTCCTGGAACTTGCTGAAGGCCCCATATTTGGTCTTCCTAAAATATATTTAAGTTTTCTTTGAAAAATCGTCAATGAAAGTAACATAAATAGCACATGTCAGTAAAGTTGATGACATGTATCTGTTATCACTCAGGTTGTTCCCTGGCTCCCAAGGGAATACGTCCGAGGTAACCACTAACCAATCTTTTAGCTACAAGTCCTAGCCTACCTGCAACCAAAGAGGGCTCTCTCTTTATGTTTTAGCTTTGTTTTTGAAGTATTGTTTAGGCTAGTTATGATGTATAGGGCTTTGTTTTGAATTTGGTTGGATGATAATTTCAAAATAGAACTGATATGCAGTTTTCAGAATAGCTTAGACCATTGGGCAATGGAGTCAATGATGGTGTACTGCTAAAAGTATTTCTTGAGAAAAGGTAATGCTACAGAGCCAGACAGGCATCCATGGAACAATTCTTCAAATTTGAAATATGATGGCATAAAATCGGGGAATGAAAGGCAGCTAAGGATCTTTCACTATGCTGATAGAGGGAAAATGTGGGAATATTATCTAGGAGCACTTAAGAATTCCTAAACATCATTCATAATGAGAAAATCAATACAAACATGAGCAGTTAAGAATTCATATTTATGATTAATTCTAAAGAAAACATAGTTAACAACAGAGATTGAGCAGAGGCTGCATTCAAGCAAGTCCTGAGCTATTCTTCTTCTATATTGCTAAGATAATGAAACATATATGTGAATTAAGCAAACACAAAAATACAAAACGTGGTTTAGAATAACTTATTGTTCCATTAAACAACACAGGAATTCTGTAGCAGAATGCAGATCATCACTTTCACATCCAAATAGTGTAGAGACCATGAACTTTCCCAACCATTTGTATTAGAGAGTCTAAAAATTTACAACGCAGTTTCTTAGAAAGAAAATCACCAACCCCAAATACGTTCTGTGGGGAGGTATATATACAAAAAATAAGATACAAAATATCTAGTTGATGAGTTAACAACTCATAACTTCTTTGCCAACTCCTGAGGAGTAGTAGATGAAAGAGTAAATGTTACAGTAAATATTAATGTACTAGTTGTCCATTCTATCAGAGAATTTTGACTTTTGTGACCAACTAAGTCGGCTGGGACTGCGCTTTTAAATCTGAGTTTTTTTTCCTTCTCGGGCTTGTTGTCCCAGCATTTTGCTGAGTCACTACTCCCACCTGCTCTGCCTGTTGTCCTCATGTTGTGCCTGGTGCCTCCATACTCAACTCTGTTGACCTGTAGATGACCTGAGGTTGAACCCAAAAGAGAAAGGACCGAGATCACTTTAGCAAAATTTCCAGCATTACTTGCCACCAATCTTCTTTAGGCAGTTGATGTCTTCGTATCTTTATCAATGTCTCATCTGCCTCAGTATACCTGTAAAAATTTGGTGCGACCTCAAACAAGTGATTAATTTCATGCTAAATGTAAAATAAATTTTCCAGCTTATCATAAAGGCCCTGTCCTGATGGAGGTCCTCTTTCTTCAGAGGTACTTGTGGATGCTGTGATCTGATTTGAAATAAAGTTACTCATCCTGGTGGCATATTGCTCATGGGTCAGCAGTCTTCTAGCGCAGGTAAATAGGCTGGGAAATGCTTTGCGTTGCAATGCTCTCATCCTCAGCTTGTAAACATTAACCTCTGCCTGCATTTCTTGACACTTTCTCTCCAAACTTTGCACAAACTTTCTAAGGGTCAGCACCTTTTTCGCTGTTAGAACAGTTTCTATCCTGTTACTGATGTCTAAGGCTGTGAACACCTCTTTGGTGCAAGCTTTCAGGAAGTGAATCATTTTGCTAGCCTGCTTAGGCATATTTCCTAATGCGGCTCTAGCCTTTTGACTCTCAATTTGGGCTAGGCCTATTAATTCAATCTGTTCATGCAGAGTTCGGGTTGCTTTCCATTGTCTAGTGATAGAGTGGTCAATTTTGGTCCACAAAATCTTTTTTATTTCAGCTAGAGTATTTTCTAAATTTAGCTCCTTCTCCAAGGCCTTTATTTTGTCCTTGAGGGCCTTAATTTCCCTTGTCTGTTCAGCTATTGTCACCTTGGATTTATCATATTTTTCTTCTAGATCGGTCAACTTTTCTTTGGCCTCTTTTACCTCTGTTGCTTGAAGCTCTAGCTCCTTGACAACTTTTGTCAATTCATTGATGCTAATGCTAGACTCAGGAGCTATTGTTGTTGCTGCTGCAGCTCTGTAGTTGTTGTAGTTGCTGGAATAATAGGAGGGGTCACTGTTGCTTGTGTAGGTGGAATAGCAGCAACAGTTGGAGCGACTTGAGGTGGCTGGGAGGTCGAATCTCCCTGCTTTCCTAGCAGTGAACTCTCCAACTCTCCCTCCATTTGAATTATTCTCTGGTTCATTTGCATCAACAGGTCTATTGTATGCTCAGCTTCTTTCTCTTGCACCAGTTCTATTGTTTGTGGGTGCATAGTTGAGGAGAGCCTCATTTGCTTTTTTAGAGCAGCATTATCATCCTCCTTTTTCTTCATTAGGGCCTTGATAGCTTTGGGATTCTTAAGATCATGCCCGAGGTCCACAATAATGTCCTCCAATGTTTTAATTCTATTGTCTTTGGCTGTGGAGGACATTCTTTCCAAATCAAGTTGAGTATTTGTGTTCTTCAAAGATTCCTTCAATTCATGGGCCAGTGTGGCATAGACCATTTCCCCAGTTTGCTTATGTAACTCTATTTGATCCATGGGGTGAATGTCCTTGGCCAGGACCTCTAAATTTGTCTTGACATAGTCTGCAGCTGTCTGAGGCTGCTGAACCTTGGGCTTGAAGTGGCTAAGAATCATCTTTTCTTCTTTGATGTCATATGCTGCCATCAACCTTTCCTGCTTGGCAGGTGTCGCCTTAAGAAATTGGTCATACAATTGTACTCTTAATAGTTCATTTTCAGCCTTAATTTCTTTAAAGGTGGCTTTGATGCTAGTCGGCCTCTTACTTTACTATGTAGAGGAAGACACCTCCATGCCATGCTTTCTGTCTTGCTCTTGTTGGAAAGAGCTTGTAGGTGTTTGCTGCTCCCTTCTCTGTCTCGCCTTGGACTTCCAAGGATTTCCTCAGTGACTTCCTCCTCAAATGGAGGATCAGCTCTTTTCCTTTTAGCTTCAGGTTGTTGTGTAGACCCACTAGCAGGTGTGGAGTCTTCTCTGTCTCGTTTTCTACCTCTTTCCTCACGGGCAGGAGTCTGTAAAGCAGGCACTTGTGGTGCCTCTTTTTGTTGTGGAGGAGCCTGTCCTTGAGATTGTTCCATTGAAGTAGCAGGCTTCTCTGTGATCACTTCTTGCTCTGCATCCATTACTTCTTTCCTTTTTGGTGTACCTGTTGCTGATGTAGATGGTCCATGGCTGACTTGTGTGGCTGCAGCAGAAGATGTTCCTTCTCCAATTTGATGTGGCAGCTTGAATGTTAGTTGCTACAAAGAATCCAAGTCAAAAGTTTTTTCTAAATCCTTGACATTTTTTTCCATTATTTCCTCTTGGGTCAATTCTTCAAATAATGTGCCTTGCAGCCACTCATCTTGGTTGGAAAATTGTTCAATTTGTGGAAATTTACAATGGTCATAGGCCAGCAGCCTGTATTTAACTCTTCTGGAACTGATAAAACCCTCTGGGTCATAAGGGACCCACCAGAAGCTCCTCTTTAACTTATATTTGTCCCTCAATATTTGATCGGCATATTGCCAACCTTCTTTCTTGTTCATAATGAAGGGGCCTAGATGGTCTTTGAATTTCAGGTGAGCTTTCTTTCTGGCACTATGAAAATGAGTGAGATCAGAATTAATGAGTTGCCTATAGTACTCCAAGGAAAATAGTCTCATTGGTACATATCTTGGGAGCCTGTAAGGACAGAGCTCACAACCATAGATTCTAATGATAGTGTGATTTTGATAGAGATACCAATCACCTATTTTGTAACTCTTGGACATCTGCAAGTTCTTCTGTATGTCATATGACAATCTAGGAGGAGGTGATGTCATTAGGAGACAAGAGGCTGGGTATAAAAATTGGTCAATGAACTCACAGTAGGAAAATGTAGAGTTTTGAACCTCATGGAAAACTGATGACCAAAAGATGACAGACCTTCTTTCACCCTTGGTATCCAACTCCTTAATGGGGCATTGGAAGCATTCAGACTAGTAATACATAAACAAATGATATATATATGATGAATATTTAAAGACTCCCTCCCTATCCAGTTTTACTAGCCGGTCATGTATTTTGTTGGCTATGAACTTGGCATAATTATACTTGAAAGCAGGAGGTTGTCTTAGACTGTATGCAGATAATAAGACCAACACTGTTTCATCAATGTGCTCACTTGTTTTGAAACCTAGCACATAGGAGATCATATCAACTAGCATCTTGCCCACCTCATTGAAATGGACATAAAGGAATGGAGGTGGTCTTATAGGTTGGAAGTCTTCCCTCATGAATTTCTTGGCAACCCTTGCAATTTCAGAGCTGGAGAGGTTGGAGCCTACATCAAGCAAGTAGTTCATAGAGAAAGGGAACAATAGTTGAGTCTGTTTGAATTTAAGCATCTAGTTGATGAATTCAGGAGTAATATAAAAAAGTATGCTCCCAGATGGAGACTTAATAGCTCTCTGAGTTGGCTCATAGTTCTCAGCACATAGGCGGATGATCTCAGGAAAAATATTAACTGAGGGAAGAAAGTAAACAGGAAAATTCGATTCCCATATGCCATACATGTCGCAGTTGTTTAGAAAGCTGTTTCTCAACTGGCAGAAGGTCTGCAAGTGATTTCTGTCCCCAACTAGATGTTGAATGAGGTAATCCTTATCAGCAAGAGGCATGGCTTCAAGCTCTCTGTTTGGTGGATTCATAGGAGTGACACTAAGAGCTGTTGGAGTAGCCATTATAAAAAAATTTGATGTTATCTTTGGAGTGAAGTTTTAGAGTAGTAACAGACTGAGGATAACTGCTTATGAGGATTTATAGAGGGGTTGCAGAATGAGTTCAACTGAGCCAAAAGACTTCAATATTTGTAACTATGGTGAAAAGGCAAACTTTGCAAGGTTTGGTTTAGGCTTTGTTTTCTCTTTAACAAATTCTATGGATTGAGGGACTGTGAGGGAAAAATTCAGAGGGGAAATGGATTATTGCAGCTCAATGTACTGAGGTTTCTGAAGTGGAATGTGGCAAAAGAGAACAATGCCAAACTGTTATGAAATTTTATCGGGAACTCGAGCTCGAAAATGAGTTTCCAATGGTAAATTCGCAAACAGGCGCGGGTTGATAGGGTTCTTTTTGAGGTAGGTGTTTATCAATGAATTTTGGAAATATTTAGATGGGGCAGTGTCGTTAATTCGGGAGTTTGCAGGCTTCACGCATGAAAACGTGGAAACATAGGAAGAACAGGGGCAAAAGGGGTGAAATTGGCAAATACCTGGTAAAAATCGCCGGGGGCAATTGAGCTGGTATGGTGGAGAACAACAGATGTGAATCTATAGGCGGCTGAGGCTTCAATTGTTTGAATTCGAATTCTGGAGGTAAAAAGACATGAAAGAGGTTGCACAACTCTCCACCACGACGATGAAAATGACATAAAACGGTCGAAAATACGCGTTTTTATAAAAAGATTTGACACATTTGCGCTTTTGGCACTTTTCCGTGATGACATCAACATGAAATCATCGGCAGGTACCAATACGGCAGCGTGACGTGGTATGCTGACTCGGGCGATGACACGGTGGCGGTGACGTGGTGGCAATTTGTGGATGCGGGCGGACGAATTGACAATGACGTGGAGCAGCGGTGGGGACACGGTGGTGACATCACAAATGACGTGGTTGCTGACGTCAGGGGACAGAGGGTGGTATCCGATTTTCCCCGCACCACCTTTGAGCATAGGCGGTATTGGGTGAGGGGCCTCCGAACACGCCGGGAGGCTGACACGTGGCAGGGGTACGACAAGGAAACTGCCCATCCCTCAAACGTTAACCTGCGATGGATCTGGGTCTCAAATTGACCGCCCACCGTTGATTCATCACTTATCAGATCGGACGGATGATGGTAAAAGCGAGGTGATAGGGGGTTAGGGACAAGACCCGCCCAATATATTAAAATAATCATGCGCCGGGGAGGGTCAAAAACTTTGGAAATGTGGGTTTTGTGGGTTATGCACGCCGGTAGTGTTTAATGTTTAAATAAACATTTAAACCAAGACTTTTAAACAATGAGCGCGAAGGGGTTCAATGTCAAAGTTTATGGTAAAGGGGTGGGGAAAGAGGTTATTAACTTAACCAAATGTTAGGTTAACTCCAGGTTAGAATGCAGAAGGGTTAATATTAGTCCCATATGGACTATTATTTCCCAAGACTGTATATACATAGCTACAATGCTATAGGGTGGGATTTTTAATATATTTTGCGATTTTGTACATAGTTTTTTGTAGCAATAGGGGTGGGAAAGTAGCTAGGGAGCTATATAATAGAGTTAGGAGTTAATATGCGTTTGTGAGGTGAAGTGTAGGGGAGAGGCTATGTTTGTGAACTGGAACTTAGACATAGGAATGAATGGAATGTGGAGAAACGACTTTTACACAAGAAATGTGGCTTCTCTTCATTGAGGAAAGCCAAAATTTGACTTGATTTTCTCAAGGATGAAGTGCAAGTACGACTAGTTGGGCAGATCCCAAAGTCCTCAAGGGGGTGTTAGTAAAAAACTTTGAGGGGGAGGTGAAAGGGAGTTAGACATGCTTCCATAGTTCTGCCATTAGACAACTGCTTTGACCTTTCTTTCATTGATGAGATAAGATCTGATTGATAACACATTAGGTGATCCAAACCTTACTTCTGCAAGCTCAAACTACCTACCCAGCCTAATACGCCTAACATTTTTTCTTCCTTTTGAATGGGTGCACTTAGCTTTGCAAACCCTGATTATCCTCTTTTCTTTTGACTGCCCTCCTATCTAAATCTACCCTTATCCCTTCCAAAGGCCCAGATTAAGTAGTTGGTCTCCTTAATTTCTCTACCTAGCTAGTGATCTACCAAGCTTGAACTGTTTGGACATATATTGTTTCTATATTCTACAACCTGAATTTAAACATGGCATGGTCCAGATTGAACTGTTGGGCCATCCATCAAACTAGATGTGGCATCTTGGCTAGCCACTTTCCTGGTCATTCTTTGGGGTTCATTTCTATCATTTTTCTGACCAACTTACTCTTTTTTCCCATTGATAATTATTTTGGGGCATACCTTCTTCACATTCTTTAACTTTCCACTAATTCCTTTTTACAAAATATGGAACCTTTGCAGCTTGAAAAGATGAACATATTTGGCACTTCCATTGTCAATCATGAAAAATGAAACCTATTGGTATAGGAACCTAACAGTGGCTCCATTTGGGGATGGCTTTTCCAGATGAAAAGTCAAGAACAGCAGGTCAGATTACCTTATTTTTCAATTCTTGCTACAGTTTGAACCTTCCTTCTGTTAGAGACCATTGATCTGAATCCTTGTAACTTGAATGAAGTACCCTTTGAGCTGCTCTACTGTGAAACCAGTGCTGTTATAAATCATATCTGCTTTGAAGCTATTTTCAGGAATGCTGTTTGAACTTTCTTTTGAGGGGAGGGATGAGGATGGCTGATTTTTAGAGGGCTGTACATCTGATATATCCTCCACAGTGACTTCTCTTGGGTGTGGGTCTGTTTTATCAGAGGATTGTGAGAGACCAGCTTTGTCTTTTGTCTTTTTTGGCTGTTTATTATCCTTTGGTTTGATAGGTTCAGGCACATCTATGGTTCTACTCCTTAGTTTATACTGTTTATGTACCTCATAAATTGTTGCATCATAGCCTTCCCTAAAGTCAAATGACTCTCCTGATTTGGTTTGAAATTGATTGCAATTATGGGCCTCTTGATCCTCTTGTGTTAGAAAGACCTGATGTTCACTGTCCAAACCCATTAAGTTGATGTGAGGGTCCTTGGTTGGTTCACCAGATGTTGAGGCTTCAACATAGTTTTCTTGAAAAGGAGGTCTAATGTTCTAGTTGGGACCAGCCCTTCCAACATTTCGATTTTGATTCTTTCTAAAGTTTGGCTTTGTAGCAGCACTTGGTTGACCTTCCCATGATGACTTTCTCTCGATGGTTTCCACCCTATCCCCAAGTATGTCCATACCTTTGATGATTGCATCCAATTTTTGTTCAAATGCTGAAGGTTCTTCTTTAAAAGTAGTTCTTGTCTCAGCTCTTGCGCGATTTATTTTAGCAATAAGGTTTGCCTCAACACTAAGAACTATGTTTTGCATGTCTGCTAAGGTTGGAGGGGCTCTTTCCCTCAGTTGATATGCAATGTCAGAGTCAAATCCATCAGGGAATTTGATTAAGGCTAAGTCAGGTGGAGGCCTAAGGTTCTGAGGGATGGCATTGTAAACATTGTTGAATCTTGCACAATAATCTAGGACAGTTTCTTGTGGGCCTCTTTTTATGGTGTCATACTCAAATAGAATGTGGAGTTGATCTTTTTTCTTTTCCCATCTGTTGAGAAATGATTGGTAAAGGGCATCTGGATTGGCTATGGAATTTGCAGCAAGTGCTCTAAACCAAGTTCTTACTTCCCCTGTTAAACTTTGGACAAAAATCTTCATTCTTACATCATCATCGTCGATCTCATAATTTTCAAAGTAGTCTTGCATTTTCTTGGTATGCTGTAAGGCACTATATGTGCCAGTACCATCAAAATAAGTGATCTTACTTTAGTAATCCTGCGACATAGCCCCAGGATTTCCAGGCAGCTGTAAAGGAGCATAACGATTTGCCATATTTACAGGAACAAATGGAGCAACATGAAGAAATGGGACAGCTAGAACAACAGTAACGATGGCAGAAATATGGGTAGTAGATGGTGGTGTAGGGAAGGCACTTTGAGAAGTGGATGAGGAAGGAGGAGAAGAAGGAGGTATGTGAGGACGGACTGAAGGTTTAGCAGGGGTTGGAATATAACTTTGCTGAACTGCTTCAGGGCTAGAATAAGCTAAATCTTCTTCTTCCTCTTGCTTCCTAAGGATCTTTGGGATTAAGTTGGGATTGTCAAAAACAACTGGAGGGTATGGGTCAAGATTTGACCTAGTATAACGAGTTTTCTTCTTTGGAGCCAGCTTCCAAATTTGTTTTTGGTATTTTTTGGGAAATTTCTGATTTTAGGAAGGAACTGATCAATTTTTTTTGGAACGACTGTTTAAAGCTTAAAACTAGAATGAAGATTGACTGAAGAAACTTTTATTTAATCCTGTAAATGCAAAGCAAGAACAGTTTCAAAGGCTTCTTAGCTGACATTCAGGCTTCATCTGTAGTTTTACGGAATAGACAACAATTGAAAAATTCGTTTTGTCCCCTAGTGGAGTCGCCAATGATGTTATCACTCAGGTTGTTCCCTGGCTCCCAACGGAATACGACCAAGGTAACCACTAACCAATCTTTTAGCTATAGGTCCTAGCCTAACTCCAACCAGAGAGGGCTCTCTCTTTATGTTTTAGCTTCGTTTTTGAAGTAGTTTTTAGGCTAGTTATGATGTAGAGGGTTTTGTTTTGAATTTGGTTGGATGATAATTTCAAAATAGAACTGATATGTAGTTTGAAGAATAGATTAGACCATTGGGCAATGGATTCAATGATGGTATACTGCTAAAAGTATTTCTTGAGAAAAGGTAATGCTACAGAGACAGACAGGCATCCATGGAACAATTATTCAAATTTGCAATATGATGGCATGAAATCAAGGAATGAAAGGAAACTAAGGATCTTTCACTATGCTGATGGAGGGAAAATGTGGGAATATTATCTAGGAGCACTTAAGAATTCCGAAACATCATTCATAATGAGAAAATAAATACAAACATGAGCAGTTAAGAATTCATATTTATGATTAATTCTGAAGAAAACACAGTTAACAACAAAGATTGAGCAGAGGGTGAATTCAAGCAAGTCCTGAGCTATTCTTCTTCTTTATTACTAAGATAATGAAACATATATGTGAATTAAGCAAACACAGAAAGACAAAACGTGGTTTTGAATAACTTACTGTTCCATTAAACAACACAGGAATTCTGTAGCAGAACGCAGATCATCACTTTCACATCCAAACAGTGCAGAGACCATGAACTTTCCCAGCCATTTGTATTAGAGAGTCTGAAAATTTACAACGCAGTGTCTTAGAAAGAAAATCACCAACCCCAAATACGTTTTGTGGGGAGGTATATATACAAAAAATAAGATACAAAATATCTAGTTGATGCGTTAATAGCTCATAACTTCTTTGCCAACTCCTGAGGAATAGTAGATGAAAGAGTAAATGCCGCAGTAAATATTAATGTATTAGCTGTCCATTCTGTCAGATAATTTTGACTTTTGTGACCAACTGAGTCGGCTGGGGCTGCGCTTTTAAATCTTAGTTTTTTTTTTTTTTTTTTCTGGCTTGTTGTCCCAACATTTTTCTGAGTCGCTGCTCCCACCTGCTTTGCCTGTTGTCCTCATGCTATGCTTGGTGCCTGCGTACTCAACTCTATTGACCTGTAGATGACCTGAGGTTGACCCAAAAAGAGAAAGGACCGAGATCACTTTGGCAAAATTTCCAGCAATGGTTGCCACCAAACTTCTTTAGGCATTTGATGTCTTCGTATCTTTATCAATGTCTCATCTACCTCGGTATACCTGTAAAAATTGGGTGGGACCTCAAATAAGTGATTGGTTTCGTGCTCAATTTAAAATAAATTTTCCAACTTATCATAAAGGCTCTGTCCTGATGGAGGTCTTGTTTCTTCTGAGGTACTTGTGGATGTTGTGATCTGATTTGAAATAAAGTTACTCATCCTGGTGGCATACTACTCATGGATTAGCAGTCTTCCAGCGCCGGTCAATAGGCTAGGCAATCATTTTCCTTGCAATGCTCCCATCCTCAACTTGTAATCATCTACATCTGCCTGCATTTCCTGACACTTTCTCTCGAAACTTTGAACAAAATTTCTAAGGGTCAGCACCTTTTTTGCTGTTAGAACAGTTTCTGTCCTGTTACTGATGTCTAAGGCTGCCAACTCCTCTTTGGTGTGAGTGTTCAGGAAGTGAATCATTTTTCTAGGCTACTCAGGCATATTTCCTAATGCTGCTCTAGCCTTTTGACTCTCAATTTGGGCTAGGCCTATTAATTCAATCTGTTCATGCACAGTTTAGATTGCTTTCCATTGTCTAGTTATAGAGTGGTCAATTTTGGTCCACAAAATCTTTTTTATTTCAGCTAGAGTCTTTTCTAAATTCAGCTCCTTCTCCGAGACCTTTATTTTGTCCTTCAAGGCCTTAATTTACCTTGTCTGTTCAACTACTGTCACCTTGGATTTATCATATTTTCCTTCTAGATCAGCCAACTTTTCTTTGGCCTCTTTTATCTCTGTTGCTTGAAGCTCTAGCTCCTTGACAGCTTTTGTCAATTCATCCATGCTCGTGCTAGACTCAGGAGCTATTGTTGTTACCGCTGCAACATCTGTAGTTGTTGTTGTTACCTCAAACCGCTCAAACAACAACAGTTGGAGCGGTTTGAGGTGGCTGGGAGGTCAACTCTCCCTGCTTTCCCTACAGTGCTCTCTCCAACTCTCCCTCCATTTGAATTATTCTCTGGTTCAATTGCATCAACAGGTCTATTATATCCTCAACTTCTTTCTCTTGCACCAGTTCTGCTATTTGTGGGTGCATAGTCGAGGAGAGCCTCATTTTCTTTTTCAGAGCAATAATATCATCCTCCTTTTTCTTCATTAGGGCCTTGATAGCTTTGGGTTTCTTAGGATCATGCCCCAGGTCCACAATAATGTCCTCCAATGTTATAATTATGTTGTCTTTGGCTGTGGAGGACATTCTTTCCAAATCAAGTTGAGTATTTGTGTTCTTCAAAGATTCGTTCAATTCATGGGTGAGTGTGGCCTTGTCTGCCAGTGTGGCATAGACCATTTCCCATGTTTGCTTATGTAGCTCTATTTTATTCATGGGGTAAATGTCCTTGGCCAGGACCTCTAAATTTATCTTGACATAGTCTGCAGTTGTCTGAGGCTGCTGAACCTTGGGTTTGAAGTGGCTGAGAATCGCCTTTTCTTCTTTGATGTCATATGCTGCCATCAACCTTTCCTGCTTGGCAAGTGTCACCTTAAGGAATTGGTCATACAATTGTACTCTTAATAGTTCATTTTGAGCCTTAATTTCTATAAAGGTGGCTTTGATGCTAGTTGGCTTCTTACTTTGCTGTGTAGAGGAAGACACCTCCATGCCATGCTGTTTGTCTTGCTCTTGTTGGAAACAGCTTGTAGGTGTTTGTTGACTCCCTTCTCTGTCTCTCCTTGGACTTCCAAGGATTCCCTCAGTGACTTCCTCCTCAAATGGAGGATCAACTCTTTTCCTTTTAACTTCAGGCTAATGTGTAGACCCACTAGCATGTGTGGAGTCTTCTCGGTCTCGTTTTCTACCTCTTTCCTCATGGGCAAGAGTCTATAAAGTAGGAACTTGTGGTGCCTCTGTTTGTTGTGGAGGAGCTTGTCCTTGAGATTATTCCATTGAAGTAGCAGGCTGCTCTGTGATCACTTCTTACTCTGCATCCATTACTTCTTTCCCTTTTATTGTACCTGTTGCTGATGTAGATGGTCCCTGGGTGGCTTGTGTGGCTACAACAGTAGATGTGCCTTCTCCAATTTCATGTGGCAACTTGAATGTTACCTACTGCAAAGAATCCAAGTCAAGAGTTTTTTCTAAATCCTTGACATTTTTTTCCATTATTTACTCTCGGGTCAATTCTTCAACTAATGTGCCTTGCATCCACTCATCTTGGTTGGCATATTGTTCAATTTGTGGAAATTTACAATGGTCATTGTTGTGGGGGAAAGTATCCAACTCGGAATGACCCTAACCCACTCTAAGGGTGACAATTGCTTAGCAATAGCTGAAAGCAAAGCAATCTAAAGTTTCTTCTTTATGACATGCAAGAGATAAAAGGGATAGATCCACTTACCGATGTCTTGCACAAATGGTCGATCCTATCTCCTTTGTTTGCCGCTTGCTCCCAGCTCCAAGTCTTTTCACGGGCCCAGCTACACGAGATCCTGCAAATAAGACAAGAAAAGGAAACTACAAGAAGCATGCATGCATAAACGATTCAAGGATTAGCATAAATCAAAGACGCAAGTAAGACAATTCATCATTGAAACACATGCGAATAGAAGAACCTCAAATGCTTTATTAATATATGGAAGTAAGTTTCAGGCGGTGATACAACCATGCGAGGTCCAATCCAGCATCACCTTCCCGACGGAGAGAAATCTCTTCTTCACCTCCCTCAAGCAAGCACCCAATACTCTCAACTGCAAACCAACAGCGATTCTTTGCACTGAATTCCGCCTTCAGATGCCATGGGATGAGATCCTTATATAGAGTTTCGGAGTGAAGGCAAGTCATGTTGATGTGTGACTTGCTATGCTCTTCAACTCCAGTTGTTCTTCAGTCCTTCACTTGGAGTTTCTAGCTTCCACTTGGAGTTCTAGAAGCTCTTAACTCATTATTAGGCGAATCTTTTGATCACATGCCTTTCTGGAAGCTTCCTGGGCACTGGCACTTTGAGAAAAAGATTCCTCCACATGTCCAGTTACACCCAACGTAGGTAGCCTTTGTCCTACCTGCTTTGCAACGTAGGTAGCCTTTGTTGCACCTGCTATGCAACGCAGGTACCCTTTGGAGCAGCTGCTTTGATCCAAAATTGACCTGTTTTGAGTGTCTTTTCAGTGGAAGACTGATTTGCAGAGCTTTGGTTTGCTGACCTTGTTCCTCTAAGGGTAAGAACAACATGTTTGGGGACTTTGGATCCCTCAGATTATTGACATTTCATGCTCCATGCTGTGAGGCACAAAAATGTCTATAACAGTTGCCCCCTAAAGTATGAGGTCGTTTATCGGGTGAAATGCTTTATTAGGAGGATCCGAAGTTCATTCAATCGTCGGGAGGTGACCTATAATAAAATACAATACAATACATCATTTTTCATACTTTCTTTTCATGATCTAGCTGAGGCGGGCATTTCCCATGCTCAGCTTTATAAATACATTTGTTGTACATAAACAGACGATCGTCTGATAGTAGACTGATAATTCTCTGCTTTTTTAATTATCATCCTTTTAGTAGGATGATCATCTGCTGCACATGTCTATGTTTTTATCTCCTGAATATATATCGCAGCCCGGATGGATGAAACTAGATCCGGGGTCTTCAAACTTCCGATCTTCACACTAAGTACAAGTCGATCCATGTGAGAATTTCTTGAAGTCGAACATGGAAAGACATCACTTGATTACCAGTCAATAATGTAAACTGTTAACAAGCGCGAGAGGAATCACCGATAATGATGATGACCCTCAAGGTACTGCAGCACAATTCACGTGGCGTGAATATAGCATCTGACGTCGAACACCACGCAAAGTCCCCGGTCGAAGGTCATTAATGTATACCTATCGCCGGAAGTGAGAAACTTGCCATTGAGGCATGCAAGCTTCAAAGTACTGAGGGGGTGTTCCTAGATCAACTTCTTGGATAGTGAGCTGATGTCGACAAGAAGTGATCCATCAAAGGAGGGCCTTAATGAATCCCCCATCAGTGACACGGAACGGAGCTAGTGATGATGGTGAAAACGATCTGTGAAATATGATTCAGGGTGGCGGTCATGGAAGGATGAAGGATGATGTATGGTATTGGATGGGACCCGGTTGACACTTTCTGAATGACATCTCTTGAACATATAATGACACTGATGTGATGGATCGGTAGCATTACCCCATGTATGGATGGTATGGCGAGACCATGTTGAAGGGACCGGTGAATGATAGTAACCCAACCCGATATTTATGGAGGCAAAAGTGTCATGTTCAAGAGCGACTTGCTACCTTTAAGCTTTGAGGTTCTTCCCAATTTTTCCCCAGTCATTTCTGACCAGTACCTCTTTATTTTTGTTAAGCTTGAGGAGGATAACATATGCTTGATCTATAACCTACCCTTCGGGAAAGCCCATCGCTATGTTTTTAATGAGCCTAGCGATAGGGAAACTCGTTCTCGTCTATAGACAAGTTTGTCGCTTTTCACCCCTTTTAACGAGCCCATCGACAAAGACAGCTCGGTCCTTTTCATTTTTAGAGAGTCTGAAAAGGGTACATAAAGTGGACTCCAGGGGTCCTTTTTCGTCATCTAATCCCTTAAGTCCGAAAAAGTATAAAACAATAAAGAAGGGATGAATGTTCGATATCTTTATCGAGCCGAACTAGACAAGCGCTCGATATTTTTGTGCAATAATCCCTCAGGTCCAAAAAAGATTAAAATCTAGAGGAGGGATAGCTCTTCCTGTCGTTTAACGAGCTGGAAGGCCAAAACTCAACAATATTTTCATCTTTTACGAGTCAGTTGAAAAGAGCTTAAAGAAGACTCGTCTTTTGAGGAACGAGTGATGAACAGGGATAGCAGTTGATTCCAGGTACAGGTTGGAATTTTCCAATCACAACAGTGTCACAAGGATGGCTAGGTGAAATCACTCTTCGCAGCTGTTCCTCAAAATGGGTAAACAATCATATGGAGGTGAACGATCGGCCAAATGAAAGTGGAGGTGGTAGGTGCAAAACACGACCAAGGCTTTTATGGCTGATGAATTTACGGTCTCAGATGGTTATTTACCGGTACTGGGTTCATTTTTTAAAGAGCTTGAATGCGCCAAAACACTGCTCAATCTTATGTTTATTTTTTAACGAGCATGAACTATGTGCTAAAACTGCTCGGATCTTGCGTTTATTTTTTAACGAGCATGAACTTTATGCTAAAACTGCTCGATTTTACCAGTCATAATGTAGAAAGGTCTCGTGTGAGATCTCTATTTTTTAAGGAGCTTTATCTCACGAAGCTATGCTCCATATCCTCTCTTTATGCAAGCTGGGTATCGGCTAATCCTATGAGTTTAACGGGTTAGACCTACAGGTTTAAAGGGAGGACCTAAAAAACTAAAAAACAAAATAGCCGCCCGTGCTTGCATTCTAAGAGGTTTGCATGCCCCCAGGTGTAAGTCTAATTTCAAGGTTACCCCTCAATTTGCAGGTAAAACATTTGTTTTACCGGGAGAGGCCTACCTCTTTCTGGTTACCCAAAGATTGTTCTGTTAATTCTTTTAAACAGAATCTTTCTTCGGCGATGTCTATCATTAGGTTATCCAAAGATGGTTACAATTTGTTGCAGCAAATAACATCTCTTTCTTTGGGGGCTACCCCTACTTATCCTTTAAAACATTTGTTTTAATGGGTGAGGCTGGCCTTTTACCCAAAGACGGTACCTACTTGCTGCCGCAAACGGATCTCCTTCTTTGGTAGAGCCTACCTATCTAGACAAAGGTGAATGACCTTTGTCAAACAAGTAACCTTGACAGAAGAATCCTATTCTAGAACAACCCCACTCCTAACAGCCCCTTCTGAGATTCCCAGTCTCTCTTTGTCTTCTTGTCCTTCTTCTTCCTTTCGAAGAGGATGGCTCAGAGGAAGATTCACAAAGATGAAGGAGGGAATGGGGTACGGAGTAGTCATATTCTCCCGCGGAAATTCTACTTTACACCCAAGGTTTTTTCTGCCTCCAAAGCAGACCAGGATGCATGCCCCCTGGGTTCCAACCTTCCTTTCCCGAATCACTCGCCTTCATTAGGAAGAAGAACCGGAGGTAGAGACCCTTCTTGATCGAAAAGACGATCGAAAAGACCATTGAGGATAGGTATGTGACTATTCGCGATGCGTGATCCCGGAAGTGAAAGTTGGTCTACGAGCTTGACCATCCTTCTTTCGTATGGAAAACACATTATTCGAAAGAGTGAGGAGACTATTGCTTCCATGCAATATATGTAGTCTCGTCCAAGGAGTAGGTTATAATCCAAGGGTCCTTGGACGACCATCAAATCTATCTTGACAACCTTCTCTTTCAGTGTAATAGGCACATTAGGTAGAATCCCTAATGGTCGACTGGTTCCTTTGTCAAAACCCGAGAGATCCTTCTCTCAGGCAAAAGCGCTGGGCAACCCAGTGCTTTCCAAGCAATAGAGGACAGGATACTCACAGACGCCCCTTCATCAATGATAGTTCCAGCCATGACCATTTTGTATATTTGGACAATAATTCTAAATGGTATACTGGCTGGTAACCGGGGTCTGCCTAGTTGGTTCCAATCAAAGGACACAGCCAGGTTGCTTGGTGGTGGGACCGAATATATGGCCGGACACGATCCTGACAATGCTCCTTCCTGCGATAAAGGAGTGGGCACATTTCCCTGATGTTTATCAGAATCGGTGTTGATGAAAAGAATATAGATGGTGTCATCCTTACTCTCTTCCGTAGGGGTGTCAGCTGAAGATGAATCCTCAGTGACTGTGGTATGTGAAGATGAAACTTCTGAAGGGAGAATCGGGTCAACTGCCGTTTCGACTTTTGGACTTTCATTCAGTCCGGATTCAGTAGGTTCACTTTCAGCGACTGACACTGCAGCTGGCCCTCTGAGCAAGACAGCTGTATTTTCGACCAATGAAGGACTTGGCGCGAGTTTTTGATATCCAGGAGGAAGTAGCACCGGTGCCACCGGTTGATCTTCCAAAACTCTCTTTGCCTCGCCTAAAAAGGGACAACGGTGAAGGGTGTGATAGCCTTCACACAGTTCGCAGGGGAACCTTATCCTTCTTCGTCGTCTGCGACCTTCACTTTCGTTGGTCGATGGTAAGCATTTACCCTGGTTGTCAGAGGTTGACGCTTCTGAATCGTGCAAACGAGGGGACCAGTCCCTTAGTATCTGGGGAATACTGGGACAATCACTGTGGAAGTGGTTCCCTCTACATATGACACATGGCGATTTGGGCCCGGTCCGTGCTCTGTGTGGGTTTTCGTTAGATACCCTCTGCTTGCCCCCAGGCGCCTTTGGCTCCTTCTGCTTCTTTTCTTTCTTCTTCTTTTCCTTCTTCTTTTCTATGGGAGTTCCGCTTTTGGCGGCTTGACCTTTCGAAGAAGAAGGATCGGAGGAAGGCGTATAAGAAGTGGAAGGTTGGGGGATAGCTCTAGACTGGTCTAACTGTCGACTCGACTGTTCAGGAACCGTGGTGGTCTGAACTACAGCGGTTGAGAATAGCCATACTGGCAAGCCAATTGTCAGTCCTGGAAGCGACAATGTGGCCATGTGGGGCGCACCAACTTCTCCCCAAGAAGAGAAAAGGCTAGGGGTCCCATCATGTGGAATCCCTTGGTCGGTGCGTTCCATGTTCTCAACCTTAAGATCAACGTAGGAATCAGGGGTGATTATGTTCCGTTTAGAATGAATTTTATTATGACGACGCTTTAGACACAACTTGCTTTTTCACTTTTTAAGAGTCGAGAAAAAGCTAAAGATGACTCTAGTCTCCTTCGATGTATTAACGAGCCCGAAGTGACAAATGCTCGGATGGACTTTTTCAGTTATAGAGTTTGAAAAAGGCCAAAAGAAACTACTATGGAGTTCTAGGAAAGGGTGTGCCAAACCTTTCACGAAACCACAGAATACGTTTTACGGTACGAGTGGTCGATCTTCGTGAATGCTGTGTTCACTGCATTGCGATCAGTAGGGCGGTCGACACGGCTTCCTATGGATAAAGGCTTTGTTCCTATAGGGGTCCCCCAATATACGCGACGGTACGCGGGGGGCACAAGTCCATATTAGTGCTATCGTCCCTCAGGAGGAATCACCCACCTTCGTAGAGATCGACAGTCACTATGTTTAACGATGCCGGTTCACGTCTCTACCTAGACCTCTATTGTGTTTCGTTATGTTTCAAAGCATTGTTAGATAAATTCAGTTCTTTTTAGGTTGATCTTATTTAGCAGTTTTCCTTTATGGATCACCACGTGATGTATATACAACTCCTAAATGCAGTCTAAGAATGATAAGCAAGCATTTTTTTCAATTCTTTCAACTTATGAAAACCTTAACTACTGAAGGAAAAGAAAGACATCATCTTTTCAAACAGATCATGGAGCACACACTAATGCACTTTCCCTAAATCGACATGCAAACTGTCAAAATGCACATGCACAATGCAAGTATTTCTTTTCTTCTTTCTTAATGTTGTGTATGACAAAAAGAAAGCTGTTGTACGATTTCGAATTCAATTTCAAGCGAAAGCACACGAGTATTGTCCAACAATCAAAAGAACACCTTAAGATTTACTCATTTCTACACAAGAAATACTGAAATTCGAACTAGAAAACGAAAGCAAATGCTCAAGCAGCTATGAACAGTGATAAACTAGCTCTTAGGATCACAACGACACTTTCTCAAAGGTCTAGATCTAAGAGGTCACAGCAAGACTGGCTCACTTTCGCTACGAGAAACTGTGAATGAAAGCAAGAAATACAATAAGAAAAATCATGGTTTCAACATACAACTGAGGCAAAATGAGGGCAAAGAAAAGTGGTCTCAGCTGGGTATACAGGTTGACAGCAGGCTGCAAAAACAATAGTGAAAACTGGGCAACAGACAGTGGGGAACCCCAGTTGCACAAGGTAAAACTGGATCAACGTAGGTACTGCACTGTCAAACAGGGATGCAGCGCAGGTAGCCCCTTCGGGACCTGCGTTGCAGTGCAGGTAGCCTTTGTTGCAGCTGCACTGAACGAGACAACTCTCGTCCTTCCCAGATTCCGGGTCACATTTTGCTAAAAAATCAACGGTTTTTGGCCAAATCAGAGGCTATCAGTCAAGTATACTCTAGAGGACGATTAAGGAAGATGAACACTATCACAGAGAGCAAAAAAGAGTCCTTGTGGATCAGCTCTTCAAATCATGAACATGCCCAGCACTGGGCTAGAGTAGCTGCCCTCTACTTTGCATTCGAAGGACTCGCATGCTGTTCGATTCGGTACTCCCTTTGTTCAAGAGATGAATAGCAAGAAACACAAGCTACCAACAAAACACGATCCCCAGCGGAGTCGCCAGTTTGTTGTGGGGGAAAGTATCCAACTCGGAATGACCCTAACCCACTCTAAGGGTGACAGTTCCTTAGCAACAGCTGAAAGAAAAGCAATCTAAAGTTTCTTCTTTATGACATGCAAGAGATAAAAGGGATAGATCCACTTACTGATGTCTTGCGCAAATGGTCGATCCTATCTCCTTTGTTTTCCGCTTGCTCCCAGCTCCAAGTCTTTTCATGGGCCCAGCTACATGAGATCCTGCAAATAAGACAAGAAAAGGAAACTACAAGAAGCATGCATGCATAAACGATTCAAGGATTAGCATAAATCAAAGACGCAAGTAAGACAATTCATCATTGAAACACATGCGAATAGAAGAACCTCAAATGCTTTATTAATATATGGAAGTAAGGTTCAGGCGGTGATACAACCATGCGAGGTCCAATCCAGCATCACCTTCCCGACGGAGAGAAATCTCTTCTTCACCTCCCTCAAGCAATCACCCAATACTCTCAACTGCAAACCAACAGCGATTCTTTGCACTGAATTCCGCCTTCAGATCCCATGGGATGAGATCCTTATATAGAGTTTCAGAGTGAAGGCAAGTCATGTTGATGTGTGACTTGCTGTTCTCTTCAACTCCAGTTGTTCTTCAGTCCTTCACTTGGAGTTTCTACCTTCCACTTGGAGTTCTAGAAGCTCTTAACTCATTATTAGGCGAATCTTTTGATCACATGCCTTTCTGGAAGCTTCCTGGGCACTGGCACTTTGAGAAAAAGATTCCTCCACATGTCCAGTTACGCCCAACGCAGGTAGCCTTTGTCCTACCTGCTTTGCAACGCAGGTAGCCTTTGTTGCACCTGCTATGCAACGCAGGTACCCTTTGGAGCAGCTGCTTTGATCCAAAATTGACCTGTTTTGAGTGTTTTTTCAGTGGAAGACTGATTTGCAGAGCTGTGGTTTGCTGACCTTGTTCCTCTAAGGGTAAGAACAACATGTTTGGGGACTTTGGATCCCTCAGATTATTGACATTTCATGCTCCATGCTGTGAGGCACAAAAATGTCTATAACAGTCATATGCTAGCAGCCTGTATTTAACTCTTTCAGCACTGATAAAACCCTCTGGGTCATAAGGGACCCACCAGAAGCTCCTCTTTAACTTATATTTGTCCCTCAATATTTGATCGGCATCTTGCCAACCTTCTTTCTTGTTCATAATGAAGGGGCCTAGATGGTCTTTGAATTTTAGGTGAGCTTTCTTTTTGGCACTATGAAAATGAGTGAGATCAAAATTAATGAGTTTCCTATAGTACTCCAAGGCAAACAGTCTCATTGGTACATACATTGGGAGCCTGTAAGGACAGAGCTCACAGCCAAGATTCTAATGACAGTGTGATTTTGATAGAGATACCAATCACCTATTTTGTAACTCTTGGACAACTGCAAGGTCTTCTATATGTCATATGAAAATCTAGGAGGAGGGGATCTCATTAGGAGACAAGACATTGGGTATACAAATTGGTCAATGAACTCACAGTAAGAAAATGGAGAGTTTTGAACCTCGTGGAAAACTGATGACCAAAAGATGACAAACCTTCTTTCACCCTTAGAATCCAACTTCTTGATAGGGCATTGGAAGCATCCAGACTGGTAATACATGAACAAATGATAGATATATGATGAATAATTAAAGACTCCCTCCCTATCCAATTTTAATAGCTGGTCATGTATTTTATTGGCTATGAACTTGGCATAATTATACTTGAAAGCAGGAGGTTGTCCTAGACTGTATGCAGATAATAAGACCAACACTGTTCCATCATAGTGCTCACTTGTTTTGAAACCTAGCACATAGGAGATCATAACAACTAGCAACCTTCCCACCTCATTGAGATGGACATAAAGGAATGGAGGTGGTCCTGTAGGTTGGCAGTCTGCCCTCATGAATGTCTTGGCAACCCTTGCAATTTCAGAGCTGCAGAGTTTGGAGCCTGCATCAGGCAAGTAGTTCATAGAGAAAGGGAACAATAGCTGATTCTGTTTGAAGTTAAGCATCTGGTTGATGGAGTCAGGAGTAATATAAAAAAGTATGCTCCCAGATGGAGACTTAATAGCTCTCTGAGTTGGCTCATAGTTCTCAACACATAGGCGGATGATCTCAGGAAAAATATTAACGAAGGGAAGAAAGTAAACAGGAAAATTGGATTCCCATATGCCATACATGTCACAGTTGTTTAGAAAGTTGTTTCTCAGCTGGTAGAAGGTCTGCAAGTGATTGTTGTCCCCAACTAGATCTTGAATGAGGTAATAATTATCAGGAAGAGGCATGGCTTCAAGCTCTCAATTTGGTGGATTCATAGGAGTGACACTAAGAGTTGTTGGAGTAGCCATTATAAAAAAAATTGACGTTATCTTTGGAGTGAAGTTTTAGAGCAGTAACAGACTGAGGATAACTGCTTATGAGGATTTATAGAGGGGTTGCAGAATGAGTTCAGCTGAGCCAAAAGTCTTCAATATTTGTAACTGTGGTGAAAAGGCAAACTTTGCAGAGTTTGGTTTAGGCTTTGTTTTCTCTTTAACAAATTCTATGGATTGAGAGACTGTGAGGGAAAAATGCAGAGGGGAAAGGGATTATTGCAGCTCAATGTACTAAGGTTTCTGAAGTGGAATGCGGCAAAAGAGAACAATGCCGAACTGTTATGAAATTTTATCGGGAACCCGAGCTCGAAAATGAGTTTTCAATGGTAAATTCGCAAACAGGCGCGGGTTGATAGGGTTCTTTTTGAGGTAGGGGTTTATCAGTGAATTTTGGCAATATTTAGGTGGGGCAGCATCGTTAATTCGGGAATTTGCAGGCTTCAAGCATGAAAACGGAGAAAAATGGGAAGAACAGGGGCAAAAGGGGCGAAATTGGCAAATACCTGGTAAAAATCGCGGGGGGAAATTGAGCTGGTATGGTGGCGAACAACGGATGTGAATCTGCAGGCGGTTGCAGCTTCAATTGTTCGAATTCGAATTCTGGAGGTAAAATGACATGAAAGAGTGTGCACAACTCTCCAACACGACGATGAAAATGACATAAAATGGTCGAAAATGCACGTTTTTATAAAAAATTTGACATATTTGCGCTTTTGGCACTTTTCCGCGATGACGTCATCATGATGTCATTGACGGGTCCCAGGTGTGGTAGGGTGACGTGGGAGGCTGACTCGGGCGCTGACGTGGCGGTGACACTATGGCAATGTATGGACACTGGTAGATGAATTGAAAATGACGTGGAGTAGCAGCAGGGACACGGTGGTGACGTCACAAATGACGTGGTTGCTGACGTCAGGGGACGGAGGGTGGTATCCGGTTTTCCCCGCACCACCTTTGAGCATAGGCGGTATTGGGGGAGGGGCCTTTGAACATGCCGGGAGGTCGACATGTGGTGAGGGTATGGCAGGGAAACCGCCAATCCCCTGGACGTTAATCTGGGGCGGATCGGGGTCTCAAATTGACCGCCCACCGTTGATTCATCACTTATCAGATCAGACGGATGACGGTAAAAGCGAGGTGATAGGGGGTTAGGGACAAGACCCGCCCAATAACTTAAAATAATCATGCACCAGGGAGGGTCAAAAACTTTGGAAATGTGGGTTTTGTGGGTTATGCGTGCCGGTAGTGTTTAATGTTTAAATAAACATTTGAACCAAGACTTTTAAAAAATGAGCGTGAAAGGGTTGAATGTTAAAGTTTATGGTAAAGGGGTGGGGAAATAGGTTATCAACTTAACCAAATGTTAACTTAACTCTAGGTTAGAATGCGGAAGGGTTAATATTAGTCCCAGATGGACTATTATTTCCCATGACTGTATATACATAGCTATAATCCTATAGGGTGGGATTTTTACTATATTTTGGGGTTTTTTACATAGTTTTTTGTAGCAATAGGGGTGGGAAAGTAGCTAGGGAGCTATATAACAGAGTTAGGAGTTAATATGGGTTTGCGAGGTGAAGTGTAGGGGAGAGGCTAAGTTTGTGAAATGGAACTTAGACATAGGAATGAATGGAATGTGGAGAAATGACTTTTACACAAGAAATGTGGATTCTCTTCATTGAGGAAAGCCAAAACTTGACTTGATTTTCTCAAGGATGAACTGCAAGTAGGACTGGTTGGGTAGATCCCAAAGTCCTCAAGGGGGTGTTAGTAAAAAACTTTGAGGGGGAGGTGAAAGGGAGTTAGACATGCTTCCATAGTTCTGCCATTAGACAACTGCTTTGACCTTTATTTCATTGATGAGATAAGATCTAATTGATAACACATTAGGTGATCTAAACCTTACTTCTGCAACCTCAAACTACCTACCCAGCCTAATACACCTTACATTTTTTCTTCCTTTTGAATGGGTGCACTTAGCCTTGCAAACCCTGATTATCCTCTTTTCTTTTGACTGCCCTGCTATCTAAATCTACCCTTATCCCTTCCAAGGGCCCAGATTAAGCAGTTGGGCTCCTTAATTTCTCTACCTAGCTAGTGATTTGGCAAGCTTGAACTGTTTGGACAGATATTGTTTCTCTATTCTACAACCTGAATTTAAACATGGCATGGTCCAGATTGAATTGTTGGGCCATCCATCAAGCTAGAAGTGGCATCTTGGCTGGCCACTTTCCTGGTCATTCTTTGGGGTTCATTTCTATCATTTTTCTGACCAACTTACACTTTTTTCCCTTTGATAATATTTTTGGGGCATACCCTCTTCACATTCTTTAACTTTCCACTAATGCCTTTTTACAAAATATGGAACCTTTGCAGCATGAAAAGATGAACATATTTGGCACTTCCATTGTCAATCATGAAAAATGAAACCTATTGGTACAGGAACCTAATAGTATCATAGAAATATGAATGGACTAAATCAAGGATTCCTTTAGATATATACTTTCCATTTAGGAAAGCAACCTTTACATGCTTATCGACTACACACCTTTGTCTCCTGGACCTTGAAGTCAAGGAATCCATCCACCATTTTCATCAAAATAAATAGGGATCGATCGTCTAAGAGACTAAATCTTTTGTGCTAGAGCTCACATATATTGTCCCTACCAATCAACAAATCTCTGTGCTTCATTCAATTTTCTAGCAATTTTTAAAGGCTACCCTCCTTGTCTCTTTTGGACAACACTTGATTAGAATCAACGTTCAAACGTTTGATGATTACTTTTTGGCGGCTAAAATCAGAATATTACCTCTCTATAAAGTTGATGACATGGATTACAGATATCTGAATTAATTAAATCAATAATCCCTTAAAATATATGCTTGTCGGCTGGGAAGGAATCCTTGGCATTCTTGTTGAGTGCACATCCCTTGCATGCCTCTCTATCTCCTTAATATTGAAGTCATGGAATCCAATGATAATTTTGTTCAAAAGAGGTAGGAAACCATAGTTTAGGAGAGTAAATCTACTGTGTTAGAGCTCACATATATTTTCATTTCTCGTCAACAAATCTCTCTGCTTTTGGATTTTCTAGAAGTTTGTAAAGGCCACCATCCTTGACTCCTTTAACTAGCACTTTATTCCAATCAAGGTTTAGATTTTAAATGATTACTTTTTTATGGTCAAAAGCAACCCTCTACTTCAAATCTACTAGAAAAGAAACCAAAAGGAAATATTTTAGCCATACATACCTTATGTTGTTCGAATATTTCACCATTTGGCACATGTAATGGGATGGATCCAAATACAACTGTTGGGTACTTGCCATTATCACCAAAATCCACTTCATATTGTTATCTTGTTCTTTCTAGTTAAGAGAGATGATTTGTTTGGGGATGTGTTTGGAGGCTTCACTGTTAACATAACACCCAACACCTGGAATCCACCATTGTTTTTTTTTGTATTAACACTATCTCTCATCTTGTATAAATCATTCTTAATGATGGATTTACACTCCACCATGGCATCCTGCCACACCTGATTTATTCTTGCTTCCTCATAACTATAGATATTTATATCAATAATGGAAGGCATCAATGCAACATAACTATGATACCTTCTATGATGATGGCTTACGTAAATGGAAGTAGATGAAGCACCATCCTTCTCAGTTTCCTCATGCAGTGTTTGTGTAAGCCATTTAGGATTCTTGGCTATATGGGAAGGAGAAACAATATATATTCATATGTTGGAACCTATATGAATTACACCTGCTCTCCTTGAAAGAAATAGATCAACACAACATGTAGGAAGTGTTGTCTTTTCCTTAATTAATATTAGGTGCTCCTGGAACTTGGAAGTCCATATACATTACCTAGCTTCACATCTTAGCTTACAACTATATTCCTTTGAGAAGGAACATAGATCTTGTAAGATTTAGGGGACTCATAGTAACTGTTAGCCTCCTGTTGCAACAAGTGTTCATCTTTCATGATTGACATTTTTACATGCCAAATATGTCATACTTTGCATGCTGCAATGCTCCATATTTCCTGAAAGGAGGCTAAAGAAGAGGTCACGAAAGTGTGCCAGTCTAAATGCCACTACTATATCCCAATTTTGATAAATTAACCATTTTTGAAGAAGTTTCTGTTAAGGGAAGTCCAAACAGCCTAATCCTGGCTTCCCTAGGTCTCAATTTCTTGTTTTAGAATATAGAGAATCATTATCTGTCCAAACAGTTTAATCTTGGCAGATTTGTAGATAGGTAGAGAAACAAAGGAGCCCAACTGCTTAATCTGGGCCCTTGGAAGAAATAAGTGTAGACTTAGATAGAAGGACAGCATAAAGAAAAAAGGATAATCTGGGTCTACAAGTCCAAGTGCACCTATGTAAAAAGAAGAAAAAATGCTAGGTAAATAGGCTGGGTAAGTAGTTTTGTGGTTGCAGAATCATGCTGTGTAATCCATTTCATCTTTTCAAGTTTGTTATATCTATTCCGATTACAGGGCAAGGCAATTCCCCTTTGGAGGAGCTCAAGTGAGGCATGTCTAATTCCCTGTTCTTCTCATTTCCCAAATCACTCACTAACATCCCCTGAAGGACCTTGGGATCTGCCCAACCAGTCCTGTTATCACTTCATTTTTTGTAAAAACACCAAGTCAAGCTTTGACTTTCTTCTGAGAAAAGAAGCCACATTTCTGGTTTAAAAACATATCTCCACAATCCATGCACTTCTTTTGTCTAAGTTTGAGCTTACAAACTTAGCCTCCTCCCTACACTTCACCTCATTTTCATATTAACCCCTAACTCTATTATCTAGCTCCCTAACTCAGGAAATGGTTCAGTCATGGTTGGCTCACACTCAGGGGGAGCATATACTTCAAATAATTCATTGTTGGCATTATGGTTGCTGATGAAACTAAATGATACATCTTGTTGTTTGATCAAAGGAATAATATTGCAGGCTGATGCTTATGGTACAGATCTGAATGGCTGGTCTTAGAACCTGCATCTGCTCAGGGGGAGCATGGATGGATTGATACAACTTGGCATATACAAAGGGGGAGCTAAATCAGAAACTTCAGCATGTACTCAGGGGGAGTATGGACAGTAGAAGGTATACCAAAGAAGAGAATATCTTGATCTGCCCTTTGCCCTTGATTTCAAAGGGGGAGAGTGACTTGGTGTGGTGGTTGCCATCAAGTCCAAAGGGGGAGATTGTTGGAATTATGATTCAAGTTTTGTCCTTGATGGCAACTCACTCAGAGGTTGGTACAGGTGCTCAGAGGTTGGTACAGGTGATGGCAACTTAATCAGAGGACAGATCTTAGTACAGCATGGCAAGAAAGTTCATACACGCAGGTTCGTTAAGCCCAAGTCGCGTGTACACGCAGGTTGGCTTCAGCAAAAGCGCGTGTATGTGGAAAAGTACCTTTGGTCCATGGCGGTTAGTCCTTGGAAGTTGTGCCTATGGTTTCGGACCATTGTGTCTCGACGGGCGTGTCGATCCCTAGTTTTGAAGTTGATGGTATTGTGTTGCTATGGTTTTGGCTCATGGCATTGTGAAGGGCCTAAGGCTATATAAGGAGAAGATCATTAGGCAAAGAGAGAAGCAAGGTGTGTCTGACGAAGTGAGAAGATCTGGTATTACTGTTTATCTGTTCGGGATGCTTGGCAAGGGTCGGATCTGACAGCGAAGGCATAAGAAACTATTTCTAGATCTGCACGCGGGTTTCCTTTGGTGAAAGCACGTATACACGCGGTTTTGGTACAGTGAAGTAGCGTATGTATAATAAGATTTGATATTTCAGGTTGCTGCTGATTCTGGTGGTTGTTGCAGAGTTCTGGGCTCTGGTTTGGGTTCTGTGTTCTTGATGACAGGGTTTTAGTGATTCAGTATTGGGTTGTTTAATGAATTATGATACAAGTATAAGTTGATGATTGTATTGCGGTAATATTTGTTTTGTACTCTTGGATCCAGTCTGAAAATTGATGAAACGTGGTCCCTGAAGGAAAGAAGGTTGTAGGGTCAGCACCTACGTACTAGTAAATGGATCTGCTAGTACAAGAGCTGAGGGGGTTGTAGCTCCCTTCCAGAAGTAGTTGGAAAACGAGAGAGGGTTGTAGCCCTCTGCAGGTTGTAGCCTGCGTACTGGTAAAGGACTGCACCAGTACATTGTAAAAGAAGTTTTCTTATTAAAGAGAAAGAGATGAATTGCAGCAGGTGGTTTTCACCCACATTGGGTTTCCACCTTATATCATGGTGTTCATGTGTGTGGCTCTTGTGTGATGTTCTGTTCTGTTATTCTGCACCTGTTTACTGTTAATATGCTTAATAATGTTCTGATGCATTTACTGAAGATTAAGCTAACTGAATTATAAGATATCTGGATATACGCGAGTTTCATTAGACACAGTAGCGTGTACACGCGGGTTCACTTAATTGAAGTAGCGTATATGTTTCTGAGTATGAAATTGGAAAGTTTTTACTGATCTGTTAATACTGATTCACCCCCCCCCCCCCCTCTCAGTATTATTTCCAACAATTGGTATCAGAGCAGGTCCTTCAGAGGAAGCTTGATTGCTTGAAGGAAAAGATCCATCAGAATGGCTAATCTAGAAAGAGAGGCACACATCAGGCCACCAGTCTTTGACGAGAACAATTTTACTCACTGGAAGATAAGAACCACTACATATCTACAATCACTTGGAGCAGAAGTTTGGGGAATCGTAGAAGGAGGATACAAATTCCCATCAGCAACTCCTACAGATCCAGCAGAGAAAAAGCAATATGAGCTCAATGCCAAAGCGGTTACTGTCCTATTGAGTAGTTTGACTCAATCAGAATTTATGAAGATCATGCATTTCAAATCAGCGAAGGAAATATGGGACAAAATCGTTACAAGCTACGAAGGAGATGATCAAGTAAAAAGAGCAAAGCTTCAAACTCTCAGAATCCGGTATGAAACTCTTAAGATGCGTAGTAATGAAAGCGTAGCTAATTATTTCCTACGTATGGATGAGATTGTGAATTGTATGAGGGATCTGGGTGAAGAATTTGAGGAAGTCGTCTTAGTTGAAAAGGTTTTGAGATCTCTGTCTACTAAATTTGATTCTAAAGTATCTGCCATAGAAGAAAAGGAGAATGTGAAGAAAATCACCATGTCACAGCTTCACGGGATCTTAACTGCTTTTGAAATGTGACAAGAGGTACCACCAGAGGCCGCATTCGAAGTGTCAGAAGAAGAAGATGAGGTAAATTTTGTCAAGAATCTTGAACGGGGAACTGGACGGTTCAAAGGTAAGCTACCTTTCAAATGTTTTCTATGTGGTAGAGTTGGTCACTATGCTGCTAGATGTCCTCATAACAAAGGAAAGATATCTGAAGAAGATGGTAGAAGCTATTATACCCATATTAAAAGTTCATTCAATGATAGTGAAGATATTAGAAGTCTCATGGCACATAAGAAGAAGAATGCTTCATCCAATAATAGCGAAGATATTAAAAGTCTCATGGCTCATGAAGAGAAGAATGCAGAAACTGAAGAAGTTGCCAAATTAAAAGAACAATTGGAGACAGAAACCAGGGTAAGGGAGCAATTGCAGGATATAGTAAAGGATCAGAGCACAACTATTCAGAGACTTGAATCAAAGATCCTCTCTCTAAAAGAAGATCTTGAAGATCAAGAACATGAAATGACCAAACTAAAGCGACAAATGGAAGAAGGAAGAAAAGCTGAAAAAGACCTAAGAAATCGGTATCTGAAAAAGGAAGAACAACATCAAGTTGAGGTAAATATCTTGAAAGGTAAAATAGAAGAAAAGGATAAGCCTTTACGATTTCAAGATAGTAGTAAAGTATTGGATGATATTCTTAATAGTCAAAGGTCTCCTGCTATCAAGACTGGTCTTGGTTTTCATGAATATGTTGAAGGTGAATCTAGTTCACAAGGTGAGGCAAGAAACTCTAATGAGAAGTCTGAAATGCTCAAGGAACAACCAAGGAAAGAAATTCCTCAAGGAAGATCCTTTACTCCTAACTATGGACGTGATAGACGATTATTTCCTCCACTGAATAATGTTGAATGTTATGTATGTCATAATCTTGGACATGTTGCAGCCAGATGTAGAAGTAGAATGGTTCAAGAAAGATCATCGCATCCCAGGTATTTCAGAGGATATTTCTTTGCCTGCAATGCATATGGACACAAAGCAATTGATTGCGATAAAAGGAACATGAAAAATGTAAGGTGTTATACATGCAATAACTATGGGCATAAAGCAAGGGAATGCAGGAGCAGATTTCAAAATTCAAAACAAGAGGACTATACATCATCACAGCTCCAGGAACTGAAGAAGACAGAGACAGAAAGGTGTGGCATAATTCAGACAGCTGACATAACAGACACAGGGGAATCTGAAAGTGATGAAATTCAGTATTCCATCTTGCATACGCTGATATAACGAAGACAAGTCGCGTATATACGCGAGCTACAGGCTGCAAAGTCGCGTATATGAAGAAAGGGCAGCAGAACAGACCCAGGTTCAGTCATGGCTGGCTCAGGCTCAGGGGGAGCAGAACAGACTCAGGAAATGGTTCAGTCATGGTTGGCTCACACTCAGGGGGAGCATATACTTCAAATAATTCATTGTTGGCATTATGGTTGCTGATGAAACTAAATGATACATCTTGTTGTTTGATCAAAGGAATAATATTGCAGGCTGATGCTTATGGTACAGATCTGAATGGCTGGTCTTAGAACCTGCATCTGCTCAGGGGGAGCATGGATGGATTGATACAACTTGGCATATACAAAGGGGGAGCTAAATCAGAAACTTCAGCATGTACTCAGGGGGAGTATGGACAGCAGTATGGACAGTAGAAGGTATACCAAAGAAGAGAATATCTTGATCCGCCCTTTGCCCTTGATGTCAAAGGGGGAGAGTGACTTGGTGTGGTGGTTGCCATCAAGTCCAAAGGGGGAGATTGTTGGCATTATGATTCAAGTGTTGTCCTTGATGGCAACTCACTCAGAGGTTGGTACAGGTGCTCAGAGGTTGGTACAGGTGATGGCAACTTAATCAGAGGACAAATCTTAGTACAGCATGGCAAGAAAGTTCACACACGCAAGTTCGTTAAGCCCAAGTCGCGTGTACACGTAGGTTGGCTTCAGCAAAAGCGCGTGTATGTGGAAAAGTACCTTTGGTCCATGGCGGTTAGTCCTTGGAAGTTGTGCCTATGGTTTCAGACCATTGTGTCTCGACGGGTGTGTCGATCCCTAGTTTTGAAGTTGATGGTATTGTGTTGCTATGGTTTTGGCTCATGGCATTGTGAAGGGCCTAAGGCTATATAAGGAGAAGATCATTAGGCAAAGAGAGAAGCAAGGTGTGTCTGACGAAGTGAGAAGATCTGGTATTACTGTTTATCTGTTCGGGATGCTTGGCAAGGGTCGGATCTGACAGCGAAGGCATAAGAAACTATTTCTAGATCTGCACGCGGGTTTCCTTTGGTGAAAGCGCGTATACACGCGGTTTTGGTACAGTGAAGTAGCGTATGCATAATAAGATTTGATATTTCAGGTTGCTGCTGATTCTGGTGGTTGTTGCAGAGTTCTGGGCTCTGGTTTGGGTTCTGTGTTCTTGATGACAGGGTTTCAGTGATTCAGTATTGGGTTGTTTAATGAATTATGATGCAAGTATAAGTTGATGATTGTATTGCGGTAATATTTGTTTTGTACTCTTGGATCTAGTCTGAAAATTGATGAAACGTGGTCCCTGAAGGAAAGAAGGTTTTAGGGTCAGCACCTACGTACTAGTAAATGGATCTGCTAGTACAAGAGCTGAGGGGGTTGTAGCTCCCTTCCAGAAGTAGTTGGAAAACGAGAGAGGGTTGTAGCCCTCTGCAGGTTGTAGCCTGCGTACTGGTAAAGGACTGCACCAGTACATTGTAAAAGAAGTTTTCTTATTAAAGAGAAAGAGACGAATTGCAGTAGGTGGTTTTCACCCACATTGGGTTTCCACCTTATATCATGGTGTTCATGTGTGTGGCTCTTGTGTGATGTTCTGTTCTGTTATTCTGCACCTGTTTACTGTTAATATGCTTAATAATGTTCTGATGCATTTACTGAAGATTAAGCTAACTGAATTATAAGATATCTGGATATATGCGAGTTTCATTAGACACAGTAGCGTGTACACGCGGGTTCACTTAATTGAAGTAGCATATATGTTTCTGAGTATTAAATTGGAAAGTTTTTACTGATCTGTTAATACTGATTCACCCCCCCCTCTTAGTATTATTTCCAACAAAAAACCTCCCCAAACATAAATCTCAAACCTTCCCAATCCTAAAGTGACTGAAACGCTTGATACTGACCACAGGCAAGAGATCACATGGTGTTTAGAGTTTGATGGCTCTATTAACAAGTTAGGAGGAAGGGCAGGTGTCTGGATACATAATACACATAACAATCATGCAGAAGGTCATGCCTACAGACTAAATTTCAAATGGACCAATAACATGGCAGAGTATGAGGCTCTCCTTTTAGGCCTTAAACTGCTCAAAGCTCTAGGAGATGCAAAAGTGTCTATTGTAGGTGACTCTGATTTAATCATACAACAAATGAAAGGCAACTTTGTCACCAATGACAATAGAATGAGGGCCTATAAGACTGCTGCTACTAATATACTCAATGCATTCACTGAATCCAAGATTTCCAAGATTTCAAGAGATCATAACATTCATGCACACAGCCTAGCCACTTTTTCTAGTACATGCAAGCTTCCCTTTCAGCCAAATCACCATTTTACTGCTGAGATAAAACATAGGCCTGCTATCCCAAATAATTTTAAAGATTGAAAAGTATTTGAAAGTGATTCCCAGATTAACAACTTCCTCACTCTTGAGCATGAGTTTTCAAATGTTAACATTGACATGGATGCTATGACCGATGAACAATAGCAAACAAATGAAAATCATCAGGTTGTAACCGCTGTAACAGCCAAGCAAATCCTAAACCCAACTATTTTTGACAATGTAAACATAGAAGAGATGAAGCGGATGCATTTAGAGGAAATAGTAGAAATAGAGGCCGTGATCGTTGATCTAAAAGATAACGTTCTCCCCGGTGGCCTCACTCCATTCGAAGATATGTTTAATGTAAATGATGTTCCCAAAAATCCAAAAATGTAGCCCCTAAACACTGCTATAGAAGAACACAACATTGGGACAGCAGACAAGCCCAAAATGATCAAAATATCTCAAACTTTACCACTCGATCAAAAACCCAAATATGTTAATTTGTTCAAATAATTCCAAGATGTCTTTGCTTGGAGTTATGAGGACTTGAAGTCCTATGACACCTTAGTGATCCAACACACTATTCCTTTAAAACCAAACCAAAAGCCCTTCAAACAGAAACCTAGAAGAATCAATCCCATACTCCTTCCTTTGATTGAAAAGGAAGTGAAAAGGATGTTTGAAGCAGGTATCATAACACCCATCAGATTCTCTGAATGGGTATCCAATCTTGTTCCCACAAGAAAAAAGACAGGTGAGATTAGGCTATGTGTAGACCTAAGAAATTTAAACCAAGTCTCCCTAAAAGACCACTACCCCTTGCCAAAAATGGACCACATCCTACAAAGTGTACTGGGGTCATCTAGAATCTCTTTGCTAGATGGCTTTTCAGGTTTCAATCAAATACTAGTTCACCTGGATGACCAAGACAAGACAGCCGTTACCATTGCGTGGGGAACATTTAAGTATGTGAAGATGCCTTTCGGACTTAAAAACGTTGGTGCTACCTTTCAAAGGGCAATGGATTTGCATTTTCCAAGGAAATACATGATTTCCTAGTTGTCTACCTTGATGACTTAACCCCTTTCTCCAAATCCGATCAAGGGCACCTCAAACTCATAAGGCAAATATTCATGACATGTAGGAAATATGGCATTTCCTTGAACCCCAAGAAGTCCCTCTTTGGCCTTGAAGAAGGTAAACTACTAGGCCATATCATCTCAAAAGACAGTATTAGAATAGATCCGGAAAGGATCCAAGCCATCCGCCAAATCCCATATCCAAGGAACATAAAAGAGTTGCAAGCATTCCTTGGAAAAATCAACTTCTTAAGAAGATTTATTCCAAATCTAGCCGAGCTAATAAGACTGTTAAGCAACATGTTAAAAAGGGATGCTAAGGTAAAATGGTCTCTTGAGACCAAGCAAACCTTTGAGAGTATCAAAACTGCCTTAACCCAAGCCCCTGTCCTCACCAGTCCACAATTTGACAAAGATTTCATCATATTTTCATTTGCATCTGAGCACACCATAGCTGTTGTCCTTTTGCAAAAGGATGATCAGGGAGCTGAAAAGCCAATTTCATTTTTCAGCTGAGCCTTAAGAGATGCCCCTTTGAAATACCAAATCATGGAGAAGCATGCCTATGCCCTTGTTAAAGCAATCAAATATTTCCGAGTTTACATTTTATATTCAGATGTGATTGCCTATTTCCCAAATGCTGTTGTAAAAGACATAATAACCCAAGAAGGGTTAGAGAGCAAAAGAGGCAAGTGTATTGCTAATATCCTCCAGTATGACATAGAAATAAAACCAAGCAAGCTCATAAAGGGACAAGGTTTAGCCAAACTGATGTCTGAAACAAACTTTCAAGCCTTAGACATCAACCAATTGGACAATGAACAAGAGCTGGTGACTCCACAGATCAGTGAAACCTTTTTGCAATCCCCATGTTATGCTGATATATGCTTTGTATTGTTAAACCTATTTTCTCCCCCAGGATTGTCCAGAATCAAGAAAAGATTTTTAAAAATGAAGGCTTCAAAGTTTTATGTCATAGATGGTGCATTATTTTGGAAAAATCATTAAGGTATATTGGTTAATTGTTTAACCATGAATGAAACTAACAATGTCATGAAAGAATTCCATGCAGGGGACTATGGAGGACATCTATATTGGAAGTCCACTGCGGATAAAATTTTAAAGGCTAGTTTCTATTGGCCCTCTTTATTTGTAGATATAAAGAAGTTTGATATCTCATGTCATAAATGCCAAGTATTTGAGGGTGAAAGAAGTTTGTTACCCTTGTCCCTTAAGCCCATCTCAACCGAGAAACCTTTTCAACTATGGGGTCTTGATTTCATTGGAGAGATCCACCCCGCTTCCTCAGGCTAGCACAAGTGGATTTTAACAACCACTGACTATTTCATTAAATGGATTGAATCCATCCCATGCAGACAGGCCAATGAATCCATCATTATCTAGTTCCTTGAGTGCAATATCCTTTCTAGATTTGGCTGCCCTCAGAAGATCATCACTGACAAAACCATTGATTTCAAATCCAAAAAGATGATCAGTTTTTGCCATAAGTTTCACATTACCTTGGGCCACTCGACAGCCTGTTAGCCCCAAGGTAATGGCTTGGCTGAGTGATCTAACAAGAGGCTGATTAATATTATCAAGAAGATCTTAGAAGAAAATAAGAAGAACTGGCATACAAAGCTCACAAATGCCCTATGGGCAGATAGACTTTCAACAAAAAAATCCATTCGGATGAGCCCTTATGAGCTGGTGTATGGAATGGAGGCCACATTTCCATCCTCCTTGGGCACTCCTATCATGAAAATGTTGCAAGAGATCCAAGAAGAACCAAATGATATTCAAAGAAGAATCAATCAGACCATTCATCTTCAGCAAACCAGAGAGCAAGTTTATAACAAAGCTCAAATATTGCAAGAGAAACTCAAAAAGATGTTTGATAAAAGAGCTAAGGCTGAGGATTTATATATTAGAAACCAAGTTCTAAGGTGGGACTGACGAAGAGAAGACAAGGGCAAACATGCAAAATTTGATTTTTTATGGAAAGGGCCATTTGTTATTTCTGTTGTTAAGGGAAATAACACATATTTCCTCAAATCTGTAGAGGGCAGCACTGTTGAAGAAGGCCCTGTTAATGGCCGAATGCTAAAACATTACCATCATTCGTATGAAGGGGTACATTGGAGCTCTGTACATATCTCTTTGTACATTAATATTTGTATATATTAGCACTTTGTTTTTTTTTTTTTAGCAGTCTGAGTGTTAGAGGAGCAGTAGCAAAGTTTTCAAAGACACATCCAATGCAAGTACTCAATTTTTAAGGCTCTATCTCGGCATTAGTCGCATCAAAACAACAGAAGTAGTGTTGTCATATCACAACAATTCATGATAAAAAGAAACTGGTTGCAATTTGCAGTATCCAATCAAACAATATGAATAAGAGAGAAGCATTGTTTAGTTTCACATCAGTAACTGTTTCTAGACCAGAAGCTAAGGAAAATAAATCAGTTTTGATCCATTTTTGGTTATATTTCAAAGGCAATGCTCAAGAAATATGGTATATAGTAGCAAGCACGCAGAAGAAAGCAGGCAGTGCTATGTATTTCACAATATTTCAGTTAAGGAGATGGCTACTCATATTTCAAAGTTTCACACTTTTAGTAGCCAGAACAAAGAAATCCTTCAGTCCACAACAACAATAGAAGATCAAGGCAGTCTGACCTGCTATTCTTGGCTTTTCACAAGGAAAAGCCATCCCCAAGTGGAGCCACGGTTAGCCTCCTGTTGCAACAGGTGTTCATCTTTCATGATTGACATTTCTACATGCAAAATATGTCATACTTTGCATGCTGCAATGCTCCATATTTACTGAAAATAGGCCAAAGAAGAGGTCATGAAAGTGTGCTAGTCTAAATGCCACTACTATATCCCAATTTTGATAAATTAACCATTTTTGAAGAGGTTTCTATTAAGGGAAGTCCAAACAACCTAATCTTGGCTTCCCTAGGCTTCAATTTATTCTTTTAGAATATAGAGAATCATTATCTGTCCAAACAGTTTAATCTTGGCAGATTTGTAGATAGGTAGAGAAATAAAGGAGCCCAACTGCTTAATCTGGGCCCTTGAAAGAAATAAGTGTAGACTTAGATAGAAGGACAGCAAAAAGAAAAAAGGATAATCTGGGTCTGCAAGTCCAAGTGCACCTATGCAAAAAGAAGAAAAAATGCTAGGTAAATAGGCTGGGTAAGTAGTTTTGTGGTTGCAGAATCATGCTGTGTAATCCATTTCATATTTTTCAGGTGTGTTATATCTATTCCGATTACATGGCAAGGCAATTCCCCTTTGGAGGAGCTCAAGTGAGGCATGTATAACTCCCTTTTCTTCTCATTTCCCAAATCACTCACTAACATCCCCTGAAGGACCTTGGGATCTGCCCAACCAGTCCTGTTATCACTTCATTTTTTGTAAACACACCAAGTCAAGCTTTGACGTTATTCTGAGAAAAGAAGCCACATTTCTGGTGTAAAAACATATCTCCACAATCCATGCACTTCTTATATCTAAATTTTAGCTTACAAACTTAGCCTCCCCCCTACACTTCACCTCATTTTCATATTAACCCCTAACTCTATTATCTAGCTCCCTATATCATTTCCCCATCCCCATTCACTACTAAAAATTATATGAAATCCCCAAAAAATATTAAATAGCCCCTCCCTTTGGCACTATAGCCATATTTCCTAAGTCCGAGAAATAGTAGTCCATCCGGGGCTACTACTAACCCTTCCGTGTCCAAACCTGGAGTTAGTCTGACATCTGGTCACCCTAACAAACATTTCCCTAAGCCCTAACCCCACAACACTGATTTCCTGCCCTTATCCTAAGGTCATGCATATAAATATTTTCCCCGCGTGTATATAACCCATAAAATCCATTTTATTAAGCTTCCCCCACCCCCCCCGCCGGATTAAACAACACATAATAAAATATGCACGGGCCTCGTTTTTAACCGTCCACCGCCTTACTCGTGCCGCCGACCGTCAGATCTAGCACGTCCAAGATCTACGGTGGGCGGGCCTTTTTGTGCCCCGATATGCCAAGGGTTAGCGCCCGGGAGATGGGCGTTTTCCCATCGTACTCCTGCCACATGTCACCCTCTCGGCTGTGGCGGAGCCCTCTCCTCCGATACAGCCTGTGCACAAAAGCGGTGCGCCCGAAACCGGATACCGCCTTTCCTCCTCCTGCGTCAGTGCCACGTCATGCTGACGTCATCATCCAGCATCGGCCTCCTGCCGCCGTTTCCTTGCCATGTCACTACCATGTCACCTCCTCCAGTATTGCCACATCACCCGCCGTACTGCTGACATCACCCTGCCATGTCACTCACCATATTGGGACCGACCGCATGATGTCATGCTGACGTCACTGTAATAAAGCGCGAAAGGCGCAAATCGTAGCCTAGGAAGCCTAGAATCAAAATCTGAGGTAGTTTTTGATGCGTGATTACAGTTTCAAAAGAAAATAGAGGGCCGAACAACAACCATGAAAGATCGATGCAACAATTTAAATAGTATCAGAAGTGAGAAAGGTGCGCATTCAGTGCCAAAGGATATCAAGGAAGCGGCAAAGAGTATCAGTCGAATGTTTTAAATGAAAACCTTTATTCCCAATGCAGGTGAACATTGAATGACCTCCAACAAAGTCAAATAACGTAGTGAAAGCCAATCAAGGCTCTCGTATCACAGTTAATGCACCTCAGAAGAGCATGGATCGAAACCCGAAGCACAGTTATGGCTAAGTGAGCAGCACAGAGCTATAAAGACAACACATTAAACTCCTTTTTGGTACAACTACACCCAGCGCAGCTTGAGGATATTTTTCGGCATTTATTTCGGACATGTATTAGGTTAAAGACACTTATTACAGTAGATCTGTCTGAGATCTAATCTTTACAGATATTTTACTTATAAAAACCACCCTAATTCACTGTTTAAGGGGTTGGTTGGTTGTATAGCTCCAAGAGAGACTCGCTCTGTATACATGATGTTTTACTTAATCAAAGACTACTGAAAAGCTTGGAGGAATGACTGTGTATTATGTATCAATGTTTTGAAGAATTGAATGTGGAATTCTTATGCTACAACATGACCCAATAAGTGTTTCTTACCTTTGTTTTCCATTGATGTACCATCCAAAATAGCAGAAAGAATGAATAGTTTAGAATTGGTTTAATTGCCCTCTATGCTCAATTTCTGCTGTTTCTTTATGTTTTCATCTGAATTAGTAATGAATATGAATTCCCTGTGGCTCATATTTCCCCTAATTCACTCATGTTTGATAGTTATCTAGGGATTCTTCACTGCTCCTAGATAGAGCTCATTCCACTTCCCTCTACTAAGCTAAACGAGAGATTCTTAACTGCCTCTCATTCCTAGCGCTCATTCCATCCTTTTAGCTTGAGTCATTGTTTCATTTGCAGCTAGCTTGCTCCATATTCCCTCTCATGACCAAGAAAATGCACTAGCAGTCCTACTCCTTGACTCCACGCCAAATGGTTCTAAAAATTTCATGATATCCCTGCCTCTTCACTTGAAAGCATCATCCATCCCACCAAAACTAAAACAAAACCCCTTGTACTAAATAACTAGCCTAAAATAATCATCAACAAAGCTAAATCCTAAAGAGAGAGCCCTCTCTTACTGCTGGTGGGCTAGCACCTGCAGTCCAAAGATTGGTTTGTGGTTACCTCGGCCGTATCCCTCAAGGAGCTAAGGGACAACCTGAGTGTTAACAATAACCAATTAAAATACCCTCCAAGTTGCAGGGTTCAAGCTTCATCCTCTACTCCTATGGAACATGAATATAAAGTAGATTCTCAAACACATTGAAATGAAAAACATATGCTTTCACCCTTATGAAGGCTTCCTTGGGAGTTTTTTCCATCAACACCTTGTATGGACATCTATTTAGTATGTATATTTCAATATATCAAGATTCTGCCCAAACGAACATGGGGAAATCTAAGTCATGGACCATAGATTTAGCAGTCTCTACTATATACTTGTTCTTCCACTCAGCAACACCATTCTTTTTCAAATTTTATAGTATTGTCATCTCTCTCTTGATCCATGCCTTTTAGCAAAAAGGAATCAAAGTTATTAGATGTATACATGCCTCCATAATGCAATCCTAGTAACTTGATTATCGTAAATGATTGGTTCTCAACAAGAGCTATGAACTCTTGGAACCTACTGATAGCCCCATCTTTGGTCTCCCTAAAATATATTTAAGTTTTCTTAGAAAAATCATCAATCAAAGTAACATAATAAATATCACCTATCTGTAAAGCTAATGACATGGATCACAAACATATGAATGGACTAAATCAAGAATCCCTCTAGATATATACTTTCTGTTTAGGAAAGTAACCTTGACATGCTTATAGATAACACATTTCTTGCACACCTCTCTCTCCTAGACCTTGAATTCAACAAATCCATCCACCATTTTCCTCAAAATAAGTACGGTTCCATAGTCTAAGAGACTAAATCTTTTTTGCTAGAGCTCACGTAGATTGTCACTACCGGTCAGAAAATCTTTGTGCTTCATTGGATTTGCTAGTACTTTACAAAGGCTACCCTCCTTGTCTCTTTTGGCCAACAATTGATTGGAATATGTTATGAAACTAGCTCAAAAAAAGATAGAATGGATAAATCAATGCCTTAGAATTCATCCTCTTCGAGGGGGCAACCTCCTTTACATTACATAAATGAACAATTCTTGGATGATTCAAATGAAAAAACCTCCTTTCTATATATAGGAGTCTAAGGAGTCAGAATATAACCTAGCCAACCTAACAATAATAATATAAAGCCACAAAAATAACAATAGAGGGATTCTATGGGGCACAGTAATAACAATATGGGGACAATAGGGGCACACCAATATTAATAAGGGATACAACTACAATAGTAATGGGGAAATCACTAGTATTATAGGAACCTAACATGCCCCTCTCCCTCAAAAAAGTTTTGTCCTCAAATCTTGAGTAGTTCTGGATGCTTCTGTATAAAATTTTCATCCTCCCATGTGGAATCTTCAGTGGATAAGTTCTTCCACTTGAGAAGATACTTTGAAATTGATCGATTTTTTAGCTGTCAAGTTCTTGTTTCTGTGACTACTTCTGGTTCCAATATGATTTTTCCTTCCTCATCAAGTTCTATCAATATTGTTTTAACTGGGATCTTGTCATCTATAAACTTCTTTAAACATGAAACTTGGAAAACTGGGTGCAATCAAGAAGTTGCAGGAAGCTCCAATTTGTAGCCATAGTACCAATGTTTTGCAACACCTTGTACGGACCATCGTACTTTGGTGATAATTTATTATGCTTCTTAGCTTGCTTGAGGGACATTTTCTTATATGGTTGTAGCCATAGGAATACCCAATCACCTACATCAAAACTCCTTTCGCTGCAATGTTGATCTGCCTGTTGTTTCATTATATTTTGTGCCAACACGAGGTTATCCTTTAAGAGTTGGAAGACTTGTTGTTGATGTTCAATATGATGTTCCACTGCTTGAACCTTAGAATTTTCTCTTAAATATGATGTGATGGATGGTGGATGATATCCATAAAGTGCCATAAAAGGGGTCATTTTTGCTGCTGTATAGAAGAAACTGTTATACCACCATTCAGCCAGAGGAAACCATTTGAACCATTGTGTCTGTTTATCAGATACAAGGCAATGAAGATATCCTTCCAAACATTTGTTTACTATCTAAGTTTTCCCATCAGATTGAGGATGATAAGATGAGCTATGAGCTAACTGAGTACCGAGACAAGAAAATAATTTTGTCCAAAAATTCCCAGTGAAAATGGGATCTCTGTCACTTACAATAATATTTCGGTTTCCATGTAGCTATTGAATTGTTTCCATAAATGCAGTAGAAATTGTACTGGCTTTAAATGGATGTGATAATGCACAAAAGTGTGCATACTTGGTAAGTCTGTCAATTACCACCATGATGACACTCTTTCAATCAGACTTGTGTAAACGTGTGATAAAATCCATTGAAACCTCCTCCCAACATTCACTTGGAGTGGATAAAGGTTGTAATAGACTCGGTGTCTTAATTGTTTCATCTTTATTTTGTTGGCAAACCAAACATTCCGCCACAAAATTTTGAATATCTGATTTAAGGCCATCCCCATAAAGTTCCTTCTTAACCCTGTGGTAAGTTTTTAAAAATCTTGAGTGCCCACCTAAGGGAGAAGTGTGCAATTCCAAAGGAATATTTTTTTTTAGTTTGGAATTCTTACAGAGGTATAAGTGTTCTTTGTACCATAACGAATCATTTTGCCAGCTAAATGTATCAGATGTACTGGAATATTGTTGTAACTTTCGAATAAGTGCCCACACTTCTTCATCATTCTTCCATTCCTCCCTTGCTTTGTTTATCCAATCTAGTTGGATAATAGAAATGGTGCACAACAATGCGTCCACATCATCATCCTTTCTTGAGAGTGCATCTGCCACCACATTTTTCTTCCCTTTTTTGTAGATGATTTCAAAGTCATAACCCAACATCTTTGTGACCCACTTTTGTTGCTCTTCAAATGATAATCTTTGTTCTAAAAAGTGTCTAAGGCTATGATGATCCATTTTTACCTTGAAGTGTCTTCCCATTAGGTAGGGTCGCCATTTCTTAAGTGCATGGATTATTGCCAACATTTCCTTCTCATAAATAGCTTTGTGGAAAAACATTCCCTTGATTGGATGACTTTCAAAAGAAATGGGTCTTTCATCTTTCATTAAAACAACACCAATTCCATTTCCTGAAGCATCACATTCCAAAATAAAGGTTTTTGTGAAGTATGATGTAGTTAAGACCAGTGCTTGGCACATTGCCTCTTTAAGATGTTCGAAGGCCATTGTTGCTTCTGGAGTCCATGAAAATGCATCTTTCTTCAATAATGTTGTTAGAGGTGCTGCTATTCTCCCATAGTTCTTAACAAACTTCCAATAATACCCTGTCAACCCGAGAAATACTCGCAAATACTTTATGGATGTGGGGATTTTCCATTCCTTATTGGCTTTAATTTTGCTAGGGTCTGCCTTAAGTCCTTCATAATATACAATATGACCGAGATATTCAACCTCTTGTACTACAAAGAAGCATTTGGACCTTTTTGCATATAATTTTTTCTCCTCCAATAGTTGTAGCACCCTGGCAACATGTTCAACATGATCCTTCCAAGACTTGTTGTAGATTAGTACATCATCAAAAAATACTAACACAAATTTTCTAAGGAAGGGTTTAAAAATGGAATTCTTCAAACCTTGAAATGTAGAAGGTGCATTGGTAAGGCCAAAAGGCATGACCAAAAATTCATAATGACCCTCATGAGTTCTAAATGTTGTTTTCAGAATGTCTTCAGTATTCATTCTGATTTGATGATATCCTAAACAAAGATCCAACTTGGTGAAGTAAATTGATCCATGCAATCCACCCAGTAATTCATCAATGACAGGAATGGGAAACTTATCCTTAATAGTGAGCTTGTTGAGCTCCCTATAATATGGACACATGCACCATCATCCATCCTTCGTATGCACCAATAATACTGGAGCAGAGAAATAACTTTGACTAGGTTGAATTATACCCGCCTCTATCATTTTTGCAACCATACGTTCAATTTCACTCTTTTGGGCATAGGGATATCTATACAGCCTGATGATTGGAGGAACACTTCCTGGAATCAAATTAATAGCATGATCATGATCACTAATAGGTGGGAGACCTTTGGGAGTCTCAAATACCTTAGAATGATTGTCCGAGGATTTTTGGAGATCTGGAGAAATAGATGATTCCAATGTGGAAACATCTAGCGAACATAATTGTGCAATTACACCTCTTTGTTCCTTTTTTAGAAGCTTTGTCACGCCTTTAGAGCTTATTATCTTTCCTGGTTTCCCTACAATACCCATTAATTCAACTTCCTTTCCTTCGACAGAAAATTTCATGAAAAGTTCTTGAAAATTAAAAGCTATTGTACCAAGGATTGTAGCCATTAGACTCCTAGTACAACATCAACACCCCCCATTGGAATGGAAAGCATTGGGCTATTCAGTATATATTCTCCCATGGATAGCTTGATATTAAGGCACTTTCTAGAGCAATCTATCATTCCTCCACTTGCAACCATCACTTGACACTCTGGTACTGGATATAGGAAGCAATTGAATACTTTTGCTATCTTACAATGAACAAAATTGTGGGTACTTCCTAAATCAATCACTACTATTACATTTTTCTTCTTGATTTGTCCTTCTATCTTGATGGTTTGAGGAGTGGTAATTCCAGCCAATGCATTACAAGATATGGTCAGATTTGTTTCTTCTTTATCTAGGCTTTGTTCCTGGAGTATATCCTCTTCTTTTGACCTTTCTTTCTCCTTTTCTTCGTCCTCTTCACAATCGATGTAGAATAATTTCTTCTAAGCACACTTATGACCTTTAGTGTATTTTCTATCACAGCTATAACAAAGCCCTTTTTCTCTTTTCTCTTCCAATTGTTGTGGTTTCAACCTTAAAGGTTGTGGAAGACTATGGGCAACAACACTTCAATCTTTATAGTTGTGAGTGGTATGCTTCCTGGTTGCCATAATTTTGCTTTCCATTTTTCTTGCTAACATGAATGCCTTCTGTAATGAATCAGGTTCCCAAAGGCGAAAATCATGTTGGATATTATCCTTTAATGTCTCTATGAACACATCAATCCTATGCTCTTCTGGAATATTTTTAACCCTTATGTTCAACTTTTGGAACTGAATGTGTTGTATTATTGAACCCTTTCGTTTGAGACTTATCAATTGGCTAAAAAAAGTGTTTCTTTTTGTATTCTCATAATGTGCTATCAATTCTTCCATAAAAATTTCCCAAGTAATAATTTGTTTACTAGAGAAAAGACATTGATACCATACAAACTTATTTGGTTCCAAATATAAAGTTGCAATATGTACCTTTTGTGTGTTTTGCACATTATTGAGATCGAAGAATTGCTCCATTTGTAATATCCATGTTGTGGGATCCTTTCCATCAAACTTCCCCATATCGATTTTTAGAATATGGTTGGTCTTTGGTCCAACATTAGAGTCTATGAAATCATGATTAAAATTTCGTTTTTTCTCATCATGAGTTTCCTTTACTACCCTTTCACCATTAGTAAGCATTTCTTGTAGAAACTTTGTTAAATCTGTCTTCAAATCTATCTTCAAATATTCCATGCCCCTCTTCAAATCTATCTTCAAATTGTCCATCTTAACTTCCATGCGATTCATCCTAGCTTCCACGCCCTTTATCTTAGATTCCATGCCATTTATCTTAGCTTCTGTTAGCTTTTGTGAGAGTGACATTTGTTGCACTTGGTCTTGTAATTTTGATATATCATGTAGCACTTATTCCTCTTCTTGATGAGTCATGCTAGGGCTTCTAGGTTGCTTACTAGGTTTATGAATTTTCTTTCCTCGGGGCATCAGTTACCAATAATAATGCTCTACTATGCCCTTTGAATTCTTCAAAATAATTTTTCAAACCAAGCTTAAGAAAATTTTTTAAAAGATCTACACACCTTTTTTCACTTTGTAGGAGCTCGATATTTCCTCTGATGTATCTATGTAATTTCGGATCATCCAGTTTTGAAATTGTGACCTGTAGTAGTCATCTGTGTCCTCCTTCCAATGCCACCAGTCTAATCGAAATTGGATTCTCCAAGGAAGAGTTATGCCATATCTCCCACAGTAACCTGATTATAGACTAGTTCAGTAGAGCGAACTTGTACGGTGTTCGACGAGTCGCTGTTTCGACCTTGTTCTCTGAAAAATATGTACAAGAAACTACAATTTGTCCTCTTTCTATACCTTCTTATGAAATTTCAGTCCACTGCTCAGAGAGAAAGTTATGATGATTTTTCCCAGGTCACTTGTTTGGATGTAATTCAGGAGTCTACAAAAAGACCAACTTCCTCAGATCATATGCCCACAAATGTAGAGCGAAAAGCTCTGAAATTTGGACCCGAGGTTCAGTGCTATCTCTTCTCAAATGGGTTTTCTTTTTAGCTTCTGAAACATCATAGAAAAAATTTATAGTGAAAACACCACGATCACCGATTTGGATGAGCGAAACCCTAGAATCCAAAGCTCTGATACCAAATGTTATGAAACTAGCTCAAAAAACGATAGAACGGATAGATCAACGCCTTAGAATATAGCCTCTTCGAGGGGGAAACCTCCTTTACATTACATAAATGAACAATTCTTGGATGATTCAAATGAAAAAACCTCCTTTCTATATGTAGGAGTCTAAGGGGTCACGATATAACCCAACCAACCTAACAATAATAATATAAAGCCACAAAAATAACAATAGAGGGATTCTATGGGGCATAGTAATAACAATATGGGGACAATAGGGGCACAACAATATTAATAAGGGATACAACTAAAATAGTAATGGGGAAATCACTAGTATTATAGTGACCTAACAAAATCAAGGTTCAAACGTTTGATGATTACTTTTGGTGGCTAAAACCATAATATTACCTCTCTACAAAGTTGATGACATGGATCACAGATATCTGAATGAATAGATATCTTTTCTATGGTGTTGTCTTAGTATCTCTACCTTCGAGGTTATACTATATTGCATAGGGTTTATCCATTATGGATTCACCTCCACTCTATTATGATGTTACTTTTTATATTTACTTTAAGTTTATTCCTGCCCTTCCATCATATTGGAGAAACAAGTAACAAACTGGGTTCTAAAGTATTTTAGATCATTGAGTGGTGAGACCTCTCTCCTCTTAGCCTCCCCCTGGAATATTGACCAATATGTTTGAGATTGGCATGAGGTTGTAGGACCATACTCCTCATACTGATAGGGTTTAGCTCCAAATGGTTCCAAAGCAAGGTACTTTTCACCTGTTGGATTACCCCCCAACCCCAGCGAAGTGGTAAAAGGTCTATTTCGAGTTTATTTCCTTTGACCTTAGATGGTAAGAGATCTAAGCTTCCTTACTCCTGCATCACCTGTAGAGTCATATAAATGGACTCCCTTATGGCACTCAAGGACTCCGACAATGAACCAGTTGAACTCCCATTGGCTTCGAGGTTATACTATATTGCATAGGGTTTATCAATTATGGATTCAGTTCTACTTTATTATGATGTTACTTTTTATATTTAGTTTAAGTTTATTTCCGCCCTTCCATCATATTGGAGCAACAAATGGTGGAATGGGTTCTAAAGTACTTTAGATTGTAGATTGGTGAGACTTCTCTCGTCTTAGCCTACCCCTGGAAGATTGACTAGTATGTTTGAGATTGGATTGAAGGTGTACGACCATACATCCTCATACTGACAGGGTTTAGCTCCAAATGGTTCCAAAGCAAGGTACCTATCACCTGTTGGATTACCTCCCAACCCCAGCGAATCAGTCAAAGATCTATTTGGAGTTTCTTTCCTTGGACCTTAGATGGTAAGATATCTAAGCTTCCTTACTATTTCATCACACCTAGAGTCATATAGATCGATACCATTATGGTACTCGATGACTCTTATAGACAGTTGACCAATGGAACTCCCATTTCCCCCCTTGCCATTGATCATCAAATCCATGAGGCTTTGATCTCATTGAATTCATCATCAGATATTTCTCTGTCCTTTTTGACTAGTATAAAGTTGTCCAACTCCTACCTTCGTCACTCACATAATATCACTACACCTATGCTACTGTTATATACACATCATTTTTGGTCTTAGATAGATTTACTACTTAGCCTTGTCAATTATTTACCTGGACTTTACCTTCAATTTTATTGTATGCTTCTTTCTCACATTATATAGGAGCTGATTTTTCATTCCCACATTGTATTCATAGTGGATGTATGATGTATACTTTAGTCCCATTAAGCTACTTTTATAATCATTTGTTGAACATGAAAATTAGCTTACCTTGCTGTTATTATTTGATGTATTTTTCTAGTTCCATTGACCTATTGTGGTCATTAATTGACATTAATTAAATTTCTTGCTAGTTTAACCATATCAATAATATATCATGTTTGTTTGTAATATTGTGTTTGTTTCTATAATTCTAATGGATATATTTTGCAAAATTGTGAATATGATAAACTATATCTACATTCCAACTTACCGAATGTCATCTTTTGACTATTTCACAGGAATGGTTTTCACATCAACTTTGATAATATGGGAAGGACTGATGTGTGTCATAGCAAGTGAATCACCATTTGTAGTTGTGCTTTCAGGTAGCATGGAACCTAGATTTACAAGGGTGAGTATTACGTATGAAAAATTTCGATTGAACAATGAAAATTATATTAAATAATGGATCTATTTTATTTGTTGATAAGATGTACTTATCAATCAAGTCAACAACTCAGAGCATGCTACTCTTTGCTTTTAATTCTAGATTTTGTAACAAAATGTCAATATTTACATTTTCTAGAGATGTTGTCTATCCAAACATTTTATAGAAGAGTTATCTATACCTTCCAGAACTTCTTTAGCTATTCAATGAGATTCAATATCTTTGTGGTTATCATGAACATCAGTCACCCAAGCTCCACATTTCACCGTAAGCATATGCATAATTCAGTCACAATTGCATAGAATCACAAATAACCTAGGCATAGTTAACCATAATGCATAAATAATTAACCAAAACATAATCGAACAAATGCATAGCTATGTAACAATACCAACAATACCAATGTGTTAATATCATATGAATAACTTAAATTTAACACACAATATGAGAAAAGTCAAATCAGTAGAATACCAATCCATATGTAAGTACAGTGGAACCAAATGTGCACATAAACAGTTTTAAACATTCATCTGTATGAATTGGTGGCTGGCTATAGATGTTTGACGTTCCACCCATCCATAGACTACATTGTTCATCATCTTAGCCAGGGCCTCAACTCCATGACTACGGTAACCAAAAATATCCTCACATCCATGACCAAGATGCCAACCTAGCAGATAGGTTGCTTCAGGGCTCTAGGCACCCTCCTGGCTAATTTCCAAGGTGCCAACCCAACAACCATGCTGCCCCAAGGCTGTAGACATCCTCTAGGCCATAAACAAGGCCAACAAACCCTCGAAGCACTAGGCTCCCAGATCCAACATAGGGGTCACATCATCACAGGATGCATCCTCTACAACATGGTTAACTGAATAACCATGTTTTAGTCAGTTACAGAGTCCAAACCTAGGACTCACCAACTTCTCCATCAGTTACAAAGTCCAAGCCCAGGACTCACTGACTAGTCAACCATGAATCATTCACTGAATGAATGGCTAGGTAACCAACTTCTCCCACTTTTATAAACATATTTGTCCTTTATTTTAATGTTATAATATTATAATATTATATTTTCATCAAGACACCTTTTCCATTCATGGAGTCATCGGGCCCATACATATTTCCTATACATTAGAATTAGACTGCATTTGTTTTGGACGATCCTTAAGCAAAATGACATGGTCGTCATGTGGAGACTTTAGGTTGTATTCATCAATATCATGGTCAATATTGAAATGTGGAACATTAGTATGATTAATTCTTGTTTCACCCTCCTTTTCCTAATGAACAAGATTAAATGTTTTTTTTTTATAACCCTCACCACTTCAACAACCTTGTCTCACTTCCCTTCATTTTCTCTAGAATAATCAACCTATTGGAAGATTCTGGCACTGGGATTTATAATGAATATACAACAAGTTTCCAAGTAGGGTTTAGTCCCTTGATTTTTGTGGCATTGAAAAATTCCCACACATTAGAAGTGTGGCCCTAGCTTACATCTCCAACAATCATTACTATGATAAGTAAAGCATCACGTTCAAAACCACATGCTTTCATTTCCAGAAGTTACTTAGTAAGTTATTAGCCTCTTTGTATTTATTTCCATGAAAAGATGCTAAACTAAGTTAGTATAGCTTGAAACAATAGGAATTCAGACTAGTTCTTTCATGATATGCATTATATTAAATCCTCTCTTCAACTAGCTTGTTTTCAAGTAATCATCAATAAGGATGCCATAAATATTTTCATCAGGCATGCAATTTTTCACTTTCATGACATTGACTTCATAGCATAATTAATGTTTCCATTCTTTGCACAATATTTAACTAGCATATGGAAACTCTTGGGCTTAGGCAAAAGGCTTCTCTCCTTGATCTCATGGATCAAGTCAAGAGCTTCCTCAATCCTTCTTGTTATATATTAACATTTCAAAAAACAAGCATATATTTATTTCTCGAAAAGATGGGAAAACTTTAACATATCATCTCCAAGAGCTCTGAAAAGTTTTCCTTATTAAGAACAACATCTCATGAGAACTCTATATGTGAGAAAATTCACGATCATATTTTCTAAAAACATCACTGAATATTTTGCGAGGCTAACTAATGGTTAGCAACAACTTCAAACCTTCCTCGCTATGTTTTATTAACAAAAAATAGCAGCAAGACAACATGTTTCTTCAATCAAAATATATTTTGATTGTGCATTGCTGAGCCTTAGGACTAGTCCAATGTATTCAATTACAATATTGCTTTCACGTAAATAATTCATGCAGTTAAATAATGCAGCCAGAACTAAAGCAAATTTAGCTCAAGTATTGTCATTAGAAGAACAAAGGATTTTAGTCATTGTTTCGATTCTATCATTTCCAGTACTATCTTCAGTAGAGATCTTAAGGCCTCCAAAACATGAACTTTTGTTTTTGGTAAGTCACCAGTTAGAAAAGTAATGAGTTGGTTGATATTGCTACTATTTGATTTATGGGTGAGATGGTTCAGTGCCTTTGTAGTAATTTATTTTTGCTTGGACTACCACTTTTTCAACAACCTAATAAATGCAGGTACATCATTTTCACTTTCAAAACATGAATATATATCTTCACTATGATTACAGAGGTTCACAATAAAAAATTTAGAGTGCTTTTTCACTTTTGAAGATCCAATATCTAGAATTTGGACTAGAGGAGGTATGCCACCTGCAGTAGTAATTTCCCATTTTGTTTCATCATTTTCATTTGACAGCATACAAAGCAAGTCCACTGCACATTGCTGCTACTATTTGAAGAAAGGGCAAGAAGCAAAGTCAAGCGTTCTACTCCTTCCCTGCCTTGAATGGCATGCCACATATTATTTTCACTCCTGTAGAGAATTTTAAGAGACCTTATGAGTTCCTCCTGAACATCATCTGCAACCCATATAAGTAAACCCACTAGCAAACACTTTTCTTCTGCATTTTGGAGCTTGCTACTTAAGTAGCTATTTCCATACAAGGTAGCAAGGGCTTCTATTGTATGCTCTCGAACTAGAAAAGGTGATCAAGCCTTGAATTGATTAATCAATACTTGTTCAATAAACACATTTTCTAGTGAATTATGCAAAATAAGCTGTGAATTTTTCCCATAAGCATTTATTATCATACCAAGTGTAGTTGCGAGAACATACTTTAGATAGTGGGATACAACCTTTAGTTCTAGAAAGAGTATAAAAAATCACCCTTGGGCAATTGACTGCTAGTATCTTCACATCAGTTTTTTGCTCACTGACTTCATCTTCGATTTAGGGAAGTTTTCCTTGTGGATCTTTTGTGCAACTCATTACCTTAGGTTACAATTTATTCTATTAGAGAAAAACAAAAAAATACACAGAATAACATTGAAAAATGTTTGCAGTTTGCATTAACAACCTCCTAGATTTGTGAAAGTGCTTATTTTAAACTCAAGAAATGTTTAAAATGGCCCAAAGAGCATGCTGTAATTTAATTTTCCCAAGAACTTTCATTTCTACATTGCATGAAATGCAATTTCACAAGATTTAGAAATTTAAACATTATATCAGCCTTTATGTAAACTTGAACCACATTGATTTCTACATACGAAACTGATAAATGGAGGATGGGATGTCTTGAACTAAAAGTATGTTGTTTTTTTAAACAATTTTAACTTTAAAACTAGTTGAAATTATCCTAAATCTCCGAGTTCCACCTCTGCAAGGGTGTTTTCTCCATGAAACTATGACCCAAAAATGGGGCGACCTAAGTACCCCATATCAACCACTGAGATGTGGATGGCATGGACTTATTCGGATATTCTTTGCAAGCCCAAGTTTATTTATCTCAGTTTTGAACAAGCCTTTGAGTGCAATGTTAATTATAGTTTTCTTGTGTAATCATTGAACCATTTAGTTTGTTTTTAAACAATATTAATGTAATTTATTTTTATGTTGGAAACACCATTCAATAAATTCTAGAGAGGCATCCCAAGCTATTGGACATCAAATATTTTACTCAAAGAGATCATAGAGTCTTAATGTTAGAACTTACATATAAAAATAGCATACTAGAAATGGAATTTTGTGCAATAGTTCTCACATTCTGATAAATATATTTGACAACCTAGTCTCTCTCTATCATCCCATTCCAGAAAACCTCAGGTTTGCCATATCCAAATTGGATAAAAGAGACATTTTTCGAGTTTGCTGCCACAAGTGTTGTCGAAGCCACAAACCCAGTTGCAAGGACAATTCTCTTTGTTGCATTGTGATCTCTTCGACAATCCTTATCGTATGCCTTCTAACCATGATTTTTTCATACTCTTACATATCTAGTGCCTTAACAGAACTCATTTCCTCAATAGCCAGCTTTAGAATCACACCTCACATTGTTAGTTACGTCTACTGCACATTGATAGATCACATTGGGGTCATAGTGAACATCATCAAAAAGTGCCAATAACACCCAATTCCCACTTAGCGCACAATTTTCATCCAAAGGGGTCAATATGGGTGTGAGTATCCAACTAATGAAACTATGGCACTACAACTAGGAGAAGTGAGCAATATCATCATCTCCATGGTGCCATATTGTCTCATTCAAACAGGGATAGAAAAATGTCCTATCAAACATGCACTGCTCATTGCAACTCTACATATAAGGAATATTGCACTTCAATAGAAAATCTAGAGTGTCCTTGCAGTTAGACAACTGGAGAATGTTGTTGATAGAAATTACATAATTCTTCATGCCTTTGACACTGAAGCCCTTGAGGTTTTTAGGATAGGAAGATTAGAGAGGATTGATGATGATCCCATCTGATGAGAAACTTATAGTAAAGGTTGTTCACTTAAACCCTCAGAGTATTGTTATAACATTGCAAGTTGAATACATCCAGTTGACAATTCCCTAAATTGATATAGAAAGGATATGGACTTGAGGCATTCCAACAACTTTCACTACGTTTCCTTGTGCCCTGGGCTATTTTAGAGAACACTATAATCGAGAAGACCTGAGGTAGCCATGAACCCAAAAAGGCCAGAATAACAAGATAGGAAATAGTAATACTCATTTTTCTTGAAAGTTACTACATCATTTTAAGGCATGCTAAGACAATATCTACTTCCCAGAATAACAAAGCAAATACCCATGTATGTTTTGTATATCCACCTAGTTTTGAAGCTTGCTATGGGAATATTTTGCACTTGATATGATGCTAGAATTCATCCTATGCTCATTACCTACTCTAAACTTCCCCTTTCAGCTTCAATACTTCATTCGATTACAATGTCTACAATGGTCCATATCAAATCAACCCAAAAGTAGGACAATCGTGGCCCCGATAGCTACTACGTATACATCCTAGTATACAATATACACATTGGTGATATCACCAAATCCTTGAAATGAAATAATTTTGCATGTGGGCCAAGTGTCCTACATTTCATTAACCCATTAATAATATAAAATATTAGGAAACCACCACTCTGATACGAGTGCCAGAATTCAAGTGCCAGTCTGTTAATATGTCTGTTTGCACCAGAACCAGGAAGTAATTACACTAAGGCTGATGGAATTCAAATCCATATCTCTGTAATTAGTGCAATAAAACATTTATTTTTCACATATTTTTACCAATCTGCCAAATATTGCAATGCTCTAACAATAGCCATGAACCATTCCAATAACAAAATAGAATATAGACCCAAGTAGGGAGTCTTCAATTTTGTCGAAATAGAAATATTACCAACGTGGTGAAAGTTTTCTTTGAAAAAGCTGGAAGAGACTACAATGATTTTGGATCTTTGTAAACATTCTTGGTGACTGCTATGTGCCAAATTGTGAATTGATAAGCCATGACAATCGTATGACCTCTTAAGTAGATATTTAATAAGAACATAGCTAAAATAAAATTTAATGTTTAAATATATAGGCATTTGGTGCTACTTGTGCAGCTGATCCACTCTTTGTTAAACTTGGGGAGCAATCTTTAGAGATAGACCATTTGTATTGGCTCAACTCATATTCTTAGTGGAATTTTAACAAACACTTCCCTTGGAAACTCTAATATCTCACTAGGAATACCACTTCCGTTGCAAACTCATATGTGGGTGTTGTCGTTGGTAGGTTGCAGGTTCAAACCCCACTCCAGCTAGATTTCACCAGATTGCATGGACCACCACTTCGATGTGCATAGTAGTCTTCAAGTCAGGTGGCTTCCCATTTTGACTTGAGTTCACTTCTGATAATGTGTACATTGGCTTGTATGCCCTACTTCCAAGTTGCTAAATGAATACATGAACTTAAAGAACTAACAAAGGTGACCAAGTCTGTCTTCATTCTTGCAAAAAACATTTCTCTAAAAATATGTAGGGCTTTCTCACCATACCCAGCCTAGGCGTATGTTGCCATCATTGCATTCCAAGAAATTGTATTCCTTCTAGGCATTGGATGAAATAATTGGTGTGATTGTCTAAGGTTCCAAACTTGCAATGATTGATCTTCATGAAATGACACCGCACATACCATTTTATCAAACAGAAGGTGTGCATCATCTATACTCCAACAAATTTAGTATACATGTACACAAGGGATCTCTCGAAAAGGACATCCAATTCAAGTTCACTTATGATTATCAAGCCATGTAGATGTCTTCCTTGCTCAATGGAGTGTAAGGTAATGAGAATTGAGGGCACTATTGAAGGTAATATAATTCAGCCTCATGCTAGACCTATGCATTTCATGAAATTGTTGGACGGATTCCTCATATACCCATGTTGGGTGTAGATCCTAATCAATGTACTCCAAGAGACCACATCCCTCTCAGAAATCATATCAACCAACTACCTTGCATTCTATAACCTACAACATTAGGCATATCTGACAACCAAATAATTCCATGTGAAAACATTAGGCATGTAGATGTGGTCAAACACTTGGATTGCATCCTCCATTTTATCACACTTAAAGTAAATTTCAATAAGAGCAAGCTCTAGAAAGGCATTTGATTCAAATCCCACTTTGATTACTTTAGCTTGAACATGCGCACCACACTGCGGACACATGAATTTGACACATGGATTTAGACCACTTGTCAATGTAAATTGGTTTGGCCTTAAACTTGCAAGCTCCATATAAAAGTAAAGCTTCAAATTTTCCGTATTGTGGCCTTACTGGACAAAAGCTGAAATGATTGCATTCCAAGGCACAAAATCCCAATCAAGAATTTTGTCGATGAGTTCAACTACATCTTCAACATTTCCCCTTGACAACCCAGGGTGGAGATCTTCCCTTGGATTCCTGATTGTTTTCATTCTTGATCAACCTCATTATGCCTTGGAATCTAGCTCGAGGGTGATTGGGCACCAAGAAAGATCACATGGCTGCCCAATCTATGGTTGGGTGGAAAAGCTTAGTCCCTAACTTAGTTGCCCATTTTATCTGAGGTTAGTACCTCTTATGATTGAAATGCATTAAACTCTAGGTTGAATTTAAGGTATGGGGCATAATCTCTTATAAGGCAATATATCACTGATAATATTGCTTGATAGTGCATGAATTAATTTGATGGTTGCAAGAGTTCAACTACGAGCGTATGTGTTCAGTCTTGAAGCATACACAGGTACAACTTGTGAGTTAGATATGCATTGTTTCTCATCACCTTACAACCATTATCACTATGTGTTGATAATCATATCAACATTCTGATGTAATCAGTAATGGAAAATTGTAATTTATCCTTGTTTATTTTTATCCTAACTATGACATGCAAATAGTTGCAACTACCTTATATCCTGAGGTCTGCCAAAAAATGCAGATTTGGTAGCAAACTTTTGGGGGGCTATCATCTTCTGTTCTGCAGTTAGTATTTTTTATTTTTATTCTCTTTATCCAACATTGATTTTTGTTATCCAATGGTTTTACCTACGAGCCATTGACCACTGTAAGAATAAATCTGGAGTAAAGAGCATTAAAAGGCTTACAGACATCCTATAGGCTTAATTACACACACACACCCCCACACATGTGTGTGTGTGTAGCACCCAAAAACTTCATAATACCTAAAGGAATAAATACTCAAATAGGTAACATCTATCTGTTCTGATGTGTGACTTGCAGTTTTTCCTAGTGATTGAAATAAGCGAGTAAGATCTCCATCTACAGGAACTTTTACATAGTCTTTCTAACTGTAAACCTTGACAGTTATTAAATTTTCCCTCAATGTAGAGGGTGCCGATGACAAAAAGGTGAATTATCTAAGAAGATAAAGTCCCAAAAGTGTGGTTAACGCTATGTCCAAATTCTATAATTCTGTGCGTTGGTTTCTAAACTATCCCACAAGGTAGATATCTCCTTTCATTCATTTCTATCTTCATTTTCATTTTTCGAATGTGGATGAAACTGGTTTATCGCTAATAAGCTGACTCAGCTTGTGAAGCTCTATATACATCCAAAAGATCATGTGCACAACCGAGATTATAATTTATGGAATGCATTGTCCCAATGATTCACAATTGTCACTGTCATGAATATTTGAAAGGTCTTGAAAGTGTTACAATTGTTGGATTATTAATCGCTTAATATGTTTTCTGGTTGGTTACATCTTAAATTTAAAATTATCTTTTATGACTCTTTAAATGGAACAAGTGTCCTAAAAGTGAATTTCTAAGTTTTGCACCTTAACCAATTTTGAATGATTAATCATTTAGTTATGGACTTGAAGAAACAATGTTGACTGCTAATAGTCAAATTGTAGTATGTCACCTGTGAGAATGCCTGTTGAAGTTTTTTTAGCTTGAAAGTGCTTGATGCACCTTAATCTAAATGAAACTTATGTTACATATAAGTGTACCTTCTTATATGGTTGTTCACTGGGTCCCCTTGACCTGTAGTTGAACTTATCCTCCTTAAGCTTCATTTCCAAAAATATATCTTTTTATTTTGATTGATATGTCCGAAATGAGAGAGAACGCTCCTCTATATATAAAATAAAATGCAGTTGAGGGGCTATGACTTTTGATCTTCTAAAGAAGACATATAGTTGAGGCTGACCTAAATAATTTACATGAGAGAAACATAAATTCAAAATTCCATTTCTACTTATCTAAATTTGATGATATTTAGATCGATTTCGGTCCTCTCAAAAAGAGAAATTCAATGCCACAATTATATTCCCTAAAGGAGTTGTCCAAAGTGGAATTTGGCCATAGTTTCCATTTTTAACAAAAATAACCATCAATATTTTTTTCTAGCATTTTGCACTGAATTCACAATAGTATGCTAAAAAGTGTCATTTCAATGTCTGGAAATTACGATATGTAAATGTGAGATATACAATCTACATATGTGGGTTATCTTATTTTCAAATCTAAGGTTTTTAAGGCTACATGTTAATTGTTTGAACTTTGAACTTTGAAGAAATTTCTGAATGGAATTCGTAAATACTTGAATGAATGGACTTCAAAAGGCTATGGTACCATAAATTGTGTTATTTCAAAGATTTGACTTCCATATTTTGACAAAATACAATGTCCTCAATAAATACTTATATGTATAGTTACTTTTGTTTAGGATTTTATATGTGCTAGAGCGATTCCTTTATGTTTTACTATAATCCTGATGTTGACAAGCTTTAGCTGACTTTTTTATCAATTTCTCATAGAATATGCAAAAGGAAATTATTGTTAAAATGTGGCAAATATTACATTTCCCCTGATGTATTTTTTTATTTTTCATGAAAACATAATCATGTTGCACGAATGAGTTATCCTACAGTTTGTTTCAATCTACGGTTTTTTTCCTCCCAGTTTTTTACAAGGATGTAGATTTCATTTTCATGTTGATATTTTTTGCATGTATCTTATCTAGCCCCAAACGCTGGTAATGGAGCCGATATTGAGAAGTACTCATGGACACAAACTCTAATAGAGGTTAATGTTACAATACCACTTCCCCCTGGTATCAAAAAAAATTTAATGGTCTGTGACATAAAGAAGAGTTATTTAACGACTGGGTTGAAAGGGAAACCTCATGTCTTAGTTGTAAGTCATTTATTTGTGTTTCTTAGTTGTAAGTCATCTGATTGATTTTGAGCTTTATCAAATAAATTATTTCACTAATCCAATATGCATGGCTTGTATTTCTCACCTGATGTTAGTTACTTGACATGCTTGATATAACATTCAATTCTATGCCACTTTTATTTTAAGTTAGAGATTTTATTGATCAAAGGGATGTTCATATTTTAATTGGTTTACTTGGAGTTTGATTTTAATAATTTTAGTAAATTCCACATGGATGTTATTTTTTCAGGGTGAGCTCTTTGCACCAGTAAGGTCAGACGACTCATAGAACATAGGTATACAACAAGCACATCTTTGGCCTTTTTTGTGTATCTGTTATTCTTTAGATCATTGATGGATGGTTATTTATTGATGTAAAACAAAGGATGTGAAGGTCCTGCTAATTCTATTGACAAAACAAAATCAAATGGCGTGGTAGAATTGTGTTTTAAAGGGTGAGCCAGAAATCAGTATTTGAAAGGTAGAACTTGAGAATAGAAAGCTATTTGACCTGGATCTAGATACACAACAGACCCTGGAAAAAAAATGATGGTATTGATGAGACTTCCCTACAAATAAGCTCTAATTGTTAGACCACTTCCCAAATTTGAGTTATCTACAATGGAAATAGTGACTCTAGCTTTATTTATATGAATATCGACTTTGGCCATTGTCTTGTTCATTCCTATGAATGATTTTGACTTTCAAACTCCAACTAGTTTGTTGTTAAACTAATTAAAGCTTTGATGACCAACATATAGTTTCTAAAGTTCTTTTCTAAATCTATTTTCTTGAGAAAATTTTTCTTTTTACTTTAAGTACTGTAGATTTCTACCATGTGACATATGCTATGATAAAGTTGCTTCGAAAAATAGACAAAAGTGTTGTACAAAGTAGTCTTTTTTAAATATAAAGAAACATAATTTCCAAATACAAATTTTATTAATTAATAAAATCTTTTAGACTTATTAGGTATGTTATGATTATATTTCAGTAGGAGAATTTGTGTATGTTAATATTTTGTTGTCTCATGGTTATATTTTGGTAGGGGATTTTGTGTACGTTGATATTGTGTTGTCTCTTTGGTTTCTATCAGGTAACAATGGTTAATAAGGAATGTGTTGTTGAGCAACAGGCACACATCTTATTCTACTATCGACATGGATCTCCATGGTTTTCAGGCATGGCAACAAAAACACAGATGTCAATTTTTCAAATCGTGATGATGAACCATCGTTGCTGGTTCGAAACGTCGACTATAAACAAACTGAATGCGATGTATCTGGAAGGTACACTACAGAGTCAATGGTATCTCCAAAGTTCGTGTTGGATGAATTTAATACTAGTGATGATATTGATTCCTTGTCATATAAAGAGTGTCACAAGTCAAATTCAAGTAAACAAAAGTATCTAAAGAATAAAGGTGAAGCTATTGCTTTCTGTCCAAGTAAATTTTTTTTATTTGCTGGTTGTTGTTGTGTTTTAAGTGCGGACTTCTGAAATTCCAAATTGCATGTTGGTTTATTTGAAGGGGGAATAGACACACACACACACACACACACACACACACACACACACACACACACACACACACATATATATATATATATAATTTTATCCTATGCCATTTATGTTTTCTGGAGATCCATTTTACATTTGCATAGAAGCTTAGATATCATCCATATATCTCAAAGCCCAACAACAACAACATTGATATTTTTCTTTCACTCAACCTATAACATATTGCATCTATCTTCACCAATGATGTTCTTCCACATGCTATCCACTTATGACATTTTCTTTGCAATATTTGGTGCATTTGCTAGTTATAGGTAATTTATAAGTTATAAATTTTTTCATAGTTTCACTTCTAAATTAGTATTAAACTTAACATATTGATTCTCTTATACGTAACTATTTTTCCCTCCACCCACATTTCATAACATCCATAACCATCAGGTAAGGACCTGCAGCTTCGATGCTACTTTGCTTGTTTAGTAAAAGATTTCAAAGACTTTAATTTATTCAAAGTTGAAGAATTTACAATTTATGAAGCTTCAAGGTTTAATTTTTAAAAGTATAATTATTTAAAAGGTGTTATCTCACTAGAAGACCATCTGCTTTATAAGCAGGAGGTTGGTGGTTCAATTTCATCGTGCCCTGATATCCATATGGAATGACGATGATCAGTTTTTTGTGACAAAGGCTTTTTTGCCCATCACCAAGGAGCTTATGGTGACATTTTTTGACCCTCACAAAAATATGAAATGGCGACGGTCAAAAAACGACACCATATATATACATAAATAATAACGACTATAAAAGGTCCGTAACCACAAATCATTGTTGTTGATTTGAAATGGTGATAGTCATTGCCCATCATTATAGTCAATATTCGTGACAGACCTTCAATGTCACCACAACACCTATACTTTTGGAAATGTAGCTTTTGGTGACGGTAAACAAACATCACCACATATATATACACCAATAGTGACGGCCATGAAATATTCATCACAATAAATCATTGTAGTTCATATGAAGTGATGACGGCCACTATCCGTCATTATAATCAATATTCGTGATAGACCTTGAATGTCATCGTAACACCTATACTTTTGGCGATGCCACCTTTGGTAATGTTCAAGTTTTGGTGACCGAGGCTATGGTCCATCACCATGGTTGCTATCTGTCATTATAAATTATTATTGGTAATGTACTTTGAATGTCACCACAACACCTATACTTTTGGTGACGTCACCTTTGATGACGTTCATTTTTTAGTGACGAAAGCTCTTTTGACCATCACCGATGAACTTATGGTGACACTTTCCACCCCTCACCAATGTCCCTTTTTCTTGTAGTGTTTCTTCCACATGAAGAAGATCCAATAGTTCCATTAGAAGTCATCCAAATAAATGAAAAAATATTTGTGTCTGATAGTGCTGGTTGTCAAGAAAGGTCCATAAACATCATATTGGATCCTTTTTAGGACTGCATGTGCTTTGTTGTCCCGATCATGGAATGTGGATTTTATGTACTTCCGCAATGTGCATCCTTTGCATACATCCTACTTCTTAAGTGCTCCTTTATGGAGGCTAGTGGTTACTTTTTGTATAATATTCGAGGTACCATGATGCAAATGACCAAGTATTTTTTTCCAAAGTTCATCGACATCGCGACCTACACATTCTCCGCCTTAGTTCTTATTGCAACACAGTCTTCCACATCTAACATATACAGGTTCTTCGCACAAACCCTGATCTACTTCACCTGTCCCGTGGCTATGTGTCTCAGGAACACTTTTCCTTTGTTGAATATCGCTTCACAACCATGGTAAACGAACCAATTGGTGAATGCTAGTAGACAGATCCCTAATCCTTTACCTTTACCTTTTTTTACTAGTGCCTCATATTAAAAATCTGAAGACAAAATATTTATTTTCTCTTTAAAAATTGTCTTAAAATCTCCTTTCGTGTAGCACTGTTGAATGCAACGATAGACAAGTTATATCTAATCGTATCAACAGACGTGAAAGGGACAGACGAGGAATTGATGTCCGAGACATCTTGTCAGTAAAAGTTGTCACGTTCTTCTTAGTTGACTACCCCCACAAAAGAAAGAGCCAAACATATCATTGCCTTTATATAAGATAACATGAATGGTAGGTAAAATAACAAACTTGGTATAAGCACAAGACAGTGGTTTCCTGCAAGATAGTAGACTTAGGGCGCACTGTGAGAGTCAATTTTCCTGTTGTGAGATAATATTACCTTAAATTGATATTTTTGTGTCTTAATTGTTAATTGTGTTAAATAGCTTTCATCTAAAGTGGTGTATATCTTAAATATAATGTTTTGTCCTAAAATATTTTTGTCTCACATTGTCTTTGTCTTAAACATAAAGTTTTTTCTTAAAATAATTTTGTTTTGGATTGCTTTTGTCTTAAATATAAAATTGTCCTTAAATGTTTGTCTCAAACAATTTTTGTCTTAAATATAATATTTTGTCTCAAAATATTTTTCTCTTAAATATAAAGTTTTGTCTTAAAATATTTTTGTCACAAACTCTTTTTGTTTTAAACTATATTTGTCTTAGATATAAAGTTTTTTCTTAAAATATTTTTGTCACAAAATGTTTTTGTTTTAATTTTTGTTTTAAACTATTTTTATCTTAAATATAGAGTTTTGTCGTAAAATACTTTTGTGTCAAACTATTTTTATCTTAAAATCTATATTTAAAACAATTCCATTGATATTACATTTTAATGTAAAATAACTAAAATAAAAAATGATTTTTTAAAACAAAATAAATTATCTTAAAAAAAATGACTTAAATTGAAGTGGCTGTAATTGTGAGAGTAGAGGGACAAAATGACTTAAATTGAAGTGGCTGTAATTGTGAGAGTAGAGGGACAAAGTGTATGCTTTTACCTTGTAACTGTTGGTGAGTCTTCAATATTGCTTGTCTATCATTGGTGTGAGTGAAAATACTTGGTCTGAAGCGTGTGTTTTCTCTGCCGAACAAGCCAAGGAACAATACTTATCCAACTTTTGTGAAGCAATATGTTATAATTACGTCGCATTGCGGTAGAATACATTGAAGCAAAATGTATTCTGAAATGTTAGGACCGGTAAATGGTTTGAACTTTTGGTAAGACGACAGGTACTTTTATAATGTGCACAAGGTCTGACACGTTATAAAGCATTTTAAAATAGTGATCATTGTGCGGGATACTTTTACGCTGAATCTTGTGAATGAGGAGAGTAGAATGTATGGTTTAAATCATAGTTATATTGATTAGATACGAAAAGATATTGTTTATATAAGATTTAATATGAAAAAATTTGATAATATATATTTTAAGATGATTAATATTTTTTTTTTTAAATTTTAAAAAAGTACTCAAATAATGTTTATAGTAGAAATTTCAAAAAAATCAATAAATTTTTCTCTTATATTTATTTCCAACATTCACTTTGTATGTCTATATAAAATAACTTAAAAATAATGAAGGATAAAATGCACCAAATTTATTAGTATTGTTAGGTAAAAAAAAGTGTAAATAAAAACTAGTAACATAAATAACAAACCTAAAATATGAAGTTCACTATAGAGAATAAGACTTTGGATATTAAAAGTAGATTTAAAATGATATCCACATACCAAAAAATTTATGTCTCAATCAATATTCTTATGTGATCCAAATTTATTTAACGATAAGTTTGTGCAGATAAAAGGAAATGAACCTTTAGTTAAATTCCACACCACTCATTATATCTTTTGCAATAGGCATAATAGCTATAGTAATTGCTATCATCCACAAAAATTAAAACAATTAAAAAATAATTTTTTTAATTTTTATTTTCTAAAATATAAAAGCTTATCTTCTCTACAATATTTTAATTAAAAATAATTATATTTTTTGATAAATAACTTATCGAGTTTGTTTCGAAAGAGGGAGCATACCGAAGGCGACTAGGGTTTCAGTTTACTGAAGAGGGTTTTTCTCCATGGATGGGCGCAAAGGAGGGAGCTCCACTCCCTCCTACAAGGAGGCGGTGGCCAACAAGGGCAAGAAACCTCCAGATAAACGCAAAGGTAATGCTGAAGAAGGAAGAAGAAACATGGAAGAGGAAACAAAAAGTACCAAATCAAAGGAGAATGATGGCACAAAAGACACAGAGGAAAATGACAAAAAACAGGGAAAAAAAGACAAAAATAAGAAGGGTCCGTGCAAACCCAAAGCTGAAATCACTCCTAGAGTAGTTTTAAATGATCCACTACTGTAGATGCATAGGGATCACATGTAGACTTATGCAATCATATGCAAATTCATGGGGCTATGGCCCACTGAAAAAGCTTTACAAACTAGATCAGATACCACTGGAAGCCTACGAGAGCATTGATCTTCATCTCGGGTCCAAGGGATTCTTTACAGTGGTGTTCACTAACATTGAAGTTAAAAACAGAGTGTTTGAAGGCGGGCCCTACTTCTATGCAGCAGCAGGACTCTATATGCGGCCATGGATGATGAAATTCGTACCAGAGCGGGAAACGTTTACTTCAGTCCAATTTTGGGTAAGACTCTATTCTCTACCTCTTGATTATTGACAAAGAGAATCGCTAGCTTCCATAGGAAATAAACTAGGATGCTTTGTCAAAGCTTCTGAAGCGACAAGGAGGGGAAAATATAGCTCCTTTGCAAGGATCTGTGTGGAGATGGATCTATCCGGAGCCATTCCAGATGAGGTCATCTTGGAGGTTTTTGATGAGGAATGGGTGCAGACAGTCGACTACGAGCATATTCCATTTAGATGTCGTAGATGCCATGAACATGGGCACCTTCTAAGAGACTGCCCCTCAATAAAGCATAGAACAAAATAAAAACTAACACTATGAAAGACATAGAAAGCTTTCATAAAGTAGTTCATAAAGGGAAAAGCAACAAAAAATGGCCTAAGCAACACCAAATGAAGGAATAAAGGTTAGTCAGAATCATTTCCAAGTTCTTGAAGAGGATGAATAAATATCAGTAGAAGAACACGTAATGAATGAAGGTTATGAGAAGAAGGAGAAGGAAAAACAACGAGATCAAACACAGGAAAACGAAAAATAGAAAGGGATCATGCTAAGTGAATCAGAGCTAGAAATGGATCAAGAAATGACCCAGAGTGAGATGGACATGGATGACAATGAGCTACAGGAGATTCTTGACAGAGAAAACCTGGATCTAGAAGGGTTCTTGATTCAGGGAACAACTGGCAGGGTAGAATCACTACCACAAGAAGAGTTCAATCGAATACAACAGTTATTCTTATGGAAAACTTAGGCAAAGGGCTTGGAGGGAGTAAACAACATTGAAAGACAAAGTAATGAAGGGGTGAAAGCAGTAAAAACAACTTCGAGGTTAGCACCAAGAAATCTAGGAAAAAAGAGGCAGGAAAAAGCAGAATGAGCTATTGATGGAATGTGGAAAGCTTATGGTAGATTCAAGTGAGATGAAAGACCTAACCAGTTACTCCTTTACCAATCTTTAATTATGAAGTTCACAACTTGGAATATTAGTGATCTGGAATTAAGCAGGGACGCAATAGACTAGATAGATAACCATAAATACAGAGATGCGATAACCATAAAAACAGAGATGCAGCGGAAATAATACTTCATTTCATTAATGGAGAATACTGAAATATGCTTACAAATAGAAATAACCCAGCTAGGGCGATGGTAGCTTATCTCTGAGAAGAGATGTGTCGGCTACATGCCTCTAAACTGTTTCGAACTGCCTGTACAATGAGGCTCGAAGGCCTATTTATTATTGAGAAATAATGGAAAACCCTTCACATTCCAAAACCTAACCCTAGAAGATGAAATGCCAAATTGTGGGCCTCGTTTTGGGGTGAGTTGGACAGCCAACTTACCGGGGTCGCGAATTGGCCGTATTATCTCTGTTTGACGCGCGTGATAGCCCACTGGAAAGATCTCTCTGAGGACTACGACGAAAAATACGATTTTTATTAGAAAAATCGTTGGGGGTGGATTTCCCAAAAAACGTCGTTTAGGGCCTCAAAACGGCTCCGGAAGTTTAGGACCCGAAAAACTGCTAAAAATAGTAGACTACGCTATAATTAAGGAAAGTGAAAAACTGAAAGAGACAGTTGTGGGGGTCCAAATGGGATAGGTGGGTGGCCACCAACATCCACCTGGATCAATTAGAGGTCTAGGCAGCAAGAGAAAAAATAGAATGTTGAATAATAAAATGAAACAGGCAGCTCCGGATATAATTTTTGTCCAAGAAACGAAATGCTCCATTCAAAAATTAAGGCAAATCCATGGTAAATGGCTCAGTAGATTTTTCTAGAAGTTAAAGCAAAGAATATAGCAGGGGGTATCCTCACTCTCTAGAATCCCCAAAAAATTGGAATAATTTATGCGGAGGCATGAAGGAATTATTTACCAGTGGTTATATAGCCTGTAGGAGACAGGGACACTTATCTAGTTACGAATGTTTATGGCCCTCAAACATTAGATGACAAAATTAGATTTATAGAATCCTTGGTGGATCTCCGAGACATACATGCAAGATTACCTTGAGTCATACGAGGGGACTTCAATATGATTAGATCTCTCTCGGAGAAAAAAGCGGGTACAAGAGCTCTAAATAAATATTCCTTAGCCTTCCAAATCATTTCAGAAAACATGAATCTTGTTGATATTGAGACAAGAAATGGCCTCTACAAATGGAACAATAAAAGAGTAGAGGATTCCCAGGTAGCCTCCAAGTTAGATAGATTCATGATCTTTGAGGATCTCATGCTTCTAGACAAGGAAATAATAGTAAGAATTCTTCCTTTTGGAGGCTCAGATCACTGGTCGGTTCAAATGGAGATCAAGGGCATAGGTACCCCAAGAAATATACCTTTCAGATTTGATAATATTTGGCTTTCTCACCTAGAATTCATCAGCAACATAGAAAAATGGTGGGTGGAGGATTTGCAGACTCAGGACTCAACAATGTTCCTGCTACACAAAAGATTAAAGCACATAAAGCTGAAGCTAAAAGCCTAGAACAAGAATGAATTTGGTAATATTTTTACAGGAAAGAAATCTATGGAAAATAAAATTCTGGAGCTCAGCCAAGCTTTGATCAAGAAAGGCTTTGATAAGAACAAAAATGAACAAGTAGAGAAACATCATCAAGAATGGGAAAAGTTGTGTAAACAAGAGGAACTTTTTTGTAAACAAAAATCAAAAGTTCAATGGCTAAAAGAAGGAGGGTGTAACACTAAATTTTTACATAAATCCACCATAGCAAATAAGACTCACAACAAGATCTCTTCGATCAAAGACGAGGATGGGCAGATACATCAATCCGATGAGAAGATAGAAGCAGTGTTAGTTAAGAACTTTCGAGGTATTGCCCAGGAAAACACTTTAGTAAGAGAAAATTTCATCAAGGACCTCACTAAACATATCCCTAAGTTGGTATCTAGAGAGGATAACTATAACCCCAATAGACCTGTAACTGAAAAGGAGGTTAGTGAGGTCCTCAAGGAAATGCAAAATGGCAAGGCTCTAGGTCCGGATGGATTCAATGTGGATTTCTTCAAGGCTTGTTGGTATATTGTCAAAAATGATATTTTAATGGTAGTGGAAGATTCCAGGCTAAACAAAACTATTTTGAAAGCTCTCAATACCTCCTTTATCTCCCTAATCCCAAAATAGGATAATGCTCAAATGCTAGAGAGGTATAGGCCCATCGCTTTATGCAATGTAGTTTAGAAGATAATTTCCAAGGTTTTGGCCAATAAACTCAAACCTTTGCTGCCTACACTTGTTTCGGGGGAACAATCGAGTTATGTGGAAGGCAGATAAATTCTAGATAACATCATTCAAGCTCACGAGGTGGTCCACTCATTAACTAGTAAAAGGAAAGTGGGTATGATCATGCAATTGGACATAGCCAAAGCATATGATAAAGTGAACTGGACATATATCAATAAAGTGCTTATCGCGTTTGGTTTTGATCACAATTGGGTTAGATGGGTCATGGCCCTCATCCTCCAACTTTTCAATTTTAGTTAATGGCTCTCCCTCTAAAATTTTTCTTCCTTATAGAGGACTCAAACAGGGAGACCCACTCTCTCCTTTTCTCTTCATCCTCATGATGGAAGGGCTAGGGTGGTCCATTAAGCATGCTAGAGTAACGGGCAAAATTCAAGGACTCCAACTTTTGGAGAATGGTCAAATTATGACTCATCAACAGTTTGTAGATGATACCATGTTACAGGGAATTCCAATTGTCAAGGAAGCACTAGCATGCAAACAAATTTTGAATGACTTTGCTATGGCATCAGGTATGGAAGTTAATCTTTCCAAATCAAATATATTTTTCTTTAACACCCATATAGCCATTCAGAGAAATGTCTCCAGAATTCTTGGCTTTCAAAGAGAATCCCTCCCCTCTAAGTATTTGGGAGTTCTTCTAATAGCTAAACCTTTGAGCAAGAACATATGGGAACCGTTAATCATTAAGATGCAAGATAAGGTAAGAAAATGGGTAATCGGGTCTCTAAATCTGGCTGGTAGACTGGTGCTTACAAAGGCAGTGCTCCAAACTATCCCAGTCTTCATGCTATCAGCTCTCCTAGCTCCAAAAGGAGTCTTACAACAATTTAGAAATATCCAAAGATATTTTCTTTGGGGAAAAGAGGAAACAAGGAAAAATGGGCTTTAGTCTCATGGGAAAATATCTTTAAACCCAAGAACCAAGGAGGCCTAGGATTGGATGATATAGAGATTCTCAGTAAGGTTCTAGGGACCAAACTTTGGTGGCGGTGGTTTAAGGATCCTAAGGCTCAATGGGGAAGCATCTGGAAGGAAAATTATGCTAGCACTTGACTTTCTTTTGATATCATAAGAATGTTTGGAGTCATGAAGGGCTTTCCCATATGGAACAAGGCATGGGAGAACAGATGAGTGGTTCAAAAAAACAGTTTCTGGGAAATGAGAGAGGGAGATTTTGCACTATTCTCGGAGGAAAAATGGCAACAAGAACCAACACTATTGAAAGAGGAATTTTTTGGCCTCAAGCATGAGACAGAAATTCAAGGATTAGTAAAGGTGAAGGAATTTTGGGAGCATTCTCACAATACAGGAAAATGGAGAACCTGGAGAAAAATAGATGGCAAAGAGGACAGAACCCTCAACAATAGAGCAAAGACCCTAAAGAGGATGTTGGATCAAAGGATGATTTTAGTTACTGAAGGGCAGGATCAACTAAGATTGAGTAACAACAAAGAGGGAAATTCTAATAATAAGGAAGCAAAAGGTATTCTCCTTGGGTTGGAATCCCAAGCTCTGGATAGAACTTGGCAGAAGCTATGGAGGCAGAAAGACTGGATGAATATCAAACTCTTTATGTGGTTGGTTCACCACAGGAAAATCTTAACCTGGGATAATATTAGAAAAAGGGGTATGTTGGGACCCTCCAGATGCCAGCTCTGTGAAGCCCAAGAAGAGATTATGGAACATCTTCTCAATAGCTACATTTTTACCTCCAGGTTATGGGATAATTTTGCCACCATATTCAATCAGTTTGATAGAGACATAGAAAGTATCATTAACACCCTAAACAATTGGAGGAATAAAATTTCAGATTATGAAGTTCTTAACTCTGCCTAGACTCTTTTGCCAAGTTTCATTATATGGAATGTGTGGCAAGAAAGAAACAAAATAATATTCAAAGAAGAGAAGAATTCCTCTCTTCGTCTGTTGGAGTAGATCGTGAAACAGCTTAAGGAGACAGTTAGCACCACAGTAAGGGATCTCCCGAAAAATCCTCCCTCAGAAGTAGGGTTAACAATTTTTAGGCAGTTGGGCACGCATGGGTTCATTCCACAAGGTCTAGATAGGAAAATAATCATAAGGGAAATAGATAAAGAATTCTGGAATCCTCCCCGAGAAGGTTTCTTGAAGTATAACATCGATGGAGCTTCAAAAGGCAACCCGAGAATGGTAGGCTTTGGAGGAGTTCTTCAGGATGAAACTTGAAGTATTATCTCCCTCTTCCACGGTCATTTAGGAAAAGCCACCAACAACATGGCGAAATTAATGGCTTTTCAGCAATGCTTAGAATTTCAGAAACATGAGAGCTGCCAAAATGTGATAATATGAATTGATTCGGAGTTAGTCATTAACGCAGCCAAGAGAATCAGTCATGGAATAGGGCCGGAAAAGGCCACAAAACACTGGAGGTTAATATGGGTTCTCAATAAAATTCAAGGACATCTTCAGGGACTACGCACACTTAGATTCATCCATGTGTGTAGAAAGGCCAACAAATTGGCGGACAATCTAGCCAACCAAGGTGTTAGCTGTAAGGATAGCAGATTCTCGATGGATTGGCTCACAATGTCGGAGAGCAACCTAAGAGAACTTTGCCATAATCAAGCGGAAGAGGACAAAGAAGTGTATAAGAACAAAAATAAGGAAGAAAATTTGCAATGAGTAGATTTATGCAAGAATCACAATTTTGGTTAGACAGGTCTACGGTGGAAGACTAGCCAGGGTTGGCTTCGACAGCCATGGTAATCACAATCTTGAAAATCCCCGGAGTCTGGTGCAAGGTTTTCTCAATCAGGAAGGAGGTTGAAAGTGATAATCGACGACTTCTGTTTTGGCGGCAACATTTCCCAATTTTCTAATGGCGAGAGACAAAACCGCTTCCCAAGTGGTTTTGGAGTGATTGCACCGCTTTCAAGCCGAAGGTGGTTTTGAAAATTTGGCAGCGATGCCATACAACTCATGACACATGGATGAGGGCCGGGTCTGAAAACCACCCTCACCGCACACTAAAGTTCGATCACTTCAGTCGTGCGATATTTAGCTCCGCCGTCCAATTTAGCAAGGCCAATCAACAATCATGATTGAGTGAGCAGTTTGGTGGGGTCCAGGGTTTAACCATCTTGCTTCTTCATGATGCGATATGTATCTCTGATGTCAGATTAAAAAAGAAGAATGGATAGCAGTGATTAAGAAGCAGGTTAGGTTTTTGTTGGCACGATCATATGTGGGGGGGGGTTCACATGCCTTGTGATTCCCGTTGCTTATTTTTGTTTGTACTCAAAAGGGATGGGTAGGTACTTTTTGGGGTTTGAGGGCTTGGATTCTGTTGCACATTCTCCTATTTTGCCTTAGACCACACAGTTTGATGAAAATGTGTATATATTGTAAATTATGTTTGATTTAATGATATAGAAGGCACGACTCTTGCTTTAACAAAAAAACTTATCATTAGTTAGGTTTAATAAAAAGCTTATCCAAATTTTTAATATAAAATTTCAAAAAAACTATTATTTTTTATTCTATTTTTTAATAACAAACCTCTCTAAAATTTCAATATAGAATTTCTAGAAAAATTACCTCTTTTACTTCTATTTTTTAATTAAAAAACTTCTCTAAATTTTCAAAAAAACCTTTTGCTTTTATTCATTTTAATATAAAACTCATAGTCAACCAAAGAAATCTTATCGTATCAAGATCAACGTATTTTTTCTGGAATCATGGCTAATTTTCATATTTTTTTACCCAATACGGGTGAACTTGGTAACTAGGGTTTAAATTAGTCTTTGTGTTTACGGGAACTTGGTAGTTTAAATTAGTATCTGTTTACTGGATTAAAATTTTTACTGGAACTTGATAGTTTAAATTAGTATTTCCGTTTACTCGATTAAAAATTTTAAAATATGTTTTGGTTTTTCGCTGGAATTTAGTATTATAATTTTTCACAAAATCTTGTGGTTTTTTGCAATTTTTAATCCATAAATAGATAGAAATTGTTAAATCATACACAATTACAGAAACACAATCATATTAAGCACAAATGGTGTATGTGTAAACACACTCACACACGATTACATTCAGATTACTCTTTTAAATAGAGTTTCTGAGATCCAACTTATTCCTAAATTAGATAGAGAGGTTGAGAGAATTTCTCAACCATCACAAACCAACTTCTTAAATATGGAATGTAAGCATTAACTCCAACATCCCCCCTTAATGATTACATTACATGAAAATAACAAAATAATCAATCTTATCAGTAGATGCTCCATCAAGTTGCCTCATAACCCTCAGAAAGGTGTAGTTGGCAAGTTGGATTCCCGAGTTCCCTCAACTCCCGAATCAAGGACCTCCTGAAGTCAATTACTAGACAACATCCCAATCTGTCGCATAACCTCATTAGGAAACCACTTCCTTGTCTACCACTAATGGGGGATGCTTCCCTAGATCCGCAACTGCCATACTATCTGGACAACCATCCATATTGAGCCTTATTGCTACTTGAACTTTAAGTACTGGCATCAGACACATAGTTGAACTGCTAGTTATTTTTTTAAAAAAGTTTGATAGGTTCACTCTCTTCATTGAATTCAACATTGAAATTCAATTGGTATTCATCTGTGGTTATATTTGTTGATTCTTTCCCTTTTAACACATCACTAGCACGACTTCTGCAATTCCACGATGTATGCCCAATTTTCCTGCAATAATAGCATTCAATGTCACCTTTGTTTGCATTTTTCTTTCTCGTCCTTGACTTTGTCCACAAGGCATTTTCTACATGAGAGTTATCTTCGACATCCTCAGGTTTCAGTCGCTTTTCTTCCCCCAGAAGTGTTGCAATTGTCTCTTGCAATGTTTGTGTAGACATTTGACTCAAAGTGAAAACAACATTACTATAACTTGAAGGAAGACTATTTAATAATATAGCTTTAACATCTTCATCCTCCACCTTAGTCCCAGCTTCACTTAAATGTCTTAAAAAAGACATTAAATTATTTATATGACTAGACATAGATGTCTCCTCATTCATTTTCAGACTAAATAATTGCGGCTTTATGGAAAATTTTGCATTTGTAGATTTTACACCAAATAATTGAGCCAGATGTTCCCATATTTCCTTTGATATTTTAGTAAGATCTACATGATGTAATTGCGAATAAGAAAGAGCAAGTCCAATAATAGACTTAGCTTTGTCATCTCTATTTTTCCATTCAAGTAATTCTTTGGCATCTGTAGGTGCTGCTTCTGAACCATTCACTATTCCCCACAAGTTTTTATTCATTAATTGCAGTTTTATTTTTACTTTCCACGAGGGAAAATTCAAACCACTAAATTTGTCTAACACCATAAACTCCATGATAAAAGAGGAAAAAATACCTTTTCTAAAATGGCGAGAAAAATCCTGTTTGAGGAACAAAACAAAATGATCTTACAGGCTTGGAAAAAATCCCGCGCTGAATCTCTTGATGGCATCTTTCAGAGCATCCAGCGTATCAAGTCCTTAGCAGAGTGAGACCATTCTTCAACTGCTTCTGTTTTGATGAACATCGGACATAGTATTCATCAAAATTCCGCTGCTTCTATTTTGTTGAACATCCGACACGATATTCATCAAAATTCCCAAATCCGGAGGACGTGCCCAGCCCTGAAAGAGCGTCTTGACTACGACATCTTCCTTGGTGATCTGTCGAAGAGCACGTTACTGGGAGAAATGACGGTTCCGGTAAAGTGAGAGATATCGAGAACCACCGATCAGTTGGGAACAGAAGGCACCCACGCAGGATTGCCTGGGTAAAATGGCAGAATTCAAGCTCTGATACTAAGATAGAAATTGTTAAATCATACACAATTACAGAAACACAATCATATTAAGCACAAATGGTGTATGTGTAAACACACTCACACACGATTACATTCAGATTACTCTTTTAAATAGAGTTTCTAAGATCCAACTTATTCCTAAATTAGATAGAGAGGTTGAGAAAATCTCTCAATCATCACAAACCAACTTCTTAAATATGGAATGTAAGCATTAACTCCAACATAAATAAATTTATTTTTGAAGAAATCTAAAATATATTTTAGTACTCGTTTCAAAAGTTTTTATAAATTAACCAACAAATATATTTAACTAAAAATCTAGATTATTATTATTTCTACAAAATTAACCAACTAATATACTTATTAAAAGGTTAAATTATTACTATTAAAATTATAATTTTGTAATGAATTTAATAAAATTGAGATTTTGCATCGAATTAAAAATTGAGAATTTAAGTATAATATAACATATATAAATTTGTAATTCCATATTAGAAAATTCATTTAGAAAAATAATTATTAAAGATACAAATATTATAGGAAATAAGTAGGGAACATTATTCACCATATATTAAATTAATAATACATTAAATTAATAGTAAATGATATCTCACCATCTACCAAACTAGTTATTAAATAAATAACTAGTAATTGCTCCAAAAGGTGTGATGAGACACTAATAGGTTTGTTTGAATGGAATGTATTTGTATACATGATTTGTATTGTTAAAGAACCCCTGGGTGTTAAGTTGTAAGTTTAATTTTCTGATTTAGTTGGGTGCTATTCTTAAACATGAATAGCAGAGGTTACAAAAAAAAAATTACCCTCGCTTCACATGATAAAGATATACCATGTGGATACATGTAACGTCCATGCATACAAATGGAAAATTGAATATTAATCTAGTTGAATTTTTTTATTATTATTAAGTAATGAGCTATTCTATCTTTTGAACAAATACAACCTAGTGCAAACAATGGTCTTGAGATGAAAATTTAATATAATTGGCCTCTTCAAATACTTGAAATATGATTTTATTGAATATTTATTTGTACACCTATCTATAATATAGTTATTGAAAAACAAATAATGTGAAAATATTTTGGCTACCTCGGTGCCTCTTCTTCCTTAAGCCTTAGCCCTTGTCGACTTACAACTATTATTGCAACTCCAACAACCGTCTTTTAAATTCGATAAACTTTTCAAAATTCTATATAATATTCCAACATTACATACTCCACAAGTATATACATGAACATTCAAGTATAATATCCCTCAACAAGATAACATCATTTACAAATGAGAGAAAAAAATAAATGACCTGCTATTAATTTCACTATTTAAAATATTACTACACAAATCCACACTAATGAGATTCTTTAGATGGCCAAGATGATGTTATTTTTGTAAAGAACAATCTTCAATGGAAATTAAATATGTTCTTGTTCTTGATAGAGTAAGGATATTATTGTAAAGCCTTCAAAATCCCAGAAAAGTGCAAATAGGAAAAGTGAAAGGCATAATCTTTTGTATTGATGTTATTTTTGTAAAGCGCAATCTTCAATCGACATTAAATATGTGATTGTTCTTGATAGAGTATAGATATTGTTGTAAAGCCTTTAAAATCCCACAAAAGTGCAAATGGAAAAAGTGAAAGGCATAATCTTTCGAATTCAAATGCTCTGATGTCATCTGGAAGGCCGAATTCATGAAGGCCGAATTCATCGTGGTTCTGAGTCAAGAAATAGTGTAATGTTCTTGGAATGGGATCCAAATGAACCATAGTAATATGTTCCGCGCATTGTACATAAAATGTCTCAGGGGCATTGGAATTGAAACAGAATTTAAAATATTCATCTGAGAATTGGAGAACAAATATAACCCCATCACAAATAAACGACAAGTGGTTTTCTAGCCTCTCATTGACTTATATGTCCTAAAATTCCCAAATATTTTCTGGTAAAGAAATTAATAATAATAAATTGAAGTTTTGTCAAATCGAACGAGGCAAAATATTGTGTAAGAAGCTATGTTGCACAAGTTTCCATACACTGGAACTTCTATAAGCGGGAACAAGTATCGGGCACGGCTAGAGGCATTGCTTAAATTTACAGGAAACATCAAGTTGGGAGCTGAAATAATATAATATATTAAAATTTAATATATATTAAAAATAAAAATAAAATAATTTATTTATTTCCATCCAAAACATGCGAATCAAATTCCATCTTGCAATGAGACACTTAAAAGATTGAACTTTGAAACATTGCCCAAAAAAATCAAAATATTAATCTATCAACAATTTCTCAATCAAATTTCTTCCGAGCAAAGAAACATGCAGAAGTCCCAAACCTGAAAAAAGATTGTTATTACTCGATTAGGTGACTTCAAGCAACGCTATATGTTAAGTCATTGGTTCAATTCTTTGCCTTTGATGTAGCCTCACCAATATTATATATTGCATCTAATTATCATATAGATAAGAAAAAATAAAATATATATTAATAGTAATGAAAAAAAAATTAAAATAATAGAGTTTAAATCCAATGTTATTTTAGAAAGAGTTTGTATAATAAAATTATAAATTTCGAAGTTAATATATATTTTATACTTAAATAAATATGAAAATTAAAGTAAAAATTATTTTTCTAATAATATTTATATTTCATAATTTCAATTTATTTATTTTTCTTTATTATTTCATCTTTTGTCTAGTCAGCTTGGGCCATAATGATGGTTTTTCCAGTGGCCAACAATCTTCCTAAATCCTTTTATATCCATCTGCCATCTGCGTATATGAGAAGAATGAATAGCTTTCCAATGAAAAAGACGAGGATTGGCCAGACGCCTCATCCTCCTTTGGATATAAGGGCTTTCGATAAACAAGTTGTTTCTCTTAGTTCCAGACCCATATCCAAAAATAAAACCCAGCGGCATACCCTTGCTTATACATTGTTCCATCACTGTAAGCAGCACCCAAGCTGGGCATATCAAATATACCTAGTTTGCACTTATTCATTGCAGTGAAGCTCCCAAAACGTCAAAAATTGGTTGCAGTAAGTTTCCAAAATAGCTCCAAAGTATTGGTTGAATCTTCTGGCAGTTTTGGAGTGTTTCCGATCAACTCCCAAACTCCCAAGCATGGGGGAGATTAGGGTACATACTCTCCAAGGCCTTGGAGCACTACCCATGTAAATATGGTAATAAGAAAATAATTCAAATTTACTGAAAAAAGAATAATGACGTATAAAGTCTACAAAATTGAATTTGAGAAAGAAGAAGATTGTAGCAGGTATCAAAATAATTTCAAAGTACTTGAGATAAACATGGATTTCCTTAGCATCAACATCCATTAATGTTTTTGATGCAAGCTCCCACGGGGAGCGCTTCGGGTAGTACTCTCCAAGGCCTCAGAGTGGTACCTATGTAACTATGGTAATAAGACAATAATTCAAATTTACTAAAAAAGAATAATGATGTATAAATTTTACAAAATTGAATGTGAGAAGGAAGAAGATTGTAGCAGGTATCAGAATAATTTCAAAGCACTTGAGATAAACTGGGATTTCCTCAACATCAACATCCATTAATGTTATTGATGAAAACTTTGACATTGTACGTACATTTTTTTCCATTTTCATTACAAAGCAAGATAACCCACTTAAAAAATATTCATATTTGAGCTAGATTTATTAACTAGGCAGGATATTTACCATTTTTGTTAAGTCGTTAACCCACTCAAATGAGCTCAACAATAATTATTAACTTGATAACATTTTTTACAATTTTTGGGGGATTTTCATTAGTCAACAAGATAACCTACTGAAAATAGATTCATATCTGAATTCATGGCAAGAATTCATATAAACATAACTCCAATACTTCGTGAAATATATATGTTATTACATTTTTGGCATTTTCATTACAAAGCAAGATAACCCACTTAAAATAGATTCATATTTGAGCTAGTTTGTTAACAAGGCATGCTATTTACCATTTTTGTTAAGTCATTATCCCGCTCAAAATATATTCATATTTGAGCTCACGAAGAATTGTTAACCTCACAACTTATTTTACATTTTTTTGGGGATTTTCATTAGTCAACAAGATAACCTATTGAAAATAGATTCATATTTGAATTCATGGCAAGAATTTATTTGTTTCATATTTTTGTTCACCAAGATTTGTTAACATCACAAGCATTTGTTTCATATCATGAATGAGATGGAAGTTTTAGTACCTTACTGTAAACTATAAATGGATGATATAACATAAAACCTGACATAAAATAGAAATTGTAACAGGTTTTTGCGAAAGTGTATATGTCAAACATGATTTTTGTTAGAAAATATGTTGATGTATACAACGAAAACCACTTTTAAAAATGAGCTAAAACAAGTAAGTGAAACAAAATACATTTAATGCAAGAATACCAGAGTTTGAAATAGTTCAAAATGGAATGAGTTCAGAGAACTATAGGAAAATCCAAGCACTTGCATGTCACATGGTAACACACAAAGCACCCACACCAACGATGTAGATAAGACTTGAAGCCAAGAATGCCAAAAAAATGGAGCTAAATTCCATTAAAAATGAAAATATAGCTTCACCCACAAATATCATACAATAGCAACAACAAAACCAAAAGGAAAATAATTATTTATTAACAGTTTTTCAGTGATTCCTCTTGATTTAAACTAGTAAAAAGTTTTCTGCTCTCACCTCCTAATCCACTAATAATTGCTCACCTTTATGAAATCATTCTTCCTGAAACAAATCTTCATTATTATTGGCTTGCATTAACATTTTGTGCATCAATATTTAACCATTTCTCTAAAATCTATTATCTACTTGCCTGAAATGGGTCCCTCGTAAATTGGGAAAATATTTCAAGAACAAGTATGCTTTTATGGTGCTGCTAATAACAAGTAATGATTCTATGTTACATAAATTGTAGAAGAAGAAAAAGGTGAAAATAAACGAAAAGGAGACTTTTAGGTATATAGAACCAATATTCAGAAATCTCAAAATTAAATTGGTAGAAAGGAAGGGAAAGAAAGTATGACAAAGCCAATGTTGTCAATATTGTTGGCCATGGAATCTTGAATAATCATATCTATTCGCAACACCCATTGATGTCGCTATTGCATCAATGTTCTATTTCACTCTCCCAAATTCTTGCGAAGTTGTCAACCATGTGTATGTTTGAATTGTCAACTCCAATCTTAGGGCCATTGTCTCAATTTATTCTCTCATTACATGCTCCCCTTTTATTAAGGAGTTAACATTGAGAAAAGAATTAAATAGCTCATAGCATAATTATTTTTGTCTTGTAGACTCTGCTATAAATGTTGGGACATTAAATACCTAAACCGCTGACATGTGTGCACTGACAGATGTATCTCAAATAGACCATTTCATAGCCCCACCCTTTAAGTAGGGAACATAAGAATTTGATAGTTATAAAGGAAGGGTAATAAAGTGAAAATACTAGCTGAGGACTCTTTGGTTCTGCTCTTCTTTCAAATTCAAAATTTAGAGAGATCAGTGGCTCATGTTGGCCATGTGGTTGAACATATACAAATTTGCAAGGAGTTGTACTTAAGAGATTACTCACAAAAAAACAGTCAGTTTAAAAGTGGAAGCTTTAAAAGCATGAAAATAATTTACACATTCACATTAAATTTGCAGTGGGGATGATAAAACATACAAGTGGACTCGTCACTTAGAGATGTTAATTCGTTGTAGACCTGCAATTTTTTTGTGCTTTCTTGTGAATCTCAATCAAGATGACAGGGCAAAGTTAGGTGCCACAGTGATTACCTAGAGCTTTAAGAAGCTTATTCAGGGTTTGCACTTAATCAATTTTTTTAGATCTTCTCTGCCTACCAACTGAATCAATTACATTTTTAACACGGTACACACTCAAATCATGTACTTGATGAGAATAATCTGAGTGCAAAGTGATATAATTGAAAGTAACAACATTAACAAGTATTTATATACAACAGTCAATAAATGAAAGTTGAATCATATACAATGTTGATGATCATTATCATAAAAGTAGCAACAATATTCTACATGCTATGCAATGTCTTTGTTTGAAATTTTACATATGGTGTAGTAGTTCAATGAAACAGGACCTATATACATAGAGATGTTTTTGGCAGTTAATAACTAAACATATATACAATAAAAGTATTTTATGCCATATAGATTTAATTGACAGTGACAAACTAATCATATATACATGATGAGGCATGGCATAGACAACACCAATTGATCTTTCTTGTGGTGCTAAGATGTGAAACTTGTTCCTACAAGTGAGATCGCATTTTCCTGTGTGCATTTCTTTTATGGATGTGAATTACTTTTTTCAGTATTTTTCTTATCTTCCGTAACAATTCAATCGTTGGAAGCAAATGATAAAGAGGAAATGATTGTCTCGGTAGGATCCTCATTTGTATATCTTGCAGGGTAAGTTCGTGCTACTTAATTTATCAGTAATATTCATATAGCATGTGTAGGTAGTTTGTATCCATCCATGTTGTCAATTAAAGAAGAGAAATGGTAAATTATAATGGATGCATTTGCTAAAAAGATAGTTTTTAAATAAACTAAAATATTTTTTGTTAAATAATTATAAAACAATATGAGGTTGAATGTAATGTAAAGCAAGTGTATGTGAAATTTGGTTAAGTAACAAGTGGTGTTTACCATGGGTAAATTTGGAAGGCAGAGTGTATGGTTGGCTAGAGTGTATTCTCCTGCATAGATTTTGATGCTAGTGATTCCTCTTGTTTTCAACATTTTAGATATAGATTCTCTTGCATGCGTGCGATGCGTGAGAATAGAAATAATGGATTGATTTGATTATTTGCTAATGATCATACTCTTCAAATTGCAGTGAATTTTAAAACTTGGCATTCTTTTGTTCCAATGTCTATCGTTTCTTTTGCTAATGTCATTCCTTGTGACTTTTGTATCGTTAAATCCCATTCCATTCGAAGTGGTATCTGTTGGCATGCACCCCTTGTGATGAGGGAAATGGGTACATATGTTTGGTGTGAAATGTCCCATGGTGTTCCTTTGTATTGGTTGAATTAGATGACCACGAAGGATGGAAATTCCAGGGGCTTTGAGTCACATGAATGAAATATTGAAATGACTTTCCCAAGTGCGCCATTGACAAGACCTGCATTTACCCACAAGTTGTTGGTGAGTATAATTTTTTTTTCATTTCATACGAGTACATTTGTGTCCAAATGTTCATTTTCTATTGTAGTAGAAGTTTTCTTCCTTTGTTTCTCTACAGAGCAAAGTGCTAATACCATGTTTAATTTTTTAAGAACTATTTTGTTATGCAAGGGAACTAAGTTGTTCGTTGCATATAGGTGCATGGAATATTGAAATGTTTGTTGCTTTTCATGTGTAGGAGAGTAATTCATCCTTGACATTAGGAGTTTCCAATCTTCAAGAGTAGGTGTTCCATTTATAAGGTTTGTGAGGATCTAGCGGAAATCAACCTGGGAAAGTTTAGCCCTTTGTTGGTGAAAAATGGTTGAAAGTGTTATGAATGTGTTGAAGTTGTGCCAAAGTGCAGTGCCATGTGATGTGCCAGCATATAGAGGAATGTCTTTCATAGGTGCCAGCTGGCCTAAACCTCTAACAAGGATAATGGAGCGATTACCGAATGGTGCATTTCAATGAAGGGGGAATGCCTCTCTCAGGAAATCGTCAATGTAGGAAAGAATTTTTGGATCGATGAAGCTCATTTCATCAATGAGGTTGTACTCTACATGATGGCATTGCTCTTGCAAGTGTAGGAGTGATTTTCCTTTAAGAGGATGCATTGATTGGATAGGGATGTGAAGGGAAAAGTGGATTGTAAGGGAATTTATGTTGAAAGTTGCAACACCAATGGGTGCAAGTAGCAACAAAGGGTTTTTGTTTGATAGCGATTTTTACATAAATTCAGATTGCAAACATTTAATTAAATGAGATTTTCATGTCCTATCTGTCCCTTATATGATGATTCTACACGGGGGTTTTGGTGAAGGGGTTTTGACATGAGAAAGAACAATGCTGATAGTTGTGTTTTGGGTGGGAGATAATGTTTGATATAAGGGGAGGTTAGAAAAAGGATTATATTAGTTTTGAGTATTTGAGCAGTTGAATTCATTGAAATTTATGGCAGTTTCTTGCAAGTGGAGAGGGATAGAGGTATGCGACCAATTGTGGTTAGCATCAAAGTGGTGATGGCCAATCCCTTTGAGGTCGTCAATTTGAAAATTATAGCCTAGGTGGAGTTGAGAGAGGATTTGGAATTCATTCATGTGCATGGCATCTGGAAGGAGGTCAGAAGTATATTGATCTTCAGTATGTGGGGATTATTGGTTTTCAATTTCTCGATGGACATGCCATGGTGTATATGTCCCTTTCTTTTGTTCCCAATGTGCAATTATTTTCTCATTGGTGGAACCAATGTCATTCGGACTGTGCGGAAAGGGAAATACAATATTAGTTCACTCCAAGAGAAAGTGGCATAACAAGGACCATTAGAGTAAGGGAGGGAAATGTATCGTGGCAAGACATGTACAATCATTGGAGGGAATATGTGTTTCCATTGGTTTTTTTTCGACGGGAAGAAAATGACCAAGAGCATGAAGCTTCAAGGAAGGGCAATGATTCCAACGGAACTGATCTATTCATGTATGAAAAGATAAGGCTTGGTGTTGAAAGGGGATTCTCATTATCTTGACAAATGTGTTTGGAAACTGTTTTGTTAACATTTAAAGAAACAAATGTACGCTTGGAGAGAGAGAGAGAGGGTATTTTTTGTAACATGTGGCATATTTCTTGTGCCCCAGTGTCTCTATCTAAAATGGTTTCTGGAAGGAGTTTCCAGATAGCAGTAACATTAGGTGCTTCTATAGTGGAATTTTGCGAGAGATGTGATAGCATTTGTCCATATCTCTTTGATCTTATTTCTGCTTTTTCTGCATACTTTGAAATATATCTTAACAAAACATGGTGCGATAGAAGAGGTTCAAAATCAAAATTTTCTCTCTAGATAAAAAGTAGCTCAACATTCTCGATATTCAATCTATCATCATTGTGATTAGGGGCGTATGTTTTTCGCCCTTTACTATCAATGAACGTTGAGTATGTAGAGTTTAACTCCCACAATACTCCATATAGACAACTAAGGATATTATTTTTTTTCGAAGAAAGGTAGATTCATGACACTTTGCGTGGAATTGAACACAATTGAAAAGCTCTTCATAGACTTCAAAATGGATTAATGTTGTGTAAAGAAGGCATGGGTTGTGAATTCTTGATTGGTGTAGCGCAGAATTGTGATGCTAGAGGTGTCATGGATTCCATGCAGTTATGTAGTGATCAAAATATTTCTTAACATAAACAACTTTTGTTTCATTGTTCAAATCGAGATTGTCCATATTTGGTGCATCTTGCAACCAAATGAAGCCATGTATGTGTGCATATCCTCTATGTTTCCATTTGTATCTAAATAAAATATGAAAGTCAAAAATTGCATCAGACAAAATTGCAATGTATAAATAAAAGGAGAGAATAATGACATGAAAAAATAATACCTGCACCAATAATCAATTATGTGAAGGCTTTTTTATAGGACTTCTTCAAGGAAAATTATAAATATGAAATGCATATACTATGTTGTTAAATGTGGGTTTTTAATTATGTTTTGAATTCTTCATTGGTACTGATTGTTCAAACTAGAGGGAATAGTAGTAGGCATGATCATGTGCAAGTCATGCCATTTGGTATGAGCTGCAGTAAGAGTGAAGAACAATTTTAGGCTTCCTATCTACATGATCATGTTAGTTAGTTCACACCATTGCTTGTTCCAAAAAGAGCGTGTTCCTTGTAAGCCTAAACTAAAGTGCATGACCTGTTTGAGAAATTTGGAATATGGGAAGTCAAGAAGAAATTGTCAAAGATCTAAAACAATTATTAGCATGATTTTCTCAATGTAGTTCTTCACAAAGACAGTTGCAGTTTCTTAGCTACGGTGGCACATTAGAATTTTATATAGGTAGTAATGGAATCTTCGATGTTGGCCGAATCATTTATCACGGTAGTGCAACAAGTGTAAATCATAGTCATGCATTTCAAATTTTGTAATTCTTGGTTGTGTGATCATGGAAAATCCTATAGGAAAGAGGTTGGGAAATTCCATAGCGAAGAGGCTCTCAATATTATATTTTTCCATAGGAGATAGAGATATTTTAGGTCAGTCAATTGAGATAGTTGAATTTGGATTGGTCAAGTGAAAATAAGCACAAATGTGCTCAAGTTCAGTAAATGAATTTTGGATAATTGGTACGAAATGAGAAGGTTGAATGTTTAATGGAGTTAGCACAACATCAGGGTCATAAGTAGAATAAACTATGGTTTGATCGGGTTCAAAAGAAGAGGTGGTTGCATTATGAAGAAGAGAAGAAATATTTGTAGGTTTATCTAGTAAAGCATAAATTTCAGATGAACTGAGTTGGACATCCTTTTAGTATGGATCATGATTTAGTTTGTATTCAAGTGTCAAAAGTACGAATGACTTGAAAATGAAGAATTCATATGCCTTTTCAGAAGGATCATGCATTTTGACAATGAGAATGTCCAATTTAGAAGCCATCTGAGGTAAGTATTTGGAAATAGCAGTTATGTCTTGGGGGAAGCTGACTATGTGGCCAATATATTTGTATTTACCACCATGGGCATGACTGACTTGTAGAATGGGGTTCACATGTGCAATGAACATTTCCTCAACTTGCGTTAAATTTTGAAGGAGATATGGTTGTTCACCGGTGTCCATGTTGTTAAGATGAGAAAAACGATTATTAATTTTAGATGATGCACAATGAAAGAAAGAAAGATTTCCGTGTAAAGGCCTTGTTTTCATACCTGGGTATGATTCTTTGCATATTGTGTAACACATGCATGGTAGAAAATTTATCTATCCTGTGTTGAAAGCGATGGTGTTCATCATTAAGGGGGGCGGGGTTATATTGGTTTTGATGATCGTGAGGTGAAGTGGTTTTCACAATTGGGATACCATTGAGGTGGGAAGGGATGTAGTAGAGGCAATAGGTTTTTTGGAGATTCTAAAAAGAACTCGCCGGTGGGAATTTATTGTATCTTTGTTTTGGAATAATGAAGACACCTTCATGTGTTTTCATCCACATTTTCTTTATTGTATGGCATATCTAAGCAAGTATAAACTAATTTATCATTATTTTGGACACATATGTTATTTAGAATGAATCAAAATTGAGTTATTATGCATAGAAAATGTGTTACAAGTTTTAGAATTTCAGTTTTTTATTTGAACATCATAAAACGATAGCATGAATAGGTAAATGGATAAAAATTCATTTTATAGACATATAAACAATGAAGTAAGATTCAATTGACATTGACACAGATGTTGATATATAGGTTATGTAAATTTTGAAGGGGTAAGCATACATATGTTGGAATTATTGAACAAGAGTGTTGTTAAAATATACATTATTGTAGCATCAAACATTGATAGAAATAGAAGAAGACAAGAAATTTCCTAGGTTTTTTTTAACGACATTGAACGATTGCATAAATAGATAAACAATAAAACATTTAGTTTATAGACATGTAAATGACAAAGGGAAAAAAATATGTATTGAAGATCCTACAGATGTTGATATGTACATTATGTAGATTGTGAAGGGGTAAACATACACATGTTGGAATTATTGAAAAATAGTATTGTCAAAGAAAGTGTATTGAACAATGATCTATATAGAGATGATACTTCATGTAAAAACAATAGAATTCCTTGCAACCATGAAGCAAGTTCAAAGGCAATGAATAACATGTCATTGTACAATGGACATTGCATGAATGTCCTTGAGGACCTCTTTCCATGTTGAGTCATATTGAATTCCTTATGAACTAACCAATATTTTTTGCAAGTGCTCAACACCATTGAAGAAGTCTATTTTGATGGAAAGTGATTGTAGGAAGCAGCACCCTAAAAGCCATCCACAACTTTCTTGGAGATCAGCTTGTTCAATAGAATGAACGAGCGAGACTTTTTCTAGGATGGCCATGAGCTCATTTACAACATAATTCAAATTTGTGACATTTTCTAGGTGCCTGTTGTGCTCAGGTAACTCAATTTTAAGTTTTTAATGATAATCATACTCTGGGAAGTCATCGTTACACTTTGTACAATTCCAAATATTTTTAGAATGTTGTGTCACTTTTTACATGCATTGCTTTTTGTTGAAGTCTAATGAATGTGCAAGAAAATAAAAGTCATCCATGTGAAGAGTAGTCACAGTTGCACGAACCAAAACCCATATTGTTTTCTCAGAGACTTTCATGCAAGTAATTTCATGAATCATCTTTTGTGGTAGGGCTCGTTTGGAAGCAACACTATAATTTATACTCAAAGATGGAGAGGAAGTGTTATAGACTATTTCACGGAACCATGTACGAAGTTTCTAAGTTTCTTCAATATTTGGATTTATGAGAAGAGTGCTAGTGTAGAGTGTCACTATGGTGATTCCATTGATTTTAGATACACGAAATCCTTTGATTGCTAGGAATGGCTGGTTGTCAGAAGAGAATAATTCAACAAGGTTATGTCCTATAGAGTCACAATGACATCCCCATTGTGTTACATCAATGCGAAAACTTGACTCTTCCTTTAATGTAAGTGTTTTCCTTAGGGTTTTAGTTCCATCTCTCTGTAAAATTTTCAAGGAAAATGAGGTTGAGCTAACCACACCGATAACATCTACATTGGTCTTTGGGCTTGCAGACTTGATTTCAGCAATAGTTCTGAAATAAAAGCATTGATAAGGAAAGGTTGGATAATCTACCAAACATGGCTTGAAAATGGATGCAAAAAACAAATAAATCTTCCGTTTGATCTTTAGGTGGTTGTATTTTTGGTTTTCTTCTTTAATTGTGCCATTAGAAACAATGTATAGCTTCCCAATTTGGATTAGATCATAAAGAGATTCAACCCATTCAACAAATGTGGAAAGGTGGATCTCATCTTTATCACGATCAACGAGCTCAAATCCAAAGAATTTTCCTCAGCCACATGCGTTGTTGTAGGTCTTCAATGTTGTATTTGTAGATTCTCTACCTTGGATTGACCAATACTTTGGGTAGGGGTAGAGCAGCGTGAATGAGATAGTTGTAGTTGATGACGTATTTGTTGGAGGTACTATAGTGGGAAAGATATTTGTTGATGAAGAGGAAGAATGGGATGTGCCTGCCTTTGCATGTAGTAGTGTTGATGTGTCTTTGGTCAACATTTCTTTATGCCTCGCACAACCTCAAGTTAAACAACTCAGACGAAACTTTTGTAAATAAAAAGAATTAATGTAGAGTCCATTTGTTTTTTTGCATAATGCAGGAAGAGTGTAAAAGAAAAAAAAATGGAATATGGTGTAGACACATATCGGGCCTTACGAAAAGTAATAAGTAACCATGCAAGCTACCTTTTTAAGAAGAATTATTGAGTCGACTTTGATATCTTTAGATGCAATTGGTGCACTATATGCAACTGGTAGCAGAGACTTATGCTGATGTGTTCCATGAGGAGATTACTATGGAAATGTGAGGGTGTAGTTTTTGATGACATAATAGAGTCGATGTCGATTATTTGGAGTAGTGGTTGAATCTTAGTGGAACCATTCAGCAACAAAGGAATGATGTTCTTAGTTAAGGCTAGCTCAATGTTATTAGCACAATACGATCGTTTTTTTGTGATGGAAATACCTGTAATTCATTTTAATGCATTAGAAAAAAAATTTATTCATGAAATGATAACGTATGTAAATGAATCTTGAATTAGAATTGTACATTTAAATTTATAGAATGACTTGCTCAATATTCTATGCGACCAAGACCCAAATTATATAAACAAGGAGATCAACAATCTAGTTTCTAACACCCTTCATCATGCATATGGATTTTCAAGCATGGACACATAAGTCTTGACTTTCTATGTCATCCATCAACCCTTTTATGAAAATAGGAGCCTTTCATAGGTTTATTGAAGGACTTGCTCAATATGCTATGCAAGCAAGACCCCAACTATATAAACAGGTAGATCAACAATCTAGTTTCTAACACCCTTCATCATGCATATGAATTTTCAAACATGGACACATAAGTCTTGACTTTCTATGTCAGCCATCCACTCTTTCCTGAATATAGGAGCATTGCAAAGGTTTGAAACAGTCACCCTACAACATTCTAATTCCGTTGTATTAGTCTACTTTAATGAATCCATCCTTTAACATACATGTTAGAAGGTACTTGAGAAGTGTTTGGACACCACCCCGGAGTTCATGTAGTAGAAGCTAACATTCCCCTAAACTTTGTAGTTACAACTTTGCAAATAAAGGTGACATCTATTTGGAAGCTGTGTCTCATGTGTTTATTGTGTTTCCTACTTTTCTTTAATATTTCAAATTGGTTAAGATCAGGAATCATTCCCCGGTTGTCAATTTTCTAAAGTCCATAACTCATATGATTAAACTTTAAAGGAACTTAATTTTGATATTTAAACTTGTTGGGTTTTGTATTTCTATGCGCAAATCGACATTTTTAAGGGCAGGTTTTCGTGTTCTAACAATGGATTTACAATTTTTCCAAGGCAGAAATCATCCTTAGGTAAATATTCATTTTGGCTTGCTGTTTAGTGTGTTTTAATGCAAATTATAGGCTTGATATTTTAAATTACAGCAAGCATTTATAGCAATTTGACAACATTCATTAATCTTTAGGTTAACATTTTGCTTACAAGTTGCATAGGGACTTCCCCTTGTGGTTAAAAAGCATTAATCTGAAATGCAAAAGCACTGTAAAAAGTGATTGTTCATTCTCTACTTACCTATATTAATATTATTTAATTTTAGATGAACAAATTATATTCCTACAAAACAAGAACATTCATTATTTTGTTGGTGTCTCCTATGAAGTCTTTCACTAAGTTAAGAAAAAGGAATTTAAGTGTTTCTACCCTTAACTTGGACCTTTCTTAGGTTGGTCCTTTCTCAAATGAATATGGCCCTTTGAACGATCAATTGGATAATGGGATGTGCTATTCTATTTTTTTTTCTTATATATGGAACTCATTTCAGTTATCTTGGAGCTTCTAGAAAATTACTCCAAGGATTCCCTCTTCCTCCTATGTTGTTTCTTATTGTTGTTGAAGCCTTAAGAAGACTTATTGCATAGTCAAATTCACTGGGATCCTTATATGGTACTAAGTTTTCTAAGTTTGTTCAAGTTACTCATCTCCTTTTCATTAATGAGGTTCTTTGTCATGCACAAAAAGGTTGGAGAGACTTTGTTTCTCTTAAAATATATATTGACTTTTTTTTCTCAGCAACTGACATGGAAATCGATATTACAAAATATTGCTTAATTTTTCATGGATTTTTAGATGCTTTAAGGGCTCAAATAGAAATGCCTTTTCCATTTATAATGAAGAAACTTGAAGATGGGCTCAAGTATTTGGGTTTATTTTTCAGACCTAATAAGTACAAGAAAGTAGATTGGCTCTTAATGGTGAAAATGGTGGTTCAAATATCCATATATTGATTCACTACAAAGCTAAGATATAAATCTTGGTTCAAATATTACTACGTTGGAAAAAAATTATGGTAATGAAATTCGATCTAGAAAGTAAATGGCCCACTTAAATAAAATCTTTCCTTTTGGATACCTCTTAGTGGCAAGCTTTTTACATGGGAAGTTCTCTAGAAGAGATGTTGGTTCAGGCTTAACTAATGCCCTCTATGTAAATCCCAAGAGGAATGCTCTCTCCACCTGTTTATTTGTTGTAGCTATACTACTCAGATCGTAGCTATTATCATGAGGTATTTTAAGCTGAAATCAATTTGAGCTGGCCAAAGTCCTTCTAATTGTTTTTTATTATGGTAAAATTGCATTGATAAATAGTAATGATGAATTTATTGGTTATACTTTCAAAAACCTAAAGGAATTAAAAGATTAGGTATAAAATAATGTCTAATTCATTTTATACATTTCATGATTCTCTTATATGTATCAAATTTATTATTTATGTTGATTCCATTGAAGCTTGCTTGAAGTAAACATTCCCAAAAGCAACAATAATGGATCGAATCCATAAAATTGCTAATGTGTTCACTTTTTTTTTTATCATGTGAAGAGGAAAACAGTTATTAATTGTTACCATATTCAGTGCCCCATAACCTATGCTCAACCACCATTCACCCTATTTTTTAGTTACCTTGGAACCATTCTAGCATCGAGCATTATAAGAAACCACAATATCTGGCAAGCTGTAACTTAATGCAAGATAGTCGACTATAATTTCCAGCCAAGTCAAAATGAAAGCGAAAGGATTTCCCATCAAAGTGCAAAAGGAATTAAAAACTCACATTCCATTTGTCAAACAAGTGCTCAAATATGAAAGAAAGAGTCAATAATGAAGACAAAGTTGTCTTTGAATTTTCTAATGATAAGTTTCACTCACGTGATTGAATTATTACAAAAATCAATTAAAGACTTATTATTCACAATTCTCAAGCTTGCTTAAAACGTGAAACTCTTTTGTGAGTCCAGAGCTTTGAAAAGATCAAGAGGCTTATTGGGTAGAGGAAAGGATAGGAAATAGGAAGGCCAAGAGCAATGAATTCTTGTTATAAAATTAACCTTTCTCTTTAAGCAAAGCGGGGTTATTTTGGTCATTGTAAGCTATCTTGGTGATTAATGCAAACTATTATTAGCTAGTTGCTATTATACTCTTGCAAAATGCAGTTATGTTAACTATCCTCTCTTCCTTAGATTTATTGGTGCCTGTGGATATGAGAATAGAAATAGTGGAATATTTTCTTATTTTATGTTTATTCTCACTCATATTTTGGCCTGTTAACTCAAGTTCCATAATAGGGAGGTTCATTATAGTGGTGAACTTCCTAATTCCTTGAATCATTAACTATGTGTAGAATGTAGTTGTAAACTATTTTCTCTATTGTTTTATGTTTAACATGTTTTGTTTCCAACCTTATTGTGTGACAATGCATTATACTTTGAAATTTAACTACAATATATGGAATCTCTTGTTGAAGCACCGTCTACCCCACATGAAGCTCCAACCATTGATCAATATGAAACTTTAAATAATGTGATTGACATAATTGGGAGGCTAAATCTTGATTCAACCACATCTCAATCAACTAAGCAACCTGGGCCATCTCAAAAAGTTCCTCCAAAATGGCTGACAAAGATGCTTGAAATTCTTCATCCAGATGAGATTTGAATGACAAGAACAAGAAGCTCAACCAGACATAACGGAGGTGATGTAGATGATCTTGATTCACCTATTGATATGGATGTTTCCTACGATTGCGAACTAAATTTGTGCACATAGTTTGAGCCAACTTCCTTCAAATAATTTACTTCTCATGATGAATGGAAAGAAATAATGTGAAAATAATATTATGCTTTGACAAAGAATGGCACCTGGAAGTTGTCATTGATCCTCCATTGGAATCAAACCAATAGGTTTCAAGTGGGTCTTCAAGAACAAGTATAAAGCATATGGCTCACTTGAAAAGCATAAATCCAGGCTTGTGGCAAAAGGTTTTTCATAGAAATAAGGGTTTGATTATGAGGAGATTTTTCCCCTACAACCAAATGGAATACCATCTGGTCTCTCTTTTCCTTGGCAACTCATAATTGTTGGAAAGTCCAGCAAATGTATACAAAAACTACGTTCTTGAATGGAGATCTGAAAGACAATGTTTTTATGTCCCAAACAGAAGGATATGTTGTGAAGGGCCAAGAACAAAAAGTATTCATGATTGTAAAATCCTTGTATGGCCTCGAGCAAGCACTACAAGGTTGGTAGAAGAAGCTGATTGAGCATCTTTTTAGGCTCAATTTCAAACATTATAATCTTGATGATGCAACTTTTTTTGTCAAGAAAATTGGCAAAAAAGTTGTGTATCTTGTGGTGTATGTAGATGATCTCTTGATGATAGGAAAAACTCATAACTACATTGCATCCATAAAGAAACAACTGAGTAAAGGTTTTGAAATGATAGATTTGGGCTATGTTCACTACTCTCTTTGTTTTAAAGTAACCAAACATTCAAATTTTATACTCCTTTCTCATAAGAAGCACATTGGAGATCTATTGAACAAGTTTGACACGGCTAAGTGAAATCCTTTAGCTACTCAAATGGAACAAAATTTAAAGCTCACATCCATTGAAGGAAAATAATTTGAGGATGCAACAAAGTATAGACAACTCATAGGAAGTCTCAACTACTTGACCACTACCATAGCAAAAATTTCATTTGATGTTGGAATCCTCTTGAGGACTATGCAAAAGCCATGTGAGGGTCAATTTTTTATTGAAAAAAGGGTTTTAAAGTACCAGAAGGGAACTCAAGACTTTGGACTAAAGTATACACAGGTGGGTGACTTCACCATGATTCGATACTTTGATTCAAACTTTGATGGAGATATAGAAACCATAGTATCTACTTCAAGTTATGTTATGAGTCATGGATCGGGACTTGTCTCCTGGAGGTCACACAAACAATCAATTATAGTAGATTCCACAACTAAGACAGAATATGTGGGAGCAGTTGAAGCAACAAAGGAAATTTTATGGCTCATGAAAATTCTAGAATATTTGTAGGAGAAAGAAGTACATTCACCTCCTCTTTTGATTGACAACATTATGCAATAAAGTTGGCCAAGAACTAAAGTTTCCATGATCAAACAGATAACATCAATACAAAATATCATCTGATTCAACATCGTGTTGAGGCCAAAACAATCCACTTATGACATTTTTCCAAAAATGAGTAGATTGTAGACATCTTCACTAATGCGCTTGGAGGTGAAAAGTTTGAAAGATTCATAACACTGCCTGGACTCGTCAACATCCCTTTAGATTAATGGGGGGGATGTTTAAGAGACATTGCAAGATGAAACACAATAGTCTCCCTCTCCTTGTATATATGTATATTCTCTGATAATGAAAAACGTAATTTGATATTGATTTACAGATTTGGCCTGATAAGAAAAACACTTAGAATAATAATATTAGGTGAACGAGAGTAGTAAATATATGATTGAATGATAACAATCATAGATCTTGGACATTTGTTTGCCTTTCTATGGCATGTGAAGCATCATGCGCTCGCACAAGATGATTGAACAACTATAATCTAAACACAAGGGTAATGTGTAGCACATGGGATGAATGGATGAGGGTAGCATGCAAGCATGTAGAGAGGCACCCATTAGAATGATTTGAATCAACTAGGGTGGACATATAGGGATAACATATGAGCAAAGTGAGAAGAAAGGAGCACAAATGAATATTGAGATGAGTTGGGCTAAACTATCATTTGGGAAAAGTACGTAATATGAAACATTGACCCATTCAAAATGGAAGAATGGAAGATTCTTCAATTCGGAACGATTTCTGGTTAATATGACAAGAGATTTGGCTAAGGAAATAAAGATTTGACCAAGTACCATTTGGATTACAAGTGCAAACGTGAGATGAAGAGGTGGTGAAGTAGTTGGAGGGGTAATGCATAAGTTTAGATGGGTTTGGATAGTGTGTAATATCCCAATGTCTAGCATGATTGGGTGGGTCAGTACACGAGTCATGATACAGTTTTCTTACATGAAAAAGTGTAGGGAGATAAGTTCTTATTAGTCAGAGGCAAAGATGAGCATGCAAACACAAGAAAAAATAAATACACAATCTTCTACTTGAATAAGGAATCTATTCATTGGGTATTATCTTAGATACATCCACCGATATATGACTATTCTCTCTTCTTTCTTCACATTACAATGGCCCAACCATAGGTATATAAACACCAAACTTTTTAAATATGTAGTCATGCAAGCTCTAACTATCATTTCCTCATGCAAACTAAGAATCCACACTTCAACTACAAATTTTAAACTTTCCTTTAACTTAACTCAACATTTTTGTTTTTCTTGACTCAAATTTTCTACAAGATGATTTAACCTTCTAATTCTATCTCACTTGAATTCTAATATTAGACTCGAATTTCTTTCCTTAACTCAACTCTACTCTTTATGAATTGCATGCATATGTGAGTAATTATTATGTCTAAAATTTCTCCTTAATTACGAACATATGACTCAATCTTAACTTAATGGTGACTCAAATATGCATGCTAAGCTTCCAATAGAAAATTGACTCAAAAATAAATTTAGAATGCCATTTTTTCTTTTTGATTTCTTCCATATTATATACCCTTGAAACTACTTCATTTTTTAGTTGTGCTTTCTTGACGTAAGTTCCATATTTCTTCACTTGTTGCTACTGTAATTTTTCTTTGAACTATTTTATATTTGATCTAAAAAGAAATTTAGGCTTTCAGAGACTATCTTCTATAGCTTCCTCTTGAAATATTCATTCACTCATGGACTACTACCACAACTCTTCATCTTCAAACTATGAACTTTCCCATGATTTTTCCGTTTCATATTCCCAATCTTCTTTCTGCCACATTTCTTGATAGTAGAATTTGATCTCTTCTTAACTCAATTATTGAAATGCTATTTCAGTTCTTTCTTCTTCGTCTTCAAAAACATTGAGGCCCTTTCTTACATATTTTTCTTCATCTTCTCTTTTAACTATAACTGTAATTAGATTGTTGTCCTATCTACTTACACAGAAAAAATTAATGTTAAAAATGTCTTCATTATGCTCTGCAATGAGAGATTTCTCCACTTATTCTTTCTTCTATGCCTCTTCAATTGCATTAAGGTTATCTTCCACTGTTATGTTTGTTAGTACCTAAATCTACCCTAGGCTGAAGGAAGGAAAAATTCAGGGTAACCACAAACCACGCTTAGTCTGGTAGCTAGCCCTACTAGAACAGGAGAGGGCTCTCTCCGAGTCACGCTCAGTGAATAGATAAACGAAATGGTCTGAGATAACTTACAACGAAATATTGATCTTAGGCTAGTAAGTGAATATGCATACAAGAAGCAATTTTTATGAATGACTGAGTTTCTGGGATGGTATGGGACCAGCGGACAACAACGAGCAGAGAATCTAATACAAAGGTGTAGATTACTTTGTGAGGCAAGGTAGGATGAAAGTGTAGCAATTTAGTTTGAAATAACGCGGAATGGGGGAAGTGCTTAGGAGGGTGAAAAGGGCATAAGTACATGAATCCTTTTCAACAGAAGAAGAACATTGAACATGAAATTTTCCCACACGCAGAGCAATAAAATTGAATTCTACCTTATCTAACTTAGAAAATTTCACTGGAAATGAATATGAATTGAACTATGAAGCATTATGAAATACGTATGAAACATAAGAGACACATTTGCTGCATTCACAACGACATGAATCTCATGAAACCGAGCCGCTGCATTTCATTAATTCTCTGTCAAAATATACAATGAAGAAACAGAGTTTCTGTCCCACAGTCTCCCAGAAGTTACCACCCAACCAACCCTTTGCAAATAGTTTTCATACAATATATAGAATTTTCCATGAAGAAATAGAATTCCCATGGATTGGGGAGTTACTCGAATCATTACAAAATGGAAGTGGAAAGCCAACCATTAGCTATAGGTGCAGTGTTACAAACATGACAAATGGCTTGGGTGACTGTTTGCCTTCCTTTGCCACTTGGATAGAAACCAATCTGGAGTGAAAATACTTTAAATGACGCCTTAGGTGCCAAAAAACTGAAATGTAGATGAGCGGGCCCACTTGGAGTAGTGAATCAAAATTTTGTGAAAAGGAGGTAAAATTGGGCTTTTTTCCTGTATGTGCCGCGCCATTTTTTGTGTGCACTGCGCCACTTTGAAGCCTCTTTTGAGGCACTTGCAAGAGTCCAAAATGTGCCCAAGTGTTCTTGTTGGAAAGCCTATCCTATCTGTTTTCTAACCCAAGTGGAATTTCTAAATTTGGTTCTCATTTTCCCCTCCAAATATTCATTCTCCCAAGACTACTCCCTATGTGTCAAAATAGGGGTAGAGAGGTCATTTTTTGGGTGTTTTTGACCTCCTGGAGACTCAGATCTTGCCCAAATTTCTTGTCCAAGCACCAGTAGTCATGATTTTTCATGTTGAATCCAAAAATGAAAACAACTCTTCATTTGGAGCTCCCAATTTTTAGCGTCGCTCCACTGCAGGGAGAAAAAACCTGTGTTTTGACCAAAAATTTGTCACGTGACCAAAATTTTCCCAAATTTCTTGAAATTTGGGCTGGAGGTCCTCTATGAAGTTTTATGTTGTGCCAAAGAAGCTTTAGCCAAGATTCGAAGATAATCTTGCTCTTTTGCCTCTTTTGTTGCTTTGCTCAATTTTGCCTTCAAGCTCTTTATCCGAGCCATTGCACTCATGTTTCGTTCCCTGTAATGGAAAGCCATATGTCTCAGTAAGGCATGGTCCTTGTCGGCCTTGTCCTGTAGCCTCTCCAAGTTCATGTTAACTCTCTCTAGATTGGCCTCCTGATCCTCATTGATCTCTTGCTCCAACGACGTGAGCTCAACTCTTCTTCTTTGTGCAGCTTGGCGATGCTCACGAATGTTTTGTAGCTCCATGATCGCCCACTAATCCTCCAGCTATTTGTTCCTCTGCTCCAGGTATTTCATGTTCCACTTAGCCCTCTCTGAATCAAGGGATAAGGCCTCAATCATTGATTGTTGCTCCTGGATGATCTCTCTAAGCTCTGCATTTGTCGGTTCTGTATTTGTCTCATCATCATGAAGGAGAACGAATTATGTCTCTCGTTCACCTGATGGCTCACCTAAAGGCCCCTCATCATGCATTGGCTCCTTACCTCTGTCTTGTTCCTGTGTCGTCGTTGTAGGAAGCGAGGCCCCTTCCACCCTGGGTGGAGATAACACTCACTTTGCCGCTGCAAACAAATTTCTACTCCCTCTCTGATAGGTGATGAATACTGGCATAGTAGCAGTCTCATACGCTCATATTGATGAGAAGGACCACCTATCTCATGCTCTACCTCTGAAACTACCTGTGGAGTGCTGAAGAAGTCACGAGAGATGAAGTCCTCCCAAGCAATGCCCTGCAATCCCAACTGATGATCCACCAAAATCCGGATAAGAGCAAAGTGATAAACACTGTTAAGCTGCTACTGCGGGGTCTTATGCTGCATGAAATTGTTCATCCTCTCTATGTTCCTGCAAATGAAAAATGGGAGGTTCATCATCCACACCTTGGTAAAGTGCATGAACAACCTGATGTGATAGGCATATAGGCGAGAGAATCTCCCCTCACAACTGAAGTACTTCATGATCAACCTCATGAGTGGAGCATACTCATCTTTCAAATATCTGAATGGGAAGACTCTTGTGAGATGCCTCAAACAACTGGCCTTAATGTAAGGCTCATAGTATTGCCTATCCACCTTCTTCTTCTTATGGTGTTGTTCTCCAACATTTGGTATGCTTGTTTCCACTAAGATAGTTTCAGGTGTCAACGTGAAGATGACCCCGGACAAGATAGACTGACCTCCATGCAGGTGAAGCACAAAAGGACGGGCCAACTCATGATGAACTCTAATGTTAGCCACCCTTTGACAAAATTCAAAACATGCTAGGTGCTAGAAACATGACATAGCAAGAGGGCATGCCTGCAATTCAGTGAGGGTGTTTGGCTCATCCCTAACATGTTTGCCACTCTTGCGATGTCTCCTGGGAGCCTGTTCTCCTGAAGCTGTATCATTGTGAGTTTCCACCTCATACTCTGATGAACCCTCAGATGCCATGACTGTTGTTTATGTACTGTACTTAGGTTTCTCTTTCATGATGATGTGAAGCTAGGAGTTTTTTTTTGTGATATCTTCCACCAAGGGGAACAATGAAACAAAGGGGGTATTAGGAGGGGAGTAATGTGATGGGAATAGGGGTTATGGGGAGAATTTTGTTTAGGGATATGTAAGGGGTTTGGGGTATTTAATAGGGTAGGGTTTTGGAATTTGACAAGGTAGGGTTTGGGGTCTGTATTGACCAAATAGTGGAGCGGTTAAGGAGTATGAGTTTGGTAGTATTTTAGGGTAGTGGGAATAGGAAACAATAACATGGGGGGATGATAAGAAAGGAAAATGGAACCTTAGCATCAACACCACACTTATATAACCCTAGCAATAATGAATTTTTGGCATTTTTTTATGGTTGGTTTTATGAAATTTGTTGCATTCAATCATGGGCATAAACTACCATATCACTCATATAATTTGATGAACAAGTGATGTTACAGAGCCTACCTGCCGATTTGATGGGCTTCACAAAAATTTTGAGGAAGTTTGGCAGTGTTTTGGCGCTTCCTTTGTGTGCGCCGCGTGCAAAACCCAGTGCGTCGTGCCCTGGGTGTGCGTCGCGCCCATTGGAAAATTGTACTGCAGGCTGGCTCTGTGTGCGCTGCACCCTCTGTGTGCATCGCACCCCTGTCTATATGCGCCACACCCTGTAAACCGCCTCCAACATTGCTCCAAACACCACGATGCACACTCAAACAATTTGCAATGTCTCCCTACGCACTTGACTTGCACAATGACTTTGATTTTGGTGGGAACTCGTATATAAAGTCTTAGAAGTAATGGGTTAAATTTTTCTTTTTCAAAAACCCATTTTTCTAATGTTATGTGTTGACACTTTTTCACTCACTTAAAACCACCCTGATTTTCACTTTTTCTCTGAAATTTTAGCTCAAATGATGAAATTTTCAGCACTCTTTGCAGGGATTGCATGACAGGGAATTTGGCCACGGAAACCATGACTGCACCTAGAGAAATCAATTGTGGATCTCTTTGAAAATTTTATCACCAATGACACTTTGACTTTTCTTCAAAACAGAGTTTTGAAGAACAGTCGAAGTTTATCAATATGATGATGAAACTCTGTGAATCATTATTTTGTAATGGCCTCTCTCTAGCCTGCATGGCTTTACTGGACATATTTAAAGACCAAAATGATAAATCCCTAGACCTAATGATCAAAAATGACCTTTGTCTATTAAAGCACCAGACCCTGACTCTCATGGACTTTGGTGATCATTGACAAAAGACCAAAGACAGCATGAGCCAGACATGAGGGGAAATGACTAGCATGACCTTTTTTGTCATATTATGGCATGTCCCTAGCTGAATGCAGCTGAGTGAATGGAGAGGGACACTTAAAAATGAAATGCATAAAGAGTTTTGATTTCTGACAGAGGACTGACTAGACAGACTCTAACAATGTTGTTAGTGGATATTCTCATAAAAAATTCATGAATCACTTTATGCTCTTCTTAATCATCAATTGTGGCTAGATTGTGCACTACTTCATGATAAATTCCAACTATTTGTTCATAACCGGCTACTACAGTGGTAGATACAACCTGCAATTATTCATCAAACATGGCCCTTCCCATATTTCCACAATCAGTCCTTGTTTCAAAAAAGAGACCACAAAATTCATCAACATAATTTTCATGCACTATGTGGTGAGGTATATGAGCATGCATTTGCTCATTAACAATTTCAACTTCACTAAATTCATCATTTGTTGCTAGATTCATGAAAAATTCACTTTCAACTCTATAAACCATTCATATGAAAAACTATGTTTTTATTCTCAAACTTAAATTCCTCAAACTTTGATGCAAATAGGTAATAATCAACTACAATAATACCAACTAGAACACACATGTTATTCACTTAGAGTGACCTAGACGAAGTGGCATGGCTTGGGGTGCAATCTACTCTCGAATCTGATACGTCAGAACTCGGCGTTTTCCAATTGATGATGGAGTAAAGAGAAAGCTAGAGATAAAGTGGCTTTGGGTGACTTAGTCTTGGCATTGATGTGTCATGTACAACAACAGATAGGGGGTGTAAAGGCTAAAAGAGTATTCCAAAACTATAAGTTTATCCAACAATAAAATAATCACACTTACGCTTTGAAAATCATTTGATCGACGAAAACTGCACATCACCACGATAAAACTGAGTGGTTAAGTATAGTCCACATATGGCTCTGGTTCACTGACACAATATTATGGAGAAGCGTGGTCCGTGGATGCTTTATAGCCGTGGGAAAATGGCAATATCTTGTGCTTGGCATTGATTGATATATCGGTACGCATGAACATAACAACGGGCATCAGCCGGCAAAGGAACTTTATGCTAAATTGTAGTCGACTCCCCTGCCTTCTGAATTTATATTTCTTTTCCAAATCATAGAAAACCAATATCCCATACCAATTATCTTTCTGAAACTCTCGGCGAATCTAGTAGGCTTGGAACATGAGAAAATGTTATCATATTCCTTCCATTTATTTATACTTCCAGCTGATCTGTTACATATCGCACATCTGATTCTTTAGTCCATTCCTTGCCACAAAGAATTGAGTGCCTATATAAACCATCTTGATTGCCCTCCCCATTGCACTCTGTTGGGGATTTTTCTGTCAAAATCCCAAAAACAAAATCACAGAACACAGAGACAATGCTCTGTTTCAAACACAGGATCTTTAACACAGCGGAAACATTAAAAAAAAATTATTTGCAACAGACAGTTTTCATACACCACAGATTTGTATTCATTAATAAAAAAAACTGTTGTTACAAAAGAGTCTTCCTCTCTCTCAGAGGGATTCACCAAGAACATTTAACAAAAAATTACTCAGTCTTCTCCTGAGATTTTACACTACTGTGTGTAAAAATCTCTTCTACATTCACTGCTGTAAAGACATACTTCAACTACAGAAAAATTACTTTCACTGCTGTGTGGAAATTATACAGATTTTCTTCACGCTGCTGCATGGGTTACAATACATCGCACTGTTGTGCCTCACTCTTCAAATTCATTACTTCGCACTGCTGTGCATTACAATTCCTCTTCTCTCTCTCGTTAACATAACAAAAAAAACATTACATATATATGACAACCCAAGAAGAAATTACTTCACGTCTTCAGTGGCCATGCTTCCATAAAAGACATAATAAATATTAAATGCATTTACCAACTATTACTTGAGCCCATACCTCCGCTGAAACAAAATTAAAAACTTCACCAAAACTTACCAAACCACAGTAAATTGCATTTACTGTTTTACTGACACTTACTGGCGGTAAAGTAAAAACTTTTACTTCACGTAAAATTTCATTTAATGTTGGCCCATACTTCACCCTTTGACTTTAATTAGATCGCATCGCAAAATCCCATTTGGTCAGAACACAAAATTTGAGCACTCACTCATTAGTGCGATCTGCGATATGCAATCGGATCGCATCATCGCAATCGGGGAAATCAAGTGAACAAAGCGGAGGGTGACAAGGTGAGTTTCGATTTGCGATATGCGATGGATCGCATCGCAAATAAAAGCTGCAGTTGAAATTATATTTCAACACTCCCCTTTAATTTCAACTATTGGGTATTCAATCATACCCAGACATTTCCTCAAAAATTCAAAATTCTTCTGATCCAGTGGCTTGGTCAGAATATCTGCAACCTGTTCTTGAGTGCTGCAATGCTGTAAAACGATTTCTCCATTGTTCACCAATTCTCTGATGTAATGGAACCTTGTATCAATGTGTTTCATTTGCTTGTGAAACACAGAATTCTTGGACAACGCAATAGCTGAGTTATTGTCACAAAAAATAACTGTTGCTTTTGCCTGCTCTTGGCCTAAGCTCCTCAACATTCTTCTCATCCAAACTGCTTGACATGTTGCTGCTGTAGCTGCCACATACTCTGCTTCTGCTGTAGATAAGGCCACAATTGGCTGTTTCTTGGAAGCCCATGAAATGGCTCCTGAACCCATGTGAAAGACATAACCGGATGTGCTTTTCCGATCATCCACACTTCCAGCCCAATCACTATCAGTGTAGCCAACTAAATCTGAATTTTCTGAAAGAGTATATAAAATGCCAAATCTTTTTGTACCTTTGACATACCTCAGAATTCTTTTTGCTGCCTGCCAATGTGCCTCCTTTCGCCTCTCCATGAATCTAGAAATTAAACTAACAGCATGCATTATATCCAGCCTAGTTGCAGTTAAATACATAAGGCTGCCAATTATGCTCTTGTACAAGCTAGGATCAAAATCCTTGCTGCTGTCCTCTTTGCTGAGTTTTAATCCCATTACCGTGGGAGTGATTGCTGCTTTGCACTCTTGCATATTAAACCTGCTCAACACTTGATTTACATATCTAGCTTGTGAGATAAAAATCCCATTTTCATTTTGATCTACTTCTATTCCCAAGAAGTATCTCAGCAAACCCATGTCAGTCATCTCAAATTCTTCTTTCATGACTGATTTGAAGTTTTCAATGAGGTAGTCATCATTACCTGTAAAAATAACATCATCAACATACAAGACAACAATTAAAATATTGCCATCCTTTTCTTTGATGTAGACTGTGGGTTCTCCTTCACATTTGTCAAGTTCATTTTCCAGTAGATAGGAATCTATCCTACTGTACCATGCTCTTGGCGCTTGCTTCAGCCCATAAAGAGCTTTCTTCAATCTACACACTTTGTGCTCTTGGCCTTTCTTCTCATAGCCTAGAGGTTGCTCAATATAAACCTCCTCCTTTAACACTCCATTTAGGAATGCCGACTTCACATCCATTTGGTAGACTTTCCATTTGTTTTCTGCTGCTATGGACAGCACTGCTCTCACGGTTTCCATTCTTGCAACCAGTGCGAAAGTTTCCTCATAATCTCTCCCATATTGTTGCTTGTATCCCTTGAAAACGAGCCTTGCCTTGTGTCTTTCAATTTTTCCTTTAGAATTGCACTTGGTCTTATAGACCCATTTGACTCCAATGACTTCTTTACCTTTTGGGAGCTCAACCAAATCCCATGTCTTGTTTCTTTCTATGGCTTTCATCTCCTCATCCATAGCTGTTATAGACATTTTTGTGCCTAACAGCATGGAGCATGAAATGTCAATAATCTGATGGATCCAAAGTCCCTAAACATGTTGTTCTTACCCTTAGAGGAACAAGGTCTGCAAACCACAGCACTGAAAATCAGTTCTCCACCTGAAAACACTCAGAAACAGGCTATTTCTGGATCATGTCAGCTGCTCCACTGAGCATCTGCACTAAATGTCAACTGTTCCTCTTTGTACCTGCGCTGAAGGTCAAAATTAATGAAGGCTACCTGCGCTGGGCGAGATTGGCCAAGTGGCACAGTCATTCTGCAAGGTGTCAACTGCCCAGGAAGCTTCCAAACTGACACTTGGGTCAAGGAATTCGCCTAGTGATGAGTAAGAGGGTCTTGATCTCCAAGTGGAAGCAAGAATCTCCAAGTGGACTCAAGAACTAAAGATTAACTAAAGTAGGAGAGGACACTAGTCAGCTTTATGCCAGTCTCAAGATGACTCCTCCTTTCTCCAAAACCCTATATATAGATCTCTCTCATGAGGTCTAGGGAGGCTGGAATTTTGTGCAAGTAAGGAAGTGCTGTTGGTTTGAGTATAGAGCTATTGGGTGTTTTTCTTGAAGAAGGTGAAGAGGAGATTTCTTTCAGCTGAGAGGTGTTGCTGGATTGGGCCTATTATGGTTGTAACTCTCTCAGAACTTTACTTCTCTTATCAATAAAGTATTTGAGGTTCTTCTATATGCATGTTTCTTGATGATGAATTGATGCTTGTATATTTGGTTTATGCTAATCCTTAAATCGATTATGGATGCATGCTTCTTGTAGTTTCCTTTTCTTGTGCTTTTATAGGATCTGTGTGCAGCTGGGCCGGTGAAAGAGCAAGGAGCTAGGAGCAAGCAGCAAGGAGTGAAGACTGGATCGACTATTAGCGCAAGATAACGGTTAGTAGATCATCCTTTTCTTCCCTCTCTCATCTCATAAAGAAGAAACTTTGAATAGCTTCGCATTCAGTTGTTGCTGAAGTACTATCACCTTCAAAGTGGGATAGGGGCATTCTGCATTAGATACTTTTCCCAACAACAAATTGGTGACTCCGCTGGGGAACGTATCTTGTTGGTTGGTTGTGTTTCTTGCTATTCATTTCATAAACAAAGGGAGTACCGAATCGAACTGTATTTGGATCCATCAAATACAAAGTAGAGGGCAGCTACTCTAGCTCAGTTTATGAGCAAGTTTATGATTTGAAGAGCTGATCCACAAGGACTCTAATAAGCTCTTAGTGATAGAATTTCATCCTCCTTTACATCCTTTAGTGTGTCCTTGACTGATAGCTTCTGATTTGAGCAAAAAATGTGAATTTTTGAGCAATCTGTGACCCGGAAACCAAGACGGACGAAAGTCTCGTTCTTCAGTGCAGGTTGTACAAAGGCTGTCTGCATTTCAGTGCAGTTCCCGAAGGGGCTACCTACGCTGAAGGTCAAACAAGCAGTGTTCCACCTGCACTGGACCAGTCTTGGCTTGAGCTACTGGGGTTTCCTGCTGTGTCTTGCCTTGTTTTCACTATTGTTTTTGCTGTTTGTTGCCAGTCAGTGGGCCTATCTGAAACCAACTTCCTTTGTCATTATTCTGCCTCAGTTGTATAAAGAAATTGTGTTTGTTCTTTTGTATTTCTTGTGTCATTTACAGTTTCCCATAACGAAAGTGAACCAGTCTTGCTGTGGCCTCTTAGATCTAGACCTGTGATTAAGTGTCGTTTTGATCTTAGGAGTTAGTTTGTTTGCTGTTCATAGCTGATTGAGCTTCTCGCTTTCGTCATATGGTTTGAATTTATATATTTCTAGTGTCGAAACAAGTAAATCTTAAAGGAGTCTTTCGATTTTGGACAAACTTGTTTGCTTTCGCTTGAAATTGAATTCAAAATTATACAACAGCTTTCTTTTTGTATTGCACAAACATTAAGGAAGAGAAAAGAAATACTTGCATTTTTTCATTTTGCATTAAGTTTGTATGTTGATTTAGGGAAAAAGTGCATTAGCGAGTGCTCTTTGATCTGTGTGAAAAGGATTTTATCTCTCTTTTCCCTCAGTAGTTAAGATTTTCATAAGTCGAAAAGATTGGAAAAGCTTGCTTCTCATCTTAGACTACATTTAGGAATTTGTATCAATACATCTCGTGGTGAACCTTGAAAGGCAAACTTTAAAAAGATCAACTTAAAATATATTGAATGAACCTAACAACACTTTGAAACATAACGCAAACATCTAGAGGTCTAAGCTAGAGACGTGTTCCGGCGTCGTTAAACATAGTGACTGTCGATCTCGACGAAGGTGGGTGATTCCTCTTGAGAGTCGGTGGCACTAATACGAACTTGTACTCCCACGTACCATCGTGTATATATTGGGAGCCCCCTATAGGATCAAAGCCTTTATCCATAGGAAACCGTGTCTGCCGCCCTACTGATCGCAATGCAGTGAACACAGCATTCACGAAGATCGACCACTCGTACCGTAAAACGTATTCTGTGGTTTTGCGAAAGGTTTGGCACGCCCTCTGCCTAGATCTCCAGAGCAGTTTCTTTTGGCCTTTTTCAAACTCTATAACTGAAAAAGTCCAACCGAGCATTTGTCACTTCGGGCTCATTAATACATCGAAGGAGACTAGAGTCATCTTTAGCTTTTTCTCGACTCTTAAAAAGTGAAAAAGAAAGTTGTGTCTAAAAGCGTCTAATAAAATTCATTCAATTCGGAAACACAAATTTCCCCTTTTAATATTTTGGTTGATCGAGTAATCCGTAATCGTGGAAGAAAATCAATTGAAAACCCATCGTTCGCGGAGGCTTGCGAGTCAACCGTCTTTGTCCCCGGAATCGAAAACAGTACGGGCAAAGCGAACTCGTTTAACCGGTTCAAAATCTCCTTTGAAAGTTAGAACAAGTGTTCCTACTACATCCGAGGTTCCGGTTACTCCTAACATTTCTGGAAACCCTGGCTCTATAGAAGAAGTTCAACAGCCACAGAAGGACAGTAATACTGATCCTAGTCTGGGGGCAAACACTTGTGTAACTGAATCAGTTCCATCTGTAACCGGTTCAGAGAGTTTTTCCCCTCAAACAACTGTCGCTGTCGAAGCAACCACTTCTTCAGCACCAGAAATATTTTACGGACCTGACGGTTTTCCTCTTCCACCGAGTCTGATTGCGATAGATGAAATTGCAGAGGATCCGTAAGCAAGTACTCCAACTCATTTTGGAGTCGGGGTCACTCTATTTCCTTCATCAGAAGTTAATTCACCACAAGTGGAAGTTCCTGTAGAATAGCTAGGCAATCTATTGGATAGACTTAAAATGTCTGAACAACCGTCATCATCTAGGACTGTGTCAAATGACACAGCGACAGCAGAAGCTCCTGCCGTCACTCCGACGATGTTTGCCGGCATACCAGCTGTCCCAACTAGTTCTCAACAGCTAGAAGGAGTCCACCAAGGGACTATTTTGACACTGTGGTCTGTTCCAGTTTGTTCATCCGGAGTAATACCCGGCAATTCTTATGTTGAGACTCAATAGATTGATCCTCATGGAGGTCAATCTGGGCCATCAATCCCTTTTAATTTTGGATTGCTACCGTATGGGGGGCAATATGCCCTTTCATTACCCCCTCCGGGAGGGTATCCATACGTGAGTTCACAACAATGTTCAGGTTATACTGGAATTGCATCAAGTAGTTGGGTACCCATGCTACCTCAACAACCAAGGATTGTATATTCTATGCAACAGTGTGTACCTGTGACGAACATCCCAACCACACCGGCTATTGTAACCGTGTCGCAAGTTCAAGCGATACCTGTTACATGTCAACCTCAGATTTCTCAGGTTTTAATGCAACAGTCGCTTGACCATGGGTCACAACCATTATCGCCAACTGGTGGGTCGACACAAGTACAAACGGGTACAATTACCCCACACCTTGGTCCAATGGTTAGCATGGCGCAGCAGAACATGGCGTCACAACCATGGCTTGTACAATACCAACAACCGCAGTTCCAACAAGTATACCAAGGTTCTGAGCAACAGATCTTTGCGAATAGTGGACAACCGTATATCCAAAACGGTCAAAACCAACCGCTTTACAGTGGTCAAGTCCACCAACCGTATTAGTCATACCAACATCAATTACATTATGCTGGTATGCAAAGACCCACTGCTCAAGCGATTCCATCGTACCCTGGTTACGCTTCGCCTAACCTGAATCAACAGTTACCGTTCGTGGCGACTTTAGAGTTACCTGATTTACATCGGTTAACGAACGATCCGATTACTTATGCCCCTTGGTGGCCAACGATTCCTCATAAACTTCCATCTGACATTCCTAAATTCAATGGAAATCCGGGTGAAGACCCATCGAATCACGTGATGACCTTTCATCTGTGGTGTTCGTCGAACACCCTTAACGACGATTCGATAAGACTTTGCCTTTTTCAGAGGACATTGACAGGTCCAGCAGCTAAATGGTATATTGAATTTCCAAGAGCCTCTTTCGACAACTTTAGTTCCCTAGCCACGACCTTCTTAACCCACTTTCAGTTACCGATAAGGTATGAAACGGGAACAGAAATATTAACCAACTTCAAACAGACAACTGCTACCCATATATCTGATCATATACATGAGTGGCGTCGTCGTCGTAGGATGGTGAAAACATATGTTCCCGATCAGCTATTAGCTGAATGGTTTATAAAGTCGTTACTTCCGGCTATTACGGAAGATGTGGCCAAGGGGGGAGTCGTAACAGAGGAGCAAGTTATTGCTCGTGCAAAGTATTTGGACTTGGTGTATACACAGTCCGGCACACTCTATGACAAAATACCTGACGCCCCTAGACTGGAATTTTCAATTCCTCCCCCTCCTAAATCAAATAGTGACTCTCATGCCGGTGATGGTGTGATTGGCACCGCAAACACGAAATCGATAAAGGCTTCCGCAAAGAAAGCCCGTAAGAATTCGGATCAAAATGCAAAAGGAGAAATTCTTGCTTCGGAAGTAAATTCCGTATCGAAAGATAAAGGCAAAGAAACCAATCAACCAGGAAGCAAGAAGAAAAAACAAAACAAGGGGAAGAAGAAAAAACAAGGTGAATCATCACCTAAGGAGAATTCTTCAAACCCTCTTGGGAAAGGGAAACAAATTTATCCATGTCAGATATGTGATGATGAGGATCATTACACAAGGAATTGCCCATTCAAAGCTGAGTTAAAGAGGTTCTTTAAAAGTTCCCAAACATCAGCTGTGTTAACTGATCCTTTTCCTAACCCAGGTCAAAATCTGGTTGATGGTGGAAATGCTTCCCCGTCAAAAGTACTTATGTTGTCGGTTTCGAAACAGCAGAATGATGCTTTGATTTCGACAAGGAACAAATATTATGGGAATCCTCAGGTGTTGGACGAAAAAGGTAAAGATCAACCAAGTAGTTCGACAACAACTTCGACAGAAGTTGTACCACCAATCATACCTGAATTAACAATAAAACCGCCAAAGGGTGTAGTACACAAGTCGACATTTAATCCTCGCGCCAGAGCGGCGCAACATTATAACATAGTGGAAGATTTGGCCCAATCGCCATCCGCTATGTCGACTCTTGAAGTGCTACAAAATTGTCCAACCCAAAGGCAGGCGTTGTTATCAGCAATTGGTGGAGTAGATCCTAAGGATTCAAATCTGGTATCCTTTGATCACAAGGGATATGATCCTCAGTTACCGGCTCAACTAGCTTTCCTTATTCAAGTGAAAGCCCTCAACAAAACTGTTCACAGAACGATAATTGATGAGGGGGCATCGACATGTATTATGTCGATGAGCTGCTGGAAAACTTTAGGATCTCCAACCTTGTCTCGATCATCGACGACATTAAAGGCTTTCAATGGAAGGACTTATACCCCTTACGATATCCTTAATAACTTGAAAGTTGAACTAGGAGGAAAGACAGTAGAAATTGATGTTGAAGTCATTGATGGAAATCTTGATTATAACATCCTACTGGGAAGACCATGGATTTATGCCATGGCAGCTGTCGTGTCGACTTATTTTAGGAAGATCGCATTCCCGTTTGAAGGAGGGATTACGATCGTCGACCAACAGAATTTCCTCCCAAATGGTTCACAAGTTACAGGAAGCATTCCCATGATCCATGAAAGTAACCATTCAATTCAAGATATCGGAGTAGGATTATTGAAAGACCCCATATTGATGGGAACTTTCGCGCTACCACCTCCTGTTTATTTAGGAAATATACCGTTTGTAGCAACCTACAACATGATATCTTCCACGAAGGTCAACATGTGTCATGCAATGGTATTGTCCCCAAGCCCTTTGGAAATATTGTAGCAATCAATGTTTCAGGCATGGTAGGCGAGCCCAAATCAACGCTCGTCAAGCATTTGGGTAGATAGGTCTAGAGAATATGGAACCCCACTAGATCCTTGGTCGAAAATACATGGGACTGACGAAGGAATCTTACAATCAATGATGATTGAGGGGGCGCCATGGAATGATCACCACCATCGTTCCCTTCTTCTGGAATATGGAGATGATACTCAAAGTGACCTTTATCACCCTTCAGTATTTGAATTGCTAACAAATACTGTAAATACGATGGATTCCGAGCGAAACCTATCCAATATTGAAGAGACTATAGCCATAAATATCTCGACCAAAACAGATGTTGTAGAGAATATTTATGTCGGTAAAGGTTGTTCCCCTTCAGAACTGGAAATATATAACGCTCTTTTTCGCGAATTTAGAGATGTCTTTGCTTGGTCATATGATGAAATGCCAGGCATCGACTCGAGTATAGTTGAACATGAAATTAAAATGTATCCCGATGTCAAACCAGTAAGACAACGACTTCGGAAAGTGCACCCGAAGAAAGCCGCTGCCATTAAGGTAGAAGTTGAAAAACTTCTCCATGCTGGATTCATCTACCCGGTTACTCTAACCGATTGGGTATCGAATATTGTCCCTGTTATGAAGAAGCAAGGGACGATTAGAGTGTGTGTCGATTATAGGGATGTAAACCATGCTTGTCCAAAGGACAACTACCCTACACCCTTCATCGACCAGATAATTGATGAATGCGCCGGATGTGAAATCTTTTCATTTATGGATGGATTCTCCGGGTATAATCAAATAAATATCCGCCCATAGGACCAGTCAAAGACTGCATTTATTTGTCCGTGGGGCACATTCGCTTATCAAAAATTACCCTTTGGTTTAAAGAACGCAGGGGCGACGTTTCAGAGGACGATGAATTATGCCTTCCATGACATTAAGAACATTGTTCAACCTTATCTCGACGATCTTCCGGCTCATTCGCGAAAGCAGACTGATCATCTGCAGCATTTAAGAGCGATATTTCTACGTTGCCAACACTACAAGATAAGACTCAACCCACACAAATGTGTGTTTTGCGTCGGTTCTGGTCGTTTACTTGGCTTTGTAGTCTCTAAAGATGGGATTCGTCTCGACCCCTGTAAGGTTCAGGCAATCATTAATTTGCCTCCACCTTCAAATTTTCTTCAGATTCAGAAACTCCAAGGGAAAGCAAACGTTCTGAGGAGGTTCATTCCAAATTACGCAGAACTTGCTAAAGGTTATACTCGTCTTTTGAAAAAGGATGTACCTTTTGTCTGGGACCAGGTGGCGCAAGATTCCTTTGATGCTCTGAAAGAATGTCTAGTAAAAGCATCATTAATGTACGCCCCAGACTATCAAAGAGATTTTAACCTGTATCTGGCTACGACGGATACAACCATTGCAATGGTATTAGTTCAAGAAGTCGATGGAATTGAACACCCTATCTATTATTTAAGTAAAAACTTAAACGATACAGAAATTAAATATTCTTATGTGGAAAAACTAGCGCTTGCAGCTGTTCAAGCGATTCAAAGGTTTCAACATTATGTCCTCTTTCGGAAAACTACCGTCTTGTCAGATTGCAACCCCATGACTTATATACTGTCGCGACAGTTGCTGGGGGGAAAATATTCAAAATGGATAGCGATCCTTCAAGAGTTTGATCTGGAATTTGTAAAATCCAAATCAAAGAAAGCTCTAGTTTTCGCAGAATTATTATGTGATTTCCCATCGTCGTCCAACGATGAAACATCAGAAGAGTCAATCGTGGGCGAAAGTTTGTTTCTCATATCGGCAAGCGATGAGTGGTATGGAGATATCATAGTTTATCTCCAAACACAAAAATTCAAGTCTAATACCTCTCGCTCCGAACAAAAACGTATACGATACCAAGCAAAAGACTACATGATCATCGGTGATATGCTTTACCGTCGTGGTGTCGATACATTTGTAAGGAGGTGCCTTACACATGAGGAGGCCGAAAAAGCCCTGAATGATTGTCATTCGGGTGCGTGTGGGGGGCATCAGTCTGGATATGCAACAGCACAAAGAATCTTACGAGCAGGATACTTCTGGCCAACCATGTTCAAAGATTGCATAACAGCAGTCAGAAGTTGTCATGCTTGTCAAATCTTTGATAGCAAAACCAGACGACCACCCGCACCCTTGCAGCCTATAGTTGCTGTTGGGCCCTTCGCCAAGTGGGGCATCGATTTCATGCAATGTAACCCCACCTCGACCGGGGGGTATGGGTATATAATAGTCGTTGTTGACTACTTTACCAAATGGGCCGAGGCGATGCCTACATTGGATAACACTGGTGAAACAATTGCCCTTTTCTTTTTCAATCATGTAGTCGCCAGGTTCAGCGTACCACAAGCTATAGTTACAGATCATGGATCGCATTTTCGCAATCACATGATGGTCGAGTTCGCTGCCAAGCTAGGGCTATCTCACGACAACTCTACCCCATATTATCCGCAAGCCAACGGACAAGTTGAAGCAATCAACAAGGTCCTGAAGCATATGTTGCAAAGGATGATCGGGGTTCATAAAAGAAGATGGTACCTAATCATGTACTCAGCTTTGTGGGCTTACTGGACCTTCGTAAAGAACGCAACCGGGTTCATGCCTTTTCAATTGGTGTATGGCCTGGAAGCAGTCTTGCAAATCGAGTGCGAAATTTCGTCGCTTAAACTCGCGATCGACCTCCTCCCGCAACTTCAGAGGAAGAGGCTCGTTTCTTGGAATTAATCCAGTTGGATGAAACCTGTCGTGATGCCGCTTTGGCTAACGAGGCCCATAAGAAACGAGTCAAGGCTCAGTTCGACAAAAATGTCAAACCCCGTGTCTTCTCAGAAGGTGATTTGGTCTTGCTTTGTGATCAGGAGTCCGATAAATTGGGAGAAGGTAAATTCAAGTCCTTATGGATGGGCCCCTATATTGTCAAAAGGGTGTTAGCAAAAGGAGCCTACGAGTTAATGGATTACGATGGAATTCCACTGGCGCAGCCCCGCAACGGGTTGTACCTCAAGCGTTACTATGCTTAAATAGTAACCTGCATGCTTTTGTTGTATTTTGTTTTCGCTAAAGTATTTGTTCTGGTCGAGTGATCCACCTTTTTCATTTGTGGCAGATGTCGAACCTTATGGAGACATGTGTTGGATATGCCGACGGAGCGAGTCGTAGTTCGCGGAACCTGTCTTCCGCAGCCTGGGCCATTTTTGATCCAAGCGGCGAGTTAGTAAGTTTCAGAGGTGTATGTATTGGGCAATCAACGAATAACATCGCTGAGTATAGCGCGTTGATAGAACTACTCTCTGATGCCATCAAACGTAGCATACGCCGACTAATTGTCAGGCTAGACACACAGCTCGTAATACTACAACTCAATGGTATATATTCTGTTCGCAATCCAGCTATTTATCGCATGTTCCTAAGGGTTAAGATCTTGGAAAGGCGATTTGATTCAATTCAATATCAACATATTTCAAGAAATTTAAACACATTAACAGACTCATAAGCAAACTATGTGTTAGATAGACATTTGCAACATTTATAAAAAGGACATATCATCAAAGATTGTACATATGGATCACGTAAATCAACCAGAATAAAATCCGAAAATCAAAATATATAAGCTGTTTATATAAGTTCATACATAATGTTCTGTAACCAAGACAAAATTGGTCATGTGACCTAAAAAACTCAAAAGGATGCTAGGGGGCACCCTAGCCTAGTGGTGCTCATGATAGTACGTCACGGCCTGTGCAATCATGCGCAAGAGACGAGTCCATCGTCTAGGCACGCCAATGGTATGACGCTGCATATGTAAAGGTAACTCGTCGATCTGTACATCTGGAAGGCCACGAGTAAGGCTCTCAACCTGCTCCTGCACAGTTGTAAGGGTCTCGGTGTCGTCAAGATCGCGGATAACAACTCTCCTAGCAGGCTCCCCTGCTGGGGCAGCAGCTGGCGATCTCGGACGAACAAGACCAATATCTGCATGCACCCAAGAGTACGATTAAAAGTCTCGATAGAATAAAGCACAACAACATTATGAATTAGAACAATAAACAATAATGTGGTCAGAGAGTTTACCAATGGCACCCCACTGCTCGCCGTTCGGTAGAACCAAATCCGGATCACCTCAGAAATCCATACCCACATATGGATACTCAGAAAACGCCATCTCCTGGCGCTTGAACCACCTAAAGAAGGCCTCAGTGAAAGTAATCTGAGGTTGACCTGCATGCCTAGACATGTGGTCAACCCACCTCTGCATGCATGGCTCAATCAGAGAAGGCAAGTCAAGTATGATGTACTGAGGTTGCATCAGTGGGATTTTGTCCAAGGCAAAGGCAGTCAGAATAGAACCAAATCCAAAGTTCTTCAGCTTCCCGTCCTTTACCTTGGTCAATTGACTTTTCATCTCAACAAGTACTGCATCACACCAATTGAATACTTTCGGTTGGAGACACTCCAGGGCGTGCTGCATATAGGACCTGTTGGCAAAATGTAAAGCTGCGCTACCGGCCATCCTACCAATAGTGAACAGAATGGACCTGAGAGACCGATCAGTAATCTCACGGATAACAATCTTGTCGTCTCTGCTCGGCTGAGAACCTTCCCTGCAATACTGGCGGACATAATCTCTGGTGGAATCAATCCCTCAGGCCGTACCTGATAAGGAAACAAAGGCACCACGTCTTAACAACCCAGTCAAGAAGTACATGTCCTCTATGGTCAAGGGGATGGTCTTCCCCCTAATCTAGAATACTTGGTTAACAGGATCCCAAGCATCAAGCATATACTACAGTAAAGAAATCTGTGCTCTCATGCTAGAGATACAGAAGAACTTCAGCAGGCCACAGTTCCGCAGCACGTTCACCGTGACCAGGTCATGGAGGGCAATCATGTCCTCCTCTTCATGTTCTCGTTCTCGCCATGTAAGGGACATTTTGTTCAAGGTTCCCTGCAAAGCAAACAAGAGAGAGAATGAGTTCCTGTTTTGGTGAAAAACTAGCGAAAAATTCATCAAAATAACCTTAAAACTCAGTCTTTTTGAGCCCAGCGCAGGCAAGAAGTCTCCCACTTGCGCTAAGGGTCAGGCTGCCTTAAGGCAGCTTGACCTTCAGCGAAGGTTTCGAAAGGGAAACCTGCGCTGATCGTAGGGCACCCTGGCAAAACCCCAGGGGCTCAGAAAGACCGGAAAATAGGAAAAAAACAGGAAAAGGAAACCATGAAAAGAAAGAGCTAGGGTTTAACTCCTACCTGGTCCAGACGGCACCGAAAATCGTCCGCAGAATCTCCCGGAATCAGCTGGTGAAAATCAAGGGGGAAGAGGCACCTCCAGAGCTCCAACATACCAAATGCAAATGAAATGGTAAATGAGAGGTAAAAACACCTTTTAATGGCTTTTTTTACATAGTACAAAGTGAAATATTAGGGTTATAATCTCATTTTCATGAAAATATTATTCATTTCTAACATAGTTTGTTGCAGCAATTGAGAAATACAGTACTATATTTGAAAAGAGAAAAGCTAGTAATGGTAGAAAATCAAAAAATTGGCCACAAATCGAGCATTTTTAGCATAAAGTTCATGCTCGTTAAAAAATAAACGCAAGTTCGAGCAGTTTTACTGCGGAATTTATGCTCGTTAAAAAATAGAAAAGCGTGAGCAAGGGTTCCACCAGAGTTCAAGCTCATTAAAAAATGAACCTACCCGGGTAAATAACCATTGTGATCGTAAATTTATTAGCCATAAAAGCCTTGGTCGTGTTTGCACCCGCCACCTCCATTTCATTTGGCCAATCGTTCACCTCCATATGATTGTTTACCTATTTTGAGGAACAGCTGCGAAGAGTGATTTCACTTAGCCATCCTTGTGACACTGCCGTGATTGGAAAATTCCAACCTGTACCTGGAATCTGCTGCTACCCCTGTTTATCACTGGTTCCTCAAAAAATGAGTCTTCTTTGAGCTCTTTTTATCTGACTCGTAAAATATGAAAAGTTTGCCGAGTTTTGGCCTTCCAGCTCGTTAAAAAGGACCGGAAGAGCTATCCCTCCTCTAGATTTTAATCTTTTTGGACCTGAGGGATTATTGCACAAAAAGGTCGAGCGCTTGTTTTATTCGGCTCGTTAAAGTTATCGAAAATTCATCCCTTTTGTATTGTTTTATACTTTTTCGGACTTAAGGGATTAGATGATGAAAAATGAATTTTGGAGTTAACTTTCTGTACCTTTTCAGACTCTCTAAAAATGAAAAGGACTGAGTTGTCTTTGTCGCTAGACTCGTTAAAATGATTAAATAGCGACAAACTTGTCTTTAGACGAGAACGAATTTCCCTATCGCTAGGCTCGTTAAAACATAGCGATGGGCTTGCCCGAAGGGCAGGTTATAGAACAAGCATATGTTATCCTCCTCAAGCTTGACAAAAAATAAAGAGGTACTGGTCAGAAATGACTGGGGAAAAATTGGGAGAACCTCAAAGCTTTAATGGTAGCAAGTCGCTCTTGAACATGACACTTCATCCTCCATACCACATCAGGTTGGGTTGTTTCATTCACCGGTCTCATCACCATGGTCTTCACCAAACCATTCGTATTTGGGGTAATGCTACCGATCCATCACATCAGTGTCGTTATATGTTCAATAGATGTGTTCAGAAAGAGTCAACCGTGTCCCATCCACTGCCATACATTATCCTTCATCCACCCATGATCGCCACCCTGAATCATATCTCACAGATTGTTTTCACCTCCACTAAAATCATTAGCTCCGTTCCGCGTCACTGATGTGGGATTCATTAAGGCCCTCCTTTGACGGATCGCTTCTTGTCGACTTCAGCTCATTATCCAAGAAGTTGATCTAGGAACACCCCCCCCAGTACTTTGAAGCTTGCATGCCTCAATGGCAAGTTTCTCACTTCCGGCGACAGGTATACATCAATGACCTTCGACCAGAAGATTTTTCGTGGTGTTCGACGCCAAGTCCTTTATTCACACCACGTGAATTGTACTGCAGTACCTTGAGGGTCATTGTCATTATTGGTGACTCCTCTCGCGCTTGTTAACGGTTTACATTATTGACCGGTAATCAAGCGTTGTCTTTCCATGTTCGACTTCAGTGCAATTCTCACATGGATCGACTTGTACTTAGAGTGAAGATCGAATGAGATTGAAGACCCCGGATCTAGTTTCATCCATCCGGGCTGCGATATATATTCAGGAAATATAAAGACATTTGATATGTACATCGTTGCAGCAGATGATCATCCTACTCAAAGGATGATAATTTCAGCAGAGAATTATCAGTCTATCATCAGACGGTCATCTGTTATATGTACCAAAATGAATTTATAAAGCTGAGCATGGGAATGCCCGCCTCAGCTAGATCATGAAAGCAGAATGAAAAATAATGTATTTTATTGTATTTTATTGCAGGGCACCTCTTAGCGATTGAATGAACTTCGGATCCTCCTGATAAAGCATTTCACCCGATAAACGACCTCATACCTTAGGGGGCAACTGTTATAGACATTTTTGTGCCTAACAACATGGAGCATGAAATGTCAATAATCTGAGGGATCCAAAGTCCCTAAACATGTTGTTATTACCCTTAGAGGAACAAGGTTTGCAAACCACAGCACTGAAAATCAGTTCTCCACCTGAAAAACACTCAGAAACAGGCTATTTCTGGATCATGTCAGCTGCTCCACTGAGCATCTGCGCTGAATGTCAACTTCTCCTCTCTGTACCTGCGCTGAAGGTCAAAATTAATGAAGGCTACCTGCGCTGGGCGAGATTGGCCAAGTGGCACAGTCATTCTGCAAGGTGTCAACTGCCCAGGAAGCTTCCAAACTGACACTTGGGTCAAGGAATTCGCCTAGTGATGAGTAAGAGGGTCTTGATCTCAAAGTGGAAGCAAGAATCTCCAAGTGGACTCAAGAACTCAAGATTAACTAAAGTAGGAGAGGACACTAGTCAGCTTTATGCCAGTCTCAAGATGACTCATCCTTTCTCCAAAACCCTATATATAGATCTCTCTCATGAGGTCTAGGGAGGCTGGAATTTTGTGCATGTAAGGAAGTGTTGTTGGTTTGAGTATAGAGCTATTGGGTGTTTTGCTTGAAGGAGATGAAGAGGAGAGTTCTTTCAGCTGAGAGGTGTTGCTGGATTGGGCCTATTATGGTTGTAACTCTCTCAGAACTTTACTTCTCTTATCAATAAAGTATTTGAGGTTCTTCTATATGCATGTGTCTTGATGATGAATTGATGCTTGTATATTTGGTTTATGCTAATCCTTAAATCGATTATGGATGCATGCTTCTTGTAGTTTCCTTTTCTTGTGCTTTTACAGGATCTGTGTGCAGCTGGGCCGGTGAAAGAGCAAGGAGCTAGGAGCAAGCAGCAAGGAGTGAAGACTGGATCGACTATTAGCGCAAGATAACGGTTAGTAGATCATCCTTTTCTTCCCTCTCTCATCTCATAAAGAGGAAACTTTGAATAGCTTTGCATTCAGTTGTTACTGAAGTACTATCACCTTCAGAGTGGGATAGGGGCATTTTGCATTAGATACTTTTCCCAACAACAATAGCTTCTATCCATTTCTTATCTTTAATAGCATCTTCGAAATGAATAGGATCATCAACATGACAATACAAGGCAAATAAGGAATTCATTCCTTCATTATAAATGTCACTTAAGTTTCTGAATTTCTTACCTCTTTCACTTGGTGTGCAAGTGCTTGAAGATGCACTTGAATTTCCTCCTTGTGGTGTGCTCGGAGAAGCACTCTCATTTCTCCTCAAAGGTGTTCCTTGTTGTCCTTGTGTTGGCGCTGTTGTTTGGGGATGTATTTCTACCATCTCCTCATCATCTTCATCATGAGACAAACAGTTTTTAACATTGACTGTTTTCTTTATGCTTCCATCCCAAACTTCCTCCTCTATAAACTGAACATCTCTGCTCACAAAGAATTTCTTGGTGGATGGGATATACAGCCTGTAAACTTTGGATTCCTCACTGTATCCAATGAAGATACATTTCTCCCCTTTGCTGTCCAACTTCCTCCTTAGCTGATCTGGAATGTGTGCATAGGCCACACATCCAAAAACTCTCATTTGGGTGACTCCTTGCTTTCTCCCACTCCATGCCTCTTCCGACACTTTGTTCAACACTGCTTTTGTAGGACACCTGTTCAAAATATACACTGCACAGTTTACGGCTTCAGCCCAATAATCATTTTCCAAATGCTTTGCCTTCAACATGCTCCCTGCCATATCCATAATGGTTCTGTTCTTCCTTTCAGCAACTCCATTTTGCTGTGGGGTGTACCTGGCTGTAAATTGCTTGTGAATTCCATTTTCCCTGCAAAAACATAAAAATTCTTTGGAGATATACTCACGTCCTCTGTCAGTTCTCAAAACTTTGATACGCAGCCCACTTTGATTTTCCACAAGTTCTTTGAAATTTCAGAATTTTTCAAAAACTTCTGATTTGTTCTTCAAGAAATAAACCCAAGTCTTTCTTGTAAAATCATCAATAAATGTTAGAAAATATTGACTGCCTGCTAAAGATTGATTTTGCATCGGTCCACATAAATCTGAGTGGACAATCTCTAAGGGTGCTTTTGCCCTTATGCTTTTCCCTCTTGGAAAACTTTCTCTGTGTTGTTTTCCCAATATGCAGCCTTCACAAAGGCTGTCCGGTTTCTCTATCAATGGTAATCCTCTTACCATTCCTTTTCTGCTCAACAAGTTAAGACCTCCAAAGTTGAGATGTCCAAATCTCAAGTGCCACAACCAATTTTCATCCTTTGGCACACTTTGGAGAGCCTCTTGGGTAACTGCTGCCATTGCATCTTTGTTTTTCAAATCTGCCCTTATTCTGAGAGGGAACATTCTGTTCCTCGTCATCCTCACTTCAGCAATACATCTTTTGCTGGGTGGAATATCCATGATGGTGCATACATCATTCTCAAAGAAAACATTGTAACCTTTTTGGACAAGCTGTCCAATACTCAAGAGGTTACATCTCATTCCAGGGACATAGTAGACATCTTCTATGGTTTTCTTTTCACCTTGCTTTGTAAATATTTTAACTTCTCCCTTACCCATAACAGAAATTTTGCTATCAGTCCCAAGTGTGACTTGTGACTTCACACTTTGATCTAAAGCAGAAAACAAAGCTATGTTTCCTGTCATATGGTTGCTGCAACCAGAGTCTAGAAACCATATATCTTCACTATTTGTTTCAGCCATGTTACAAGCTAACAATACATTATCTTGGCTGACATTTTCTCTAGTAATATTTGCACTAGACCTATTACTCACATCATGCTGCTTCTTTCTACATTCACTGGCATAATGCCCATATTTTTTACAATAATAACATTGGACATTGGATTTTTCATACCTTTGTCGTTGAGCATGATGTTGTCCTCCTTGTTGGCTGCTGCCTTGGCCTTGGTTCTGATTTGGATTGCTGCCTCTTCCTTGAGCATTTGCTGGACTTTTCCTTCCACCTCTGTTCTGGCTTCTGCCTCTTCCTCTCTTGTTTCCTCTGCCTTGACCTCTTCCTCTTCCAAAGGACATCTGGGTCTTGAAGGCTTGCTCTAGAGATGAGTTTTCACTTCTACTCAACCTCTGCTCATGCGTGATCAGTGATGCATGAAGTTCATCAACTGAAAAGTTTGAGAGATCCTTTGTCTCTTCTATGGTGGTGACAATCACATGGAACCTTGAGGGTAGGAACCTCAATAGTTTCTCCACAATCCTCCTTTCTTCAAGTATCTCTCCATGAGATCTTATTTGTGTGACCAGGCCAATTACTTGAGTGAAGAATGAGTCAATATTGTCTGACTCCTTCATGCACAGGTTCTCAAAATCTTTCCTCGGCAACTGTAGCTTTGCTGTCTTCACTCTCTCCATGCCTTGATAGGCCGTTTTAAGAGTTTGTCATGCATCTTTGGATGTCTTGGCTGCTGCTAACCTTGGAAACACGCTTCCATGCACTCCTTGATACAAGAAGAAGAGGGCTTTTGAGTCCTTCTTCTTGCAGCTCTTTAACAGATCCTTCTCTCCTTGAGTCAATGCATTAAACTCATTTTCATCTGGTGGTTGTTCAAAACCTTCCTCAACTATTTCCCATAAGTCTTGGGAAGCAAACAAAGCTTTCATTGTTATTGCCCAATAGTCATAGTTTTTGCCATCAAATAATGGAAGTTGCATACCCATGCTATTGCTTGTGCTGGTGCCAACCATTTTTGCAATACTTGACTATGTATTAAAAATACAGTCAAGTATTTAAGAGAAATACCTTGGATTCTTTTGCCTGAGTCTTCACACTGCTGGAGAAGTTGCTGCAGTAAGAATCCTTCCTTCAGCTTCTTTGAACCCTTCAAAGAGCCTGGATTAGCTCTCATACCACTGTTGGGGAATCTTCTGTCAAAATCCCAAAAACAAAATCACAGAACACAGAGACAATGCTCTGTTTCAAACACAGGAACACAGCGGAAACTTTAAAAAAAAATTATTTGCAACAGACAGTTTTCACACACCACAAATTTCTATTCATTAATAAAAAAAACTGCTGTTACAAAAGAGTCTTCCTCTCTCTCACAGAGATTCACCAAGAACATTTAACAAAAAATTAATCAGTCTTCTCCTGAGATTTTACATTGCTGTGTGTAAAAATCTCTTCTACATTCAGTGCTGTAAAGACAGACTTCAACTACAGAAAAATAACTTTCACTGCTGTGTGGAAATTATACATATTTTCTTCATGCTGCTGCGTGGGTTACAATACATCGCACTGTTGTGCCTCACTCTTCAAATTCATTACTTCGCACTGTTGTGCATTACAATTCCAAAAAACATTATATGACAACCCAAAAAGAAATTACTTCACGTCTTCAGTGGCCATGCTTCCATAAAAGACATAATAAATATTAAATGCATTTACCAACTATTACTTGAGCCCATACCTGAAACAAAATTAAAAACTTCACCAAAACTTACCAACCCACAGTAAATTTCATTTAATGTTGGCCCATACTTCACCCTTTGACTTTAATTAGATCCCATCCCAAAATCCCATTTGGTCGGAATACAAAATTTGAACACTCAGTCATTAATGGGAAATCAAGTGAACAAAGGGGAGGGTGACAAAGTGAGTTTGCGATTTGCAATATGCGATAGATCGCATCGCAAATAAAAGCTGGAGTTGAAATTATATTTCAACACACTCTACCATTTTGTCTCAGTCTTCATGTTCTCAAACATGGATGGGACTCATTCGGCCATGGTTCTTATCTTCCTCGCAAGCTTATGCCTGCACGCATATAACAGTGTGGCTACATACGCCCCACCTGTTATAGTAAAGCCACCTCCACCTTACAAATCTCCTCCCAAGACGATAGCATTCCCTCCTCCCGTTCACAAGTTTCTCCCCAAGCCAAATGTATTTCATCAGCCCGCACACACAACTCCTCCCAAGCCTGTCGATTTTCCTACGCCGGTTTATAATTCTCCACCCAAACCAGTAGTATTCCCTCCTCCCGTGCACGAGACTCCACCCAAGCCGATAGTATTCCCCCCTCAAGTTCACAAAGCTCCTACCAAACCGATAGTATTTCCTCCTCCAGTACACAAAACTCCTCCCACCCAGACAGTACTCCCTCCACCCGTTCACAAAACTCCACCAAAACAGATAGTATATCCTCCTCCAGTTCACAAATCTCCTCTCAAACGGATATCACATTCTCCTCCGGTGAACAAAACTCCTCCGACCCCAACAGTATTCCCTGCACCCATCCACAAAACTCCCAAACCGGTAGTATTCCCCCCTCCCATTCACCAAACTCCTCCCAAACCCATAGCATATCCACCTCCGGTGAACAAATCTCCTCGTAAGCCGATAACATTTCCTCCCCTGGTGGTCAAATCTCCTCCCAAGCCCACAGCATCTCCTCCGCCTGTTCGCAAATCCCCACCTAATCCTGTAGCAATGCCTCCTCCATTCCATCCGTCTCCTCCCATCTACAATTCCCCCCCCACACTACACGGTCCCTCCTCATCATCCTCCGGTTTACTGATAATTAAGGTACATATTTCTAATCAGTCCCTTTCATTAATCTCCTTTGTATCTTTATGCTGTTTTAATTGCAACTTTCTCGGTTGACGATAAATACTTGTTATTGTCTTCAATCCATTTTTCTTGCAGGATCAATATTATGAAGTTGCTTTTCGAATAATAGAAACTGTACAAGAGTACAGTATGTATTGCTTGGCTTCAAGGAAAAATATCATCATATTGATCGTCTTAGAACGAGCCAATTCTTAACAATCTTCTTAGATCATGTTGTGTGCATCCATTGGCATACAATGCCTAAAAGAACATCCACTTCCTGATAATAAAAATGTCTATTGTTTCATTACAGTGTGTATCACACTTTATTCTTTTATTGAATGAACACGTGGTAAATAAAAGTATCAGTGTGACGCACATGAAAATAACGTAACTTACAATGAAACTTAATGGCTTTTGCTGCGTAACTTACAATGAAACTTAATGGCTTTTGCTGCGTAAGCCAACGTACGGTGACACTTAACGGCTATTTATGTTTATCAATTTATTATATTTTGCATGTGATGGCATATTGCCACCTTCCACTAAGCGTGAATGTATGAATATGGGATACTCAAATTATTTTCGTAACACCGATCACTAATAGCGCTGCACATTAATTTAAAAACACAAGCTCATTGCCGCAAGGTATGATAATTAGTTTGGGAAAACGCTGTGCAATCACTGGATAATCTGCCTAACTTTGTAAAAACTTTCGCCGAGTTGATAATTAAGTGAATTATGACAACCAATGTATGTCTCTCGGCACCCATCATTGCATAGGCGATCAAACTGCAGTACCTCAACACCAATTTGAATTTATGTGGTAACTGAAATACAATTGCGTGAATGTATCATTGGGATTCTGTACGTTGTCAATGCGGAACGGTGATATAAATCTCATCTGTTGCAGCACGTGAAGTACTAGGTACTATATTGATAGAGGTAGCTAAACAGATTTAACTTCTATTTCAAAAATAGCAGCACATGCTAATCTACATGATTCCAAATGCATACGAGGTTTCTTACATTTAAATTTAAATCAAAATATAGCGAGTAAAATTCCTATGTTGTCTCATTATCCCGGTGTATGAATAATCCGTAATGTTGGCAGACGTTAAAAAGTAAACTTTTCACAAAAAAACAGTAATCTTTAAGGAATGTTGAAGGGTAAAATAGAGTAGATTCACAAAGTGTCTCGTAGTACCTTCTAACGGATGGTGTCTTCAATATTAGTTATGTCTATGATTGGTATGAGTCTATCGTTTCAGCGTGGAAAGTTTCCCACCAGATCTTGTTATTAATAAATGTGTTTGATAGGGGTATTTGTTATTAATAAATGTGTTTGATATGCGCTAAATGTTTATGACTATTGTAATTATTGAGACAATCATTGTCACAACGTGATGTTGGACCATGGTTGACAATGCATAATTGTGGATGATTTTCATATCAAGACAATCTTTGTCACAATGCAACATACGACCATGATTTATCATGAATGACCATGTTTGATTTTATAAAACATGGTTGACCATAATTGACCATGGTTGATCATGGTTGACCATGATTAATGTATTCAGAGAAGCTTTGTCCATGGACCATGGCTGAAACAATGATTGGTTTTCATATTGAGACAATCTTTGTCACAATGCAACATAGGATAATGGTTGATCACAATTTATTTTATAAAATATTGTCGGTCGTGGTTCACCATGATTGAAATTATAAAATATGGTTGACCATGATCAATATTAGAAATTCGTGGAATATTAAACCCTAGGGATCAATACTATAAACCTAACCGATTATAAACCTAATGGAATAATATTAAAGCCGAGGAATATGTACCCTTAAATTAATAAATCCAAGGGATTGATAATATAAACCCAAAAGAATAATAAACCCAAGGAATAAAAGTTATAAACTCAAGGTATATAAACTCTAAGATAAATATTATAAAGACTAAAAAAACATGGTAGTCCATGGTTGACCATGGTGGATTTCCATATTGCGACAATCCTTGTCATAATGCAACGTTGGACCATGGTTGGATATTGAGACAATAATTGTGACAATGCGACATTCGACCATGATTGGCTATGATTGACCATAGTGGACCATGGTTGATGTTATAAACCCAAGAGATTCATATTACAAACTTGAAAATAATAGAGAATTGCTTTATTAAGTAGTTCTGATTGTATCTCTCTATTTACGAGTTAGATTTTATTTTCCAGAAATTTGTTTGATCTTCCTAGTTAAATGGACTTCTATAATGTATGTATATTCTGATTGTTTATTATATAAATGTTTAGCAGCATTACTTAAGCAACCTCTAGATACAACTCAACTGACGTATAAATTGTGTAGTTCATTCCTAAATTTTATCTTCCATATTTTTGAAAATCTATCCTAGAAAATCTATCCTAGAAACCATTAAATAGAGATACCCGACTATTTTTACCAAATTGGGTAATGGATTCTTCTTATCATTAATGAAATTTTAAGGCTAGGTTGATAAATCATCCTATATTGTTTGTGATGGATTTTTTTTCCCTTTGCAAACGGAGTAAGGTTTCCTTACAACCCATAAATGAACCGTCAAGAAACTTGAGGTTAACATTTGTATTCACCTTCAAGATATCATGATATTGGATCTACGACAAAACCTGCAAATAATTTATAATATTATTACAAATTTAAAACAAAATTACACACTTATTACACACTTATATTATATGATTGGTTTAACATATACAAATTTATTGTAAGATGATTATAATAATTATTAGAGATATAGACATGTTTATTTTAGAATAGAGATTTTTAAATCATAATTGGATTATCAATAATTATTATTAAATGAATAGTGTGAATTTTAAATTTATAAAATATTTTAATGAGTAGTTAAAGATAGAAGATTGAGGATTTTTTTAAAGATAATTATGTTTTTTAAGTTTAATATAATAAATATGTTATATTTACCAATTTTATTTCATCTGATTTTTATTTGTGACATTGAATTTTTAGTTCGTATGCTTTTCTTTTTACATTTTTTAGGTATATATATGTGTTAAATTTATATATATATATATATATATATATATATAATATATATATATAATAATAATAATAAATTTAAAATATTATTTTATTAATTTTAAGAATATGAAATTATAATCAGGTAAGTTTATTGATATTTATAATAAATTACAATTTAAAATTGTATTTCCAACAAATAAAAATCTATCAATTTTTCAATCATCTTAAATCTTTGTTATCGTGAGAGGTGGATTTTAGCCCAGTATTAAGGAGATGTGTAATTCCTTCTATGCTCAACCTTTAATTGACATGTATTCATTTAGAAGTAAAATTAAAATATATGCTCTAAATAAAAAAAAATGCCAACTCTAATAGGAGAGAAAAAATGTTTGATTAGATGTAATTAAAAGCATTATAAAACCTTAATAATCTCACTTCCACTATGGACACTCAATTAGTTGTTGATATTAAAAATTAGTACAAATTTGATGTGGTAAAAATATTGTATTTTAACTCTCATACATAAATAAAATATTTCAATATCCATATAAAATAACAAACTTTTATATCAAATTTAAAGAGAGATAGAATAATTAAAAATGAAAATATATGTTTTGACTTAAGAGTGTGAGGAAATGTATAATTCTTGTTCTTTAGGCAATATGTCTTCATATGACTTGCACACCTAACATCTAGGTGCATCTAAGCCATCAAAATAATTAAGGGATCACATCCATCATGGGACACACCAGGCCTTAACATGGTTGGATTTTTTCCCAAGGTGTTTAACAAAACACCTAGTCACTCTCTATTCTAAGTTCAGTAATATTGACTTCATATTTCATATTTATGCCAATAGGAATATATATTTTGAAATAAAAGTTCCAAAACAACAGTAATTATTAAATGGATGGTAAATATTTAACCTCCACAAAATATTCTATAATATTCTATGTCATATTCGCAAATCGAAAGTTAATATTATTTTAATATTTATAAAATTCGTAAATTTCAACTATATACACTTCAAAATCTAAGTGTTCAAAAAAAATACATTTATATATTCAAAATTACAAATTAATATATATAAAACCAAAAAATTATTAATCATCAAAATATATAAATCTCTTAAATATAAATCTGTTTTCTAATTTTAAACATTAAAATCAATATCATTCCAAATTTACTAAATTCATAATTAAAATATATCTATATTAATTTTCTTATATACAATACATTATTAAACTATTTTTTTATTTATTTAATCCCTATTGATTCTCACCAGAATAATAAACTAGAATTTTATTTATTTATTCGCTATTGATTCTCACAAGAACCTCATTCCCATAGAATAAAAATGTTAAAAAAATAACATTGAAATTTCCATCATGCACTTATTAATTTGATTAACTGTAGTTGGGAGTGAGGTAATACATATATGCTCCTGTCTTTGAGAATTGGCCATCTATATCGACACTGAAATTTTGCCATCGATATCCACACTGCTACAAAAACAAGTTATATTATCATCATTCCTAATTATATAGGATCAATATCCCATCATAAATTCGACCAGACATATCCACGTTTAATCAACCTTCAATGCCACCTAACAAAATGAAAAAAATTAGGCTTGAGATTTCCATCTTTCAACACAATGAATAAATTTAGCCTTCAGATTTCCATCTTTCAAACGGTATTACTTTAGATCGACGGTAATGGGTAGCGAGAGAGTACATATGTGATGTCTTTGAGCACATACAGGGCCAATCAACCTATCAAATGTTCTCGACATTTTGTCCTTCCAGTCGCTTCCAAATTGTGCATGCACAAATAGTTGATCAGTTGTGTTCATGGATATAAAACTCTTCATCGGATGGGCTATTACTAGACTTAATATATGATATATAACTCCATAGCATACCTGGTTTATTCTTTAAATTTGACATTGCTTCAGCCTAATTTATTTATTTATCTCGGAGATCTATTTAACATTATTTATTACCGTTTCTTTCTTTTTTTAACGTTCTGCGAGATAAAGACTACTTGTTTTTTCATAATAAAATTAAAATTTCATGGGAAATGACTCACCCTGAAGGTAGGTGTCAGAAAGGTGTTAGAAGAGCCAGATGTATAGGTGTTAGGTATAATGTAAAAAAAAATTGTATATCAACATTTTTTAATATGAAGTTTATTATAAATAAGGAAGAGAAAGTTTATTATAAATAAGGAAGAGATCACTGATAAAGAAGGAAGCCTTTTACATTGGAGAAGTATGTAAGAACTTAAAAGTTAAAATTTTTGGCATGTTTAGCACACTTTAGTGTTCTAATTAAAGTAGACTTTCAACAAGAACAAGAACATAAATGAGATCTAGAGATGCAACCCTTTATTTATATTAGTAGCTAAAGAAAATAACACATGCCCATACAATAAGATTGGAAGAACATAAATGAGATGTAGAGATGCAACCCTTTATTTATATTAGTAGCTAAAGAAAATAACACATGCCCATACAATAAGATTGGAAATCCTGCGGATGGAATGCATGGCTACTCAACATAAGAAAACAAAGACACTGAAGCCCACTTGTGAATCCATGATGCATCCACCAACAAAATCTCCACAAGGTTTTCGTCCAGGGAACAAACTATAATTGGCCTCGACGAATTCTAAACAACACAAAACAGATAGATAAATGAGGATGATTTAAAGCCCTAGCTCCTATCCCCTTTAATAGGCTTGAGGGACTATCGACAAATCTTATTTTATTATTTTCCATCGAAAAACGAAGGTAAATATCCTCGGAAAATCCCATGAGCAAATACCATGGGTAAATTCCATCCATTTGACCATATCAAGAAAATAGAATATTACAAATCCTCTAACCCAAATATTGTTTTTCCTTAATCAATCCACTTCTATCCACAACAAAAGAATATATATACTAATACTACAATCCCATATAAACTAGTGTGTTATTCCATGCCTCCATGCTAAATGATCCTAAATGGATCCTTTGATACTTGGGTCCCAAACAATCCTTCGCCTAATCCTACCCTCAGTAGGCTCAATTGGATCCCAATGCCACCTAAGTATTGGGACCTCTGGGTTATGATACAATCTCAGTCCTCTATCACTGCCTGTCCCTAAGGGGCCAAGCTGCTGCAATATGCCCTTGGATAAGACTATCCTCCTAGGAATCATTCTATCAATAAAGTTCCAACTCATAATATCTCACCAATCCATATTATGGGAAGGATATAATGCATGAGTGCCTACAGATGGAATAATTCTACCATGCTGAGGTTGCCTAATACCCAACTCATGTTGCTCCACTCGATCACCCAACATGATCCATTTGTAGAACTTTGCTCGCACTCTGACCGACTCTCCCTAATGTATAAAGATGGTTTGTTAGTGTCGCAAGCCCTACCTATGTACTTATATATAGGTCTTCTAAGAAACTCCCAATTGTATTCCTCCTGTTGCCTTGTGAGGGACTTAAAACGTTCCTCTACACTAGACACTTTGGTTGCTAACTCCACACATATCCCTATGAGATCCTCAATTTTTCTATTCTCTTGTAATATAGTGTCTCAGGTTGTCTAGACTCCCTGCTTCAACATCATAGGATCTTTCTTGAAATGTGTGATCTTTTCCCCAAATTCCTCTACTGCCGATTTTGGAGCCCTGCTGAATGTCTCTATACATGTTTGCGCTGGATGCCCCATGACCACAACTCCAATTTGAGCCTTTGACCGACTCACTGGGAATGATTCCTCTTGCAAATTATGTATGCCATGCTCCTCCTCGTGATCATATCAGTTTACTATTGTTGGCACCTCACTCAAGTTCTCTTGATCTCCTACATCTGTGAAGACAATATGTTGTTCATATTCTTTAGTTGTAGAACATAGATGCACTCATGGACTGTTATCTATACTTGACTACTCATATTCTTTATGGACATCCCCTAGAGACCTATGGACTAAGTTGTATAGGATTCTACGTCATCAATACCATTCGGTAAAATTTCCTCATGGAATTCTGAATGTTTTTCATCCTCAAAGTGTCCCTGAATAATATCACAATGTTGCTCACCGTCATGGAAGTTAGTAGACCCAACTATAGAAGACTCCTTGTGAATAAAGGAATATCCTCTTGTTTTGTCTTTGTTACCTCGTTCCTATCACCCCTGGACATGAACACTTAAGTACCCAAGTTCTCTGGCAAATAAAGAATATTTATCTCCTCCTTAGCTCATTCTTGTTGTAAATTTTACTACCTTTGTTCTTGCTTCCTCCATCAATCCTTTTAAGCTCCTTCTTAGTCAGCACACTTTGGTGAAGAAATTTTATGTTTTGCATGACCAACTTCTCCACTAGATCATAGGAAGATGGTGATACAATTAGTTCCTCCCTCCAAATGGCCAAAAGTTTGGATCTCCCTATCTTGCAAATGTCACAATATCCTTCTAGGAACAAGGACACAATATTTTGCATGTTTTTTTTACATTCTTTCGATGCGCTGATGTAATGGTGTAAAAGTTCTGGAATACCTGAACGATTAAGTCGTCATTTTCTAGATTTAGCAGGAATGTTCCAAACCTAAACTCTTCAATGAGTTCTAAGATTTTACACTTCTTCAGAAAGGTAGCAAGCATGATGTTTTTTAACCCTTGAAGGGCTTCTACTATCAGCTACAATATCTCTCTCATGATATTATTATTGTAAGGAAGTAGCGATGTTAAAGCTATGATCCTGTTGAGACAAGAAACAACTGTGATCCTGCCCTCTTCACAAGGATTCTACGAGAGTTTAGGTTTTATTGATGAAAGGATGTATGGATCGAGAGCCCAACTTAGTTTCTTCCATTCTGTCTACCCTACCCGAGACAGACATGTGTCTAATTCCTCCAACTTATGAAGGTCTATGTTTGGCTTTGTTTTTTGCAATTCAGATCAAATTCTAAAGATCTTAGCCCCTCTTCCGTGTGCATCCTTCAGTTCTCATGGGTGCTTCAATTGCATAATGACATGGACTATTTTCGAGAATGTTCTATTGGTTTGTGTCAAAAAGTTTCTAGGTGTTTTCCAAGGTCTCTTGAATACTTCATCTTCTCTCATACCAAAGAAATAAAAGAATACACTAATTCTTCATAGAGAAATTATGTCCATCATGCCTTCCAAAATATTAAGCTTAGCTTCAAACAAATTTGGCCCAATTTAGCTTCAAACAAATCTAGCTGAGAGATGACAATAACACCTATTTTAGCCACAAACACAATAATCCACAACAATTTGAATCACATTACACACCTTTACAAATGGATCCACATATCAGCATGACACGTAATCCCATCTGGGCATATGCTTTTGTGGAAAAACCAATGATATTCAAACAAATATGGCCGAGAGATGCCAATAAAACATCTTTTAGCCACGAACACAATAATCCACAACAATTTGAATCACATTACACACCTTTACAAATGGATCCACACATCAGCATGACACATAATGCCATCTGGGCATATGTTTTTGTGGAGAAACCAATGATATTTCCCCAACAATGATAAATTCTCCAACACACTGTTCTTTTGTTTTTATAAAGATATGAGAGCAACATATAATTATATTACTTCAAGACTCAGAAACACGTTGATATTTACACACAGGTTCAGCAATAAGTGACTCAAGGAAATAAGCCACAATGTCCACATAACACACCAATAGTCAGGTTGTAAATAAAGAACAGGAACCTGGTATGTTGACTCAAGTATTTATGTCCATACTCAAGTTGATATTTACACACAGGTTCAACAATATTTGACTCAAGGAACTAAGCCATGCTGTCCACATGACACACCAATAGTAGGATTGTAAATAAAGAACACAAACCTGGTATGTTGACTCAAGTATTTATGTTGACTCAGAGAAATGTTGGTAAATTCATTTCCATTCTCAGAGCCAAACTCAGCCTCCAGGATAATATGGAACTCGTGCTTCCATTCACTACTTACTTCAGCCACCGTGCAGAAAGGATATATATATACTTCTTTGATGCCAAACGTAGTTCAGAATCAAGGTCAAAATTTTATCAAGAAGCCATATGACTTGGCCAGCAAGAAAGGTAATTCATCTTCCAATGACTTCAAAATTTAGGAATTAGTTCGCAAAATTCAGGAATTAGACTCCTCACATATAATTCAGTTCTCGGAATATCTGATGAAAATATAGATAATATATTTCGCTTCCAGAATATATTGATGTTGCTAGTAATCAAGTAATTATGGAGCAATTTTGGGAGTGATAATTCTACAATGTACCTACACTATGTTGGTTACAATTTCTATCTCAGGAAAAATCTACTACATAGCAGATGACACACAACGCTTGGACTTTGATAATAGATTGGACTCTTGAGATACATGCTCAGTTCCTTTAAAGGGTCAATCAGTTACAGTACAGAAGACACGACCCATGGAACAATTGTTCTGGAAATTTATGCAGTGATTCAATGTCTTATACTCCTGCAATTTTCCCTATTTATATTCTCTGTTGACATAAACAAACAGTCTCCTCATAACAAAAATAATACAGCCAAGTGATACATTGATTTTCTAAGATTGATCTAGCATTATGCGGGCCTTCTATAATATAAAATAATTTGGTATTTGAGCTCACTACTGGTATTCGTCCTTAGGACTATTGATGCTCCCCAAAAAATGTGTCCCTCTCCTTTTATAACTCGGCTCTTTGACACCCTTGCTAGACACAAATAATTGGGCTCTCTTAGATATGGGATAAATCGACCACAGTCAATACAAGAATTTGGCCTCTTATTTCATTATTAATACACAAATAACTTGACCCTTAAGTCCATTATTGTCACACCCAGAATTCGACCTCTTTAATTGTGTGACATGGTCCCTGGTGAAGGAATAGAAGTCAACTAGTCTTTGAAGGAAAATTAATGACATAATTCTGATCCCTAATAATTTTGGCCCTTGTGACTCTGCTAAAACACAATAGGTTTGACCTTGGAATCACTGTTTCATGCTCAAATTAATTCAACTCTCTCCTTAATATATAGTCGACCTCTTGTTTTTGGAAAATCCTTTTGAACTTTGGCAACTGCACCTCCCAAATGGACGTTGCACTCATCCACAAATGTTGGGATCACTGTATTGAATACTACGAAAAATCTCAGACGGTTGACATCATGACTCATTCCTGGTGTTCATCAGGGACCTCTGCAGCAAATGGTACTTTGGTTAGAACTAGTGGGTTTAATTGCAGAAATCCCCTTTGTGCTCTATGCTAATTCTTCTTTCGATTGGATGAAAGTGGGTTTGATCAACTTAAGGGGAATTGATGGTATGCTCCTTAGTCAGATCCCTATGGAAGGCATAGATACACCACTATTATTATAATCTTTGGTGGTCCCAATCCCCATCGTTTCTGTCATAAGTCTAAGTTTGATGCTATAGTATATCTGAATTCTTCCAAACGTTGCTACAATACAATAACCCGGTTATGTTGTTGTTAAATAACACTTTAAAACTTCACCTAAAGAGGCCTCTTGATGCAGGTTTACCCATTCTTACACCCACAGTATGCAACTACAATGCATAAATACATTTTCCTCGGAATTTTAACTCTCTGACGAGTCAAAATCTCAACCATAAATGGTTATGGACCCCTTTCTTAATCTGTGTGGAATAATTTATTTAAACCCAAAATAGCCTAACCCTTGGGCAATATCCACTTATCGGGATTTTTAATCAGCTCTCAAGCCTTCATTTATGACTTTATCAAAGTCTTTCATTAAACCCTTCTATCGGGACTCATTCAGTCCCATAAACCTTAGTTTAAGCTTTCGCTAACCCTTTAACCACATATATATAACCTTCCCACTTTAAGCATTGGTTACATGGCATTTATCGCATAAACTTACCTTTAAACGCGAGACTTCAATTATATCGGAATACAAAGGAATAACCCGACCGAAACACATAGGCCAGAGTTCAAGCATTATAAACCTGCGTTCATAATTGTCGTCGGATCCACACTCATCCATCTCCTTGCCATTGTGCTCTCTATTCAAACTCTGATCAAAGATCAAATTATGACTGTCGTTCTAGACTCGATCCGATGGTAGGAATTTTACCCGATCAATAGAATAGAATGACGACCGTCCGCCATTGATCTTCATTCTTCCTATCTGATGGTTGATGTTGGTTTCGGATAGAGAACGAACACAGGGATTAACCACCCGATAAATAGGTTTCCCTTCACCACCTTTGTGCTACATTTTGAATGGTGATTGGAATCGGGTGCTCACCCTTCCATACCACTTACCATTTAAACCTCCCCCGAAATACCACTTCTTCTTATAAACCCGCCTTTTCAACATTTATCTCTTGCGCTCTCCTCTCATGCGATGACCATTGATCTATGATATCTAACCGTTCTTATGCATCACCTCTTCACTTCTTCGCTTGTTCCTTTCCTTTGACTTTACTTCGTCCTTTAGTGTTTTCCCTTTTTGTTTTGGGTTTTTCTTCAAGGTTTGGGTTTTCTGCTCTTCCTCTTCCTCTGAGCTTAACTCCACGAATTCTCCCTTCGCTACCTCTCCAAAGGTTACTATGATCCTTCATCTGGATTCAAATATCCTTTATGATTCCTCTGAATCATTCTCTCCTCTACGTATCTACATAACTTTGCATGCAAACTTTTGTTACAGAACCTACGAATTCATAACTTACACGTATTTCATTTATTAAATACTCATTTCACACACTTACACAGTTAGGAATTAAACCTCTGTATATATAAGTATAAAAAAATGATACATATCGAGACTTTCTCTCTCTCACAAGCATGATCTTCAATATCAGTGGCCTCCCCTTTTACTCTACATGTAGGCTTACATTTATACAAGAAAAGTTTTGTTGAACTAATTCTGGTTCAAATCTTAGATCTACTGAACTGACTCCTAAATGTCCTCTATGTCCATTTCTAAATTCAATTAATTTCTAAGAACTCTCTCTAGTTCCTTGAATCATGAAACTACCTTTAGAGTTATAATTGACTTCTAACTCTCTTGTCAATATTAACCACTCATGTTCTCTTTTATTCAAGAGCATTTACAAGCATCCTCAGACATCTAATTAATTCATATTCTAATCACTTAAAAGCCTAAATATTACATTAATTTGAGACTTCGGAAACCAACTTCCTTAAAACACGTCAACTCCCTATGTCTACTAAAATACAATGATTTTCCTTGGGTTTAATGCTCTTGCATCAGACTCCCAAAGTAGAAAATATTCATGATCTCCTGATCATGTGTCTCCATGTGTTGATAGAAAACCTCCAGGGTCCCAAACTTTAGTTTGTAACTGTCTGAAAGTTCTGCACCTTTGTTGTTGTTGTATGTCTAGTATTTTATGTTTTGTCTTCCTCTCCTTATCAATCAAGTTCAAACTCTGATTGATCATGTTTCATGTTGTTATGATTTTCCTCCCTATGACCTTTTTTATCATTACCTGCCATAATTCTTCAATCTCCATCTCCAGTACATCCTTGTACTAGTCTATACTTTGCCACTTACTTTTTCCTCTTTCTCTTTGTTTCAGGTTGTTGGTGTTGTCCACCAACTCTTCAATCTAATGTTCTTCTCCTTGGAGTGGTCGAATTCTATCACTTACTCTTACTATTCCTCTCATTCTTACTTGTTGTATTATTCTTGCTACCTCCCTTTCATCCTTACCCTCTTTCATGATTATTTCTGTCTGCACTGAATCATGACTTTCTAGCATTCTCTCCAGCAATTGAGCATCTCTATTCCAAGGATTGAATTTTTCCACAGAATATTCTTCTGTCATCTTTATTTGGCTGCTCATATGTGCCAACTTTCCTCCAATATTTGCAACTAAACCAGAACTCACAAAACACTTGTTAAAATAAAAAACATAAACCTATTGTGCCTTATCTTCCTTTGGGAACAATTTAGTTTGCTTCTCTGTTACTTTCTCCTCTGTCAACACATCAGTATGTTGTTTTGAATTCTCAAAAGAATTCATGCGACTGTCAATTAGTCTCTCCCCCAAATCATCTGCTCTAATGGTATCTTGCTGCTCTCATCCACTGTAGTGTACTCCTTGTTCTGCAATCACACTATCATACTCAGAATTTTCCATCAAATATTCCAGCAATGCAATTTCTCTTCGACACTTCATAAGTACTTCATCATCACTTATAATTCCTGCATATATAAACAAATTTTCAATTTGAATAGCACAAGGTTCAACAATATCAACTGTTGCTTCACATATCAACTCTTCAAAATGAATTTCATCTCCTTCTTTCTCAAGAAATTCTTCCTGTGTTGTCACAGTTCAAAATATTAATGGATTATTAAGTTCTTTCTGTTGTAATAAATCATTGCTTATTTCATTTAAGAGACATTCTCCACCCTCCTTTACTTCAGAAATTTTTTCTTCTGAAAGATACTCTTCCATACTTCTGACAGCTTCAAAAGGTTGCTCATCCTCTGTAAAACACTCCTTTGTTAGTGTTCCTTCTACCAAGGTTAAATCCTTTGCATAGGTTTCTTCCTTCTTAACATCTTTCAGTAGATGCCCTTCTTTCGTACTAACTGTCTCAATAGTTTCCACAACTATTTCCACTGTTCCTATCATCATAGTGAACTGATGATCCTTTATTATGTTTTTAGCTAACTATCAGTCTTAAAAACATAAGACCCTATGGTCCCACTACATGTTTCAACCATCATATCTCCTTGCTCTTCTAAATCCTTCATATGATTCAGGAATTCTTCAATGGTCTCCTCTTCAATCTCCTCAAGACCTTCACTTGGTTGCTTGATATCTTTCCCCAACTGTATATGAGACCTATCAATATCATCTTCTTACAAAACATAATTTAGATTTTGCTTGTCTTCTTCCTCCTTTATTACAATATCAACAAATTGTCCTTCTTTACATGTTTCACCTCCAAACATATACAAATTTTCAGATTGAAAACCATGTGACCCTTTGGCCTCACTTGAAGTTTTAGTATTCATGTTGTCATCTTCTCTCAGAACTTCACCCTACTCTGGTTCACAAATGGACACTTCCATTTTCATTTCCAACTCAAATTCTTTGAGTTTTTCCATCAATGATCTCACTTGCCTCTATTGTAGCCTTCTCTACAACTTATGCCACTTCACTGGCTTCTTCCTCAAGACCCAATCTTGACTCTGGCTTTCCTCTAGTATTCCACTTAATGCATTGAGTTGTTCTTTTAACTCTGCAATCTCTTTTTCAATTTCCTCTTGACTCATCCTCTTCTCATTTGCCTTGGCATCATCTTCTTCATCTTTCTTCTATTGTGGTCTTCCTCAGAACCTCTACTATGACTATCAGTATCCATCTTCTTCTTCTCTATCTTCATGAGCTCCCTACTCACTTACTATGAGTTGTATTAAAGCCTCTGCAACAGTAAGTCGTCCTTACTACAACTTACCTCACCAAGCTTTCCTTTGTACTTGGTCTTTTGGCAAGCTCTTGGTTCTCTATCTCTGGAACCTCCTTTGAGAACTTCTCTCTGCTCCTTCTGGGCTTCAACTCATCTGCACTTCTTAAGAACACAACTATCCTCTTGTATTTCAGTCATAATGAAATACTTGGTTCTGACCATCTCTTCTTTCACTTAGAAAGTCTTACCAGCTTCCTTCATCCCTTAGCAATTCTACCCACATCCTCTATGGAATCACCTTTGTGATCTACAACAATCCCTCTACAGTAACAAGTCTCCTTCTTGCTACATATGCCTCACTAAGCTTCTCTCCTTTGAGGTCAATTTTTTAGCATCTATCTGGTTCTTTTCTTTGGAACCAATTGAACACTCCTTTCTCTAGATTGTTGTAACCTTCACACCTTCTTACGTTGTCACCTACATATCAATGTATAAACACACATTCTCAAATCAAAACAGAACACATCACCTCACCTTCAAGATCTCAGCATGATCTTGTTTCACTATTCTACCTGTACCTTGAATGGAATGTCCTACGTTTCTTGCATATGCAAGTTATGCTACACATCACCTCTCTGTGCCTACTTTTTGTCAGATTAGAATCTAATCCTTCCTTGCTTACATAAACATCTTTGACACATAATTTTGTTTTGAATTCTCTCACATAGAATTTCTTTGTTCTTTTTTAACACCAATTGTTTCAATTACAGTTCTGCTCTGATACCAAATGATGCAGGTTTACCCCCGCTTGCACCCACAGTATGCAGCTAGAATGCATAAATACATTTGTCGCAGGAATTTTAACTCCCTAACGAGTCAAAATCTCGAACATAAATGGTTAAGGACCCCTTTCTTAATATCTACAAAATAATTTATTTAAACCAAACATAGCGTAACCCTTAGGCAATATCCACTTATCGGAATTTTTAATCAACACTCAAGCCTTCATTTATGACTTTATCAAAGCCTTTCATTAAACCCTTCTATTGGGACTTATTCACTCCCATAAACCTTAGTTTAAGCTTTCACTAACCCTTTAACCACATATATATAACCTTCCGTCTTTAAACATTGGCACATGGCAGTTATCACATAAACTTACCTCTAAATGCGAAACTTCAATTATATCGAAATACAAAGGAATAACTCGACTAAAACACATAGGACAGAATTCAAACATTATACCCCCGCGTTCATAATTGTCATCGGGTCTACACTTATGCATCTCCTTTCCACTGTTCTCTCTATTCAAAATCTTATCAGCGATCAAATTATGACTGTCGATATAGAATCAATCTAATGGTAGGACTTTCATGTTCAACGGAACAGAATGATGACCCTCCACCGTGCATTTTCCTTCTTCCTATCTGATGGTTGATGTTGGTTTCAGATAGACAACGAGCATGGGGATTAACAGCCCAATAAAGTGGTTTCCCTTCACCACCTTTGTGCTATGTGTTGAATGGTAAGTTGAATCACGTGATCACCCTTCCATACCAGTTACCATTTAAACCTTGCCTGAAATAACACTTCTGCTTATAAACCCAGCTTTTCATCAGTTATCTCTCATGCTCTTCCCTCATGTGATGACCATTGATCCATGAGATGTAATGGTTCTTATGCATCACCTCTTCACTTCTCCACTTGTTTCTTTCCTTTGACTTTACTTTGTCCTTGAGTTGTTTCCCTTTTGGTTTTGGGTTTTTCTTTAGGGTTTTGGTTTTTCTCTCTTCCGCTTCCTCTGAGTTTAACTCCATGAATTTTCCCTTCGCTACCTCTCCAGAGGTTACTCTGATACTTCAACAGGATTCAAATATCCCTTATGATTCCTCTGAATCATTCTCTCCTCTGCATATCTATAGAACTCTGCCTACAACCTTATGTTACAGAACCTATGAATTCATAACTTACATGTAATTCATTCATTAAATACTCATTTGACACACTTACACAGTTAGGAGTTAAACCTCTATATATAAGTATAAACAAATGATACATATCGAGACTTTCTGTCTCTCACAATCCTGATCTTCAATATTAGTGGCCTCCCCTTTTACTCTCCACGTAGGCTTACATTTATACCATAAAATTTCTGTTAAACTAATTTTGGTTCAAATCCTAGATCTACTGAACTGACTCCTAAATGTCCTCTATGTCAACTTATAACTTCAATTGATTCCTAAGAACTCTCTCTAGTTCCTCTAACCATGAAACTACATTTAGAGTTATAATTGACTTTAACTCTCTTGTCATTATTAAACACTCATGTTCTCCTTTATTCGAGAGCATTTACAAGCATCCTCACACATCTAATTAATTCCTATTCTAATAACTTAAAAGCCTAAATATTACATTAATTTGAGACTTAGGAAACCAACTTCCTTAAAACACATGACCCCCCTATGTCTACTAAAATACAATGATTTTCCTTGGGTTGAATGCTCCTGCATCACCTCTCAGCTCCATTTAAACTACGATCCATTGTGGACGTCCCTCTCACCCTTTCTAGGTATAGTTGGCAGCACATGAAGCCTACAACGTTAGAAGCTCTGTTATGTGAGGTCACATTCATTGTTCGATCTATGACGCTCCCTCTATTGTGTATAACTCAACATAGAGCTGCTTTTGTGAAAGGGAAATTATGGATCAGCGGGTGCGGTTCGAACTAAAACCTATCCACGTGATGGATATATCCTTTCTGTCTCCAAAGCCACAAAGTTGAGGTGACGGTCACCCTGGATAATGGTGTAAACGATTGTCCGTGTTGTGGTGTAAATCTCTTAAACAATTACGTGTGGCCACAAATCTTAGATAAGCTCAATATTTGAGCCGAATGATAGATTTCAATCTCCTGGACTGAAAATAAGCTTGATCTTTGTTAGGGGCAATAGATCTCAGCCCTTCATAAATAGGTCTATCTTGTAAGCCTGTAAAATATTCAATGTTAAGATATATTATACATATGGAAATCTTTTTGAAATTATCAACTAGGGTGGATGTGAATAAGCTACCAAAATTGATAGATGACTAGGGAGGGTGATTAGGGTGATTATGGCAGATTACCGAAAAACTGGTATTTAAAATATTCTCCAATAAACCCTCACACTCTTAGGAAAACCAATTCTTATAGCATTGTAAGATCCCAAAAGTTAAAAATTTTAGGATATCTAGCACACTTTAGTGTTCTCATCAAAGTAGACTTTCAACACAAACAAGAACGCAGATGGGATCTAGAAATGCAACCCTTTATTTATATTAGTAGGTGAAGAAAATAACACATGTCCATAAAATAAGATTGGGACTCGTGCAGATGGCATGCATGGCTTCTCAACACAATAAAACAAAGATACTCAAGCCGACTTGTGAATCCTAGATGGATCCACTAACATAGTCTCTTCGGAGTTTTCATCCCGAGATCAAACTAGAACGCACCAAATTCTAAACAAGACAAAATATATAGATAAATCAGGATGGTCTAAAAGTCTAGCTCCTATCCCCTTTAATAGGCTTCATGTACACTCTAGAAATTTTATTTTATTATTTTCCGTTGAAAAACTAAGGTAAATACCATGGGAAAATACCATTGGTAAATTTCGTGCATTTGACTATATCAAGAAAAAGGAATATTACAAAATGTGATGAAGAATACCCACTAACTTATAAGTAATCTTAGATGGAAGGTTGGTAGTGGGAAGATGATAGAGATTCTGCTAAAATGAATAAAAAGTTATAAATATCTCCCTCAATTTTTTACATCAAAAGGGTTATAAATATCTCTATATGTTTTGTTCTAAAAGGAATTCTTCTCTCTGCAATATCATTTAGTCGGAGGCAAGAGAAATCGTTATTCCTGAGACTATGGTGGCAAAGTGGGAATCATATAGATCGTGGCTGAGACTAGCATGTAATTTTTTTAATCAAAGAATGAAGACACTCTATGGTTGGGAGGAAGTGCGGTCAATGGGAACATAACTGTTAGGGACATATGTAAACAATTATCTTTGAGGTGAAGTGTGACGAAACATGCTTATTGGTTGTCTCGTTCATGGAAATGGGGGCTCTGCATGAAGCTGGTATGTTTTATGTGGTTCTACGAAACAGGGTCCTGACATGGGAGAACCAACTTAGAAGGGGCTTCCAAGGCCATGGAATATGTCCTTGATATGGTGGGCAAGGAGAAGAGGTGATCCACCTCCTTCTCAATTTCCCTTTCACGGTTTCTGTACGGGTGGAGTTTCTTCCATTGCTCAAGATTAATGTCATATGGGATAGGTCTTCCATTGACTCTTGCACCACTCATTGGATATAGGTTAATTTTTTTTTAGGACGATACTTTTTTCATCTTTTAGGATATTTGGAGAAGCAGGAATGCTAAAAGATTTGATTAGATTATTTCTGAGGTGGGATGCATTAGCCTTAAGATTACATCTTCTTTTCAGGATTACGAGCCATGGGAGAAAAATCCACAAAGGAGAGCAGTGAACTTCAAAGAGATAGGGCCAACGGGGCCAGTAGACTATTTTGACAGAGCTTACTCTTCAAGGATTTGTTGATGTGGGGCGTATGTAATACTGCGACCTAGACTGTGCTATCATTTCTATTAGCATGGGAGAGAAAGCATAAACAACAGGGAAGAACTTTAGTTCTACTGGACATACTGTTATGTACAAGATAGGTAGCTATAGCGGAGCTGACTGATTCTAAAATGATCATAGAGTGGGCTCTGGATCATTCATCTTTTGGGCCTCACATATTAATTTACTGTATGCAACTCATAAGATAATTTTTCTATGACATTCCAGAAAATATTGCTTTCTCACATATTTAGGGAGTAGAACATGGTGGCTGATCACCTCTCCAAGCGTGGGATTAGAGGACTTCCGGGACAAATCTATTACATTGATTTCATCAATGCATCCTCAACATGCTCTGGGATCTCTAAGTGTTGATGCCATTTTCTCTGTTTCCGAGGAGGTGTTGTATGTATTTTTGGGTAGACATCATCCTCATTCATAGACACAGAATGTCGACGAGTAATATTTCTGTATTTTGATCAGAGAAGATTTTAGTTTTAGAGATAGTTTTTAAATTCTTTGTTTACAAACATATTTGAATTAGAGATATTTAGTGGTTGTTGCTTTTTGTTTACCGATATTTAGTGAAATAGAATAATAGTCAATATGTTTTCAGCTCTAGAAGGACTAGTTTTCAAAATAGACATTCAATGATGATGAATGAATGTGGGGAGATATAGAGCTACGAAAATCTAACTATATTTTGGATTGTAAATATGCCTTGAGCTCCAAAAGAACTAGTTTTCACAATAGATATTTGATGATGATCCATGTATGTTGGGAGATACAAATCTACGAAAATGTAACTACCTTTTGGATTTGTAACTGCCTTCTTTTCTTAACTACCTTTTGGATTTCTAACAACTTTTGATCCAATAAAACATACTCAGTAACTTAAAAGGGAAACTCAAAAGGGCAACACACTGCACCAATAAAATATTATATCCATAAAAATGTAAAATCAAAATTTATGTCCATATAAAAGTGAGATAATTGGAAAAGAAGCTGGCGTACCACTAGATCAAATGACAAGGCTCCAGAAGACTATATGTAGTGCGAGAAAAAAATGTTTCCGCCGTACATGGAATGTGATAAAGAATTGTATCCCGCATCATGGGCATGTATAAAAGTGAGATAATCGGAAAAGAAGTTGCCATACCGCTAGATCAAATGACAAGACTCTAGAAGAGTATATGGAATGGGAGAAAAAATTGTTTCCCTGTACATGGAATGTGATAAAGAATTGTATCTCGCATCATGGGCACATATTTAGGGTCATGGAATGGTTTTTGTCAACTTTTATCAGCTTTCACTAAATTGTTGCAATCAATCACACTTTCAAGTTTGATATCTACCAGCGTTTCCTTATCGATTTTTTTGGTATTGGAAAATCCTGTATGCTGGGTTACGATGGAAAAATTTAAATGTAAAGCACCAAATTCAAGGTTCATTTGCTCGCCCGTTCTTGTAGCACTGCAAAGTTTAACTAAGTAATGTGTGAGAGTTATGTATATCCTTCTATCTATGATGTTTAACAATTGGAAATTCTCTGGAGTGTTGAGTATTGGTGACACATTGCCAGAGTACCGACATTGTACACATAAAAATCTACTCATTTTTTTGGCCATTTAATTTACTATAATTATGAATCACTAGAGATCTTAGTGACACACACATATCCTTGTGAATGAGGACAAATTTAAAGGTTGGTACTGTAATTGAAAAGATATCCTAGTGAATGAGGAAAAATTTAAAGCTGGGTACTGTAATTGAAAAGGTATCCTTGTGAATGAGGAAAAATTTAAACCTTGGTACTATAATTGAAAATATAGTAATCATTTAAGCTAAATAATACTTGTAGTGTATAGACTTCTAAATTTGAAATCCACCATTCAATTTTATAGTATTTCAGTTGACGTAGAATAGATATGATAGCCCTACATTCACTATGGAATGTTTTAGCAGAATATGAGTATGGTGGGCAAGTCGAGTGTTATAAAAAGTTGCATTGGAAACAATAAGTTTTTTAACAATACTGTAATACCAAAAATTTACTATATTCTCCGAAAAAAATAAATTTGGTAGAAACTGGAGTAAACATTTTATATTTACGCTTATAGGTGTCTTCACTATTGGAATTGGCTATTTTAAGAATTCTACTAATGAAAATTAATTTTTCTAATTAAAAAAATTGATCACATAGTATAAATTTAAAGATGTCATTATATTTTCATCTTTTACACTATGTTAATGGATGGAATTCATACCACTAACTCCCCTGCAAATCCAAATCACATGATTAAATCGTGTTTAAATTAAATTTTTACAAAGCATGATTAAAAATTTACCATGTCATTTGTTCAGTGACACCTATGAAGAATAAAGAGAAGGGGAATATTACAAAATGTTGCACACACGTACCATAATAAAAATAGGACGATTACAAAACATTACACATACACTTGTCATAGTTGTGGAAAGATGTATTTCAGAATAAAATTATTATCAGTTTCAAAACATTGATAACGTGTGTCTAGTTCCAAATAAGAGGTGCACGTCTGTTTCATTAACTTTTGCATCCATTTCACCCTTTCATTATGTTCTATCTACTCGAGTTACTTCTATTCTCCCCTCCATAGTAATCCAAAAATGTTTAGGAGTGCCCGAGTTTTCCTTGAGGATGCATGTACATAAAACAGGGAATTTGAAAGAAACATATGACTAAGCTTATGGAAAACATTTACGAGGGTCTGAGGTTGGGATGAAGATCTATGTACAAAAATATGGTGATTTTGAGAGAAATATATGACCATGCTTATGAAAATGGAAATATTGTTTCACATCACACACTCATAAATTAATTGTTTGAATTGCAATGTCTTCAATAAATTGTTAAATCCATGTTATTAATTTCTTAAATTGTAGTGAGTTTAGAGATTAGATTCAATTGCTCTATACCTTCACATCATGAAAATATGTTAATAATAATAATTTGTAGAGAGATAACCGGAATAAAACAAATTTTTATCCAAATAAATTCACCGTCTCTATTGTTGGCATTATGGCTAAAGTGTTGTCCTTGATGGCAACTCATACAGGTGATAGATCACAGTACAACAGTTCAGTAGCAGAGATTGATGATCAACTCATAAAGAATGAAGAAAATAAGTATGCATGTGCGTCGTTCAGTAGGTGCGGTCATGGGCTGGGTCCGCAGGTTCTACGTTCAGAAGGTGCGGACATGTTCGCGGGATCGCAAAACAAAAGGTGTGGTCCTAAAGTGCACACACTTTCATGCAGAGAAAAGCACACGTGGAGTTTATTATGTTTAACCCTTGGTATTTAACCCCTCGTTCATTATCCTATGGTTGTTGGGTCCGTGGTATTGTGTTATTATGGTTTTGGACCATGGTATTGTCAAAGGCCTAAGGATATAAAAGAGGAAGGAGATCATTTGGCTAGATGTATGCTTATGGGTTGAATATCTTAAGGTGAGCTAGATCTGAAATACTAATGATCTCTTGGGAGTAATGTCTAGATATAAATCAAGGAGAAACATGAGCTTTATAAGGCGAATCTACTGATGGGTCGAGATCAACTTGGCGCATGATCAAATCTGTAGATCTGATAGTCTGGGGTACGCTTGAAGTCTAAAAATTACCTTTAACCTCAGGACCCCAGGTGCATCACAGGAAAAGTGCGAAGGTACGCAGTGAAGATGAAGGCGCAGGTGCGTAGGTATGCAGCGCAGCTGAAGGCACAGTGTGGAGGTGCGCAAGTCAGACACGAAGAAGGTGCGGAGGTGTGCAGGAAATCCACAGGTGCAGGTGTAGAGATCTGCAGGCACGGTGACAGTTGATGTGCGGATATCCGCATATGCTTATTGGTGAAGTTGCGGACCCTGCTTGAGATTTTTTTTAACTACCTTTGACTATTCTGTAGGGTTCTGGGTGCATATTAAATGTTTGGTTACTGGTATTGAGTTCTGATAGCAACATGATTGATGACTTAACTTTATATGATCTGATGGACTAGATCTAGTTGATAACTCACATATTATCCTTGTATATGTATTGATTTGGTGTTTGGGGTGATCCAGAAGATTGATTGATTATGTGCTCGAATGATATTTATGGGTCTAGTATGAAAATTGGATGAAACGTGGCCTTTCAGATTATGTGTTGTGCTTCAGGTGTATCCAGTCTGAAAATGTATGAAACGTGGTACCCGGAGGAGAGAATATTGTAGGGCGGCACCTACGTACTAGTATCTTAGCTAGTACAAGAGCTAAGGGGGTAGTAGCTCCTTTCCAGTAGCAGTTGAAAATTTTGGAGCATTGTAGCAGGTAGCAGCCTGCGTACTAGTAAATGGATCGGCTAGTACAAGAACTATGGGGGTTGTAGCTCTCTCCAGGTAGAAGCCTGCGTACTGGTATAAGATTGCACTAGTACAAAAATATTGTAAAAGGATTTTCTTATTAAGAAGAAGATTGAGATGACTTGCAGCAGGTGGTTTTCTCCCACATTGGGTTTCCACCTTATATCATGGTGTTCATGTGTGTGACTTATGTGTGATGATCTGTTCCATTTTACTGCACCTATTTATATGGTTGATAATGTTCTATTGCACTCAAAGATCAACTAATTGAATCATAAGAAGTTATGGAAGTAGCATATATAAACCTGAATATGGAAATGAAAAAGTTTTATTGATATGATAATACTGATTCACCTCCCCCCTCTCAGTATTATTTCCAACAATTGGTATCAGAGCAGGTCCTTTTGTAGAAGCTTGATCGCTTGAAGGAGATCCATGGAACAATGGGAAAGAAGCTCAAGAAGAAAGCACCTAAGAATAAGAAGACATCTCAGAAGAACTATGACAGTGGGAGGATTGATTGGGGATTAGGTGTAAGAAGCTCTTCAAATTCAGAATCAGATTCAGAATCACTTCAGAATGAAGATGAACAAGATCTATCAGGTATGAATTTGTTATTCTCTGGTGATTCAGGTATCTATCCATTTGGAAATGATGAAAGTAATAGCGAAACAACTGAATTTTCTCTTATGGGTGAACAAGAAAGATATCAAATAGAGGCAGAATTTAAAAGGCTTACAAACAAAATTGGAGCTCAAGAAAAACTTTTGAACATAAAGGATGGTGCCTTCAAAGAAGCTGCTACTAGACTAAAGGCTCAACGAGAGCTATTCAAAGACAAATATAAAAAGTTGCAGGATGAATTAACATCTCTAAGAAATGAAGTTATTGAAAAGAACACAACAATCAAGTAGCTCAGAGATCGATCCAGTTATTATGGAAGTCTTGAAGCTACGAACCTCTCGCTAAAGGAAGAACTTGAAGAAACAAAGAAGCAGAATAAAGATCTACTCCAAGCTATTGAAAAATAGGAAAACAAAGTTATCAGCTTAAAATCTCAACTGGAATGTGCCTTCAGAATTCGTCAAATGCAGCAGGATGTGAATGAAGAACAAGAAAATGAGATTCTTAAACTAAGGCAACAAATGGAAGAGGAAAGAAAGTCTGATGAGATGTTGAAGAAGCAATGTTTGGAAAAGGAATATCAACTTCAGGTTGAGGTAAATATCTTGAAAGGTAAATTAGAAGAAAAAGATAAGTTCTTACGTTTTCAAGATAGTACTAAAGTGTTGGATGATATTCTTAATAGTCAAAGGTCTCCTGCTACCAAAACTGGTCTTGGTTTTCATGAAACTATTGAAGGTGAATCTAGTAAGACAAGGGACTCTAATGCAAAACCTGAAATCCTCAAAAAGGAGATGGAAAGTCAATCTCATCATCATGCAAGGAAAGAAATTCTTCAAATAAATTCCTTTAACCCTCCTATGAATAATGTTGAATGTTTTGTATGTCAGAATCTTGGACATGTGGTAGCTAGATGCAGAAGATCAAGGGTTCAAGACCATCATGCAGAAAGATCATCACATTGAAGGTACTTTAATGGATATTGCTTTGCTTGCAATATGTTTGGTCATAAAGCTACTGATTGCTACAGGAGGAATATGAAACATGTAAGACTTTATGCATGTAACAAGCTTGGACATATAGCAAAGGAATGCAGGAACAAAGGACGGACATCACACCAAAAGGAGAAAACTTCATCACACTTGAAGATATGGAAGAAGAAGGAAGTTCACTCAGAAAAATGTACTGAGACACAGCACGGCATAGACATAATAGACTTAGGGGAAGCTAAAAGTGTAAAACTTCAGTGTCCTGAATCTCAAGTTTCTTAAAGGGAAGTCGCGTATATGATCAGATCTAACAAATGGCACAGGTTGAGGGGGAGCATATGCCTTTAATAATTCATTGTTGGCATTATGGTTAATAGTCCTTGGTGATGATGCTTATGTTATATCTTGCTATGATGTGGTTATCAGTTGTCCATGATAAAATCTCATATGATTCGTGGGGTTACATAGTTGATGTTCAGATCATATTTGTGGATTGATTCTTACATGGTGATCCTCATAAGGATAAGGAGAAGTACATAGCTTGAATTCACATATTCTTTACTTGATGATGAGCCACTCATATGCTGTTGTCGTCATATGCATAAAGATCATATATTACAGTTATGATGTAGGATTCCTACTGTTCTTAGCACATATATGAATGAGCATTGTTGGCTGGATACATGGATGATTATTCAAAGTAGCATTGTTGGAGACATGATGATGATGAGTTCTCACCTATATGATGATAGGTTGTTTTATACAGATATTCCCAATTGTTCAGATCTGGATGGCAATGGTGTTTCTCACATATGATAGAATGTGAATGATTATGTTCAAAAGGATGAGTTGATATGGACAGACCTTGATGATTCATGCAAGTTGACAGATGTTATGGAGCAGATCATACGGTGTTGTTGCTGATATTTATCATGTGTTTGGTCTATGTTATAAATGTCATGTATATCATTCGATGTATCAATGATGTAATAGGGTGTCTCTATCTATTGTATTCATTTGATGAGATCTCTTCAGGTCATGTAACGGCCTATGTTGGCTTCCCCACTATGCCTAGGATGAATGATGTTATTCTCTTATGTTATCATATGTAAATTTTTAGTATATCACCATTGTGATGGGAGATAGATGTATGTATGAGTCTTTGGTGATAGAAAGGTCATTTATGACGTATAGAGTCATGTTCTTCTTGTAGAACATCTTCTTGCAGACCTTTCTTACAGTCAGGAGGAGCATGAACAAGCATATTTCAGTAGAGCAGAGATTTCAGCATGTTCTCAGAAAGAGCATGGACAGATTGGTGCACCATTGTGTATTCAAAGGGGGAGCTCATTTAGAGATTTCAGCAGGTACTCAGAGGGAGTATGGACAGCAAAGGAAGAGAATATATGGGTTCACCCTTTGCCCTTGATGTCAAAGGGGGAGAGTGACTTGGTGTTGCTGCCATCAAGTCCAAAGGGGGAGATTGTTGGCATTATGATGCATGTGTTGTACTTGATGGCAACCCATTCATAGAAGAACATCTCACCTATATACAATCACATGAATCTACAGAAGAGAGATCAGATGTGCATAATACATGGGATGCCGAAAAACTCAAAGGGATTAGATGATAGTTCACAAGCAAGCTTTACCATCAAGTCCAAAGGGGGAGATTGTTGGCATTATGGCTAAAGTGTTGTCCTTGATGGAAACTCATATAGGTGATAGATAACAGTACAACAAGTCAGTAGCAGAGATTGATGATCATCTCACAAAGAATGAAGAAAATAAGAAGTACGCATTTGTGGCGTTCAGTAGGTGCGGTCATAGGCTGGGTCCGCAGGTTCTGCGTTCAGAAGGTGCGGACATGTTCGCGGGATCACAGAACAAAAGGTGCGGTCCTAAAGTGCACAAACGTTCATGCAGAGAAAAGCACATGTGGGGTTTCGTATGTTTAACCCTTGGTATTTAACCCGTCGTTCATGATCCTATGGTTGTCGAGTCCGTGGTATTTTGTTATTATGGTTTTGGACCATCGTATTGTGAACAGCCTAAGGCTATAAAAGAGGAAGGAGATCGTTTGGCTAGATGTATGCTTATGGGTTGAATATCTTAAGGTGAGCTAGATCTGAAATACTAATGATCTCTTGGGAGTAATGTCTAGATCTAAATCAAGGAGAAACATGAGCTTTATAAGGTGAATCTACTAATGGGTCGAGATCAACTTGGCGCATGATCAGATCTGTAGATCTAATAGTCTAGGGTATGCTTGAAGTCTGAAAATCACCTTTAACCTCAGGACCACAAGTGCATCACAGGAAAAGTGCGGAGGTACGCAGCGCAGTTGAAGGCGCAGGTGCATAGGTACGCAGCGCAGCTAAAGGCACAAGTGCATAGATGCGTAGCGCAGCAGAAGGCACAGTGCGAAGGTGCCCAAGTCAGACACGGAGAAGGTGCAGAGGTCTGCAGGCAATCCGCACGTGTAGGTGCGGAGATCCGCAGGTACGGTGAGAGTTAATGTGCGGATATCTGCAGATGCTTATTGGTGAAGTTGCAGACCCTGCTTGAAATTTGTTTTAACTGCCTTTGACTATTCTGCAGGGTTCTGGGTGCATATTTGATGTTTGGTTACTGGTATTGAGTTCTGATAGCAGCATGATTGATGACTTAACTTTATATGATCTGATGGATTAGATATGGTTGATAACTCACATATTATCCTTGTATATGTATTGATCTGGTGTTTGGGGTGATCCAAAAGATAGATTGATTATGTGCTTCAATGATATTTATGGGTCTAGTATAAATTGGATGAAACGTGGCCTTTCAGATTATGTGTTGTGCTTTAGGTGTATCCAGTCTGAAAATGTATGAAATGTGGTACCCGGAGGAGAGAAGATTGTAGGGCAGCACCTACGTACTAGTATCTTAGCTATTATAAGAGCTAAGGGGGTAGTAGCTCCTTTCCAGTAGCAGTTGAAAAATTTGGAGTATTGTCGCAGGTAGCAACCTATGTACTAGTAAATTGATCGGCTAGTACAAGAACTATGGGGGTTGTAGCTCTCTGCAGGGAGAAGTCTGCGTACCGGTATAAGACTGCACCAGTACAAAAATATTATAAAAGGATTTTCTTATTAAGAAAAATATTGAGATGGCTTGCAACAGGTGGTTTTCTCCCACATTGGGTTTCCACCTTATATCATGGTGTTCATGTGTGTGGCTTATGTGTGATGATCCGTTGTATTTTACTGCACCTATTTATACGGTTGATAATGTTCTATTGCACTCATTAAGGATCAACTAACTGAATCATAAGAAGTTATGAAAGTAGCATATATAAATCTGAATATGGAAATGAAAAAGTTTTATTGATATGATAATACTGTAAGTATAGGGGGTTTACGCGGTGCATTATATTAGATATCATTTTTGGGATTCAACTACATTAAGTCATTCACGTATGACCATTTCCATGAGAGGTAGTCATAAGTGAGTAATTTCTCATGATTTGAATAGTTCACTTAGCACTCATTGCATCGGGTGATGCTCACAGGGATGAAGAATTGGATTGAAACTGGTGAAATAAATCACATAGCGTCAATCATAACTTGTGATTTATTTCACCAGCTTCAATCCCACTTCTTCACCCCTGTGAGCATCACTCGATGCAATGAGTGCTAAGTGAATTATTCAAATCATGAGAAATTAGTCACTTATGACTACCTCTCATGGAAATGGTCATACGTGAATGACTTACTTAACGCAGTTGAATCCCAAAAATGATATCTAATGATAATACTGATTCACTCCCCCCCCCCTCTCAGTATTATTTTTCCAACATCTATAACATTAAAAGTACAGTCAAGCCAATTTGTGTGCAAAATTCATTCATGTACTATACAACATTGAAATTTACACAACATTTTCATATCCACATTTGTATGGAATGTTAAAGGAAATATATTCTTTGAGACACTATACTACTATGAAAGTCTATCAGGTTAAATATAATATTGTCGTTATTAAAAAGATCCTAAATAGCTCTTAGCAATGATATTTATGATTGACTATTAACAATGATATTTATTAAAAACTAAAGTGAATATAAATGTTGAAATATATGTTTATATATATATATCGATGTATAAAATCACATTTTTTTAAAATGTACATTCAAGCACATTTAGTTTATTTTTCTTCTCATTTTTTTTTGTCTTTCTTAGAAAAATATAATAATGGGTTTCTAGCCAAAAAACTTCTTGACAGAAAATAAATTATTATTCTTTCAAATTTATTTAAAAGAATATTTTAAGAAAATTATTTTTTATTTGAAGCAAGAAATGGACCTTCTATTCCATTGAAGCTAAAATAGGTAACATAGATTACAACAAACCAAGAAGGGAAGAAAGCCAAGGATTTAACTTGCGCCCTGAGCTCAGGGACCTGAGCCAACTGCTCAAGATCATATATAAGGGCCCACAAAATAGAAACAAACTCCTGAGTGCCCACAGAACAAAAATTAAGAAGTCTTTAAGCGGACCAGATGCGGAAATATAGAGAGCGGTGAAAAGATTTCGGGTTTGCTAGGTAGATAACCATCGAGGAGTTATTCCTCTTGAAATTCCCCAATCCCACTCCTAAACCAAACTAGCAAGGAAGATATCCTAGTCCCGCCAACCAGCACAACAAACCTCAGCCGTAGATCTGCTACGACCCAATCTAAAGGTTGTATAGGATATCGAGCTGGAAGGAAGAGCAAGGAATACCCGCTCGATGATGGCAATATTCTCTCTCCTCCTTCAGCCACGTGTTGAATGGTGAGTGGCATCGGAAGCTTTCTGGTTAAACCAGTTAGGGTAATGCAGACACTAAAATTGTAGAAAAAACACCTTGTACTGTAGCAAAGTTCTTATTGCCACTATTTGGTTTTGTGCTCTTTCTCCTCTGCCTTTCATCCAACTGCGAGACCCAAATATGCCTATTCTCGGGTCATCCTTTTGTCAAACCGCTATCATCCATATGTCTAATTATCAAGTTTTTGATTCCCCTTCATATGTTGATAATGCTCCATGTCTGCACGAGCTAGAGTGTAGCAGCCCTCACACAGTTGTCCTGCTGGTACCAACTCCCACGAGCAGCACTTGTTGTCTCTTGTGCACCTCACCCCATCATTAGCTAGCTAGTCCACTACTCTGTTGGCATCTCTGTGCACATGTAAAAATCTAAGAGTTCGTAGTATTCTTAGGTGCGATTGAATTCAGTGATGGACCTGAAAAAGTCTCCAATGTTTCGAGACTTTGTCTGGTCCAATGCCTGTGCCTATCCTTTTGACCGAATTAATTGTTAATTCCGAGTCTGCCTCGATGATTGTGTTATGTAAATTGTACTCAATCATAATTTCTAAGCATTTCTCAATGGCCATGAGTTCAGCCATATTGTTAGTGGCCCTTCCCAAATGACTGTGAAAGATGATTTTTATATTACCCTCTTCATCTCTTATGACTCCTCCATAACCAACCTCCTAAGGATTTCCTTTTGAGGCTCCATCTATATTGAATATTAAAAATCCATAGGGAGGGGGTTGCCAGAAAGCCTTTCCCTCTGATATGTGCCTTGCTAACTTATTTATGCCCTGAGGGATATGTGACTGGAGCCCCAACAACTCTAGAATGCGAGCGTCCCATTGACCAGGCGGTCTCTTAGGAGGTTGCTTTAGAAGGGCATTAACAATTTCTTTGAGTTGTTTTAGGATCTGAGCCACGATGCTTTGAGTTGAGCCAGATTTATCTTTGAAGATCCTGTTGTTATGTTCTTTCCAAACACCCCAGATTAAAAATCCTAGAATCAGAGTCTAGGTTGTATTGACTGTCTCATTATCTGAGAAGTCTTTCCTCTAGTTCTTTAAAGTTTCAATGATGTTATTTTCATTCCTATTTGTTTGAATGAAAATAGAGGCCACCCAATTCCATAAGGTTGAGGTGAAAGAGCAGAGGTTGAGAAGGTGATCGATGGTTTCTTCTTGCAGACCACATAGCCGACATCTTGATGGGCCAGCAAAACCTCTCTTTTTGAGATTTTCCTAAGTCGGAATCTTTTTATGTTGTACCATCCACCGGAACAGTTTTATCTTAATCTAGTGTGGGTTGTTCCATAGGTCTTTCCATGTCTTATTAGTGCTGGGATATTTCAGTCCCATGGTTATCCTTTTAGCTTCTTTGAGGTTGAAGATGCCCTCATTGTTTCTACCCCATCTTAGTAGATCAATCGAGGTTGAAGTCAAAATTTTCCTCTTTTCTAGAATTGCTTCAAGAACTTTGGCTTCGGTCCTCAAAGGGGTCTCTTCAGTGTAATCTGGTACCTTCCAAATTCTCCATTTACCAGTGTCCCTTGACTGATCCCAAAAGTCACTAACCTTTTTCAAAACTTTGTTAATGGTGTCATTTTTTATGATGTTCAGTCCTTCTCTGCATAGGTTATGTTCTGGTTGCCAGTTGTCCTCCTAGAACAAGGCTAGATTCCAATCTTTGATCTCCCAAAAACTATGTTTCAAGATTGTATTATCCCAAGCATTGTTCCAAATATGGGAACCCCTGATGTGTCCTGTCATTCAAATTTGGTCCATCTCCTACAATCCATAGCATATTTCTGTTTCCAGAGTTTGTCTCAGGGGTTTCTTTTTTCCTTTAGCCATCTCCACCAACGTTTTTCCCCCAAAATTTTGCTTAGAGTATCCGGGTCATGGACACCTAAACCACCATGGGTTTTGGGTCTGCAGATCTTGTCCCGAGCTACCAAAGTTCATTTCTTTTTCTCTTTCCCTTTACCCCAAAGAAAATCTCTTTGGATATTCTTGATTTTCTATAGAAATCCTGTTAGTACAGGAATGGCTGAAAATAGGAAAATTGGAATCATTTGTAGTACAACCTTTGTGAGAACTAGCCTCCCTGCTAAATTCAAATATCTTCTTGTCCAATTGTTGACTTCGTCCTTCAATTTATTAGTTACTGACTCCCAAACTTCCTTACTCAGAGGTTTATCAGTAAGGGGCACTCCTAGATATTTGGAGTGAAGATGATCTCTTTGAAAGCTGATAATTCTAGAGAGATTTACTTGAATAGAAATATCAGTATGAAAAAGAAAACTTTTGATTTTGTGAGGCTTACCTATATGCCAGCAGCCATTGCGAAATCATAAAGGATCTGTTTGAAATCTTTGGCTTCCTTGACTGTGGGTGTTCCCTGCAGCATAATGTCGTCCAGAAATTGTTGATGAGTCAAAGTTTCCCCATTCTAAGTGAGCCTAAGTCCCCAGATTCTTCCTTCCACCTTGGCTGAAATGATCACTCTACCCAATCCTTCCATCATGAGAATGAAGGGGAAGGGGGAGAGAGGATCTCCTTGTCTGAGGCCTCTTGATGGCGTGAAGGTTCTGGATGGAGAGCCATTAAGAAGAACTGAACAACTGGCAGTGGTAACTAGAGCCATGGTGCAATGTATCCAATTGTGGTCAAAGCCATAAGCTTTAATAACTTCCATAATATAAGACCAACTTAGCTTATCATAAGATTTCGCTATGTCCAGATGAATTATCATTCCTGCTTCCTTATTGGTCTTAAGGGAATGAACCACTTCATGAGCTTGAATGATATTAATGAGAATTTGTCTACCTTCCACATATCTAGTCTGCTCCTCTAACATAGGCATTGGAAGAAGGGGTTTGAGTCTATTAGAAATTACTTTAGAAATGATTTTGTACACCACATTGCATAAAGCTATGGGTCCAAATTTGTCTGGAGTCATGGATTTCTCCCGTTTACGGATTAAGGAAATGAAGGATTCATTAAGCGCTCTTAGAACTATTCTTGATTCTCTCGTGTCCTCCACTACATCGAGAATATCATGTTTGACTATTTCCCAGCATGTTTTGAAGAAGTCTACATTGAAAACATCTGGGCCTGGAGCTTTCCCATTATGCATCTCTTTGATTACTTCATTGACCTCTTCTTCCATCACTATCCTGTTGAGATTATAATTATCTTATTTGGTTACCAGTTTTGGAATATACTAAGTGAAGCTTTTAGTGAAGTGAGATCTGTCTACAATGGTCTCCTCTGCTATACCTTGAAAATGTTGTACTAGAACAGATTCCAGTTCCTTGTGAGTATTTAGCTCTTTTCCTTGAGGATCTATGAGTTTTGTGATCCGATTATGTGCCCTGTGCTCCATGGTAGACTTGTGAAAGAACCTAGTATTTCTATCCCCTTCTTTAATCCATTGCAGTTCGGATTTCTATCTCCAGAAGATTTCCTCCGGTTGACATCTGTTGTCCCATTCTCGTTGAAGTGAATCTGCTTGAATTTTCCTTTCCTCTGTGAAGCCTTCTGTGATGAGAATTTGATTGGTTTCCTATAATTTTTTTCCACTTCTCCTTTGGTCTTAAAAATGTTTCCAAATTCATTTTTGTTCCATTATTTGAGGCCTCTCTTGATGTGTTTGAGTCTCTCATGCAGGAGGAACATTTTTGTGCCTTGGGTGGGCAATTATTTTGTCCAACATTTCCCAATGTTAGTGATGAAGTCGGGGTGAGTAAGCCAGACATTTTCGAACCTAAAAGGTCTGTTCCTCGAGGTTCCCATAAAAGAGGCTTCCAACTGTATGGTTCAGTGGTCCGAGCCTCTGAAAGGGAGGATGAAAGTTGTCATGGTACAACCTATGAGAAGGAGATCCTCCGAGATTATGAATCTGTCTAACTTTGAGGCAACTTGTGCAGTTCCTCGTCTCTTGTTATTCCATGTGAAGGTACAATTTATTGTATCCATATCCAGCAGTCTCATGTTGTTAAGGAAGTTTTGGACGGCTATTGAGTCTCCTCCAAGTGCTCTGGTCCCTCCTTTTTTCTCTATGAGAGATCTGATCATGTTAAAGTCCCCTCCCAGAATCCAGGGAATTACTGGGTGTCTCTCTCTCAGCACCTCCCGAGAGGTGAGGAGCCTAACTTTGTCTTCAAGAAGTTTAGGACCATAGACATTTGTGATCATGTAACATTCCTTGTCCCCCAGAGGTTGGATAACCATTTAAAGGTGGTTTTTGGATGCCTCAGCATCTAGGATTCCAAATTTCTGAGGATTCCATACAATGAAAATTCCTCTAGATGTATTATTTTCTTTGATTTCTTGGTACTCATACTTAATGAGCCATTTGTTATGCATTTCTCTGATCTTTTCTACTAAGCATTTTGTTTCTTTTATAAACACCATATCTGTTTTGTCTTCTTTTATTCTGTTACTGAGATTTCTTTGTTTTCTTTTACTCCCTAGTCCTCTAATGTTCCAGGTTGTAAGCTTCATAATAATGGTTTTGTAAAAGAGTAACTGGTGAGATCCTTCATCTTACCTAAATTTATGATGAGTTTCCCACACTCTGTTAGCAGTTCATCCTGTCGCTTTCTTCCTCTTTTCTTGCCTAGTTTTTGGTGGAGTGTCCTGATATTATCTCCATTTATTTAACCCCTCCGTTCTCCTGGATATCATGATTCCTTTTGACTCCTATGGCCTTTGTTTGAGACCTTCAGAGGAATAGTTATTATACTCTTTCAAACTCCTCTTGTGGTAGAGAGTCAATTCCTTTGTTCATTCCCTACTCTAGAAACATTTTTAGTTCAAGGTTACCCCTCTTGAGAATCTCATGTAGGCCTTGGTCCTCTATGCCTCCTTCACTTGGGGTCATCTCATGGTCCCTACCAAGTTCCATAGTGCTCGGTGGGTCGTCCTTTTGTCCATTGTGCTCCTGTATGATTTCCATGATATCCTCTTTTTCCTTCTTTGTATGATAGTCCTCTGGTGTCTTGTTCATTCTATTTTCCACCCCCTCCTCTTCTAAAATCTCGAAACTGTTATGACTTGGTAGCTTGTTCTCGCTAGGTTTCTTTTGGGACCTTTTTTTCCCTCCTTTCCCTCTACCTCCCACTTTGGTAAAACCTTCAGGGTCTTTTCCTGTGTTGGTTTTCAGGTTGTCCTCCCTTCTTTTGAGTGGATAGTCTCTGAAGAGGTGCCCATGTTCATGACTTTTATGACATCTGAGTTGCATGTGTTCATAGTCAATTGCCTGTACTCATTCCTCAACATATACTTCTAGGATGACTTCATCCGGGAGTGCTCTCGATAAGTCCATTTCTACACATATTCGGGCGAAGGAGGTATTTCTACCTTGCAGAGTGACCTCTGAAATCTTTATAAAATGACCTAATTTGTTACCTTTAGCTTTTAAAGATTCTGACAGCCAATAATCTAAAGGGAAGGAGTATAATATAATCCATAATGGGACCGATGCGAAAGTTTCTCACTTCAGAACAAAGTTCATCACGCAAGGTCACATGTAAAGGCCTACGACAGCATTGAAGTAGGGTGCTCCTTCCAAAACTCTGTCTTTGTCCTCTAGATTAGTGAAAAGCACTGTGAGGAAACCCTTGGACCCAAGATGTAGGTTTATTTCTCCCTTTTGTTTCCCGTTGTTTCTTATCCATGTGTACAATGCTTTCTCCATGGGCCATAAATCCATGAACTTACAAATGACCACATAAGTCGCCATGTGATCTTTGTGCACTTGTAGTGCAGGATCATTGAAATCCACCTGGGATTTAATGTTTTCCTTGGGCTTGCAAGGTCCCATCGTAGATATGTTCTCAGATCTCTTACTGCTGTCTCTAAAATTCGTTTCCCCCCAAGCTTCCTTGTGGGTCCCTTCCTTTTCAAGGGAGTTGCTACTTTCCAGCTTGTGAGTGCCAGTTGTCTTTGTCTATGCCTCCCTTGGTTTCTGGAAATTGTTCAGACTCGCCTCTTTGCTTCTATTTGAAACCACGTTATTGTAGGAGGGAGTGGAGCTCCCTCCTCCATGCCCCTCCATAGTTACCAACTCGCTCCTATCGCTCCCTATTCAAAACCCTAGAACTTCAGCCAAGATGACCAATGAGTCCTAGTTTTTCCAATTTTCAACCATATTATTATATTTTAAGAAAATTATATTAGGTCATTTTTTTCAGTTTTACATACAAAAAGATTGTGTCCAAAAGCCACACTTTCCATACTCAAAACCACATAACATTAGATATCCTCAAACTTCAAATTTTGGTTAGCTTAAATAAAAAGACATTATAGCTAATTTTGTATTTATATTCTTTTTTCCCTATTTTGAAATTGTCAAGTGAAATATATATCAACATCTTTGAGAAGCTAAAACCATATCTAACAATTTAAATATCAATAAAAGATTAAAACTTAAAAATGGCAAAACTAATAGCAATATATATGAAACATATAAAAATAATTGCCACTCCCATAAAATTATTGAGCGTTTATAACGTACCCCAATCAAACTTAAAAAATATATATTAGAAATTTAAATATAACTGTTCAAAACTAAAAATTATTAAATCCCTTAAATATTGAATATCATGTGAAAATCCTAACCAAAACCATATTATAATACAACATATATGTTTTTTTAATATAAATCCTCATTAATGAAAAACATATAATTATTATATAACATATAATTTTCTAATCGAATAAACTTATTGATGTAATATTCAAATATGTGAAATAGATTAACACGTAATTCTTAAATGAAAGAAGCTTATTAAAATTAAAATAAAATTATTACATTTCATTTGTGAAACATCTCTAGATTGAAAAAAATTCCACATAGATGCTTGGTATCACATACGACCTTATATATTTCCTATGTTTTAGTATGCTAAAACCGGAAACCTTATCAATGTAATGTGCAATTTCAACAAGGGATTGCATTATTAAAACAATTTATCAATGTTATTTAATAGTTTTGATATAATAATAAAAGTTTTTAATCGGTTCAATCTTTTTAGGTTAATTTGCCATAAATATTAAATTTATTAACATATTTAATAATTTCAAATCTGCCTATTTTGATAAGAAAAAATAATATACGCTTTTATAATTTTTTGGTTTGTAATATTTAAATTTATTTTATGGCTTTCAATTCTATATTTAAATTTAAATATAATATGCATATTTTCAATATGATATAAAAGTTTATTAGGGTTCAATATAATATGCTTTAATAATAAATGAGTTTAATATATTATTGTTTAATAAAGTTTATTAAGTTTCAATATAATATAATAGGGTTAAATATAATAAAATGTTAGAATTTATTAACGTTTATTATGATTAATATTATTAATATTAATATTAATTTGACATAAAATGATTAAAAATATTTAATTGATTTATATATATCTTTTAAATAATTAAATTTTTAAAATAAGATTTATAATAATTTTTAATTTTAAAATATAATTTTAATAGTTAATATAAATATAGATTAATTAATTATTTTTAAAGTATTTTTTTCCAAAGGTTAAGATCGGGACTTGTTTAAGTATATTAAGGATGAAACATTGGTGTGGTTGATTATTTACATCTTTAGATTGGTCAATATTTAAATTATAAGAAAAGTTGGTTTTGGAGTTTATAAACAATAATTTAATGAAATAAAAAGCCATAAAAATACGTTTTATTCTAATAGCAATTATGATATAAATATATTTTGTTTTTATGAATAATTGGATTTTTAATTTAATTTAATTTATATTTTTAATTATTTAGATTAAATAAAAAAAATTGATAATAAAATTAATTGCTTAAAACAAATAAATATAAAATAATTAATATATATATATATATATATATATATATATATATATATATATATTATAAAATAGAAAACAAATAAATTGAAATTTTAAATGTAATAAAATATTTGTAGAATTATATTTCAATTTGTTAATTTCATTATTATTTATTTTATAGGTTTTCATGGATAAATTTACAAAACCTATTAAGTATATTTTTAATAAAATTTGAAGTATTTGAGAAAGGGGAATTGAATAGAAAGAGATAATAAGATGATGCAAATTTCTTTATTTATAATTTCAAATTAGTGAAGCATTTAAAGGGAATGAATGGAGTTGGGAGATTTATTATAGCGTGGCTCCTCAATCATCATTAAAACTTTGATGAGAATTGAGTGTCCACTAAATTGTCATGAGATATCCTACAATTCACAAATTTTTGTAAATATTGTACCAAGTTAGTGAATCTCATCCATACCATTATTTACTCTCATATGTTTGTTGAAATCCCATTGTTCAACCATTTTCAACCATTGTTGACTGTATTTACCAAGGTTGATTTTAATCAAGTATGGTGAGCCATGTTCAACAATAGATAACCTAGGTCAACCATTATGAAATTTGGTCAATCATAATGACCATAATCAACATTTAAAAAACATGGTGAACCCCTGTTCAACATGACCAACCATATTTAATATCGTTAACTAGGTCACCATGGTAAAACATGGCCAACTATAACCTTCCTTTACTAATATAGATAAGCATACTCTATCATAAAAAAATATGGTCAAACATGGTTAAATTAGTCAAACCATATTCATCCATGGTGAACTTGGTGAAGCCACATGACAAATGTACCAATCTAACAAACATCGCAATATGTCAAATATTGTCACATTATGATAAACATTGTTGCAATATTACATTGTCGCATTGTGACATAAATATATTGGATGTCACAATCTCACAAACATTGTCATGACAATTAAGCATGGTCAACCATGTTTTTTTTTGTGTTTATAATATTTATCTTGGGGTTTAAAGAGCTTGGATTTATATTATTAATCCATTGGGGTTAATATTATTCCCTTAGGTTTATAATCCCCTGGGTTTTTAGTGTTTATTCGTTCATTCTATTACTACCTTGGGTTATGAAACACTTTTGTTTATAATGATGGGTGAAATATAAATTTCATAATTTTATTAATCTAAGGGTTCATATTCCAAAGGTATAATATTATTCATAGCATTTATAATATTCATATACCTACGCCCCTGGATGCGGGTGGCATCGTTAATGTAAATGCCCAAGCGCGCGAGGACGGCAGCTGGCGGCATGGAGTCTGCAGCGATTAATGGTCATGATAGAGCATTTAAGTGATTTAACGCCTCACTTGGCTCACGACAGGCGAGGGTTGTTTAACAAGATGGGAAATAGGTTCCGCAAGGATGCTCTCAGGCATTTGGCATTCCTTTGGCAGCGTTCAGGAATTTGTTATTCCTCCGGCGATTACGCTCCTGCGAGATTTGGTACGCGTGTTCCTGAGGCAGAGGGGCACGTTTGGAAACCTCCCTGGTTGCAGAGGCGTAGAAGCTTGGCCAATTTCATCACCGAGTTACCCTCGAACACGCTTTGCATTCGGTATGTTTATTATCTGGTTTCTTGGCTTCATTCTGGCATTGCTCACGTATCTGCTTGTGGGTCGGTCGTTTGTTTCCAATTTGAACCAAGACTTGAAGGTTTAAAGGGAGAGTTAGAAGTTTAGAGTCCTAATTGTGTCCAATCCTTAGGATACTGGTTTGTTTGGTGTTGGTTGTGCTTTCGAGCCCATAATCTGGTTCGCCACCCTGCAATGGCTCCCCGACAGCCCGAAATTCCCCGCAGGGGTAGTAATTATGGTGGGCGTGGGGGTAACAAGGGCAGATGAGAGCCCGTTCCTCCGTGTATAGTCCCGCTCGCCTCCGAATCTCCATCATCCTCATCCTCTGAACATTCTGGTCCTTCCCTGCACAGCTCCCTTCACTCCTGTCGGTTCAAATTCAAAAGCAAATTGCACAAACCCACCATACCTGATCACTGTTATTTTTTCAGAGGAAGAAGAGGGCTCCTCAAGCTCATATGATTACATCAAGGACAGTCCTCACTCCCATAGCCCCAGCAATTCTCATGAAAATGAAGCTGGTGACATTCTCAATGCCCCAGACCCGCTTTGGAATGAAGAGCAGCACGAGGATTCGCCCCTGCATTCAATCTCTGCTAATGACGATATTATTCCATGCGCTCCAGCTTCCTCCTCAAGCAATAGGCTACACACGATGTCTCTACCGGAGCACGCAGAACAGGTTCCAGAGGAGAAAATGGGGGTCGAATGGGTCAGTTCCACCGGTTGCGACATGGACGCGGATGAAGACATGCCACCTCAGGCTTGAGCAGTCTCAGAATGAAGTTTTTTGTTTGAATTTGCGTACAGTGGTTTTTCTCCAGTCTTCTCACTATGGATCACTACTATCTTCCAGCTTATAGGAGTTTTTTTCTAATCTTTTGTAAAAGTCTCAGGACTGATGTATGGCGGGAAAAGCAGGATGTTCTTTTTTGGGTTTTTAGTTTTTTGAAAACTGCATTATGGATTGTCTTCAGATTTTTCAGAGCTGTATGCAGCAGTTTTTGTGATAGAGGGATGGTTGTTGCCCCCTCAGAGGTCGATACCTCTCTGTAAATATTTTTACCTCTTTTAATATAATAGAGAGTCTTTACTTAGAAAAAAAATATATTCATATACCTACGGTTTAATATAAATCCAATGCATTTATAATCTTGGTCAATCATGGTCCAATCTCACATTGTGACAAAGATTGTATCAATATGAAAATCAACCATTGTGAATCGTGGTCAACCATGGTCCAATGTTACATTGTGGTGAAGATTGTTTTAATATAAGTATCAACCATGGTCGAATGTCACATTATGGAAAATATTGTCACAATATGAAAATCATCCATGGTCAACTATTGTCAACCATTGTCAACGATGTACGATCATGTTCAACCTTTGTCTAGTGTCACATTGCCACAAATATTATCTCAATATGAAAACCAAAAATGGACAAACATGGTCATCCTTGGTCCAATGTTGCATTCTAACAAATATTGTCTGAATGATAAAAGAAACCATGTTAAGCCATGGTCAACCGTGTTTGTTTCAACGTTTATAGTATTTATCTAATGGTTCCTATACTTACGATTTATAATATTAATCTCTTAGGTTTAATATTATTCCATATGGTTTATAGAACCTTGGTTTTTTAGTATTAATCCCTTGGGTTAATTATTTCCTTAGGTTTATCATATCAATCTGTTGAGCTTACTAATCTAAGGGTTCATATTCCTAGGGTATATAATTATTCATAGTGTTTGTAATATTAATCATGTGGTTTAATATAAATCCTTTATTTTAATAATCATGATCAACCATAGCCAAGCATTGTCCAACGTCACATTGTGACAAATATTTTCTCAATATGAAAATCAACCATGGTGCAACGTCGCATTCTCACAAAGGTTTTCTCGATATGAAAATGGACCATGGTCAACCATGTTTATTTCAGGTTTTATAATATTTATCTTAGTGTTTATATACATTGTGTTTATAATATTAATCACTTCGGTTTAATATTAATCCCCTATTTTTTCATGTTTATTGATTTGTTTTATTAATTCATTGGGATTATAATATTAACAACCCCTAGGGTTTATTTATCCCTTAGGTTTATAATATTAATAGCCATGTGGGTTGATCAATTCTTTTGGTTTAAAATATTAATTCTTGTGCTTGATTAATCCCTCGTATTTTAATATTGATCCCTTGGATTTGTTGGTCCCTTAGGTTTATAATATTTATCCCTTGGGTTTATAATATGTGTCTCTTAGGTTTATAATATTTATTCCTTGCTTTTACTCATTCCTTTTGTTTATAATATTAAACCCATGGCTTTATTAATCCCTTGGGTTTGTTGATCCCTTTGGGTTTTTAATATTTAACCCTTAGGTTTACTAATCCATTGCATTTGTAATATTTATCCATCACGTTTATAATATCTATTGCTTAGGTTTACTAATTCCTTAGCTTTAATAATCTCTTGAATTTACAATATTAATTATGAGGGTTTACAAATTCCTTTGGATTTTAATATTGATCCCTTGGGTTTATTGATGCCTTGGGTTTGTTGCTACATTAGGTTTATAAAATTTATCCCTTGGTTTTGCTAATCAATTGGGTTTATAATATTAATAAACCCTTGGGTTAAAGTTTATAAACCCTTTTGTTCAATATTATAAATGCTTGGGTTTAATATGGTCAAACATGGTTAAATTAGTGAAACCATATTCAACCATGGTGAACTTGGTGAAGCCATGCGAAAAATGTACCAATCTAAAAAATGTCACAGTGTTTCAGACATTGTCACGTTGTGATAAACATTATTGCAATATTACATTGTCACATTGTGACACGAATATATTGGATGCCATATTCTGACAAACATTGTCATGACGGTTAAGAATGGTTAACCATGTTTTTTTTGTGTTCATAATATTTATCTTGAGGTCTAAACATCTTAGCTTTATATTATTAATCCACTGGGGTTAATACTATTCCCTTAGGTTTATAATCCCTTTGGTTTTAAGCATTTATTCATTCAGTTTATTACTACCTTGGGTTTATGATATCAATCCTTGGGTTCAATATAAATATCTTTGGTTTATAATGATGGTTAACCCTTGGGTTGATAAATTTCTTGTGTTTATAATGATGGGTGCAATATCAATTTATTTCTTTTAATATTCATATTCCTATGGTTTAATGTAAATCTCATGCATTTATATTCTTGTTCAACCATGGTCTAGTCACACATTGTGATGAAGATTGTCTCAATATGAAAATAAACCACGATGAATCATGGTCAACCATGGTCCAATGTTGCATTGTGGTGAATATTATCTTAATATAAATATCAACCATGGTTCAATGTCACATCATGAAAAAGATTGTCACAATTTGAACATCATCCATGGTCAACCATTGTCACCAATTGTCAACCATCATCAACGATAGCCGATCATGGTCAACCATTGTCCAATGTCACATTGTGATAGATGTTATCTCAATATGAGAATCATCCATGACCAGACATGGTCATCCTTGTCCCAATGTTGCATTCTAACAAAGGTTGTAGAATGTTAAAATAAACCATGCTAAACCATGCTCGACCATGTTTATTTCAGGTTTAATAACATTATCTAAGTGTTTATATACCTAGGGTTTAATATATTAATCCCTTGGATTTAATATTATTCCCTTGGGCTTGTAACCCCTTTCTTTTTTAGTATTATTCCCTTGGGCTTGTAACCCCTTTCTTTTTAGTATTAATCCCTTGGGTTTATAATATCAATACATTGGGTTTACTAATCTAAGGGTTCATATTCCTGGGGTATACAATTATTCATAGTGTTTATAATATTAATCCTTGCGTTTAATATAAATCCCTTGTATTTATAATCATGTTCGACGATGGTAAACCATTGTCCAACGTCACATTGTGACAATTATTTTCTCAATATGAAAATCAATCATGGTGGAACATCACATTGTGACAAACGTTGTCTCAATATGAAAATGGATTGTGGTAGACCATGTTTAGTTTAGGGTTTATAATATTTGTCTTAGCGTTTATATATGTTTGGTTTGTAATATTAATCAATTTGGTTTAATATTATTGCCTTGGGTTCATAATACCTTACTGTTTATAACATTAATTCCTTAAGGTTTCAAATTCTTTGGGTTGTTAATATTATTCTTTTATGTTGATTAAACCTTGATATTAAGGGTCAAATATTACCCCTAGGGTTTAATATTAATCGCCTATGTTTTTGATGTTTATCCCTTTGGTTTATTAATTATTTGGGTTTATAATGTTAACAATCCCTAGGGTTTATCATTTCCTTGGGTTTATGATATTAATAATCATGTGGGTTTATCAATCCTTTGGGTTTAAAATATTAATTCATGCAATTTATTAATCACTTGTGTTTTTAATATTGATCCTGTGGGTTCGTTGATCCCCTAGATTTACAATATTTACGCCTTGGGTTTATAATATTTATCCCTTAGTTTTATTATATTGATCCCTGGTGTTTACTAATTCCTTTTCTTTGTAATATTAAACACTTGGGTTTATTAATCCCTTGACTTTAAAATATTAATTCCTAGGTTTTATTAATCCCTTAGGTTTGTTGATCTATTCGGGCTCATAATACTTATAACTTAGGTTTACTAATCTGTTTGGTTTATAATATTTATCCCTGGGGTTTATAATATATGTCCATTAGTTTTACTATTCCCTTGGGATTATTAATCCCTTGAGTTTACAATATTATGTCCTAGGGTTTACTAGTGCCTTGGGTTTTTAATATTCTTCGCCTCGGTTTACTGATCCCTTGGATTTGTTGATACGTTAAGTTTATAAAATTTATCCCTTGGTTTTGCTAATCAGTTGGGTTTATAATAGCCACAATCCCCTGGGTTTATTAATCCCTCACAATTTATAATATTAAATTCTTATGTTTATAATATTCATCCCTTGGGTTTACTAATTCTCTCGGGTTTATAATATTAAACACTTTGTTTTATTAATTCCTAAGGTTTATTAACCATTAGGTTTTTAATATTGACCAGTTGGGTTTCTTAATCCCTTCGGTTTGTAATATTTATCACTTCGGATTTAAAATTTATCCCTTAGGTTTGTAGAATTTAACCTTTGAGTTTAGTAATTCATTGGTTTTATAATATTGAACCCTTGGGTTTATTAGTCCCTTGGTTTGATAGTATTTATATTTCCATGGTTTTATAACTTAATCCCTTGGGTTTATTATTCATTGAGTTTAAAATATTAATTCTTAGGGTTTATGAATCCCTTGGGTTTTTAATATTGATCCCTTGGGTTTGTTCATCCCGTAGGTTTATAATATTTATTGCCTTAGGTTTTTCAATCCTTTGTGATTGTTGATGCCTTAGGTTTATAAAATTTATCCCTTTGGTTTTCTAATATGTTGGGTTTATATTATTAATAATCCAATAGGTTTATTAATCCATTGAGTTTATAATATTAAACTCTTATGTTTATAATATTTATCCCTTGTGTTTACTGATTTTGTGAGGTTTATAATATTTAACCTTTGGCACTATTAATCACTTGAGTTTAAAATATTATTTCCTAGGGTTTATTAATCCATTGAATTTTTAATATTGATCACTTGGGTTTGTTGATCCCTTAGGTTTATAATATTTATCCCTTGGATTTATATTATTTATCCTTTGGGTTTACGTTCAGTTTATAATATTAAACCTTTGGGTTTATTAATCCCTTAAGTTTATAATATTTCTAATTCTATGGGTTTATAACTTAATTCGTTGGGTTTATAATATTAGTAATCCCTAGGTTTTATTTATCCCTTGAGTTCAAAATATAAATTCCTAGGGTTTACTAATCCCTTGGGGGCTTTTAATATAGATCCCTTAGGTTTGTTGATCCTTTATGTTTATAATATTTAATCATTTTGGTTTAATATTTTCTTGTATTTATAATATTAAACCATTGGGTTTATAATATTAATAATTCATTCCATTTATAATATAATCCCTTGGGTTGATAATATTAATAATCCCTTTGATTTAATAACCTGTTTAGTTTAAAATATTAAGTCCTTGGGTGTACTAATCCTTTGGAATTTTAATATTGATCGCTTATATTTATAATATTTATCTGTTGGGTTTACTATTCCACTGGGTTTATACTATTTATAATCCCATGGGTTTATTAATCACTTGGGTTTAAAATGTTAATTGCTAAGGTTTATTAATATGATGTGTTTTTAATATTGATTCCTTGGCTTTGTTGATCCTTTATGTTTATAATATTTATCGCTTCGGTTTATTAATTGATTGGGTTTATAATATTAAACTCTTAGGTTTATAATATTAATATTCATGTGTGTTTATCAATCCTTTGGGTTTAAAATATTAATTCTTAGGTTTTATTAATCCTTTATGTTTTTAATATTAATCATCGGGTTTGTTGATCCTTTAGGTTTATAATATTTATCCCTTGGTTTTGTTAATCCCTTGGGTTTATAATATTAATCTCTTAGGTTTATTAGTCCTTTAGGTTTATAATATTAATAAATCCTTGGTTTCTAATTTAATCCCTTGGGTTTTAATATTTATAATCGCATGGGTTTATTAATCGCTTGGATTTTTAATATTGATCCTTTGCGTTTGTTGATCACTTAGGTTTATAATATTTATCCCTTGGGTATATTTATCTCTTAGCTTTATAGCATCTGTCCCTTGGGATTCCATGGGTTTATAATATTAAACCCTTGGGTTTATAATATTAATAATTCCTTGGGTTTAACATTTAATCCCTCACGTTTGTTAATCTTTTGACTTTAAAATATTAATTCCTAGGGTTTATTAATCCATTGGGTTTTTGATATTAGTGTCTTGGGTTTTCTTATCCCTTAAGTTTATACTATTTATTCCTTTGGTTTACTAATCCATTGGGTTTATAATATTAATAATCTGATTGGTTTATTAATCCCTCGATTTTAAAATTTTCATATTGGTTCCTTGGATTTGTTGATCCTTTGTGTTTATAATATTGATCCCTTCGTTTTACTAACTCATTGGGTTTATATCATTAAACTATTGGATTCATTAGTTGCTTTGGTTTATAATATTAGTAATCAAGTGTGTTTATTAATGTCTTTGGTTTAATTAATTCCTAGGGTTTATTAATGTCTTCTATTTTTAATATTGATCTATTGGGTTTGTTAATCCCTTGGGTTTATAATTTTAGTGTCTTGGACTTACTAATTATTTGGGTTTATAATATTAAACCATTGGTTTTATTTGTGCCTTGAGTTTATAATATTGGAAATTGGTTGGGTTTATAATTTAATCCCTTAGGTTTATTGATTATTTGGGTTTAAAATATTAACTCCTAGGATTTGTTAATCCTTTGCAGCTTTTGATCTTTTGATTTTATAATATTGATAATAACTTGAGTTAATTATTGTATTGTTATTCGTAATTAATAGTATAATATTTTTTTAGTTTAATATAAAATCTATATATAGTTAATGTTTTCATTATATTTTAAGTAAATATATCACAGATATTAACGATTATACCAATAAATATATAACAATTGTTTTGCTATTGCTATATTAGTGAGAGATAAATAGTTATTATAAATAATAATAAAATATTATTATTATGTTATATGTGGATTACATTATAGTTTCAGTTATAACTATTTAAATAATAACAAAATTTTATAATATACAATTATTATATATATATATATATATATATATATATATATTCCAATGAAATAGTATAATATAATTTAGTTTAATATATTGTGTATATATGGTTAATATTATTAATATATAACACTTAAATATATAAAATATATGGATAGTTATATTGATAAATAAATAGTAATTATTAAGGATAATATAATGGTGACAATAAATACAAATTTTTAATAATAACTAAATGTTATTATTATGTTTTATATGAATTATATTATTGCTTGAAATATAACTATTAAAATATTACCTAAATTTTAAGTAACAATTAATATTATATTAATATATAAAATAATATTAATATAATAAATATAATTATATTAATATAAAATAATATAGCTATTATTATTTATTTAGTTATTAATAATGAGATAAATGTTTAACAAAATACACCTAACAAAAAATTAATATGATAGATGGTAGATATAAACTTATCAGCCTATATCAATCACATTGATAAATGTGATTCTACAACATTAATAAATATAATTGTGCTGATTTAAATATCATATCTCTTATTAATTGTTATTATGGATAAGTAATTTGAATGATTGACGACCATAATTTTGCAAAGAAACAATGTAATCACTTTACTAAATAAATTGTTACCATTTGTATTGGATATTGTAGTTTGTAGTGAAATACTGTGGAATGATATATTCATTTGCATTTTGAGTCAATGTTGTTACTTTAATAAATAATTTGTTACCATTTGTATTGTATAAGGTTAGCATTTGTATTGGATATTTCCGTTTGTAGTGAATTCCTATGGAATGATTGTATGAATTAGTAGAAATTTCCAATGTTTAATATGGACACCTTATTCGTTAATGGGGACGCATCATCAGAGACAAGAAACAGAATAAAAATGCTAGAAGAAAATGATAGGATTTAACTTTAAAGAGTAAAGAAAATTAGCTTTAAAAAAAGAAAAGACAAGAGGAGAAGAGAATAGGTAAAAGAAGAGGATAGGTAAAAAGAATAAAAGAATAATGGAGAATGGAAAATTATTGCCTCAGAGATTATAATGTTTTAAATAAAACACATATTAAAAAGAAAATAAAAAATAAAAATAAGAAACACTTGACCAAAGAAGTTGCAATGTTTTGTTTAATATTTTGAATGGGTTAAAATAAAATAAAAAATAAATTAAATTAATAAAAATAAAAAAAACATAATTAATATTTATAATTATAATTAAATAAATATAATTAAACTAGTTTAGATTTACCTGCTAGAATTAAGAGAATCAAATTTTTTGAAATGCAAATAATTTTTAAATTAAAAAAAAAAAAAAACTAGTTTTGGAATTAGAATGGATTTATACAAATATATCTGCAATGGCTTGTGTTGAAACTACTCTCACAACCTCTTATTAAAATCTGCCCAAGTAACAATAGAAAAAACTCAGCGTATGGAACTTGTTCAGAAAGCCTGCGAAAAAAACAAGAAAAATGATGCCGATTGGTGTCTCCAGAGCATGGATTTCATACAGTGGAGACAACAATTGTAAGGGGAAGGAAAGACCACTGGGAATCATATATTAAGCCCTTGAAACAAATGGACAAAACATTTCACAGTTTAAACATAACAAAAACCTGCTTCAAGAAGAACCAACCAAAAAAATCGAATAATCGGTAGGAGCGTTTGATTATTTTACGACGAATATTACACTTTCTGTAAAGGATTGCAGATTGACTAAGAAAAATTGGAGAAGAAAGAGAGAATTTCTAAGAAGGGGAAGAAATGAATACTTTTATTTACTCTTGAGATGCCCAATCAACCAATGATCCCTTGCTGAATTTACCAATGATCTTCTGTTAATTGTGTAGAGTCTAACTCTCAAACTGAACAAACAGGTGCAAGGCGAGCAACACGAGAGAAAATCTTGACACTTATTTGTATAAAATGAATTAAATATTTTCAAAAATTTGAATTTCCTTAACATTCGAAATTCTTCTTTTAATGCCAGTATGCTCCTTCTGTCCATGTTTATTGGTGGGATATTAAGTACAACCACTCTTAAATCAAGATGGTTAAAAGTATAAATTGAATATTACAGTCATGATATTTAAATTTTCAGGCGAAGAACACTCGTGAAGATGGTTAAAAATATGAATTGAATGTTATTTTGCATTATATTTGAATTTTCTGAGCTTTAGACACGCTACTCATTTAGAAAGATCACCTCTCACCTATGGATGGGACGCTTGCAATTCTTCGAAGCCAATGTCATAGACATCGTTGTTTAAATCATGGAAATAAGATTTGGAAACGCCTCTATGGACAGGCCACTTAAGAAATTGAAGATGATTATTTTTATTTATAATTTTTTTAAATAAATATTATTAAAATGTTGCGATTATTTTGATTAATCGGTTAACTTAAATAAGTTGTCTGAAATATTTTAAATGATTTGTGTGGTTAACGAAAAGCATTTTTATATATTTACATCTCTACCGTCCAGTAACGTTAGTGTAAAGTTTAAGAGTTGTAAGAATAATTGAAGGTATCCTTTTGTTAATTCGTATAATGCTCCACCTATATCACTGCAATTTCTACGAGGCAGATCAAATACAGGTCAAAATTCTCCCATTGCTCCTCTGTGATCGATCTCGCTTCAATAATAAATGTTGCTGCATCTCTCCCTCGCGTAGAATTTTTGAGTAATCAGCAATCAGAGTGTTTGAAGTAAATTTATGAAGTTCAGTAAAATCATTGTATGCATTATAAACAAGTGCTGCATGCAGCCAGTAGTCCCTGCTTCAAAGGAATGTTTTTTTTTGCATTTGTGCACCATTTCTGGTGCTTTTGCCAAAAAGCTAGCTGACATCAATTCATGTGGGTGTTGTATCACAGTGAGTTTTAATTTCAAATTCGTTTAGAGAGGAGCATTCGTAGGTTGATTCCTCAACTCCTCTATGGGTTACATTACTAATGAAGAACGTCAAACAATCCAAGCCAAGCCAAAACCACAATGTTAAAGAAGCTGAGATGAAATCGCTGCAGTGCTTGTTTGCTTTTGAGAAGGGCTTTAAATAAGCTCAATTTCCAACTGTCACCAACTCCACACATTTAAATTAATCTAAATTTTTTTGTGGGGCCGCATTTTTCCTTGCTGAAATCCAGATTAAATTTTTAGTAAATTATGTTGTTATTTAGCAGAGAAAACATTTATGTCACCATTCACAATTTTTTACCAAATTTAATTTAGTAAATTATGTTTTTATTTAGCAGAGAAAACATTTATTTCACGATTCACAAAATTTTACCAAGTTTAAATTTAGTTGTTCAAGATTAAATTTAAATTGTTGCACTAAGAGGACTGTCGCTAACTCCACACATTTAAATTAGTCTAAATCTTTTTGTGGGGCCGCATTTTTCCTTGCTCCAGATTAAAATTTTTAGTAAATTATGTCGTTATTTAGCACAGAAAACATTTATGTCACGATTTACAAATTTTTACCAAGTTTAATTCAGTAAATTATGTTGTTATTTAGCAGAGAAAACATTTATGTCACGATGCACAAATTTTTACCAAGTTTAAATTTAGTTGTTCAAGATTAAATTTAAATTGTTACACAAAATAAAATAAAGTATGTAAATATGTTATTCTAAATATACAACTCCACACATTTAAATTAATTTAAAGCTTTTTGTGGGGCCGCTTTTTCCTTGGATCAAAATTTATATTAAATTATGTTGTGTGGCCGTAAAAAATATTTGGCCGAGAAAACAATAATGCCATTCAATTTAGTGCATTAACCATAGCATTACACGTTCACGCCCACAAAAACGAACAAAACCCACCAGTCTGCATGGATTACACATGGATTACACTTGCAAACTCAGGGAAGCCAAGAAAATTCATAAGTGGAATATGAGTCCACTTGGAAGGGAGTGCCGAGAATCTTCGTTTCTGTTGTGAAACAAAATCATTCGACTGATGTGAGATTAGTTTAATCCACTTCTAGGGGAAAAGCCATGTTGACCCAATTTTGTGCATGCACTGAGCTCTGTTTTATTTCAGCCAAAGATAAAAGAGGCAGGAAAGAGCACCTACGGTATGAGATAACCCCTGATTTGGCCGTTCTGAAAATCAGCAGAGTTACAACATGAAAATATTGCTACTGTTCTATTCCCCAAAAAAAAGAGGTGATCACCTCGTGGAGGCTGCATCTTTATCCTCGATTAGGGTTTTGATTGTGCAGAGTTTGTCCGATTAAAAAAATAGTGGAAGAAGTGGGAGACCGGTCTGTCGGAAGATGATCGCAGTGATGAAACGTTGTTGAGACAGTTCAGCGAGTGAAGAGAAGTACGATGCTATAGTTGAAGAATATTTTCACGTCGGACCGAGTCTTCCCCATAAAGAACAGGTCAGACAGCTTCTGCCATTCAAGAAACCTCTCGACAAAGACCAGGTATAATAATTTTCTTTTCTCCTTTTTTCCAGACATTGTGGCTTGAGATTGTCGATTTTTATTATTTAATATCTGAAAATTGTTCAGAGATTGCGGATTTTCGAATGTTAGGATTTTCCAAACAAAATTTATGAATTTTTTTTTAAAAATTGTAGATTTTTGTCATTATATCATATAAATTTTCTATCAGATTAATTTTCCTATTAAAATATCAGTCACAGTAAAAACTGTAGAATGTCATGAAATTTCTTCAAAAATAAAACAGGAATTCAATGTATGTTCACAATTAATAAACAATATACAAAGTCATGTTACATAGTATGAACAAAATCACATATACTGTTAAACGGAACCCTTCGTCTTAATGGCCACAGGATCGAAGTTAAAATTTATATAACAACACTTTATTTAAAATTATTTTCGACAGAACAATGCGAAAAAACATAAAGAAACAAACTTTTGATAGTATGAAACCCTAACAATTAGACAACCCATGAACTGGGTTTTGGTCATGGTTAAAAAACCCTCAAAAAGAAAAAAAAGATAGTCTATTGAGAATCTGGAATTCAACCAATAAAAGTCATGAGATAGAAAAAAAACCCTCAATGACAGATTTTGTAGAAGTTATTCCTTCCCAAAGAACACTAACCAATGCTGACACTGCATAGCTCAGAGTTAGTGGTGAATCGAAAACATAATAGTCATAAAGTGAATCACAGGTTATAAGAGACAAGCGTAAGGTCAGATTATACCTTTAAAGGTTATGGAAATCAAGCGAAGTCAAATTATTGTCGTGGAATTCGCAGTAGGAAGATAGGAAAATTAGGAATAACATGAAATTGTAAAACAGTAGGCAGCCCCAAAATCCTTAGCTTGCAAAATCGGATAGCTAGAGATCGCGTATTGAACCTTAGATAAACTTTACCTACATCAAGAGCCATTACAAAGAAAAAATCATTAAATTATCACTCTGTGACCAGAAAGAGGGATTAATTCCCAGGGATTATGGCCCTGTCGGTTGGTGTTCTCATTGTAAGCCTCAATATTAATAAATGTGCACGATGTGGTCATATTACATAAAACATAAAAGAAACCATTGTGATTCTGAAACACTGGAAACATGAACTATAGAACCTTGTCTTTTGTGGTGCAGGTGCTTGGTTGTAGATCAAAAGAACTCACGAGAGATGAGTACAAGAGGTGAAAGGCTCCTCGCAGGGTTTTTTGCTTGTGATATAAGCTTTGGAGTTCCATACACTGGGTAAGCTTGGGTGGTAAACACGGCTCTGACAGGTGGCCAACATGCAAATTAGGTGCTGGCTTAACGTGGAACCTTTGCTTCCACAACCTACCACAACGTACTTTGGATAACATAAGATTGCCTCAATTGTTTTGCATCGGGAATGTGAAGGCTGCAATAAGACCTCAATTGTTTGGCGAACCAAAAACTTTGGGTAAAATTTTGTTAAATAAAATTGGGAGCATCAAACATAGGTTAAAATTGCGAAAACACCAAAAGAAAACCAGTCAACGTATCCAGTAATGGTAAGTCAACGATCGATCGATCGCTATTAGTCCCAGGCAGGGACTAATAAGGGGTTTTGTTTGATTCCAATTGCAAATTTTATATCCAACGGAAGTGAAAGCCATAGATCGTCTATATCAAATTGAACTAAAAGCTACATATCGGATTAGGGTTTATAATATCAATCTCTTCACCTTACTAACCCTTTGGTCTTACTAACCTAAGGGTTCATATTCTTAGGATATATAATTATTCATAGTGTTTGTAATATTAATCATTTGGTTTAATATAAATCCTTTATATTTAAAATCATGATCAATCATGATCAACCATTGTCCAACATCACACTCTCGCAAAAATTTTCTCAATATGAAAATCAACCATGGTCCAACATGGCATTGCGACAAAAGTTGTCTCAATATGAAAATGGACCATGGTCAACCATGTTTATTTTAGGGTTTATAATATTTATCTTAGGGTTTATATACGTTGGGTTTATAATATTAATCCCTTCGGTTTAATATTATTCCCTTGAGTTTACAATACCTTAAGTTTTATAACACTAATCCCTTAAGTTTTCTCATTCATTGAGTTGGTAATAGTAATCTCTTATCTTTATTTAACCTCAATATTAATGGTTAAATATTACTCTTATGGCTTAATATGAATCCCTTAGGGTTTTGATGTTTATTAGTTTGGTTTATTATTTCGTTGGGTTTATAATATTAAGAGTCCCTAGGGTTTATTGATCCCTTAGGTTTATAATATTAATAGCCATGTGGGGTGATCAATCTTTTTGGTTTAAAATATTAATTCCGATGCTTTATTAATCCCTTGTATTTTTAATATTGATCCCTTGGGTTTGTTGGTCCCTTCGGTTTATAATATTTATTAATTGGTTTTACTAATTCCTTTCATTTATAATATTAAACCCATGGGTTTATTAATCCCTTGAGTCTAAAATACTAATTCGTAGGGTTTATTAATCCATTGGGTTTGTTGATCCCTTTGGGTTTTTAATATTTAACCCTTAGGTTTACTAATCGATTGCATTTATAATATTTATCCATTGGGTTTATAGTATCTATCGCTTAGGTTTACTAATTCCTTGGGTTTATTAATTCCTTTACTTTAAGATATTAATTCATAGGGTTTACAAATGCCTTGGGATTTTAATATTGATCCCTTGGGTTTATCGATGCCTTGTGTTTGTTGTTACGTTAGGTTTATAAAATTTATCCCTTTGTTTTACTAATCAGTTGGGTTTATAACATTAATAAACCCTTTGGTTAATACTATAAACCCTTTTGTTTAATATTATAAACGCTTGGGTTTAAATATGGTCAAACATGGTCAAATTACTCAAACCATGTTCAATCATGGTGAACTCGGTGAAGGCATGTGAAAAATGTACCAATCTAAAAAATATCGCAATGTTTCAAACATTTTCACATTGTAATAAACATTGTTCCAATATTACATAATTTGTCACATTGTGACAGAAATATATTGGATGTCATAATCTCACAAACATTTTCACGATGGTTAAGCATGGTTAACCATGTTTTTTCTTGTGTTCATATTATTTATCTTGAGGTTTAAACATCTTGGCTTTATATTATTAATACTTTGGGGTTAATATTATTCCCTTAGGTTTATAATCTGTTGGGTTTTTAGGATTTATTCATTCGGTTTATTACTACCTTGGATTTATAATATCAATCCTTGGGTTAAATATAAATACCTTGGTTTTATAATGATGGTTAAACCTTGGGTTTATAAATCGATTGTGTTTATAATGGTGGGTGCAATATCAATTGCTTGCTTTTAATATTCATATTCCTATGGTTTAATATAAATCTCATGCATTTATAGTCTTGGTCAACCATGATCTAATCACACATTGTGATGAAGATTGTCTCAATATGAAAATAAACCATCATGAATCATGGTCAACCAATGTCGCATTGTGGTGAATATTATCTTAATATAAATATCAACTATCGTGAAATGTCACATCATGAAGAAGATTGTCACAATATGAAAAGCATCCATGGTCAACTATTGTCACCCATCATCAACCATTGTCAATGATGCTCGATCATGGTCAATCATTGTCCAATGTCACATTATGACAGATATTATCTCAATATGAAAATAAACCATGGCCAAACATGGTCATCCTTGGTCCAACATTGCATTCTAAAAGAGATTTTCTGAATGTTAAAATAAACCATGCTAAACCATGTTTATTTTATGTTAATATCATTTATTTAAGTGTTTATATACCTAGGGTTTAATATATTAATCCCATGGGTTTAATATTATTCCCTTGAGTTTATAAACCCTTGGTTTTTTAGTATTAATCCCTTGGGTTTATTATTTCTTTAGGTTTATAATATCAATCCATTGGGTTTACTAATCTAAGGGTTCATATTCCTGTGGTATACAATTATTCATAGTGTTTGTTATAATAATCATTGACTTTAATATAAATCCCTTGTGTTTATAATCATGTTCGACGATGGCCAACTATTGTCCACTGTCACATTGTGACGTATATTTTCTCAATATGAAAATCAATCATCGTGGAACGTCACATTGTGACAAGCATTGTGTCAATATGAAAAATGGATTATGGTAAACCATGTTTAGTTTAGGGTTTATAATATTTATCTTAGCATTTATATATTTTGGGTTTATAATATTAATCAATTTGGTTTAATATTATTCACTCTCGTTCATAATACCTTAGGGTTTATAACATTAATCCCTTAAGCTTTCTAATTCTTTGGGTTGGTAATATAAATCTATTATGTTTATTAAACCTTAATATTAAGGGTTATATATTAGCCCTAGGGTTTAATATTAATCCGTTAGTTTTTTTATGTTTATCGCTTTGGTTTATTAATTCGTTGAGTCTATAATGTTAACAATCCCTAGGGTTTATTGATTCCTTGGGTTTATGATATTAATAATCATGTGGGTTTATCAATCCTTTGGGTTTAAATATTAATTCCTAGGATTTATTAATCACTTGTGTTTTTAATATTGATCCCATGGGTTTTTTGATCCCTTACATTTACAATATTTATCCCTTGGGTTTATAATATTTATCCCTTAGGTTTAGAATATTGATCCCTTGTGTTTACTAATTCCTTTCTTTCTAATATTACACGCTTGGGTTTATTAATCCCTTGAGTTTAAGATATTAATTCCTAGGGTTTATTAATCCCTTAGGTTTGCTGATTTGTTTTGGCTCATAATATGTACACCTTAGTTTTACTAATCCGTTTGGTTTATAATATTTATCCCTAGGGTTTATAATATTTATCCATTAGTTTTACTAGTTCCTTGGGTTTATTCATCCCTTGAGTTTACAATATTACTTCTGAGGGTTTATTAATGCCTTGGGTTTTTAATATTGTTCACTAAGGTTTATCGATCCCTTGGATTTGTTGATATGTTAAGTTTATAAAATTTATCCCTTGGTTTTACTAATCGGTTGGATTTATAATAGCAATAATCCCCTCAAATTATTAATCACTCACAATTTATAATATTAAACACTTATGTTTATAATATTCATCCCTTGGGTTTACTAATTCTCCTGGGTTTATAATATTAAACCCTTTGTTTTATTAATTCCTAGGGTTTATTAACCATTGGGTTTTTAATATTGATCGCTTGGGTTTCTTGATCCCTTCGATTTGTAATATTTATCACTTAGGTTTATAAAATTTATGCCTTAGGTTTGTAGTATTTAACCTTTGAGTTTACTAATTCATTGGTTTTATAGTATTGAACCCTTGGGTTTATTAGTCGCTTGGTTTTATAATATTTATAATTCTATGGGTTTATAGCTTAATCCCTTGGTTTTATTATTCCCTTGTGTTTAAAATATTAATTCTTATGGGTTATGAATCCCTTGGGTTTGTTCATCCCCTCGGTTTATAATATTTATTCACTTAGGTTTTTTAATCCCTTGTGTTCACTAATTTTGTGAGGTTTATAGTATTTAGCCTTTGGCTTTATTAATCCCTTGAGTTTAAAATATGAATTCCTAGGGTATATTAATCCCTTGGGGTTTAATATTCATCATTTGGATTTGTTGATCCCTTAGGTTTATAAAATTTATCCCTTAAGTATACTTATCCCTTAGGATTATAATATCTATCGCTTGGGTTTATAGTATTTTATCCTTTGGGTTTACTAATTCCTTGGGTTTATTAGTCCCTTAAGTTTATAATATTTATAATTCGATGGGTTTATAACTTAATCCCTTGGGTTTATAGTATTTATAATCCAGTGTATATTAATCCCTTGAGTTTAAAATATAAATTCCTAGGGTTTACTAATCCCTTGGGGGTTTTTAATATTGATCCCTTGGGTTTGTTGATCCTTTATTTTTATAATATTTAATCTTTTGGTTTACTCTTTCCTTGTATTTATAATATTAAATCATTGGGTTATATTATTAAAAATTCCTTTGGTTTATAATATAATCCCTTGGGTATATAAAATTAATCATCCCTTGGGTTTAATAACCTATTTAGTTGATATTAAGTCCTAGTGTGTATTAATCCATTTGGATTTTAATATTGATCCCTTAGATTTATAATATTTATCTGTTGGGTTCACTATTCCACTGGGTTTGTAATATTTATAATCCCATGGGTTTTGTTAATCCCTTGGGTTTAAAATGTCAATTCCTAAGGTTTATTAATCTCATGTGCTTTTAATATTGATTCGTTGGGTTTGTTGATCCTTTATGTTTATAATATTTATAGCTTCGGTTTATTAATTGATTGGGTTTATTAATATTAAACTGTTAAGTTTATAATATTAATATTCATGTGCATTTATCAATCTTTTGGGTTTAAAATATTAATTCATAGGTTTTATATATCCTTTATGTTTTTAATATTGATCCCTTGGTTTGTTGATCCCTTAGCTTTATAATATCTATCCCTTGGGTTTGTTAATCCCTCGGGTTTATAATATTAATCTCGTGGGTTTTTTAGTCCTTTAGGATTATAATATTAATAATTCCTTGGGTTTCTAATTTAATCCCTTGGGCTTTAGTATTTATAATCCCATGGGTTTTTTATTCCATAGAGTTTAAAATATTAAATCATAGGGTTTATTAATCCCTTGGGTTTTTCATTTTGATCATTTGGGTTTGTTAATCACTTAGGTTTATAATATTTACCCCTTAGGTATATTTATCTCTTAGTTTTATATTATTTACCCCTTGGGTTTACTAATTCCAAGGGTTATAATATTAAACCCTTGGGTTTATAATATTAATAATTCCTTGGGTTTATAATTTAATCCCTTAGCTTTATTAATCTCTTGACTTCAAAATATTAATTCCTATGGTTTATTAATTCATTTCGTTTTTGATATTAGTCTCGTGGGTTTGTTGGTCCGTTACGTTTATAATATTTATCCCTTGGGTTTACTAATCCATTTGGTTTATAATGTTAATAATCTAATTGGTTTATTAATCCCTCAGGTTTAAAATGTTAATTCCTATGGTTTAATAATCTCTTCTATTTTTAATATTGATCTGTTGAGTTTGTTAATCCTTTGGGTTTATAATTTTAGTATCTTGGATTTACTATTTATTTGGATTTATAATATTAAATCCTTGGGTTTATTTGTGCCTTGAGTTTATAATATTGATAATTGGTTAGGTTTATAATTTAATCCCTTGGATTTATTGATTATTTGTGTTTAAAATATTAATTCCTAGGGTTCATTAATCCTTTGATTTTATGACATTGATAATCACTTGAGTTGATTATAGTATTATTATTAGTAAGTAATAGTATAATATTTTTTTTTGTTTAATATAAAACCTATATATAGTTGATGTTTTTATTATATTTTAGGTAAATATATGAAAAATATTAACAATTATACCAATAAATATATAACAATTGTTCACTATACTAGTGAGAGATAAACACTTATTATAAATAATAATAAAAATATTATTATTATGTTATATGCGCATTATATCATAGTTTAAGTTATAATTATTTAAATAATAACAAAACTTTATAACATACCATTATTATATATATATATATATATATATATATATATATATATATATATATATAGATATATATATTCGAAAGTAATATTATAATATATTTTAGTTTAATATATTGTGTGTATATGCTTAATATTATTAATACACAACAAGTAAATATCTACAAATATATTGATAATTATATTTATTAACCTATCATAATTATTAAAGATAATATAGTGGTGACAATAAATACAAATTATTAATAATAACTAAATGTTATTAGTATGTTATATATGAATTATATTATTGTTTTAAATATAACTAATAATAGTTAGCAAAATTTTAAGTAATAACTAATATTATAGTAATAAACAAAATAATATTAAAATAATAAATATAATTATATAAATATAAAATAATATAGCTATTATTTATTTAGTTATTAATAATCAAATAAATGTTTAACAAAATACACCTAATAATGATTAATGTGGTAAGTGGTAGATATAAGCTTATCATGTCATATGAATCATATTGATAGATATTGTTGTTGATGTATTTCATATACTCCTATACATATATACCATATTAGTAAATATAGTTGTGCTAGTTTGAATACAACCACATTGATAAATGTAGTTGCTGATGTATTTCATATATTCTTATTCTAGTGTATCTATCATATTAATAAATATAATTGTGCTAGTCTAAATACAACTCCTCTAATTTATTGTTATTATGACTAGGTAATTTCAATAATTGACCACAATGATTTTGCAAACAAACAATGTTATTACTTTCGTAAATAATTTGTTACCATTTGTATTGCATAAGGTTACCATTTGTATTGGATATTGTAGTTTGCACTGAATTACAGTGGAATGATATATTCATTTGCATTTTGAGTCAATGCTATTACTTTACTAAAGAATTTGTTATCATTTGTATTGGATAAGGTTACCATTGGTATTGGATATCGTAGTTTGTAGTGAATTCATGTGGAATGATATCTTCATTTGCATTTTGAGTCTGTACTTTTCTAGGTTCATTTTTCCTTCTGTAAATACATTGTATGAATTAGTACAAATTTCCAAGTTTTAAGATGGACACCCTATTCGTTATTAGGATTAGTACAAATTTCAAAGTTTTAAGATGGACACTCTATTCGTTATTAGGGACGCATCATCAGAGACACAAGAAACAGAATAAAAGATACTAGAAGAAAGTGTTAGGATTCCTCGTTAAAGAGTAAAGAAAAATAGCTTTAAAAAGAAACAAGGAGAGAATAGGTAAAAGAAGAGGACAGGTAAAAAAGAATAAAAGAATAATGGAGGATGGGAAATTATTGCCCTCATATATTATAATGTTAAAATAAAAATTATATTAAAAACAGAAAAGGCTTTACCCAATATAATAAAGAAGTTGGATTGTTTGTTCAATATTTTGAATTGGCTAAAGTAAGATAAAAATAAAAATTAAATTGAATTAATAAAAAATAAAAAATGTAATTAATATTTACATTTATAATTATAATTAAACTAGTTTATATTATTAAGAGAATCAATTCTTTTAGTTCCAAGGGATAGTTTAAATGGTAGAGTTTTAGTTGCTAAAGCACTTTACCAGTTTGGGAGGTCACAGAGTCAAATCTACTCCACACTCTATGTAGAACAGCTTCAAAAAAAAATGAATCAAATATTTTAAAATACAAATAATTTTTAAAATAAAAGAAGATTTAATGTTTTTCAAAATTTAGTAGTTTTGGAGTTATAATAGATTTATATAAATATATCTGCAATTGCTTCTGTTGAACCTACTCTCACAAGCTCTTATTAAAATCTGCCAAGTAGCAATAAAAAAAAACCCAGTCTATGGAAATTGTTCAGATACCCTGTGAAAAAGACAAGAAAAATGACGCCGATTGGTGTCTCCAGAGTACGGATTTCATACCATGGAAACAACATTTGTCTGGGGAAGGAAAAACCACTGTGAATCCTATATTAAGCCCTTGAAACAAATGGGCAAAACATTTCAGAGAGTTTAAACATAACAAAAACCTGTTCAAGAAGAACCAACCAAAAAAATCGCGTAATCGGTATGAGTGTTTGATTGGTTTTACGACGAATATTACTCTTTCTGTAAAGGATTGCAGATTGACTAAGAAAAATTGCTGAAGAAAGAGAGAATTTCTACGAAGGGGAAGAAATGAATACTTTTATTTACTCTTGAGATGCCCAATCAACCCATGATCCCTTGCTGAATTTACCAATGATCTTCTGTTAATTGTGTAGAGTCAAACTCTCAAACTGAACAAACAGGCGCAAGGCAAGCAACACAAAAGAAAGTCATGACAATTATTCGTATAAAAGGAATGAAATATTTTCAAAAAATTGAATTTCCTTAACATTCGAAATTCTTTTAATGCCAGTATGCTCCTTCTGTCCATGTTTATAGGTGGGATATTAAGTACAACCACTCTTAAATCAAGATGTTTAAAAGTATAAATTGAATATTACAGTCATGATATGTAAATTTCCAGGCGAAGAACACTCGTGAAGATGGTTAAAAATATGAATTGAATGTTATTTTGCATTATATTTGAATTTTCTGAACTTTAGACACGCTACTCATAAAAGGGAAAGATGTTATAAAAAGATTTAGAACGATCACCAGTCACCTATGGATGGGGCGCTTGCAATTCTTCGAAGCCAATGTCATAGACATCGTTGTTTAAATCATGGAAATAAGATTTAGAAACGCCTCTATGGACAGGCCATTTAAGAAGATGATTGTTATTATTTATAATTTTTTTAAATAAATGTTATTAAAATGTCGTGATTATTTTGATTAATCGTTAAATTTAAATAAGTTGTCCGAAATATTTTAAATGATTTGTGTGGTTAATTAAAAGCATTTTTATATATTTCTATCTCAACCGTCCAGTAACGTTAGTGTAAAGTTTATGAGTTGTGATAGAAGTGTGTGGAACCCGCGCGAACCAGCGATTCGACCGTACTCGCTACCAATGAGATACAGAGCCGAATGATGAAGGACCCAACGGGCCGCGACAGCTGGAGCTCATAGCCAACAGGGGAAATTTTACCCAGCAAAGTTTTTACCTTACTATCGATTGTTTCTTGTATAGCCGTGGATTCCCGAGCCATGAACCAACACATATATCTCATAAGCTGCTTGTAGTCATCCCTTGCTATCTCTCATTCCGCCATCTGTCTCGATATGTGTCGTGCCTCTGTTATTTCAGCTCTAATGCTTTTGTGTATAATCTCAAGGCTTTTTGTTGGGTTATAGTTTCTTTCCTCTCCTGGCCCTGTGCGGCTCCGTGCTTCCGAAAGGAGGTGTTTTGTTCTGCTTCCGAAAGGAGGTGTTTTGTTCTGATGCTTATCTCCTCTAACCCTGAGCACTTGGCACTTGTATCAGCCCTATCATTTGGGTTATTTACCAGCTCCTTCTCTGACTGGGCACTTGTATCAGCTCTAGCATTTGGGTTTTTCCAGTTCCTTCCCTGAACCTGAATCGGTTTTGTGCTCATGTCGGTCACTGGTAGTTATTGTAAGCTTTACCCTCTCTATCTATTTTCTCAACCTCTGTTTAAGTGGGTCTGCCCATTTCCTATCGGAGCAATCTTGAGAGCAAGTATCGTTTTGTGGATGATTCATTGATTAAGAAGTGTATGATGATTCATTGCTTAAGAAGTGTATGCTGACGGTGGTCGGTTGGCTTCGTTTCGGCTTCTACTGCCGGTTCTCGAGTTTTTCAGAGGATTGATACTTTCTGGAGGAGGAAGGATTATACGATAAATCACGTGGACAGATCAGTGAGACGTTTTGTCGAAGAAAGGTCTCCTTACTCAAACGGGCAAATGGATAATGGACACAAAAGTAGATGAAACGTTGCAGATTTAGGATTTTTCTCTTCGAGAAATGTTTCTTAAAGGAATTATCAATTTGGAAATATTTTCGAGAAATGTTTCTTAAAGGAATTATCAATTTGGAAATATTTTTTCCTTTTGATTTATCCTTTTGTATATTGTTGTGAATTTCTGAGAATTCTAAACAAAACTAAAAAAACAGAACAATATTATGTTTTAACACAGCGGAAATAAAAATCGTTTGCGGAATACGATGTAACAGCAACGCAGTTTCGTCAGTTGTTGTTTGCAGTGTATCAACAACTGTGTTTCAGCAACGCTGAAACTGGTGTAAGAGCAACACTCTGTTTTGACATCAAGACTATTTTCTGGTTATGGTGTAACAACAACGAAAAACTATTTTCTGCCTACGGTGTAAGAGCAACGCGCAAATAAAACTTCTATTTATAAACAGTAAACCAACTAATACAAATTCGTCTTCCTCACATAGAGGGATTTTCACAAAAGATTATGCTAAAAAACATCTTCCTCTTCAGTTCCACAAACCAATTTCTGCTATCTCAGAAAATTACAGTTTTAACACTGCTGTGCGTCACAGAAAAGACTATGTATCATTCTTTTAACTTAAAACAGAACTATTGTTCATTACATTTATATGTTAAAACATATTTGACTTTAAACAATAAAATAATACAAATATCTTCTAAAGTTTATCTACGTATTGAATGCAGCAAGCGGTGATGCTTTTTGAAGAAATGAAGTCGGCTGTTGCACGGGAATTTAATGCTGAGAATTTAATGCACATTAATGTGGAAAATATCAAGCACGACTTTGAGACATCCAACAGTCTGGAATATCTACAGCAAATCAGATTTCTCTCCAGCTATTTATGTTGCAGTTGGAATTAAATTCCAACAATCCACCTTAATTTCAACTGCTGGGTTTTTCTGCATACCGAGGCATTTCCTCAAATGATCAAAACTTTTCTTTCCCAATGGTTTTGTCAAGATCTTAGCAAACTGATCCTCTGTTCTGCAGTGCTGCAAAACAATCTCACCATTGTTAACCAATTCACATATGAAGTGAAATTTGGTGTCTATGTGCTTTGTCCTTTTATGAAAAACAGAGTTTTTAGACAATGCTATTGCTGAGCTATTGTCACAGTAAATGGTTGTGCCTTTTTCTTGTTCATGACACAAATCTCTGAGAACTCTTCTCATCCACACTGCTTAGCATGCTGCTGCTGTTGCTGCCACATACTTTGCCTTTGCTGTTGACAAAGACACAACTCGTTGCTTCTTGGAAGCCCATGAGAGGCTCCCGATCCCATATGAAACAGATATCCCAATGTGCTTTGCCTATCATCAACACTTCCACCCCAATCACTATCAGTGTAACGTGTCAACATGAAACTTTTAGAAAAGGAGTATAAAATACCAAAACCTTTCGTTCCATTCACATACCTTAGAATCTTCTTGGCTGCCTGCCAATGAGTCCCTTTCGGTCTTTCCATAAATCTGGAGATTAAACTCACAACATGCATAATGTCCGGCCTAGTTGCAGTCAAGTACATAAGGATTCCAACTATGCTCTTGTACAATTTTGGATCAAAATCCTTGTTAATGTCTTCTTTGCTCAATTTCCACCCCATTACAGTTGGAGTCGCAGCTGCCTTGCTGTTCTGCATGTTAAATCTCTTCAACACTCCTTCTACATATTTAACTTGAGAAATGTAAACACCATTTTCACTTTGGTATACTTCAATTCCAAGAAAATATCTTAAGAAGCGCAAGTTAGTCATTTCAAATTCACTTTTCATGACTGCTTTAAAATCAGCAACGAGAGAAGCATCATTGCTAGTAAAAATCAAATCATCTACATATACAACAACAATAAGAATCTTACCGTCATTCTCCCTTATGCAGAGTGTGGGTTCACCATCACACTTATCAAACCCATTCTCAATTAGATAAGCATCTATTCTGTTGTACCATGCTCTTGGAGCTTGCTTTAGCCCATAAAGAGTCTTTTTCAGTTTGCAGACTTTATGCTCTTGACCTTCAACTTCATAGCCTGGAGGTTGCTCAACATAAACCTCTTCTTTTAACACTCCATTCAGGAATGCAGATTTAACATCCATCTGATAAATCTTTCATTTGTCTTGTGCTGCAATAGACACCATTGTTCTCACTGTTTCCATCCTTGCTACTGGTGCAAAGGTTTCATCATAGTCTTTGCCTTGTTGCTGCTTGTAGTCTTTCACAACAAGTTTTTCTTTGTGCCTGTCAATTTTGCCTTCAGCATTGCTTTTGGTCTTATAAACCCACTTAACTCCAATGGTATCTTTGCCTTTAGGGAGGTCCACTAACTCCCATGTTTTACTCTTCTCAATTGCACCAATTTATTCATTCATTGCTTCAATCCATTTATCTTCATTTACAACATCTTCAAAATCAACTGGGTTATCAACATGTCAATACAAAGTGAATAATGAATTTAGACCGGTATTGTTACTTACCTCTCATTGTTCATAAATCTCATTCAGATTTCTGAATCTTGGTCTTTTTGGTGTGCTTGGAGTTCCATTCGCACTTGAGGATATTTTTGATCCCTGTGGTGTGCTTGGAGAAGCACTTCCTTGACTTCTCAAGGTTGTTCGAATTCCAGCTTCTGGTGTGGTTTGTTGTACCTGGTGTGGTGGACGAGGAGCCACCAAGGAAGGATTATTTGTTGTTGTCCCTTCCTCTTCTTCTTCGTGAGACACAATTGTCTTCACATTCACTGTCTTCTCTAAGCTTTTATCACAAGCTTCCTCCTCAATGAACTGAGGTTTTACTGTTTTCACTTTCTCCATGCCTTGATAGGTTGTCGTGAGAGTTTGCCATGCTTCTCTGGATGTCTTGGTTGTTGCTACCCTTGGAAACACACTCTCATCCATTGCTCGATACAAGAAGTAGAGGGCCTTAGCATCATTTTTCTTATAGTTCTTCAACAACTCTTTCTCTACATGAGTTAAGCTATTAAACTCATATTCATTTGCTCGTTCTTCAAAACCATATTCAACAAATTCCCATAAATCTTCTGAGAAAAGAAAAGCTCTCACAACTATTGCCCAATAGTCATAATTTTTCCCATTAAGTAGTAGGAGCTAAGTATTAAAAATACCCATGCTAGTGCTGGTGGTGGCCATTCTTGCAATACTTGACTGTGTATTAAAATAACTTACTGTCTTCAATAGTAACACAGAAAACTAGTTTGAGAAATACCTAGATCTTTCTTGACTTTGTCTTCACTCTGCTGGAGAAGCTGCTGCAGCAAGAAACCTTCCTTCAGCTTCTTTGATGTCTTCAAAGAGCCTCGACTAGCTCTGATACCATGTTGTGAATTTGTGATAATTCTAAGCAAAACTGAAAAAATAGAACAATACTCTGTTTTAATACAGCGGAAATAAAAATAGTTTGCGGAATACGGTGTAACAGAAACGCGGTTTCGTTAGTTGTTTTTTGCAGTGTATGACCAACTGTGTTTCAGCAACGGTGAAACTGGTGTAACAACAACACTATGTTTTGACGTCAAGACTATTTTCTGGTTTCGGTGTAACAGCAATGAGAAACTATTTTCTGATTACGGTGAAATAGCAACGCGCAAATAAAACTTCTATTTATAAATAGTAAACTAATTAATACAAATTCGTCTTCCTCACATAGAGGGATTTTCACAAAAGCTTATGCTGAAGAGCATCTTCCTCTTGACAGAGGGATTACAAGAGGAACGCTTCAGTTCCACAAACCAATTTCTACTATCTCAGAGAAAATCAAATTTCTGTCCAGCTTTGTGTTGCACTTGGAATTAAATTCCAACATATATCACATATATAAATCCTTTTACCACTATCTTCTTCTTTCTAACTTTTATGGTTCATATTAACTCTCAGAATCTTTAAGTGAATCGTATATTAACTGTCAGAATCCTCAGCAGAATCGTTTTTTCTGCCTACTAAGTCAAGTCTACTATTTTCTGTATACTCTGATGTAAAAGACCTTATCTGAATTTAATACAATCAAAGCTTTTTTCGTACTGAAATAATTGAAGGTATCCTTTTGTTAATTGGTATAATGCTATAATGATCCACCTAGATCACTACAATTTCTACATGGCAGATCAAATACAGGTCAAAATTCTCCCATTGCTCCTCTGTGATCGATCTGGCTTCAATAATAAATGTCGCTTCATCTCTCGCTCGCCTAGAATTTTTGAGTAATCAGCAATGAGAGTGTTTGAAGGAAATCTATGAAGTTCAGTAAAATCATTGCATACATTATAAATAAAGGGTTTTGTCTGATTCCAATTGCAACTTTTATATCCAACTGAACTGAAAGCCATAGATCGTCTATATCAAATTGAACTGAAAGCCACATATCGGATTAGGGTTACAAATAAAGCTCGGACCTGAGTCACCGATATCCTTCCAATTGCTCTTAGAATGTTATATGCTGGATTTGGCGGCGATAACTTCAATTCTTAAGTATCTGCATTTGGGAAGCAGGTATTTCCAGATTCATGGGAGGCATTTGGTGGAGAAAAGTATCACGATTATTTCTATAGGTTGTTTTTAGATTCTTAGGTAAACAGTGATTGTAACCCTACCTAATCCCTAATGTGATCTGTTAAGCATCGTCACGTTTCTGACTTTTCCCTACAATTTTAGGATAAGGAGTTATGTGCCGAATTCAAGATTTTTGTGTTTGGATATCCAATGAATTTGATAACTTTGGCTTATAGTTTTATCATGAAGGTTGCGTATAGTTGCGGAGGAATATTAATCTTAGTTTTTATTTAGTGAATCATACTAAGCTTCTAAATATGTTAGGTTCTGAGTTCATATATTGAAATGGGTTTTAGTTTTTTCCTAAATAGTTAGGATTAAAGAATCTAAATTGTCAGACTTAACATTTCCTTGAATATAATACTCTGATGAATATGAAATATGGTTATATTAAACTTTTGGAATGAATTGTTCAAGAGAAGTTGCTCAGTTTTTAGGTCTCGATATGTTGGCCACAATGGAGATCACTAACATCATCAGCGTTAATTATATAATTTATCATAATTTCCTTTAATAGAATACTCTGATGAATATGAAATACGGTTATATTAAACTTTTCGAATGAATTGCTAAAGAGAAGTCGCTCACTTTTTAGGTCTCGATATGTTAGCCACAATGGAGATCACTAACAACATCAACGTTAATTATATAATTTATCATAATTATATAAATCAATACTACAAATATACATAATATTTTTATCATTTATATTGTAATCTTGCATTTATGTTACTTATGCATTTTATATATAGTGTGAATATGATTAGCTTTTCCATACATAATATTTTTTTTTCACGAGGATAAACTTCCAACTCAATTTTGAAAGGGGATATGAACATGTAACCTAACCACTAAAATTCTTTTGATTATAAATTTCAAAGATCATAACTTAGTGTCAGAGCTCAATTTTTTTTAATAAATAATTCCCTATATATACATAAATTATTTAATAATTTAATTATTCAAATAATTTAAAATTTTATAAAATATAAATATAAATATATGTATGTTCCATCAAAATTTAATAGTCCCACCATATTCAAATTCAATTAATACCTATTTAACTGGGAGAATAGAAAAAACCCATGTCACTGGATTCCAAGTGCATTATGGTTGATATTACTAAATTAAACTTGAATTATATCTATCGAATGTGGAGTCTATTATTGTTATTTCCTTAATGGAATTGGTTCACTTGAATCCTTCATCCATTACCATTCCTTACATTTATTCCAGATAAATGCTAGCAAGAAAGCGAATTATTCATTGACTATGTGAAAAGGGGATTTATTGGGTATATATATTTAAAAAGACAGATATAATTATAGTTTGGAATGACAAATTCGTAATTATGTTAATAGTAATTTCTCTAATTCAGTGGAGTATACACTTGCTGTAGAAAATAGTAGTTATGATAAACACTGACGATATTATTAAGTCGGATTCGAAACCGCATTTTATAAATCGAAACTTACACACACAGTATGCTGGAAAAAATGCTATTGATATTGTTAAATAAGAATGAAAACTTCATTTTGTAATTTAAAAATTTGCATACGTAATTCAGCTTGAAACAATTAAGTTATAGTTTAGTTCAAAACAATCATTTTGCGTTTATTATGGTCAGATGTTACAAGTGAACAAGCTTTCTGGATTTATTAAATTCTAAAATTTATATGATTCATATTTTTGAAATGGTTTTTATTTTAAAGTCGGACAAAACCAAATCATTTTACAAGGGATCAAAATTTTTTAAAATCAATTTGCTTCGCAGAATTTCAACAATATAATTTAACAAGAAACTTTTGATCCTAAAAATTTAGGTCATACACATGTAAATACTAACGCATATCTCTGTTAGAGAAACGTCAACTTCGATAAGCTGCATTGCATTTTATAAGCGACATGTAACCCAAATGGTTAAATCATTAACCATGAAATGCATTGATTTCACTGTTATGGACTTGACTTGCAGTAGCTTACCCCCTGATTTGGCATCCCAGAACCTTTAAACACTAACATCCATGGTGTTTGTCCATGTCTACTAGCCATTATCATTTCATGGAAATTTTTCTACCAAATTCGGTTATTCGAGTTTGTGAGAAGAATAGGAAAAGATTAATTTTTCATGGTCTAAATTGTTTTAATAATACAATGAAACCCTTTCCAATATGTGGTAATATATTTTTTCAAATATATAATAATACAAATATATTTAATGAAAGTAATTGGGATTTGAGAAAAAATTCTCACCAATCAAATGTCATGTTTTAATTTATAATTTGCTAAATTTATAATTTATGTTTTTTTGTTTGCTAGGTTATGTGAGTCTTGATTACTAGGAGGCTTAGCCTATGGTTTCAATAGCCACGATCTAAGGGAATCATGGCAATCAAATAGAAAACACACCATCAAATCAAAATCACCTTGGCACCTAAGCCATCAAATCAAAATCACGCCATGAAATCAAAATCACCTAGTGATCTTACAAAATTTCTAATAAACAATCTCTACACCACTGAGTGCCTCAACAAGACACCCTATCATCGTGTACTCTACCCCATAGGCAATCATACTTTAATTTATTAATAATGATTAATTTAATTTAATTATTACTAATAAGATTTTAGAATTTTAGTTTTATTAATAATAATTATTACATAAATGTTATATATAATATTTCAATTAATATATTTTAATCTATTAAAATATTAATTAATGTGTTACTATATTAATTAAAACAATAATTTATTGTCAATAATTTATTAATAAAATACTTACTTAATACATCATTAATATATAAATATTTAATTAATATATTTTAATGTATTATAATATTAATTAATGTATTATAATGTTAATTAAACAATAATTTATCAATAATTATTTTATGAATAAAATACTTAATATATAATTTTTTAATTTTTAATATGTTATTAGTATTTTTATTATGACATTAAACACACATATATAAATATATAAATATAAATAACATTAATAACATTTGAATAATATTAATAAGGGTTTAAGATAACATTAATCATATTTTAATGATATATTAATTTACACATTTATAATATCTTAATTATAAATTAATATATATATTAACACATGTTAATTATGGTTGACTATTGCTGACAACTTCAACTATAGTCAACATGGGCACCATAATCAACAATAGTCTACATGACTACTATCACTATTACACAAAGGGAATTTTGAAGACATTTTTTAAGAAAAAAGAAATCCTTTTTCTTAAAATACCACTTTTTAATTTAGTTATTTTACATTAAAAGTTAATATCAATTGAATTGTCTTAAATTTAAAATTTAAGACAAAACTTTATATTTAAGACACAAACATTTTAAGACAATTGTTTTAAGACAAAAAAAGATTGAGACACAAATATTTTAAGACAACACTTTATATTTAAGACAAAAATAGTTTAAAACAAAATCATTTTAGGACGCAATTTTATATTTAAGACAAAAACAGTATGAGACAAATATTTTAATATACAACATTATATTTAAGACATTGACCACTTAAGTTGAAACTAATTTAAGAAATTAACAATTAAACATATCAATTTAAGACAATATTATGTAATAACTCTAAAATTGACTTTGATGGCGCACCTTAAGTCCGCTAACTTGTAGGCTACAATTGTCTTGTGCTTATACTGAGGCTACTATATCACTTATTATTCATGTTATCTTATATAAAGGCAACAATTTATTGGAATCTTCAATTTTTGGGGGTATACAACTCTGAAGAATGTAAAAAATTTCCTTGCAACATTTCCTAGACATAAATTCCCCTTTTGTCCGTTCGATCTTTGTTGATACGCTTAGAGACAACGTGCTTCTCGTTGCATTCATCACTACTACATGAAGCGAGATTTTAAGACAATTTTTTAAGACAAAATAAATCTTTTTATATTAAAATTTAACTTGTCTTAAAATTTTTCAATATGAGGCGCTAGTAAGAAAGGTAAATTTAAAGGATTAGGAGTCTGTCTTTACGTTTTTGATGGGTTCTTTAGGAAGAAGAGGGATGGACACTTACAAAAATTGATGGGATTTAAAGAAATGGAGTCCAACAATAGATGTGTGCTTTGTGAGAGCTATGGAGGCACTTTCGCTGAACGTGGATATGTAGTAACATAGTTGGAGTACTTTTCGAGGTCTCCATTGATTTTGCTTTAATGTGTTTTTTACTGTTTCATTCTTTTTGAACACTACTTCTATGAACTTTCTATTGTTATCAACACATTGTTGTGTTGGAACTCCTGAATTTCATTGGAAACATAGATTAGATTCACCTGAAATATTGTTGAAAAATGTAGCAAGGAATTCTTGATTTGATTTTGCCTTGATTAAATTGACATAAATTGAAATTCCACATCAGCAAACAACTTAAATACAATTAACTTGTATGACATGGCTTGTGTCACCCATTTTACTTAATAAATTCAAGTTGGAAGAGTTAGAGTTTAGTTAAGCATGTGTGATTGCTAATTTGTAGCAATAAAAGTCAGTTATCTCGAGTTGTTTTTAGTTAAACTAGTTCTAGCTGTTCCAGGAACTAGTGGAAGGTCAATTGTATAGTGGTACTTCAGTCAAACTCATTGATCATCCAGTTAACTAATCAATAGCCCCAAAATAGCTAGTGCATGCAGAGAATTCGAGTTCACCAGCTGTGGTGGATATTCCAAGGTAGTATAACATCAGTTGTAGACTAGTATTGAGTGTACAAGCGTTGCATGTAGTGAGATGATCAACCTTAGGAATTGCGTAATCCATTTTAGAAAAAAATCCTAGATAATAGGGGCTTAATTTCTCAAGGAATTGTGCAAGGAAATAAGGGCTCAAGAATACGCATAAATTTTCTAAGTCTATGTCAGATCCTTTCAGTGAGTAGAGAGATAGGTTGTTCACTTATAGGTTGTAATAAGTTGACAAAAACAATTGTAATACATCTTTATTCATCAGATTAATGCAGGAATGCTTTGGGGTTTTTAGGAGATTTCTTTCCCTAGGAAAAATATCGTATGCATGTGTGTTATTTATTATTGCATGTATTAAATTTTTGTTCTAAATTGTTAATTAACTTTCATAGAGCAATAGAGTAGGTTTGTGTCTTGTGATTTTGAAAAAACTTCATGAGAAGTTGAAAATACACAACGTAATATCTACATGGTATCATAGCAGGATTCACAATAGAGCAGGAATTTCGAAGTTGTTTCTGAGGAGGTTTAAATTTGCAGTTCTGTGTAGTAGGATCTCTTTAGAGTTGAGAAGATGGCCTTCAATAGGCCGAGGCTAGAGTATGCCTTGGAAGGAAACTCTAATTTCATCGCATGGAAGGATCACATGGAGGAGGTATTCAATGACAATAGATTTCTAGAATACAGCGAGAGAGATATTGCAAAACCAGTGGAATATAATGCCTAAAACCTTGCTCAATGGAAGAAAGATGTAGCCAACGTGAGGAGAATAATATTGGAGGGGTTATGGGACCACTTTGTCGCCAATCGCCATGGGAAAGAAAATCCTAATGCAATGTGGTAGGAATTGACAGATATGTTCCAAAATAATAGTGACTATAGGAAGTTGGCACTCAAGGATAAACTTTGAAATATCATGATGCAGAAGAATGACACTATTTCATAGTATTTGAGTAGGTTCACACACATTCATGATGATCTTGTAGGATTTGGTGTTACTGTTTCAGAGGATGACTTGGTAATCCTATCTTTTTCCGGCCTTCCCAAGAGTTGGTGTACCTATCAAGATTCAATGAACAGAAGGGAGAAACAACTGGATTGGGAATGCTTATGTTCTAATTTGGTACAGGAGGAAATAATGTGGAATACCAAATAAGAGACCTCATCCAAGAGCGAGGATGAAGAAAAATTTGCATTCGTTGGTGATGCAGGGTAAACCCTGCTTTACCCATAGTATGCATGTCAAGTACATAAATCCTGTCTCTCCTAGGAATTTTAACTCTCTAAGGAGTCAAACCTTCATTTCATAATGAATGGTTTAAGGCCTGCTTACTCAAGTCTTATGCGGAATGTTTCATAAATCAACCATATTCTAACCCTCAGTCAATATCCTTTCTATCAGGACTCATTAACCATTGTAAAACTTCATTAACCCTTAGCCACATAGATGTATAACCTTCCTAGTATTTAACATTGGTTATATAGTATTTAACCACATGAAACCCTTATATCTGTGCATTATTTCTATTATAATGTTTATATAATAGAAATACACAATAATCATGCGTAACTTAAATTTTCTGCCTTTTTACATCTTTGAACATTTTCTGATGTTTATCTTTATCAGATCAATCCTCCATCGTAGATATTACCATCCCATCCAATTGTTGATATTACACCCGACCAACAAAGCTACTCGGTGATCCTGCACTGTAGATCAAAACCGCATTCGATCCAACACTCGACAATGATATTGGTTGAGCTACATGCACGAGGATTAACCGCCCAATAAAGTGGTTTCCTCTCTCCTCTGACGTGCGACGTGTCAATTGCTTAATGGAATCAGGTGACTCCCTCCTATTACCACTTACCACTTATTCTCAACCCGCTAAATCAGTTTTTCTTATAAACACGCCTTTCCCTTTGACTAATGCCCAAGATATTTAGCGCCCGCTGACCATAGATCTTCTACCATCAACGGCTGCAACAGCTTCTCTCGATTCCTCTTCCATTCATTTCTTGACACCAGTCTACATGGTTATAGCTCCAAATCTCACCCTTGATATTTGTGATGCTGCATTTATGGCCTAGGGCAACCCCTCCTTCCAGACTTGGTCCAAATACTTAAAAAACAATGTTTTACTCCATGTACGCGACATTGCCCTGAGCTAAACACATGTGTATGTGGGTCAGTGTATACCCAACCCGCGTATATGTCTTAAAACACTTAAAAAAAATTAAATCTCCTTAATTTCAGGTGGAGATCACGGGTTTTACTAGTTGATTACCTATTAGTTCCCATGGCCCAACCGTTCACAACAATTTCCCAACTAAAAAACTACTGTGGGAGAAGTATAAAAAGGCTTCAATGGGAAGGCCCTAAGGAGGAGAGAAGGGAGAGAATTACTCTGCTGAGATTATCCCTAATCAAGTCTGAAGATCCCTGTGCTTCCAACACTTCCCCCACTATAGGAAACCCTTGTTTCCTTGAATTTTGATGTCAGTTCACTAGTTGAGATATCTTTGTGTGAGTCATGGAAGGAGCCTTTTGAAGACTTGAGATTGGACGGACCTCGAGGATGGTTCCCCTTGGAGCCAAAAAGAGGAAGATTTAGGTGATATCATTCCTTGCTTTGTTTTAGTTATTTGCAATAAAGAAACATTTGTCTTATTCCTGAAATCAATCTTCTTTATGCATATGATGTTATTGTTATGGTTTACATATGAATAATTGTTTTCAATGTATAATTAACCATCTTTCAATAAGTTATGAAGTTCATTTCTATACGATACTTTGTCTATATATGGCTATGCTTCTTTGGATTGGATGTTTTGCAGGTTCAAGGATTGAGAGGGACTCCAAGAGGGTTTGAACCCTCGCTGGATCTACCCAAATGAAGGACCCCCAGGTGCACCTCTCTTTGTGTAGTTTTCTTGTTTAAGTATCATGGCTGTGTGGAATGCTTTTTTTTTACTGTAGATAGCCCTCACTCTACTAGGGTGTTGACCCAAAACCTTAGGGGGCTTTGTCCCTCAACAGAATTGGCGACTCCACTGGGGACAATAGTATCGTTGTTCCTAGTTTGGGTTAATTTAAGCCAATCACAGCTCAACCATTGGTGTCCTTGCTGTAACTGATTTGTCTATTCCTGTAGGAACTCAGACTTCAAGTCTGTGCAATTTCTTCAGACCTCTTTTTTTTTTTTTTTCTTGCGAACTGTTATATACGCATCTTTGTCAGGTTAGAGTAGTGTATGTACACACGTTTCCCCATATGAACCCACGTATATGTAGGTTTCTTTAGGCTATATCGTGTATATATGCCGTTGTGTATTGACACAGTCGCGTATACCCTAATTTTCCAAGATTTTGTCAAGTCTTTCTATTCCAAAAGATTTGTTTACTTGTATGAGTATTTCCTGAGCAGTCAATTTTTGTTGTCAGTCTTTGGTTTTGTAGCAAGTTTCTGGTTTCGAATTCTCTCTTGTTGTAGAAAGTTTTGGTCCTGTTTTGTTTTTTTGCATGTTTCATCATTTGTGTTTGACCACACGAGATTTCCTTTTGATAATCTTGGCTATTCTGGTCTTCTAAAGTAGAAAGATTGGTTTCAGTCTTTGTGACAAACTTTATCTTTGTGATTTTCTTGGTTTGTGTCAAAACTGCATCTTGTGGCCTTTGCCTTTCTCGCTTTTTGAAAGTTGTTGGTTGATGATTTTGAAAGTTGTCTTTCTTGGTCTTTTGATCATTGTCACCAAGCTCTTTTTGCTACTTTTTGGTCATTCAGGGCATCTTGAAACACCTATTTTGTTGAGTTTTCACCCATATTGAGTTGATAACTTGCAAAGTGTTTTGTTGCCTATTTTTCAGTCCTAAAGTCTTCGATAGTATTTGGAGCACCTTTGAAAAGTTGTGTTTTTCTTTGCTTTTATGAAAAAGAAAAATTCTTAAAAACTTGGTTTTTGCTTTCTTTTGCCTTGTTTTGATTTGGTTTCTTTTTGTGAGTGAGAGTGCATTTTTTTTTGTCTTAAGATTTCCTTTTAGGGTTTTAATGAAAATTAGCATTAGGAACTTATATTCTATCTGAAAATTTAAGGTGGCTAACTAGAAGCGATAAACAATTTGCTTTCATTCTTTGCTTTAAAGTAATCATATGTTTCTTGCATCTTCATTACACGTTGCATTGGGATAGTTTTGCATTGTTAATGCATTAATCATCTTCTTTGTTTTTGCGTGTGTGAAGTATGTTGCAAGAAAAAAAAGGAAAACGTTTTTTTCTTTCTAGGTGTTTCTTAGAACCCAGGTAGAAGTTACTTTTCATCAAAAGAAAAATGATTTCATTCATGTAGTTACTTTTTCTTTTATTTTAGTTTAGTCATACACACATCATTAGTTTCACTCCCATACCCTTGACTTAAATAAGAATAGCCTTTAAAATCAAGTGTTAAATAAAATATACTAGAACTTTATTTTATATTGTCAATTTAGACACACCACAAGTTTTAGGATATTTAGGGCCTTGGATTAGGCGAGTGGAAAGTAAAATCTCCAAGGTCACTCTTAACCGTCAAACATAGAAGTCTGAATAGAGAGTGAAAATCCAATAGCATTAGGGAGACCAGGAAAGATCTGGATTTGGGAGTTAAGCACGAGGTTTTTGAAGATAAGGAAGAGAGATACCCCCTCTCCTACTTTTCAGATCTTACCTCAAGACTGTTCCGCCTGGCTTCTGACACGAGTTGGTAACCTTAGTTGCTTATCCTAGGGATCTACACAGGTGTATGTGGAGGGGAATCCCGTGGCACCTGAGGTCGACATTGTATCACTCTCAGCAGTACTTCTGGAGGGCACCCTTGTGAAGCTCGGGTGCTTGCATTGGCACAGGCTATTGTTTGGAGGTCAGTGTAACTTCCTATGGTACCTTCGCTGGTAGGCCTGGGCCGTCATTATGCCAGACTATCGTTGGAAGGCCCTTACTTCATTTTCTTATATTTTGGTGTCTGGTCCTCATCACCCAGAGTGGAAATATTTGAAAGTTGTTTGACTCGCTGACTTCTTTTAGGAACTTTATAGTTGAGTGCTCTTTTCTCCCTATATATAATTGGCTTTAGGTATTTTTGTCTAGTCACTTTTGGATTTTCGATTCTGAGTGACTGACCTACCACTCTACCAATCTTGAAAGGCTTTTGAGCTTTCTTTCAAAAGTTGTGGAGTTGTCTCCTCAAGGGCAAAGGTTTTGATTGTGTGCCTATCTTCCTTGAAAAGTCTTTTCTGCATTCCTGTAAGGGAAGGATCTATGAATACATTAGATATGGCCAATATTCCTGCGGAAACCAACCAAGGTACCATCCCAAAAGGGGATCCTTGTGCTTTTCCTTTCTTTGGAAATGTTGGTACTCCCTTGATGGCCACTTTGAATATTCCTGGATTGAATGTGGGACTACGAGTTTGGCTGTGGTCCACTCCGAATATTCCAGATGTTCTTGAAGCTTCTCAGATGAATTATTTATTTCAAGGGCATCACATGGATGTTAATTGTTCATTTTCTTTCAAAGAGAAATCTAGGATTCATCTTTCTCCTCCTTCCTGTAATAAGAAATCTAAAAAGAGGAGAAAGAGGAAGATGAAGAAGAAGAATAATTCTAGCAATTCATTATCAACCTCTGCAAGTCATGTTGAGGATGAGCCTTCAGCTACTGCAAGTCACGTTGGGGGCACAAGTTTAGTCACTATGAGTCATACTAGCAATTCATCATCAACCTCTGCAAGTCATGTTGAAGATGAGCCTTCAGCCGCTGCAAGTCATGCTAGAGGCACAAGTCTAGTCATTTCAAGTGATACTAGAAATTCATATTCAACTTATGCTAGTCATGTTGGAGATGAGCCTTCAGCCGCTGCAAGTCAGGCTAGGGGCACGAGTCTAGTTACTGCAAGTCATACTAGCAAAGAGTCAAGATCCTCTGCAAGTCATGTTCAGGACTCTCCACAAACAACTTCTAGTCATGTTGGTGGATTGGAGGTTGATAAGAAACCTGGATGTAGAACTTTTAAACCTAAGTTCCCTTGTAAGATATGCAAGGGAGACCATCTTACTCATTTATGCCCTGGTATCCTAGAGGTACGAAGGATATGGTCCAAGTCTAAAATATCTTCTACTCTTGCATCTGATATGGTTTCTCGTCAATCCCATGAACCATTGGTTGATAATGTGGTAGAGGCAATGCAATCTCTGGCTAATTACACTCCTCTCTTGGGGGGTGAAGTGCCTAACAAAAGAGTCTATTTGATCTCTAGTATAGAGTCTTATGGTATAGGGGCATTCCGGATTCTTTGCATATCCCCCCTCTAAGTTCTAGGAGTGTCTCCTTTGATTGGGATAATCTTGTCGAGCCTCGTCTTCGTTCCGTTGCACCTTTCCAAATAAAGGTCAAAGTTAATTCCACAAACGTCTATCGATGTATGGTGGATGAAGGATCCTTTGCAAATATTATATCCTCTTTGACTTGGAAAGATTTAGGTTCCCCAAAGTTGTTGACAGCTCAGAGTCAGTTGTTAGCCTATGATAGAAGACCTGGTGAATCTATGGGTGTTCTTCCTCAATTACCTATTACTTTAGGTGGGAAGACGGTCTTAATCAATATGATGGTGGTTGATAGCCCTTTATACTTTAATATGCTACCTGGGCATGATTATGTCTATGCTATGAATGCAGTGGTGTCTTCACTCTTTCGAGTGATGTGTTTTCCTCATAAAGGGAATATTGTTACTATTGATCAGCTTGCATCTTATAATGACCACCCTAATTCGAACTTACTGCAGAATACCCATTGGTTTATTCCAAGTGTTCAAGTACACTCTACCTCATCGCAGGTGAATAATGTTGCATTGAATCCCCAATCATCGGCATTTCCTTGCACTAGGAAGCGCAAACCCCTCCGGGACCTTGCCCCTCCTATTTCTTCTCTGGCGGCTTCGCACCTTTGATTGAATGAACGTATACTAACCAGACTAGCATCTTCCTCCTTTCTTCCCTGTTGGTGTAAGCTTTCTCACTGCTTCGGCGCTTGCTAGCGTGGTCCAACGGATTAACGACGGCCATCATCTTTCGGGGTGGGTGGGTAGCAGACACTCAAAGTCTAAGTATGACTCTTCCTAGTCAGTGGATTCAAGTTGAATGTTAAATTGCTTCTGAGAAGGATACTTTGACTTATTATTCTCCTTCTTGGGACTTGGTCCCGATAGTTAACCAAGAGATTCTTCCTATAGGGACATGGGACCCCTTAATTTCCTCTTTTGATCCTTTTAGTCCTCATGATTTCTCAGAACTTGATTTGCCTTCACAGGAGGAACTCTTTGAAGCCATGAGTTTTGACTACAAAAGGAGTCCTTGGCTTGAGTCCTACAAGTGGTTTGTCCAGAAGAACTATTATGCGTAAGCCGAAAGGTTGCATGGTTCCTTGTACGATATTGTATATATAAGGTACACATTTTCAAGTTTTGTATTCTATAACAAAAGATTTTATATGAAGTTTATATGTGGGATGTATTGACTTCTTGTCTAGTGTTCCTATTTATTTATACAGAACTTAGAATATTTCTCCTTTGGAATTTTTATGGTTGGTCCATTCTGACAGGTATTGGTTTTCGAAACTGGCATATAGGTTAGGTTTTTCCACCTGCATTATGCACTTATAAGTTTCCTTTCCCATTTTGGCCTTAGGATTTACCCCACCAAGTTATGGTGTAGAACCTTCTCATTGCTTAGAAGAGCCATGACTTGTGTGGTAGATTCTACCTTATCATGGGTGCCCTAGTTGGTACCTTGTTGTCACTTGGCATTCATGCCGATTTTTTGTCCCTAGGCTCCGGAGTCCTCTTTAGTCCCACCATAACTTATACATTGAAGACTTATTCTCTTTGCTTCTTCGCTTCGTTTTTGCCTTATACCCTATAGATTCCTTGTGTTGAGTTGTACTACTGCATTGCATTTTTACCATTTGCACCTTCTGGCCTCGAGTCAGCTTCACTTGGACTCATGTTTAAGCCACTTTTTGGCCATGTCTTCTGCAAAAATCAAACTTGTAATCCCTTAGCTTCTGCAACTTGACGGACCTTTAAACCCATGGAAGGAACATCTTTTTCAGTGTCCTTAACCAGTTTTTGCTTCCCTGCATTGAGCATAGGATTGTTCCAATCCTAGGAACTAGATCATTTACTTCACCGACACTCATTCATTCCACTGTATTATAACATTCCTTTATTTTTTTCAAGCTTGATGAAAAAGACAAAGAAAATATATATTCCAAAAAGAGCAGGAATGAGACAATATTTCCATTTATTTTTGGTAGCTAGAGTCAGTCGTGTTACCTTTCAACAAAGCACTCAAGAGAAAGTCTCTCCTCCATTTGGGCAGAATTTAGTTTTGCTTAGGTATGCCTTAACATTGTTATTGAGTCAGTTCTCCCTCGATTGGTTATCTCTTCCAATCATATGGAGAGTTCATTCATGCCTCCTACAGGACGAACTTATACAGAGTCATCATATGCTGCCACATGGTCATCATTGAGTCATGCCTTTGTTTAAGGGAAGTTAGCCTGAGTTAGCGTCTCTATGGTGTCTCTTGATTCATTTTTTAGTTGGTCATCTCTGATTGTCAGTGTCTTGTCTATAATCATATCATTTATATTGGTCCTTTACTCATGCCAGTTTGATAAGGTCTCCATTGACTTCTTGTTGGTGGGTCTTGTCCTTATCGACTATGAGGAAAGGCCTAGAGCCGCACCCTAGCCCTATTTTCATTATTGATAGGTCACCCTGTGCTTAGCATCGATGAGTATCATGGGTCTTTGACTGAGTGGTTTCCCTTGTGTTCGACATCAATTTACATTATCACACATTGGGATTCGTGCAGTACCTTGGTTTCCATTTGACACTAAAGGTGGATACCTCTCCTCTGTGTCAGCTTTCATTATTGGTTGGTTCAGAGGGTTTCTGTCATGCGCTAGCCACATCTTATGTACACTGGAAATGTCCTTTGGTCGGGTTACTACATCGTTTTCATCTGATTCCTTCAACATTATTTGCCTGTAGGTTACACTCCCACTAGATTGATGAAGGATGCCTTAATGCCTTCCTTCTAGTAGAGATTTCCCCATCAACTATGACTCATTGCTACGGGGCAAAGATCTAGAGTCCATTTGGAAGTACCTTGGGGTTTGCAGTCATTAGTGGCAGATCCTTCGCTATTGACAGTGGGAAACCATCATTGTCTCTTGATCGATAGATACTTCTAGGTGTTAGACTTCAGATCATTTATTCACACATGTTAGATTGTACTAGGGTAGCTTGACTCTCATTATCATCATTGGTGAGTATTCTCACATTTGTTAACGGTATACAACAATGACCGGTAATCAAATGATTTCTCACATCGTCGACTTTACCTCATTCATTCCCATTGTGTAGAAATGTACCACGGTGGTCGGTGAAGACCTCGGCTTGCATCAGCATTCATTGGTTCACTTGACATTTTCTCCTGTTGCTGCTAGTTGATACCATTCCACCTTATATGTTGCAGTCATTCATGGTGAAATTCTATATGCTGGCACTCGAGTCTGCAGTGTAGTACCATCTTATTCCATCATGTTCATTTGGTACTATTGGGATCAGTCTTTGATATCAGTGATCAGCTTCATCCTTCAGCATCATTGACATTCTTATATGTGATATTCAGACATGTACTTGTTCGATCATGATCAGATGATCCATTATGTATTTCCAGTCTTCTATACTTGTATACTTATTGGATCCACATGTACTTAATACATTTAAGCGATCATGTACCACTTCTGACCTCATATATTAGGGAGCATCTGTTATAGCTCCAAATCTCACCCTTGATATTTGTGATGCTGCATTTATGGCCTAGGGCAACCCCTCCTTCCAGACTGGGTCCAAATACTTAAAAAACAATGTTTTACTCCTTGCACGTGACATTACCCTGAGCTAAATGCGTGTGTACGTAGGTTAGTGTATACCCAACCCGCGTATATGTCTTAAAACACTTAAAAAAATTAAATCTCCTTAATTTTGGGTGGAGATCACGGGTTTTACCTGTTGATTACCTATTAGTTCCCGTGGCCCAACTATTCCCAATAAATTCCTAACTAAAAAACTACTTTGGGAGAAGTATAAAAAGGCTTCAATGCGAAGGCCTTAAGGAGGAGAGAAGAGAGATAATTACTCTGCTGAGGTTATCCTTGTTCAAGTCTGAAGATCCCTGTGCTTCCAACACTCCCCCCACTACAGGAATCCCTTGTTTCCTTGAGTTATGATGTCATTTCACTAGTTGAGATTTCTTTGTGTAAGTCATGGAAGGAGCCTTTTGAAGACTTGAGATTGGACAGACCTGGAGGATGGTTTCGCTTGGAGCCAACAAGAGGAAGATTTAGGTGATATCATTCCTTGCTTTGTTTTAGTTATCTGCAATAAAGAAACATTTGTCTTGTTCCCGAAATCAATCCTCTTTATGCATATGATGTTATTGTTATGGTTTACATATGAATAATTGTTTCATTGAATAATTAATCATCTTTCAATAAGTTATGAATTTGATTTCTATATCATACTTTATCTATATGTGGCTATGCTTCTTTGAATTGGTTATTTTGTAGGTTCAAGGATCAAGAGGAACTCCAAGAGGGTTTGAACCCTGGCTGGATCTACCCAAACGAAGGACCCCTAGGTGCACCTCTCTTTGTGTAGCTTGCTTGTTTAAGTATCATGGCTATGTGGAATGCTTTTTTTTTTATTGTAGATAACCCCCGCTCTGCTAGGGTATTAACCCAAAACCCTAGGGGACTTTTTCCCTCAACATACGCAATTTAATCTTCATCTCTCATTTCCTTCGACCTCGTCCATTGATCTCCGAGATCTAATGGTTCCTGTGTCTTCATTCTTCATCTGTCTCCTCACTTTGACTTTGCATCATTTCTTCAGTCTTTTGTGGTTTCAGATTTTTCTTTATGGTTTCAACCTTCCGCTCTTCCACTGCTCAACTCTCTCTGGGCTTAACTCCGCGAATTTTCACATCGCTGCCTCTCCAGAACATTACTCTAAATCTCCAACTGGACTCAATGACCCATTATGATTCCTCTGAATCATTTTCCTCCTCTGTGTAGTTCTACAGAACTTTGCCTGCAACCTCTATTACTGAATACACAACTTACACGTAATTCAATCATTCAATATTCATTTCACACATCTATACAGTTTTGGAATAAACCTTTGTATATGTAAATATAAACAGCTGATTACATATCGAGACTCTATGTCTCTCAGGCTTGATCTTCAATATCATTGGCCTCTTGCTTTACAGTCTGCCTATAGGCTTATATTTATACCAGAAAGGTTTTATTGAACTAATTCGGGTTCAGATCCTTAATCTATTTAACTGACTCCTAACTATGCTCTAATTCCACTTCTAACTCCATTTAATATTTAAGAATCCTCTCTAGTTCCTCGAATCATGAAACTACCTTAAGAGTTATAATTGACTTCTAATTCTCTTGTCATTATTAGCCACTCATGTTCTCCTTCATTCAAGAGAATTTACAAACATCCTCATAACATCTAATTAATTTCTATTCTAATCACTTAAACATTAATGATTACATACATAGGAATCCAACTTCCTTGAAAATACAAGACCCCCTATGTCTACTAGAACACAATTAAATTGCTAAGCTGAATGATCCTGCATCAGACTCCGAAGGTTAAAATAATCGTGATCTCCTGATCATGTGTTTCTAATCTTTGTCTTCCTGGATCCCATACTTTGTTCTGTAATTTGTCTTTGGTTGTGTCTGTTGTTTGTTGTTGTTCTACATGCTTCCATACTTTATGTTGCATTGCCCCACTAGCTGTGCTCTCATAGTCTATTGTTGTCTTTATTTTTCTATTGATCCTTTGCTTTCTTACTGCTGTCATCTTTTGAGACACCTTTATCATTATCCTTCTTATCAGTTCGATCTCTCTATCTAGTATATCTTTTGACTGATCATTTATGTCTTCTCTTTGAAGATGTTGGATTCTTACTCTTACTCTTACTTTTACTGTCGTTCCTACTGCCTCCTTTTAATCCTTACCCTCTTGTTGTGTTCCAAACAACCTCTGTTCTATCTCTGTAAATTTAATTTCAAAAGGTAAATAGTCCTCCAATTTCCTTTCTACTTGACTCCTTTCAAATACAACACTATGTTGTTCATCAATCCTACCATATTTTCTCAGTAGCATAATATCTTTGTTCCATGGATCAAAATTTTCCATAGATCCTTCTTCTTTCATATTTATTTGGCTGCTCATCTCTGCCAAATTTTCTCCAACATTTGCAACTAAACCTCCACTCGCAAAACAATTATTAAAATTAAAAAGATGAGGCCTCAGTGCCTCTTCTTCCTCTAACAACATTGCAGTATGTTTTTTTTATTTCCCCTCTTCTATCAACACATTAATATGCTGATTCACTCTCTTTAAAGAACTCTTAATACTGTCAGCTAGACTCTCTTTCACATCATCTGCTCTAATGATGTCTTCTTTCTCTTGTCCATTGTATAGTGAACTCCTACCTCTATAATCATGCTGTCATACTCTGAATTTCCCAGCAAGTATTCCAGCAATGCAATTTCTCTGTGACACTTCGCATGTACTTCATCATCACTTATAATCCCTACATTTATAAATGAATTTTCAATTTGAAAATTAGAAGGCTCAACAGTTTCAACTGTTGTTTCACATATCAGTTCTTCAAACTAAACTTCATCTATTTTTCCCACAAGAAATTGTTCCTGTGTTGTAACAGTTTCATTACTAAGTTCTTTCTTCTGCAATAAGTCACTGCCTTCCTCATTCAAGATATATTCTCCTTTATTCTTTACTCTAGAGTATTCATCTTCTGAAAGATATTTTCCATACTTTTAACAGCTTCAAAACATTTCTCATCCTTTGCAAAACCCTCCTTTGTTAGTGACCAATCATCAAATGTCCTTTCTCCCAATGTTAAATCCTTTGCATAAGTTTCTTCCTTCTTCACATCTTTCAGTAGATGTCCTTCTTTTTTACTAACTGTCTCAACAGCTTCCATGGTTATTTTCATTGTTCCTATCATCATGGTGAACTGACGATCCCTTACTATGTTTTCAGATAAGATAGTCTCTTCTTCAAGTTTGTCTTGAATCTCTTGTTGTTTACCTTCTCCAAGAACTATCCTTGTCTCACCATCTACATTAATATTCTCCTGCACTTGTTCTGCATACACAGACAAACTATCATTCTTAAAAACATAAGATCCTATGGTCCCACTTGATGTTTCAACCATCATATTTCCTTGTTGTTCCAAGTTCTATTTATGACCCAGAAATTTTTCGATGGTCTCCTCTTCAATCTCCTTAAGCCCTTCAGTTGGTTGCTTGATCTCTTTAACCAAATGTATATGAGACCTATATATCCCATCTTCTTCCATAATAGAATTTATATTATGCTCATCTTCTTCCTCCTTTATGACAATATCAGCAAATTGTCCTTCTTTACATGTTTCACCTGCAAACCTACACAAATTGTCAGATTTAAAACCATGTGACCCTTTGGCCTCACTTGAAGTTTCAGTCTTCAAGTCTCCATCTTCACTCATAAACTCACCATGTTCTTCTTCACAAATGGACACTTCCATTTTCATTTCCAACTCAGATGATCTGAGTTTTTCCATCAGCCACATTACTTGCCTCTATTGTAGCCTTCTCTACAACTTATGCCACTTCACTAGCTTCTTCCTCAAGACTCAACCTTGTCTCTAGCTTTCCTATAGTATCATCATCAATACATCGAGTTGTTCTTTTATTTCTACTATTTACTTGTAAATTTACTCTTGACTCATATTCTTGCTATTTTCCTTGGCATTCTTTTTCTTCATCTTTCTTCTGATGTGGTCTTCCTCAAAACCTCTACTATGACTACCAGTAACCATCTTCTTTTCCTCTCTCTTCATGAGCTCCTCACTCACTCACTATGAGTTGCATTAAATCCTCTACAACAACAAGTCCTCCTTGTTGTAGCTTACCTCACCAAGCTTCCTCCGTACTTGGTCTTTTGGTAAGAACTTGGTTCTCTATCTCTGGAACCTCCTTTGAGCACTTCCCTCTGCTCCTTCTAGGCTTCAACTCTTCTGCATATTCTAAGAACACCACTGTCTTCTTGTATTTCAATCACAATGAAATACTTTTTTCTAACCACCTCTTCTTTCACTTAGAATGTCTTACCAACTTCTTTCATCCCTTAGCAATTATACCCACATCCTCTGTGGAATCGCCTTTGTGATCTACAACAATACCTCTGCAGTAACAAGTCTCCTTCTTGCTACATACGCTTTACTAAGCTTCTCTACTTTGAGCTCTGTCCCTCAGCATTTCTCTAGTTCTTTCCTCTGGAACCAATTCAGGAACTCCTTCCTCTAGATGTTGCAAACTTCTCACCTTCTTTTGTTGTTATCTGTGCATCAATGTATAAATACACATTCTCCAATCAAATCAAAATAGAACATATCGCCTCACCTTCATGATCTCTACATGATCTTGTTCTACCATTCCACCTGTACCTTGAATGGATTATCCTTTGTTTCTTTCATTTGCAACTTCTGCTATACATCACCTCTGTGTGCCTACTTTCTATCAAATTAGAATCTGATCCTTCCTTGCTTGCATAAACACTGTAACGCACAACTTTTTTCTCAATTCTTTCACATAGAATTTCTTTGTTCTATTTTAACACCAATTGTTTCAATTACAATTCTGCTCTGATAATAAACAATGTAGGGTAACCCCTGCTTTACCCACAGTATGCATGTCAAATGCATAAATCTTGTCTGTCCCAGGAATTTTAACTCTCTAAGGAATCAAATCTTCATTTCTTAATGAATGGTTTAAGGCCCCCTTACACAAGTCTTATGCGGAATGATTTCATAAATCAACCATAGTCTAACCCTTAGTCAATATCCTTTCTATCGGGACTCATTCACCCTTCTAAACCTTCATTAACCCTTAGCCACATAGATATATAACCTTCCAATATATAACATTGGTTATATAGAATTTAACCACGTGAAACCCTTATATCTGTGCATTATTCCTATTATAATGTTTATATAATAGAAATACACAATAATCATGCGTAACTTACCATTTCCGCCTTTTTACAGCCTTTGCAAATTTTCCAATGTTAATCCTCGACCGTAGATCTTACCATCCCATCTAACGGTTGATATTACACCCAACCAACAAAGCCGCTTGGTGATCCTACGCCATAAATAAAAACCGCATTCGGTTCAATGCTCGACAACAATATCGATTGATCTACATGCACGTGGATTAACCACCCGATAAAGAGGTTTCCTCTCTCCTTCGATGTGTGACGTGTCAATTGCTTAATGGAATTGGGTGACTCCTTCCTATTACCACTTACCGCTTATTCTCAACCCAATAAATCATTTCTGTTTATAAACCTGCCTTTCTCTTTGACTAATGCTCAAGCTATTTAGTGCCTGATGATCATAGATCTTCTAGCATCGAAGGCTGTGATGACTTCTCTAGATTCCTCTTCCACTACTACTTAAATCAATCTCCAACGTTGATTTCTTGACACCAGTCTACGCGATTTAATCTTCGTCGCTCATTTTCTTCAACCTCGTCCATTGATCTCCAAGATCCAAGGGTTCCTGTGCATTCATTCTTCATCTATCTCCTCACTTTGACTTTGTGCCATTTCTTCAGTGTTTTGTGGTTTCAAGTTTTTCTTCAGGGTTTCAACCTTCCGCTCTTCCACTGCTCAACTCTCTCTCGTCTTATGTCCATGAATTCTCACATCGCTTCCTCTCGAGAGCATTGCTCTGAATCTCCAATTAGATTCAATGACCCATTATGATTCCTCTGAATCATTTTCCTCCTTTATGTAGTTCTGCAGAACTGTGCCCGCATCCTCTGTTACAGAATACACAACTTACACATAATTCAATCATTCAATATTCATTTCACACATCTATAAAGCTTTGGAATAAACATTTGTATGTATAAATATAAACAACTGATTACATATCGAACTCTCTATCTCTCAAGCCTAATCTTCAATATCATTGGCCTCTTGCTTTACAGTTTGCCTGCAGGCTTATATTTATACCAGAAAGGTTCTGTTGAACTAATTCTAGTTCAGATCCTTAATCTATTGAACTGACACCTAAATGTCCTTTAGGTCCACTTCTAACTCCAATTAATCCCTAATAATCCTCTGTAGTTCCTCGAATCATGAAACTACCTTAAGAGTTATAATTGACTTCTAACACTCTTGTCATTATTAACCTCTCATGTTCTCCTTAATTCGAGCATTTACAAACATCCTCACAACATCTAATTAAATCCTATTCTAATCACTTAAACATTAATGATTACATACATAGGAATCCAACTTCCTTGAAAATACAAGACCCCCTATGTCTACTAGAATATAATTAAATTGTTGAGTTGAATGCTCCTACATCAGTTGGAAAGGGAAGAATGGGAAAGGGAAGAAATCTCAAACCAAACAAAACTCTAGCCAAGGGGAAAGAGGAAATATTTGTCAAAAAATAAATCCTTCCATTCTCATGAATATGAGCATTATGCCACAAAGTTTCCACACAAAAAGGCAACAAAAAAGACCTAAGAGGAGTAGCATGTGAAGTCTTGGCTTTATAGTTTGATCTTGACTTTACCCTTATCGCATGCATGTCTAGCGCAATGATGGCGAGTGTGTGGTACTTGGGCTTAGGTGCATCATTCCACATGACAAGGTGTAGAGATTTCTTTTAGTGACATGGAGGAGAAACGTTTCCAGATGCACATCAATATAGGGGATGACAAAAGGTACAATGGAACCAATATTGGTACAATCACCTTTCAGAGGGAGTGACGATCCCCTCTCAAGCTCAAGGATGTCATGTTTGTTCTAGGCCTAAAGAGAAATATCATCTTTGTTGTAATTTTGGAAGACTATGGTTATGATGTGATTTTTAGAAAAGGAAAACACTTCTTGAGACACATAGACACTAGACAGGTCAAAGAAATCAAGGCTCATGTGAAGAACATGTATAAGTTAAATGTTGAAGATTGTGTTGCATTAAGCACTAAGGCAGAGAAAGTGCAGGGTCGTGATGTCGATCAACTTTGGTACATAAGACTTGGCCATTTTCATCATGGCACCTTGATGATTATAAAACAGATAACCATTGGCCTCCCTAAAGGAGCACTTGAGCAATAGGATGTATGCAAAGGATGTACGTTGGGGAGGTACACAAAATCCACATCCAATGATCGAGAAAACAATCCACATGAAGTCCTAGAAACGACCCACTCTGATTCTAATGGACCTTTCTCGACGAACTCCACTGCCAGACACTAATATTTTTTAATTTTTATTAATTAATTCTCACAGAGTTGCTAGATCTTCTTCATGTAGAATAAATATGAGACATTCTCTAAGTTCATATAATTGAAGTCAGTGGTTGTGAAAGAAACCAACAAGAAGGTGAAGTATTTGAGGAGAAATAATGTAGCTAAGTACATGTTGAATGAATTTAAAAATTGTCTATGCGAAAGAATACATTTGATGAGAGTTGACATCACACCCCACAACCCACATGTTGCACTAGAAATTGTCACCTTGACATTCTGCAATCTGTGTGAGTCTATCACCACTCATACTTTCCTCCTTTGCAAGTCTTAAACCTTAGTTCTTCATGTCAAGCCTTGAAAATAAGAGAAAGTCCTTAAAAGTATCTAAAACTACTGTTTCGCACTTTCTCTTAGCATTACCTGCGGTCCCGCACTTAATGGCCATGTCCCCTATGCACCTGACTGCTCTGTCTCTGTGTGATGGGTGCGAACCCCTGTAAAAGTCAAAAAGGCACAAGTATATTATTGAAAACTCACTTTTAGTCATTTCTAAAAGCTTCTAGAAGGAATCTAGAGGTGGCAAGTTCACTCCTTTAAGGTTCATGCATCCCATACCTTAAGGAGCTAACCCCTTGATGTGAGGAGCTTATCCCTTTGGAGCAGGACTCTATCCCTTCATAGGTGGACCTGTAACCTCCTTCCTTTGCACTATAAAATGAAGCATTGTGCTGGTTACTTGGGAGGTTGAAAGCTGAATATTTTTTAGGTGAATTGTTGCTGGAACTTAGTCTTCCTAATTGAGCTTTTGTGAGGAAAGATTACATACCTCTTTGGTCTCATTTGGAAGAGTGTTCCATCAAATATCTCTCGCAAGTAAGTTCCATTGGTGTTTTTGTTTTAGATGATTTTCTAGAAGTTTTGCATTCCTGGATTGGTTTTCACTTGGTCTTTGTAGTGACTCAGAGATTAGAAGCCTAAGAAACCTTAGATCACCCTAGTCTTTTTTGTCTTCTTGATGAGTTTGAATGGTTTGTGAAATCTGCCCTTGGTGAGAAATAGATTTCGCTTTTTGTTTGCAAAGTTTTGAACGAACTTGCTTATAAGTTTTGAATTTCATTTTTATAAAAGAAAACACATTTGGATGTTTTTTTTGATTGATTTGTTTTTCTGAATGAATTAATCCCTAGTTTACTGAGTAACTAAGTAAAACGTCCTCAAAATGGTTTGAAGCTTTTATACATTAGGCTTTTCAAGTTTTTAGATCTCGAAATTAGTTGTTCAGTTTTGAGTGTTTTCTAGAAATTGTAGAATCTCTTTTGAAAGAAAATTGTTTTTGTAGTTTTTGAGTGTTGAAAAATGTTAGAGCCTAGATTTGCCTGAAGCTAAAAAGACAAGGTTCTAGGTCCACATCAAACCACGCTCAACCTCATAGCTAGCCTTAGGAGGATAGGAGAGGGCTCTCTCCAAGTCAATCTCAGGCGAAAGATGATCTATGGGGCTTGAGATGACTGAAATATAAACTAATCTTAGGCTAGGTATGAAGTGCAAGGATTTTTTTTTTGTTTTTTGGGGGTTTTGTTGGAAAAAAGGGATAGGCAAATTTTGGGTCAGGGGATGAGGCGTAGTTTTTGCAGAGTTCTGATTGGGGCGAAGAAGGAAATCATTTTGATGCTTTGAATCAAATCAATTGATGGATCAGACCGATGAGAATCTAAGGAGGGCAAGAGGGTTTCAAGAGTCCTCCTCAAACAGATGAAAACATGAAGAATTAAACAAAATGTCCAGGCAGAGCATATCAGTCTAATGAATTCTACCATAATCACTCTTATGTTTAACTGCAGAAGACAAGTGAAGGGAAAATGATACACATAAACATCAGTGAACTTGCAAATACATAGAGAAATACACCATCAAAACATAGAGCCACATGGATCTTAACAAGTGTTGCAAAACCCTGGTCTTTCCTTTGCCAAAATTGCAGAAATGAAAGTTACAATAGAGTGCCAAGCAATCCCAAGTGCCCAACCATGAAAATGACTGAGAAATTACATAATATAGACAAACATAACTCCTTCCCATGCCTCTAGGGGTCGAGATCATCACTCTAGGAGCTGTTTGAACCAATTCTAAACAAGGAACTGAAATCTAGGTAGTCGAACAACTTACCCCTATATGCTAGGAAACTGATTCATTCATTAAATTTTCACCCTTTAGTGAATGAATATTCTAGAAAAAGTAAATATGTGCCAAAATTACATCATATTTATCAAATTATGTCATGAAATATCAAGAGTAACATCAAAAAGCAAAACTGGTCAAGACTAGGTGAATTTCTGAGTTGTACAGTAAAAAACAGGCCAAAATTCTCTATGCATCGTGCCCAAATTCTCTATGTGTCATGCCAATTTGGAGCTGATTTTGAGGAACTTCCCAAAATTAAAATTGATCCCAAGATAGCTTGTTGGAAAGCCCAACCTGTCTACTTTCCAACCCAAGTGGAATTTCTAAATTTGGATGTCATTTTCCCCTCCAAAACTTTAATCTTCCAAGACTTCTCCCTATGTGTCAAAATAGGGGCAGTGAGGTCATTTTTAGGGTGTTTTTGACCTTTTAGGCAACCCAGAACTTGATGAAATTCTTATGTAATCCATGAGCATGGGTAACTTTTGATACAAAATCCAGAAATTCAAAGTTTCCCTCCAGAGGATCTCCCAATTATAAGCGCGCGCCAAGTGGCGCTACGCGTTGGGCAGAAAAACCTGTTTTAAAGCCAAAAAATTCAAAATTGACAAAATTTTCTCCAAATTAAATGAAATTTGGGCTGGAGGTCTATCATTGAGTATCATGTTCATCCAAGGAACCTCAGCCAAGATTTGGAATCGATCATGCTATTTTTGCGTCGTCTCAGTGCCCTCCTCGTGCATGTAGTTTCAGTTGTAAAGTCACTGTCTTGGTCATATATTGTATCGGCGTCCACCTCCATGGTGTTGAAAGTCTATACCAAGTGTGTTTTTGGTTTGTTGAGAATGAAAAATGAGAACTTGGTGTCTGGTTTCAATGACAAATGTGTGCCAAAGGGAAGGGACAATGGGAGAAACATGGACAATGGGAACAAGGGAGTCTTGTCAAGTGGTAGTTTGCCCTTTGAGGATTGGACAAATTTTGGCAAAAGGGACAGCCACTGCACTGTTTGGGAAGTTGAGGTTTTGGAAATTTTATAATTGATATGAGAGAGGGGTAGTGATAGGTAATGGTAGGGTTTAGGGATAGGGATAATAGGACTTTGGAGTGACTATAGTGGTGAATGAGCTAATAGTGAGGGGAAGGAAAAAACAAGGTGATGAGAATAGAATGATTAACAAAAAAACAGGTTTAAAATTACAACTTCAAACACTAATGGATCATTTCTCAACAAGATAAGAAGTTTTGAGTTTTGGCATTCAAACTCTTACAATCAAATTCATATTTGACACCACGCATAGTTAATGACCATTGCAAAGTCTCACAAACCAACCTGGAGCAAAGGAGGCTGAATCATTTTGATGTTTGAGTTAGGCAGAAAATTTTTAAAGTTCTAGCCCTGTGTGCCACGCAGCCTATGTGTACCACGCCAGTGTATTTTTACACTACATAAAATTGCCCAATGCGCCGCGCGGCCTATGTGCGTCGCGCACAAACCCAATGTGTTGCGCACCAAACCCTGTTTTTTAGTGCTTTTTTGTAGGAGACTTTTTGAGGCCTTACTTGTGTCTAATTTGGGCACATTATAGCTTGTTGGAAAGGTATTTGAGTCTATCTTCAAAATCAACTATAATTTTTCAATTTGTAGTTCAGTTTCCCTGTCAAAAATCAAATCTCCCAAGACTGTTCATAATGTGCCAAATGAAGTTGCCTCAAGGCAGAGTGATATTGCAGTCAAGTTTTGAAGGTGTTACTCAACTCCAAATTGAGCTCATGATAGATCATTGCAAATCTCTTTGTGTCTATTTATTATTTTACTCATTAAGAAAGTCATTTGGCTAAGCAAGCTAGGAGAAAACTTAATTTTCCCAAGGTCACTTAAGAGGTGCATCAATTCTCCCGAGGCAATTGTATTTTTGACATTTCTCTAAAACCATGACACCTGTGTAAAAAGTGAAGGAATTTTTTTCTTCCTTGGCCTGTTGTGGACATAAAAATCTCTTATGTTTTTCAAATTCATCTTTCCTTGCTCAAAAACATCATTTGAGTAAAACCTACCCTGATGTGTGGAACAAGAGATTTGTCAAAATGAAGCGAAATGAAGCGGATGGGGATCTTCTAAATTCTTGAGGAAATTTTGGGCAGTAGGGAGCAATGTTAGGAAGTAGGGGAAAGTGGAATTTCAGAGATTAAGTGAGGGGAAGGGGTCCAAAAGGGCTAAACACAGGCCAAACCTAGAAAATTGCCTAGTTGTAGCAAGAAACTAGGGTTTGTGGGAAAATGAGGAATTTTGGGGATTTGAGTGATGGGAAGTGTTTAATAAGGTACATTAAGGATAGGGGAAGGTGTATGAACATCAAGATACAAGTTATTCTGATGATTTTACCGTCCAAGAAAAATTGCCTTCAAAACCCTAGGAGAGGGAAATGAACCTTACCTAAGCGCAACTGAAGCATGGACAAGGTGTAAAAGGACCCAGTGGAACTTGACATGATAATGACAACCCTTTGAATGATGGCACACTCATCTAAATGGTGACATGGAATGATATTTGGACAACTTTGGAAGGAGTAAAAGCAAACCCTAGACCTAATACCTAGTGACCAAATTTTGCTTGAATACTCACTGAAATGAAAAAATTTGACCATGACACCTTAAAATCACTTTGTAAGAGCAAGTTTGATCACTGGAGAAAGGCTACAAAGACTGACACTAACATTGGCTCCAATGGGGATGGTAGCTCCCTGGATGTGCCAAGAACTATAGATCTTTGGAAGAGCAGACAAGTGCCTTCATCCATTGGGCAATGGAGTCAAAAACTCAAGCTAAAATGCATGACTGAAAATTGATGACTTGACGACACAAACTGACTCTCACCCAACTAAAAACTAACTCGATACTTAAACGCAATCGACAAAGTAGAAAATAATGCTCAAAATAAAGCTTATCCATCAAAAGCTACTCTAATTGTTCTTTTCACCACTGGATCAAGTGAAATGGAACAGCCAATGCAACCATGTATGCATCCTGGCTACTATTTGAATTCTCCGCAAGTGCTTGCTTAAGAACAACAAGAGAGAAATGTTGAAAGGCAACTCCCATGAAAACTTGGGATCAAGTCAACTGCTGATAAACTTACAAAGCATGAATGTACTAGATGACTTCAAGAATACTGCGAAAGGATATTCACAAACATTGCTATTGATTTCCATTAACACATTACTGCTCTGGCCTAAGTAATCTTCATAGCTGGATATTAATATTTTCCTCACATCTGTGTTGTCTTTATTTGGTGATTGCAACAAGCTGTCAAAAGGATCCTGAATTTCGTGAATAACCAAACTCTGTTGCTGATTCCAAACAGAACAAATGTCTACTTTATCAATCTCCTCATATGACTGCAAACATTGGTGTGAGCTTTGTAATGAAATATCTGTTAAACAAGACAATGAAGTCAACTTTTTAATAATATTATTATCAACATTATTTTCTGTCACATGGTTAGCTAATGTAGAAGAACTTTTACAACACACATCATGCAACACACGAGCAATAGGATCATCAAAAAGTTGAGAAGACTGTTGTGATGTATCCACTAAAGCAGTATGACATCCAACTGGCTATTCATCTTTTTCTTTAGAGATATTGCGAAGATTCTACCTTATAAACTGAAATGCTTCGAAAAAAAGGGTACATAATCCTCTTGCATCATTAAATCCTTTATTTCAGCTGCCACACCTTCATCTATAATCTGACCTTCATCCTCAACAGTAAAGCTGAGAGATTGTTGATTTCCTACAAGCTGCTCTTTCAAAGATTTATTGTGCAATTTACCCTTCAAAAACTGAAATGATTCAAAAAAAATGGTATGGAATCATATTGTATCATTTGATCACATGTGCCAGCTTCCATGTCTTCATTTTCAACTTGACAATCAATGGATTTCAGGGATTGCAAAGCTAAATATGAGAAGTCTGGAACAAAGTTTTCATTGCCCTCAAGAGGGTCCAAATCAAGACTTGTCGACAGCTGATTACTGATTGCACGGAAGTTGTCTCTGATGAACTGAAATGAAGCAAAACAAAAAGGCAAAAATCCTTCACTTACTTCAAAATTTTCTGCACTTTCCTCATCACTATCATAGTTGATATGCATCATTTGATCACTATGTTCGAGCTACTGAAAACAAACTTCCTCCTCCCACAAACTAGCTGTTGATTTGTCTGCAAGATTAGCTTCTGTTTGAAGAACATGATCATCATCATACTGATCAAACTGAGGCACATCGTCAGTATAAAACACATCATCAAGCATACATGTCATATTAGTAGATCTCTCTTCTCCAAGATGATCTATAAAACAATCATTATCATATATATGACAACTAGGATAAGAAAGAAGATTTTTTGGATCAACAACTTGTTCTTCTTCAATCAGCAAGCCATTGGCTTGAACATTATACTCATTCCTTGCGATGATCCTTTGCATCATCTCTTCCACTGCACTTACCAAAATGTCAAGCTTTACCTCTAAAGATGTCGATTTCTCCGGATCTATATTTTTCATCTCTTCTTCCTTCAACCTTTCCCTTTTGATCAACAAATGAGCCTATACATTTACTGCACTATTCTGTATCTCTTCAAGTGTTGCAACATTCCTTTCTCTTAGCTGAAACTCAATTTCCGGATCAAAGGCATCGATAGTCCAAGAGAGCGGATCTAAGAGGAGTCGTTATATCAACCAGAATTTAACAATAAACTTGATTAAATCTGGCAAAAAACTGTTGTACTGTCTCCCCTGGCAATCTTTTCAGCTGGTTATACTCTTCTATAATCAAGAAAAGGTTCTATCCGATCACCCACCTGTCGAGGAAAACTTTCACGAATGGCTGGAAATTTGAGATGCTCGCATCAGGCAGGGTTTTGAATCAACTCTTGACTTTGCCTTGTAAAAAAAGAGCAAAAATCCTTATACTGACATCTTCTTCATCAACTTCAAAAAGGTCTAGAAAATTCTCAACATTCTGCACATGTTCCTCAGCGTTGATATTCTTACTTTCACCGTCAAACCTCGGCAAGTATAGATCATAGTTTTTGGGGAAAGCTTGAAAAACAGAAGGTAAAACAAGAGGTTTATACCTATTTGGGACTATAAAAGGTGTAGGAGTATATACAAGAGCTACGGGATCAGGTTTGTTTTCTTTAGGCTCATCACGTTAAAGAGAGTCATCATGAGATGTGGGAAAAGTAAGGAGGCCAGGATCAAAGGTAAACTCAGTATTTATAGTTTTTGAATAGATAAAGTGAAGATTTATATCACCTTTATCATACAACAGATTTTGAAAAACTCTCAGGACAGCTTCAAGGATAGCAAAGAGGTAATTTACAAGAAAGCAGACTAAATCCCGAATACCATTCCACTTTGGATACCTGAACTTTGTGTAAGATCTTTCCATTTTCTCAGAGAAAGAGTTAGTCATCCAGTAGAGTCTCTACATTGAGTTGGAGTCACCAGGTGAATGATTTCAGCCTTATTATGTCTGATCGTTGCCCACCATCAACCATCAGGTCCAACTTGATACATGTACTGGGGTGATCATTTAGATTAGATGTTCAGTTTATAAATTAGACCGAAGATTGACTGAAGTAGCTTTTATCTAGTTGCGCTAATGCAAATCAAAAGTGTTTCGAAGGCTACCTGGCTAACTTTAGGCTCCGTCTGTTGTCTACAAAGCCAAACGATGAAAATAAAATTTCTTCCCTAGTATGGTCGCCACTATGTTAGAGGCTAGATTTGCCTCAGGCTGAAAAGACAAGGTTCTAGGTCCACATCAAACCACTCTCATCCTCGTAGCTAGCCCTACGAGGACAGGAGAGGGATCTCTCCGAGTGAATCTCAGCAAAAGATGATCTATGGGGCTTGAGATGACTGAAATATAAACTAATCTTAGGCTAGGTATGAAGTGCAAGGATTTGTTTTGAGCTTTTTGGGGGTTTTGTTGGAAAAAAGGGACAGGCAAATTTTGGGTGTGGGGATGAGGCCTAGTTTTTGATGCTTTGAATCAAATTAATGGAAGGATCTGACCGATGAGAAGCTAAGGAGGGAAAGAGGGTTTCAAGAGTCCTCCTCAAACAGATGAAAACATGAAGAATTAAACAAAATGTCCAGGCAGAGCATATCAGTCCAATGAATTCTACCTTAATCACTCTTTTGTTTAATTGCAGAAGACAAGAGAAGGAAAAATGATACACATAAACATCATTGAACTTAAAAATACGTAGAGAAATACACCATCAGAACATAGAGCCACAAGGATCCTAACAAGTGCTGCAAAACCCTGGTCTTTCCTTTGCCAAAATTGCAGAAATGAAATGTACAATAGAGTGCCAAGCAATCCCAAGTGCCCAACCATGAAAATGACTGAGAAATTACATAATATAGACAAACATAACTCCTTCCCATGCCTCTAGGGTTCAAGCTCATCATTCTAGGAGCTGTTTGAACCAATTCTAAGCAAGGAACTGAAATCTAGGTAGTCAAACAACTTACCCCTATATCCTAGGAAACTGATTCATTCATTAAATTTTCACTTTTTAGTGAATCAATATTCTAGAAAAAGTAAATATGTGCCAAAATTACATCATTTTTATCAAACTACATCATGAAAGATCAAGAGTAAAATCAAAAATCAAAACTCGTCATAACTAGGCGAATTTCTGAGTTATACATTGAAAAACGGGCCAAAATTCTCTATGCGTCGCGCCACTTTGGAGCTGATTTTGAGGAACTTTTCCAAAGTCCAAATTGAGCCCCGGATAACTCGTTGGAAAGCCCTACCTGGTTACTTTTCAACTCAAGTGGAATTTCTAAATTTGGATGTCATTTTCCCCCCAAAAACATCAATCTCCCAAGACTGCTTCCTGTGTGTCAAAATAGGGGCAGTGAGGTCATTTTTAGGGTGTTTTTACCTTTTAGGAAACCAAGAACTTGATGAAATCCTTAGCTAATCCATGAGCATGCACAAATTTTAATAGCAAATCTAGAAATGCAAATTTTTCCTCCAGAAGATCTCCCAATTATAAGCGCGCGCCAAGTGGTGCTACACGTTGGGCAGAAAAACCTGTTTTAAAGCCAAAAAATTCAAAATTGACAATTTAATTTTCTCCAAATTCCTTGAAATTTGGGCTAGAGGTCTATCATTGAGTATCATGTTTAGCGAGGAAGATTTGGCCAATATTTGGAGTTGATCATGCTCTTTTTGCGTCATCTCAGTGCCCTCCTCGTTCATGCAGTTTCAGTTGTAAAGTCATTGTCTTGGTCATATGATGTATCGACATCCACCTCCATGTTGTTGAAAGTCTATGCCAAGTGTATGTTTGGTTTGTTGAGAATGAAAAATGAGAACTTGGTGTCTTGTTTCAATGCCAAATGTGTGCAAAAGGGAAGGGACTATGGGAGAAACATGGACAGTGGGAACAAGGGAGTCTTGTCAAGTGGTAGTTTTCCCTTTGAGGATTGGACAAATTTTGGGAAAAGGGACAGCCACTGCACTGTTTGGGAAGTTGAGGTTTTGGAAATTTTATAATTGATATGAGAGAGGGGTAGTGATAGGGAATGGTAGGGTTTAGGGATAGGGATAATAGGACTTGGGAGTGACTATAGTGGTGAATGAGCTAATAGTGAGGGGAAGGAAAAAACAAGGTGATGAGAATAGAATGATTAACAACAAAACAAGTTTAAAACTCCAACTTCAAACACTAACGGAGAATTTCTCAACAAGATAATAAGTTTTGAGTTTTGTCATTCAAACTCTTATAGTCAAATTCATATTTGACACCACACATAGTTAATGACCATTGCAAAGTCTCACAAACCAACCTGGAGCAAAGGAGGCCGAATCGTTTTGATGTTTGAGTTAGGCAGAAATTTTTTTATAGTTCTAGCCATGTGTGCCATGCACCATCCCAACCTACTACATGGCCTATGTGCACTGCGCCAGTGTATTTTTACACTGCAGAAAATTGCCCAATGCGTTGCGCAGCCTATGTGCGCCGCGTACCAAACCCTGTTTTTTAGTGCTTTTTCAAGGAGACTTTTGGAGGCCTTAATAATGTCCAAATTGGGCACAAAATATCTTGTTATAAAGGTATTTGAGTGTACTTTCCAACCCAGCTACAAATTTTTAATTTAGAGTTCATTTTACTTGTCAAAAATCAAATCTCCCAAGACTAGTCAAAATGTGCCAAATGAGGCTACCTCAACGCAGAGTGCTATTGCAATCAACTTTGGAAGGTGTTACTCAACTCCAAATTTAGCTCATGATAGCTCATTGGAAAGATATTCATGTATAGTTATCATTTTACTCATCCGATAAGTCCATTGGCTAACCAAGCTATGAGAAAACTTGATATTCCCAAGGTCACTTCAAAGGTGCATCAATTCTCCCGAGGCAATTGTATTTTTGACATTTCTCTAAAACCATGACACCTGTGTAAAAAGTGAAGGAGATTTTTCTTCCTTGGCATGTTGTGGACAAAAAAATCTCTCAGTTTTTCCAAATTCATCTTTCCTTGCTCATAAACATCATTTGAGTAAAACCTACCCTAATGTGTGGAATAAGAGATTTGTCGAAATGAAGCGAAATGAAGGGGATAGGGAGCTTCTAAATTCTTAAGGAAATCTTGGGAAGTAGGGAGGGATGTTAGGAAGTAGGGGAAAGTGGAATTTCAGAGATTGGGTGAGGGGAAGGGGTCCAAAAGGGCTAAACAAGGGCCAAACCAAGAAAATTGCCAAGTTGTAGCAAGAAACTAGGGTTTGTGGAAAATTGAGGAATTTGGGGGATCTGAGTGATGGGAAGTGTTCAATAAGGTACATTAAGGATAGGGGAAGGTGTATGAACATCAGGATACAAGTTTTGCTAATGATTTGACCGCCCAAGAGAAATTGCCTTCAAAACCCTAGGAGAGGGAAATGAACCTTACCTAGGCGCAACTGAAGCATGAACAATGTTTAAAATGACCTAGTGGAACTTGACATGATAATGACAACCCTCTGAATGATGGCACACTCATCTGAATGGTGACATGGACTGACATTTGGAAAATTTTGGAAGGAGTAAAAGAAAATCCTAGACCTAATACCTACTGACCAAATTTTGCTTGAAGGCTCACTGAAATGACAAAATTTGACCTTGACACCTTAAAATCACTTTGTAAGAGCAAGTTTGATCACTGGAGGAAGGCTACAAAGATTGACACTAATAAAAAAGAAAAGGAATTTTTTGCGAGCTTTAATTAGTAGTCTTGTTTTGAGTTCTTATTGAAAAAGACAAAAGGATTTTCTTTTCATTTCTATGTTGAAAGAAGGATTTGTTTCTTAAAAGAATTGCATTCTCACCTCTTTATTTTAGCTAGAAATTCATTAAAGGAAAAACGAATTGTTTATCATTTTAGGCGCATTTTTAGTGTTTTTGGAGTCGAGTCTTCACACCATCAATGTTTCATTTCCATACCTATTGACTTAAGAAACAACCCATAAAAGTAACGCTTAAATAAGATTGATCTAACAACCTTTTTTATTTCTAGGTCTCTTATCACCAATATATCTTAGGCTAATATCCTGGAGTAGGGAGTAATTAACTCTCCAAGATAGTTAAAACAAACAAGTAGCTATATTTTGTGGTAGGAAATAAATCCAATTGTAATTGATATAATCTGGGAATCTCCTATTAAAGGAGTGAATCACAAGATCATGTCCGAACCTTTGAGACAATCAAGTCTGTCTCATTGGGAAAGATAGAAGATTTGCCCGTATTAAAAATGGTAAACCTCAGATTAACCATTGTCGAGGAGCCTGGGGTCACTTGTTGGTAAACCTTGGATTGATCATGTTGAGGAGCCCTCAAGGGGATTGAGCTTTGTTACTCTGCCCTTGCTTGTTGATCGGATCATAGATTGTTCCTCTAGTTGTATTTGTTACTGTTGGTAACCTTAGTGTCCATAAACTTAAGATTATTTGCTAAGGTGACGGTGAAGGATGGGTCTCACTATACCTGGAGCAGACATCGACTAGACTCACTTGGACTCTCTGGGGGGTTCTCTTCACTCGATACGATTTTGTGAGGAGACTTGTGCCAGTCTGTTTCATTAAGGAGGTTGTCGATGTAACTGTTCCAACCGCCCTTTCTGTATTAAATTCTGCAACGTTGGATTTCATGACCAACTAGTGTTTCTGGTACAGAAATTTACTGTATATGTGTGGTTTGAACTCTTAAATTTTTTAGGCGTGTGATTCACTTGTTTGTTTATTAAGAGACTTTAGGTGCTTTCATTGGAATTTTCTTTGTTTTCATGTGATTATTTTCATCGTACACCCAGAGATTATTATCCTTGATCAATCATGTCAAGATAGTAATCAATGTTTTCCCAATCACTGGAAACGTTTTTATATGGCGGTCCTACTATTCCTTTGGGTAGTAGTCACTTTCTGGTACTTTTTCAAGAGAAACTCCTCGACCGGCTGAACATCAGTTATCACCTGGTAATAATGGAACTAAAACGTTGAACATAGAACAAATCTTTATGATGTCTAGTAGTATTCCAAATCCTCAACCACAAGGTGGTCATTTACCGATTAGGGGGCAAGGTAGTCAGTTACCACCTGGGGGGCAAGGTAGTTAGTTACCACCTAGGGGCAACCTCAAGGTAGTCAGTTATCACCTCAGGGGCAACCCCAAAGTAGTCAGTTTCCTCTTAGAGGGCTACCTCAAGGTTTTCAACCTTCACGACTATACATACCCCAAGGTCAACCCCATATTCCTTAGGATTCTTTTCTGTCCCAGATTTAGTACGTGCATCAGGGTTATCAACCCTAAGGTCAGTACCCAATTCCAGGTTTCCAACCACCTTTTGGTTGGTCATTTTTACAAGGAACTAGAAATGTAACTCCTAATTATCAGCCCTACATTCAACCAAGTTATGGTCCTCCATACGTACAACAATTTATGGGTCCCGGAATGAATATGGTGTGTGATCCGTCTCAAATTCAATAGACTTTGCAATCTAATGTGCAGTTACCTTATCAAGCTGGACAACCTTTGGTTCTAGTCCAATCCAGCAACCTGTCCAACCTATGGTTCAAACCTCTGCACCTGGTTTAGTTCAGTCGCCTGGGCCTAGCTCACCTTAGACTCTGCCTCGAACTGCTGTTGCAACTCCTGCATTTTCTGTTCAATCTACCACACCTATTTCTGGAGTATCTGTAACGCTGGTTTCTACTATCCCTACATCAGTGTCAAATCCTCAAGTCTCTGTGCCCTAGTCGGGACCTATAGTTCAGACATCGGTCCAGATGCCTACAGGACAATCTAGTCCAAGTACAATTTCCACGAGTCAACCATATCAGGGACAGTATCAATCTGGTCCTACTGTACAAAATCTAGTTTATCATTATCAACCGTACCCTGCCTATACTTATCAACATCCTCAACATCCCCAGTTTGGTATGGTTAATCCTATTTTCCCGGGAGGTTATAAGATTCCTAATGCAAATCCAATTCTAGGACATCCTGGATATCATCCTCCTAGAGTTGGTCTCATTACACAAGGTTTTTGCGAACCTAACCGTCAGTTACCATTTATTGTAACTTTGGCTTTACATGATTTGTCACGCCTTACGAATGATTTGATTGACTATCTTCCATATTGGCCACCAATGCCTAATAAGTTGCCCAATGATATCTCGAAATTCGAGGGTAAGTTAGGTGAGGATCTGTCAAATCATGTGATGAATTATCACCTCTAGTGTGCATCTAATTCCATTATTGATGATTCAATTCGATTGCATATTTTTCAAAGAACTCTTATTGGTCTTGCTGCCAAATGGTACATTGAGTTACCACGAGGCTCTTTTTATAATTTCAGTCAATTAGCCACTTCTTTCTTAACTCATTTTCAGTTGCCTTTCAGATATGACAATGGCATGGAATTGTTAACTTCACTAAAACAATCGACGTCCACATATATTTCTGATCATATTCATCAATGGCGACGTAGAAGGTGTTTAGTGAAAGTTTTCATTCCAGATCAAATTTTAGTGGAATGGTTCATTAAATCATTGTTACCTAAAATCACCAAAGATGTAGCTAAGGTAGGAGTTGTCACTAAAGAGCAGGTCATTGCTCAGGCTCAATACCTTGACCTCGTTTATAAGCATTCAGGTATTTTACACGAAAAAGTCCCTAATCTTCCCAAAACTACAGCTCCTTCAGGGTCTCATGCCGCTGATGGTATGATTGGTTCAGTTAGTACTAAGAACAAGAAGAAATCTTCAAAGAATTCTTCTCCCATAATAACTTTACCTGATTCCCCACAAGGAGATTCTTCAACTGAAGTTTCTGCCGACGTCCATGTTGTAGATTCATCTATGACCAAATCCGGTAGTAAAGAGAAGGGGAAGAACAAAAACAATCAAAATTTAAAAGATAAAACAAATAAAAATGAATATTTTGACAAAAAACGAAAACCTTGCTATCCTTGTTTCATCTGCAATGAAGATCATTTTACTAAAGAATGCCCATATCGAGCAAAGTTTTCGAAATTCGTTAAAGGTTCTCAAATGCCTGTTGTCTTGAAGGATCCTTATCCTACTCAAGATAGTAAAGTGGTTGCTTCTTGCTCGAATACCTTGGAAGAACCCATTATGATGATGTCTCATGTTAGGATTGCGACACGATTGCAAGATTATGGTAGTAACCATCATGTTGATGGTAAGGAAGCTGAATCTTCTAATTTAAACCCATCGAGTACACCTCCTCCTAGGTCTACTCCACTACAGATTGAGAAACCCAACCCAAACTTAGTAACCAAACCGCCTGCTAAAGGAATATTTCGGAAATTAGCTTTTAATCCATATGCGAAAGCTGCTCAGAATTATAACTTTGATGAAGAATTAGCTATTGCCCCTTCAACAATGTCAGCTTTGATGGTGTTGCCATCATGTCCAGCACAACGTAAATTACTATTGTCAGCTATAGGAGCTATTGATCTTCAGGATTCGAACCTAATAATCTTTGATTTAGAGGATAGTACACCTCGCCTTCCTCATCAAATGACTTTCCAGACTCGAGTGTTAGTAAAAAACAACCCTTGCTTTCGGACTGAGATTGATGAGGGATCTTCTACATGTATTATGTCGATCCAGTGTTGGAAATCTCTTGGTTCTCCTACACTCAATCAGTCTCCGACAATTCTAAAGGCTTTCGATGGCTGAGGGTTCCATGCTTTTGGTATTTTGGAAGATTTACCTATAGGGGTCGAAGGCAAAAATGTAAATCTATATGTGGAAGCAGTTGATGCCCCTCTAGATTACAACCTTCTCCTGGGTCACAATTGGTATTATGCTATGACTGCTATTGTTTCATCGATCTTTCGGCTTGTTAATTTTCCTCATAATGGAAAGATTGTTACGATAGACCAGCTGAGTTATTTCTCATCTAACCCAGCCTCTACTGATAGTGTTCAGTACGTCAATAAAACGACTATCCCTTACAAGGATGTTCGTGTAGGATTGATTAAAGATTCTAGTTTACTATGAACTTTTTCCTTCCCTCCTCCTAACGTATCACCTTCTATTGCAACTATTCATATCATTTCATTGAACATTATTGATTTTGATGATCCTTGGATCGTACCTTTCGATTCTGAGGTGGATTCATTTGATGGCATAATGCCTATGAGTCCATTTCAAATTGCATATCAGGTGGTACAATTGTTTTCTGATTCATGACCTATCACGAGGATAGTTTCTTCCTGTCTCAACCTCATTAAAAAATGAAACTGGATGTCGTGAGGATAGTTTTTTCCTCTCTCAACCTCGTTAAAAACTGAAATCGGATGTCACAAGGATAGTTTTTTGCTGTCTCAACCTCGTTAAAAAATGAAACCAGATGTCACAAAGATAGTTTCTTCCTGTCTCAACCTCATTAAAAAATGAAACTGGATGTCGCGAGGATAGTTTCTTCCTCTATCAAACTCATTAAAAAATGAAACTGGATGTTGCAAGGATAGTTTCTTCCTATATCAACCTCATTAAAAAATGAAAGTAGAAGTCTCAAACATAGTTCCTGGTCTTGTCTCAAGCTTGTTTAAAAAATGAAACAAGGAGTCATGAGCATAGTTCCTTTTCTTGTGTCTAGCTCATTAAATAGATGAAACAAGGGTTTTGAGGATAGTTCTTTTCCTGTGTCAACCTCATTAAAAAATGAAACAACTCCCTTTCCAAGTTGAGTCTCTCCAAGATCTCGAAAGTGAACCTTCATTGCATCCACCTCGTTGAATGCAATGAAGCTTGGGGGGCATGTACCTTGTTTTGCATCAATGTGCTTGGGGCATGCGAACTTATAACAAGCATAGTTTTTCATTTCAAGCGTGCATAAACATGAAACCGAATTCAAGTAGAGTTCTCTATGGTTCAAGCTTGTGTAAAAATGAACCTATACCTGATTCACATCTTGCGATTGCCATTTTTATTCACTAAATTATGTTAGATGAGCCTTGGTTGTTTTCATTCCATCGTGATCATATGCTTTCACTTGGTTGTTTATCCTTCCTGAGGGACCGCATCTATGAGTGGTTTTATTAGCCAACCTCTTAACCATTACATGTTTTGAGTAGTTCCTCCATTGTCGGAAGCAGTTGCTACCCTTTATACCACTCATTCCTCTAGCATGAGTCCTCTTTAAGCTCTTTTCTTACTCATGAAATATGAAAAGATTGCCGAGTTTTTCCTTCTGAACTCATTAAAGAAGAATTAAAAGGATGATCCACTTACAACTCTTTTCTGACCATATAAACATGAAAAGGTCACCGGACTTTTGTCGTTTCAAGTTCGATATTGGTTACAAAATGACGTGTTTTCGATCGCTTTTTTACTTTTTCAGATCAGAGCCACTAATTATGAAAAGTACTCCTTGATCGTAATGGTCAAGTAGTTCTCTCAAGTATTATTTTATACTTTTTTAGGCTTGGGAGACAAATTTATGAAAAATGACATCCATGGAGTTTTCTTAAGTTTTTCTTCTGACTCCCTAAAATTGAAAAACACCGAGTTTTTCCTCTACTGGACTCATTAAAATTTAACAGTAAAGGACCTGTTCAATTTTAAACAGGAACGAACCACTCCTTCTTAGGGTTTGAATTTTAAAATAAGTTGGACTCATCCAAAGGATGAGCTTATAACCAAGCAAATGTTATCCTCCTCAAGCTTGTCAAAAATATAGAGGTACTTGCCAGAAATGGTGGGGGAAAAGAGAGAAAAATGAACCTATTTATTATACTTTGTGTTTTATAGAAGCAGTCAACTACTCTTGAACACGACACTTTTTCTTCACTTGGGTTCGCAAATCCTTTGCCTAACAGTTAATCAGACAATATTGAAAGTCTTCAGCGGGTTTTCATGTATTAGCTTTGGGTCAATTATCACCAAACCATCTGCAGTGTTGTTATGTTTTCAAGAGGTCAGTTCAAATAAACCATTCATATGCAAAACATCTGTCATCCATTTTTACCATCGTTGAGTTAGTCCTTGACAAATATATTTCTTCAAACTTGATCTATGATTTCATGTTGTGGGCCTACCTATGACAAATCGCTTTCTATCGAATTCAGATCATTATCTAGAAAGATGATCTAGAAATCGTTAGTACCTTGGAATCTGCATGCCACAATGGTAGGTTTCTCGCCTTCGATGACAGGTTGCATCGTTGACCTTTGATCAAAGGATTCTATGACATGTTTGACATCAGCTCATCTATTCACATTTTGTTGATTGTACTAAGTACTTTGAGAGCCATTGCCATTACTGGTGGTTTCTCTCACACTTGTTAACAGTTCACATCATTGACTGGTAATCAAGTGGTTTCTACCATGTTCGACTTTGACACATTCATTCACATGGATAGAATCGTACTAGTTCGGGAAGCAGAAATCAAGACCCTGGATCTAGTTTCCATAATCCAAGCTGCGACGAATTTTGTTATTCATTATACATTGGAATCTTCAGAAATAGATGGTTGCATCCATACTGTGTCTACATATGTCTATACTCATGACATATTGCAAAATCATTCTTATATCATAGTAGTTTAGTTAGTTTTCTAGTCAATTTTGGTCTGAGCATGGGAATGCCTACCTCAGTGATGATATGTTCACATATATATATTTTTCATTTAATGTTTTTACAGGTTCCGAACAGGGTGTCCATAGGATGATCCTTGAAATGATAAATTACTTCACTCTTCATACATGAAAGACTTCATTTTCATCTATTACAAACTTCGCACTTTAAGGGGCAATCTGTTGCACTAAAAATGGTCACCTTGATATTCTACAATCTGTGTGAGTCTATCACCACTCATACTTTCCTCCTTTGCAAGTCTTAAACCTTAGTTCTTCATGTCAAGCCTTAAAAATAAGAGAAATCCCTTAAAAGTCTATAAAACTCTAGTTCCACACTTTCTCTTAGCATTACCTACAGTCCCGCACCTAATGGTCATGTCCCCTGTGCACCTGACTGCTCTGTCTCCGCGTGATGGGTGCGGATCCTTGTAAAAGTAAAAAAGGTGCAACTATATTCTTAAAAACTCACTTCGAGTCATTTCGAGAAGCTTCTAGAAGGAATCTTGAGGTGGCAAGCTCGGTCCTTTAAGGTTCATGCATCCCATACCTTAAGGAGCTAACCCCTTGATGTGAGGAGCTTATCCCTTTGGAGGAGGACTCTATCCCTTCATAGGTGGACGTGTAACCTCCTTCCTTTGCACTATAAAATGAAGCATTGGGCTGGTTACTTGGGAGGTTGAAAGCTGAATATTTTTTAGGTGAAATGTTGCTGGAACTTAGTCTTCCTAATTGAGCTTTTCTGAGGAAAGATTACATACCTCTTTGATCTCATTTTGAAGAGTGTGAGGCTTGTCAAAGTAGAGGAGATCTCTATGTTGGACCCTCGGAGGAGCTTGTACAACATTAAGGCATCAAATGTTGTAAAGTTATTCTATTTTCAAAGTTAATACAATCAAGTTTATTTTTCTCAATAAGCTGTGTTTTATAGTTTGTTTTATGGATTCCTTGATCACCATGATGAACATGATTTATCATACTAGCTATGTAGGTGTTATTTGATGTGTGCTTTTGTGTGATTGCAGGTTCTCAAAAGGAAGCTCTTTTGGATGATTGAAGGATGACTACCACAAACTAGCATTGGACTTAAGGTAGGGTATAAAACACCTCTATAGCTTTTATTAATGAATGGCAATATGTTTAGAGAAAGGTAGATTTTCTTGTCCTGTTTGTTGCTAGATATCTTTTGATACTAGGGAGATCGGCCTTGTCCGCAAGAACAATTCATCTGGCCAACACCACAACACAATGGGTTGGCTCAGAGATAGAACCATAGCATTGTGGGAGAAGTGAGGGTGATGTTGCACAACAAAGGCCTACCTCACCATTTGTGGCTTGAGGCATGAAACACAATAGTATAATTAAAGAACTAAAGTCCTCATCAATTTCTTGGGGAGAAATGTGGATCTATCACACTTCAGGAATTTTGGAGCCTTTTTTTACTACCATGTCTCCAAATAATCAAGGAATAAGCCTAAGACAATCACGGAATTGGGGGTGTTTATGGGTTACACAAAAACTCCCCACAACTACCATGTGTACTTGCCATCCCTTAGAATGACAGTTGTGTGAAGGGGTGTAAAGTTTTATGAGGTGAAACTATTGTGGTGCTCTCTTGAGAGAGAGCTTTAGATCCCACATAATTTAAGTAATATGATAATAATAAAATAATATATAAACAATTTCAAAGTACAATAGAAAGGAAATTAAAAATGATGATGATGACAACAATGACTTATGTAATAAGACAGAAAACATTAACAATAATGTAGGCTTATGTGACAGGAAAATGTTAAGACAAAGAAAGAATTATATAATGATATGTGGATTGTAGGGGTTGGGTTCCTTATCATCGATGTATTCTATATAAGGAAGGAGGAGAAGGAGAAGATTACATCACATGTTCTTGTGTAATTAAGGATAAGGATAAGAAGAGACAACATAGTAATGGATTGATGACTCATGCGTCACTTATTATGGATATATCTGGAGAAACAAGGTCTATCTCTAGGTGAAGAATATAACTCCAAATATTTTTTGCAATAATCAATACTCAGTAAATAGAATGTGATATCTACATAAACCTTTGCGAGAGTACTCTATTCTAGGGGACAATAGAATAAATTAGTTTCTTATTGGAAATAATTAAACTTTAGTTGTGGTATAATTTAATTATAAATATTTAGAATATTAGATGTTTACAATCAATTTTATAAAGGGTTATGGCCTTCATAATTTTTTGCTGGAATATTAAATATTGAGATAGAAATTTGTAGAAAGAATATAACAACCTCAATTCCTTGTGAACACTATAAATATTTGCTATGTGTATTTTTTTTCAAATCGAATAGAAATTTGATCAACTTTGTTTTTGCAAACGAAAAAACACACAAACATATTCTATTATATAAGTTGTAATTTCTTTTATTGTTAACAAAAATATTATCAACCATTTTTATTTAGAAAATAACATATATTAAACTATATAATGAATTATTAAATTGATAACTATTTAATATGGGTTGAATTTTAGTGATGTTTCTATGTATCACCTTATGATGTTGACTATTCAAAAAACATGTCACTAGTAAGTCAAGTTTTTATGTCTCCTTCACGTGTTTATAAAAAACAAAATAGAGAATGGTCGTGAACCTTTAACTCATGGTACTAAATATGGGATCACAAATTATCTTAAGTTTACACACAATATATTGACAACCTATCCATGTGAGAAGTAGTAGAGTAGAGGGATTGGATGAACCAAGCCTTTTGAATAAATGAAAATATTAGGCTTCAAGAGTTCATGTGTTGTAGTGATGGATGCATTAAAGAGGGACCATCAAATTAACTCAAACTACTAGAATGGGATAATGATGGGTGGAGGTTAAGTTGTACTTATTATGGGAGCCTCATCTTTAGTATCTCCTTGGTCTATATGTTCTCCTTAGGTGATGGAAATTTAAAAAAAAAAAAATATTTTGAGCATTAACATTTCTTGATTACATAGTCATCTTGTTTCATTAATATAATTATATTTCATGATAAAACAAGCAGCAAAAATCTCATTGGCCTGTTAGGATTCAACGTAATTTTTCCTTCCCCTAATATTATTTTTTAATTTGAGGTGGAGGATTTTCAGGATGGCATATGATATTCTTCTAAGCAATGTGAGTAGGCATTTTACTTAGATGTTCTAGGTAAAACAAATTGTTCATATGTTGTTAGATATGATCCAAGAGGAAGGTCTATGAAGTATAACTAATTGGGGTTGGATAAATATATTATTTTTCAACCCTATTTTAGAGTAGGATATTTGGAGGAATAAACTTTATGTGTCATTTTTACTACTTCTCCCACCTTGAAAATTTCCGGAGAAAAGCTTTAGGATCCATCTTGAGGCCTTAAATGGCCACATTTTTTGGGCTTAGCCTTATTATGGACCTCGATTCCATATTTCACATACCTGTAGATAACAAAAAATTTTCCAACAATATTTTTTGACTCTCTTTGGTATGAGGTCCCAACTGGACCTCAAAAATTTTTGTATGAGAGGACCATTCAAATTTTGTCTTAGCTCCCATGCTAAGTTGTGCGTAAATACTATGAGATGTTTCTGATCATTCCAATGATGGGTGCACCTATTTCGCTAGTAGTTACATTGAATGAAAGAATGTAAGAATTATAACGTATTTGAAGGGGGAAATTGATTATAAACTAACAAATGATGAATTGGTAGACAATTATATACATCCACATTTAACGATTGTTTATTATAAACCTAGAAGACATTGCACACTTAGATTATCAAAAAAATACAGAGAATACACATTGACGAAGCCAATAAGTACCCAATTTAGAAGGAAACCAAACAAAAACCAAGTACAAGGGATGATACTTCCCAAGGATCAAATATGAAATTCCCCTTCTCCAACAAGTCCTTATTAAGTACCTTTTGAAATTGATATCCATTGGAGGCAACCATCACATTCATCAATTAGTAATTGAGGAGAGAATTAAGAGTATTTAGCCTATCCATTGGTTCTTGTAGTTTATTGTTTACCTATTTAAATGTGATAATTTCCTACTCAAGTATAGAGGATAGCTGATATGCGTTTTTTTTCTTATGTTTTGTTTCTTATTCTGTTGTTATACCTATTCTCTGATTTGGAAAATTTCAACAACAAGCTAATGAACTAGTTGTTGCATTGAGTCCAATCGGTCTTCACTTTTTCTTATGCAAGCTAGTTGTAGTTTATAGAACTTATGAAATTAGTCTAGGAAACATACTTTTATTGATCTTTTCATAGCATGATAATCTCGTTCCTCATTCTCTTCCACCTATTAGAAGTTTCTTTAGGGACAACATGAAATAGTTGAAATACCTAAATATCCAATACAACTTTTGGATCATATGCTAGTTGAGTTGGTTTAAGTTATTGTGTTGAGGGTAAAAGCCCCTTAAATTTCATTGATTTATAATTGTGTATTTTATTATGTGTTCTTATGTTATCTTTGAAGTGGACTTGTTAGGATGTCCTAACAGTTGTGGGACACCATTCGGTTAACCTTTTGTGACTATTGTTGTTGTTTCCATAATTTTTGTTGATGAGGTAAGTTATTTATTGCATATTAATCATGTAGTTATTCTTTATTACTTATATATTTTCTACGTCAAATTAATCTATATGTTCCAATGAAACATCCTAGGTTTGAATCCCCCTATCCATTACTGCATTGTTTTTACTATTTTCTTATTATATTCGTATTCCTTCAATTACTGGGGAGTTAGCTTTCAGGTTGACTAGTGCATGTCATTGTACCATCCTTTGTTTCTCTATTTGACTTGACTACCCTTTAGTAATGGTTGTTGGGGATGATCCAATCAACTTTAGTGATCAACCCATAGCCTACTCCTATTGAATTTGTCACTTTACTTTTTCATGTTCTCCCAACATCTTCTACGTGGCAATCTCAATAAAAATTCCCTTTCTTTATTGCTTCTAAAATATCATACATGCTAGATGAGCCCATGAAATACATTATCTTAGTTTCCATTGGATCAAATTACCCTTCATGACTAATATTTCTAACTTTTTTATGGTTATTTCTTACAAATTTTTTTTTGAAGCTTAGCCTCCTCTAAGATGATATCTTGTAGTACTTCTATCTAGTTTATTCCAAGATTTTGTGCTATATTGATGGTTAGATATCTTGATTGACCTATCAGCTTGTTTTTAGTTAGTCTCACTAAAACTGACAATTCCAATTTAAATTGTATAGTATATGATTCTAACTCCCTTTCATCTTCCCACTCACCATTATTTATGGGAGAATTGTCTCAATCAATGTTAGGAGGATTAACTCTAGAATAAAAAATACTATGTGCTGGGAATAATACTGAAAGGTGGGGGGGAGGGGTGAATTAGTATTTATCAAATCAATAACTTTTTCTTTTCATAGTAAAATTTATATATGCTACTTCAATGAAGGTAACCCGTGTGTGCACAAACTGTCTTTAAGGAAACCAACGTATATCCAGTGAACTTATGATTCATCATATGTTAATATTTCATCAGTGCATCAATACTTTATTAACCATATAAATAGTAACCATGTGCACTAATAATAGAATAAACCATCACACTTAAGAAACACACATGAACACCAAGAATTAAGGTGGAAACCCAATGCGGGACAAAAACCACCTATTGTTGTCTTCTTTTAATATAAGAAAAACTTGTTTACAATCTTGTATTGGTGAAAACTCATACCAGTACGTAAGCACCCACCTGCAGAAGGCTACAACCTTCTCTTGTTCTCCAGCTTCTACTGGAAGGGAGCTACAACCCCCTATCTCTTGTAATAGTTGATCCATTTACTAGTACATAGGCGTCGACCTACAGAAGGGTCTAACCTTCACTCGTTTTCCAGCTACTACTGGAAGGGGGCTCCAACCCCCTTGATCTTGTATTGGCTGATATGTTTACCAATACGTAAGCACTGACCTATAGAAGGCTATGACATTCTCTCTTCCTCCGGGGGCCACGTTTCATAAATTTTCAGACTGGATACTCCTGGAACATAACACCACAATCTGAAGGCCTCATTTCATCGAATTTTCATACTGGACCCATCAGCAACATTGAAGCTCAAAATAAATCACCACTACAACAAATTACTGAAAGTCCATCATTAATGAAGAAAATAACAATCAATCAATCTAACATTCAAAACATTGTCACCAGAACACTAAGCAGAACCCGGAACTCTGCAACAACAACCAAAACCAACTACAACTTCAAATATCATATTTCATAATGTATATGCTACTTCGATGTGCCAAACCAACATGTATGCACACTCTTACCAAAGAGAAGCAACATATAGATATGCAAATACTAACTTAAAACTTCACACGTATTCCAGACTTCAGTCATACCGAGATCATAACATTTACAGAATAAAACATGTGTTAGTATGAAGATCTAGACTATCCATGATTAAACCACATAATAATAATTCATTTCAGGCCTTATGATCCTTATCCATCACCCATCATAAGCCACATAGGTGCATCCTTAGTTCAGATCAGGAAAAGCATCAAAAACCCATAACCTGTATATTTGATCTAACTCTTCATAAGATATTCAATACTTGCACACCTCTAGCCCTTTGATCTTCTCCTCCTTATATAATTAGATCCTTTAACAATACCTCAGACCAAAACTACTTAATACCCACGGTATTCTTGGGTGGGATCAAATAGTCATTACTCTGCTCAATATTATGGGGTAATACCATGATATTGACCCCTCATATTCTTTGCTATTGAATTTCCTTGTTTTTCCAACCTGTACACACCTTTCGTCTTGTGAGAGTGTGTGTATACATATACAATATTTTTGTTCTGTGCGCCCGTATGTATACACTACTTAGACAAATTGAATGAGTGTATACCTCTCTTTATTCAATCTCTGGAGTTTGATCTGTAATCCTTTTTTGTTAAGTTGTTGCACTGTGAATTTTCATCTATGTGAGTTTCCATCAAGGACAACATCTGTATCATAATGCCAACAATCTCCCCCTTTGGACTTGATGGAAACCACAACACCAAGATACTCTTTCCCTTTTACATCAAGGGCAAAGGGTGGACCAAGATATTCTCCCCCTTTGATATATATTATGGTGCCCATGCTCCCCCTGAGTACATGCAGAGTCTGCAAAGATATTTTTCAAAAGAAAAAATGACTCTATAACTCAACTAAGTGAGTATTACTTCCCTAAGGCCAATGACTCATACATACATCAATCACCCAACCAAGTTGGGATATAGAAAATGTTTATACATGACTGAAATAGAAATTATTACATCATCCTTCCCATGCATAGTGGGGTTAAAAATTAGGTATTTTCATGACCTTTACATCAAATGATATACATGAAATTTATAACAAGGAAAAACAATCTAAACAAGACCATGATCATCATCAGTAATGATCATACACCATAAATGATCTGCACCATCAACATCTGTCAGTAGCATCAAGACCAACGGCTTGTATATGTCCATCATCAAAAGAGTCATCTGAATCAAACAACTATGTGGATCAAGCAATATAAGTATCATCATGTACTAGGTTCTTCTAATATAATGCCAACAATGTATTATTAGAAACACATGCTCCCCCTAAACTTGTGCCAGTTGTTCACTATCATATTTGATCATTGCAAATAACAATAAGAATCATTAAGGCATCATCATCAACCAAATATACATCAAGTCATCAACAATTTATGAGGGCTAAGAGAACTTCTACATATTATCAGTAGACTATAATCATCATCAAGTAGAATAGAACATATATTTGGTAATTGACAGAACCATATCACACCACTTTTTATGAGTCTGTCCCACTGTTTTTTCCTGAAACCAACATATACGCGACCGTGTAGCTTTGAACTCATGTATATACGTGACTTGTCTTCGTGATAACTGTGTATGATATTTATAACAAGAAAGTTTCACACTTTCAGCTCCCCTTGAGTCTGTTATCTCTGTATACTGTGTTATGCCACATCTTTCTGGCTGTAATTTGTTCTTCTTCCATACCTTGGGGTGTGATGATGTTTTCTCCTTTTTTTATGTTGGATGAAATTTTCTCTTGCATTCTTTTACTATGTTCCCAAACTTATTACAAGAATAACATCTTATATCCTTCATATTCCCTCTATAACACTCATCTTCTTTGTGAGCAAACATATTGCAAGAAAACCAATATCCCTTAAAGTACCTGGAAGCTGATCATATTTTTGTGTGATTGTTATTAGCTTTAACCATTCTACTTCTGCATCTAGCTGCAACATATGCAAAATTATGACATACAAAACATTCAACATTATTCATCAGGGGAAATAACCAACCATCACTTCCATAGTTAGGAGTAAGTTATTTTCTTTGAAGACATTCTTGGTTGTTGATGGGGTTGACCTCTTATCTCCTTATTGATCATTTCAGAATTTGCATTAGAGTTCCTTTGAAAACCACTTGACTAGTTTTGATGGTAGGAGACCTTTGACTACTATGAGTATTATCAAAAATCTTAGTACTGTCTTGAAATCGTAACCATTTATCCTTTTCTTCTAATTTACCTTTTAAGATATTTACCTCAACCTCATATTGCTCTTCCTTTCCCAGATATCGCTTCTTCATGATTTATTCAACCTTTCTTCCTTATTCCACTTGTTTCCTTAATTTGAGAATCTCATTTTCTTGTTCTTCATCTGCTTGAGGTAGTTATTCATTTTGCTTATTTGAATTTTCAAGATCTTCTTTTAGAGAGATGATCTTAGCTGCAAGACATTCATAGTAACTGGATCTATCTTTAAGTCTCTTTCTTCTTGTACTCTTTTCATTTAATCCATTTCTTAATGATGTCTCTTCATCCTGCATCTTTTGACATTGATCTTCCTTTTCCTTGTATTGCTTCCTTACTTTGTTTCCTTCCTCCGATTGGGCTTTTAATCTGCTAACTTATTCTTTGAAGGAACACTCCCTTTTTTTAGATAGATCTTGTTGATATTTAATTTTATCTATGAGTCTTTTAACTTATGCCTCTATATTTCTTTCACTATTACTTTCAATATCTTAAACATTGCATGAACAGAGAAAACCATCACCAGAGGACCAAAAATTTGTACATGATACTTCTTTTGGTTTCTCATATTCAATCTAAGGTGATTATGAATCTGAATACTTTCTTCCACCTTATGGCTAATTGTCTCTCTCATTGTCACTGTTCCTTTGAGATGTCTTCTTCTTCTGAGGTGCTTTCTTCTTTAGCTTCTTTCCCATTATTTCTACGGATCTCCTTCAAGCGATCAAGCTTTTGCCAAAGGACCTACTTTGATACCAATTATTGGGAATGATACTGAGAGGGAGGAGGGGGGTGAATCCGTATTTATCAAATCAATAAATTTTTATTTTCATACTCAAATTTATATATGCTACTTCAATGAAGGTAACTCGCGTGTACACGCAACTATATTTAAGGCAGCCAGTGTATATCTAGTGAGCTTATGATTCATCATATGTTAATATTTCATCAGTGCATCAGTACTTTATTAACTAGATAAATAGTAACCATGTGAATTAATAATAGAGTAAACCATCATACATAAGAAACACACATGAACACCAAGAATTAAGGTGGAAACCCAATGCGGGACAAAAAACACCTGTTGTTTTCTTCTTTTAATATAAGAAAAACCTGTTTACAATCTTGTATTGGTGAAAACTCATACCAGTATGTAGGCAACCACCTATAGAAGGCTACAACCTTCTCTTGTGATCCAGCTTCTACTGTAAGGGAGCTACAACCCCCTAGCTCTTTTACTAGCCTATCTATTTACTAGTACGTATGTGCCACCCAAAATAAGGTTGCAACCATCACTCGTTTTCTAGCTACTACTGGAAGGGAGCTCGAAACCCCTGGCTCTTATATTGGATGATTTTTTACCAGTACGTAGGATACGGCCTATAGAAGTCTATGACCTTCTCTCTTCCTCCAAGGACCATGTTTCATAAATTTTCCGACTGGATACTCTTGGAACACGACACCACAATCTGAAAATACTAACTTAGTTTTATGTTAGTAAATTGTTTCATCCAATTTTCATACCAGACCCATCAACAACATTGAAGATCAAAATAGATCACCGCTGCAATAGAACCAATTACTGAAAACCCATCGTCACTAAAGTAAATCACAATCAATCAATCTAAACATTCATAACACTCTCACCAGAACACAGTCACCGGAACATCGAGCAGAACCCAGAACTTTGCAACAACAACCAGAACCAACTACAACTTCAAATATCATATTTCATAATGTATACGCTACTTTGATGTGTATAAATAGCGTGTATATGTGCTCTTCCCAAAGTTAACCAACATATAAATCTGCAAATACTAACATAAAACTTCATAGCTATTCCAAACTTGAATCATACCCAGATCATAACATTTATAGAATAAAACATGTGTTAGTATTAAGATCTAGACTATCCATGATCAAACCACATAATAATTCATTTTAGGCCTTATGATCCTGATCCATCGCCCATCATTAACCAGTTAGGTGCATCCTTAGTTTAGATCAAAAAGATCACCAGAACCCCATAACCTACATATTTGATCTAACTCTTCATAATATATTCAATACTTGCACACTTCTATCCCTTTAATATTCTCCTCCTTATATAATTAGATCCTTTGTCAATAGCTCAGAAAAAAACCACTTAGTACCCATTGTGTTCTTGGGCAGAATCAAATATTCGTTACTCTGCTCAATATTGTGGGCTAATACCATGGTATTGACCCCTAGTATTCTTTCCTCTTGAATTTCCTTCTTTTCCCAATCTGTACGCGCTTTTCCTCTTGTGAGAGTGTGTGTATACGTATACGTTCTTTTTGTTTTGTGCACCTACATGTATACACTACTTGGACAAAGTGAACCAGTGTATACCAATCTTTCTTCAATCTCTGGAGTTTGATCTATAATACTTTGTTGTTAACCTATTGCACTATGGACTGTTATCTATGTGAGTTTCCATCAAGGACAACATATGTATCATAATGCCAACACTAAGTTGGTTTTTTGATTTAGATCATTAAAAATTTCAAGTGAATATGGTTGATATGATAAGTATTTTGGATGTATGTCAGTTGAGTTGACACAATATACTTTTGTTGAGTACAAAACAAACTAGATATGTGACTAGTTGAACAAGCGTTGATGGACCTGCTATGGAACTCACCATCTTTATTATCCTTTTTCCATATTTTATTACCAAATTTCTAAACATTTCTCAAAGGGATGGAGACTATGTCTTGCCCAACTGATTATTAGAAAAGAAGTTAAAGTTCCTCATGAATGATATGACCTTTCTAGTAAAACAGGTCTCTCCCACAAGAGTGACCTACGACATCACTAACTAAATAAGAAGATATGGGAACCATATCACCTTCATATAATTTTGACATTAGTTGTAGTTTTTATTTAGGATGTTGGTGACATGATCCACCTAGTTGTACATATTCTTCAGCCAAAATATCTTCCCAATGGACTCCAAGATATTTAGCTTCACATCCAATGCCCCACCAATCAAGGAAATAATAAGGGATACTATAATGAATGCCCACTTTATCTTTGGATTTTTACATGCAAAAATAATAAGCCCTTTTAGTCCTCTTTTGTTTTTCCTTCTTTGGAGATGAGAATTCTTCTGAAATGGCTAATAGGAATTTCATTTGCATGTTTTTTCATACAAATACATTTCCAAAGGTGTTAGACTCCTTGGAGACAATGCCACCAAATATTAGCTCCCAAAAATGCATCTAAAGTTGAAGTATGCGTTAGTTTTACTATTATTAATTGATCTTTTATTTCCTTTGAAATCAAGCTTTGGATGTTAAAATCGAAATAGAGAGGAAAAAAATTTGTTAAAATCCTGATGAAGATGTTGAAAATTTCTAAAAATTCTAACCGGGACTTGGATAGGCGACCCATAAATTTTATTATACTCCCAACATTAGATCATATCTAGGAGCACCCTTTTGTTAAGATCGCATCAGTTTAAAATTGTACTGTTTGAAGATATTTTGTGATAGAGTTTAGCTTAGAAAATATCAATGTGATTTTCTCACAAAGTGTCCAATTTTTCAAGACCACGACTGTTATGAAACCAGCTCACAAAAAGATAGAAAAGAGAGATCCACGCCTTAGAATTCAGCCTCTTCGAGGGGGCAACCTACTTTACATTACATAAATGAACAATTCTTGGATGATACAAATGAAAATACCTCCTTTCTATATATAGGAGTCTAAGGAGTCACAATATAACCTAGCCGACCTAACAATAATAATATAAAGCCACAATAATAACAATAGTGGGCTTCTATGGGGCACAAGAGTAACAATATGGGCACTACATGGGTACATCAATATAATAAGTGGGTTATACTAATAACAATAAGGGGTTACATTAGTAGTATAGGGGCCTAACATGCCCCTTTCCTTCAAAAAGCATTGTCCTCAACGCTTGAGTAGTTCTTCATGCTTCTGTATAAAATTCTTGTCCTCCCATGTGGAATATTCTGCGGGCAAGTTCTTCCACTTGATGAGATACTTTGAAATTGATCGATTTCATAGCTGTCGGGTTCTTGTTTCTGTGACTGATCCAGGTTGTAATGTGATTTTTCCTTCCTCTTCAGTTTCTGGAAATATTGTTTGAATTGGGATCTTTTGCAACTTTTGAATAAGTGGCATACTTCTTCATCCTTCTTCCATTCATCCCTTGCTTCGTTTATCCAGTCTGGTTGGATAATATAAATAGCACAAAACAATGCTTCCACATCCTCATCCTTGAAGAGTCTCCCCATTCTGTAAGGTCGCCATTTTTTAAGTGCATGTAGTATTTCCAACATTTTCTTCTCATAAATAACTTGCTTTAGATGTAGCAGTAAAAATACCCAGTCACCTACATCAAAACATTTTTCACTATGATCTTGATATACCTATTGTTTCATTTGATTTTTCACCGAAGTGGCGTTATCCTTTAAAAGTTGGAGAACTTCTTGTTGATGCTCGATGTGATCTGTCACTGCTTGAACCTTTTTCTTCTTGATATGTCCTTCTATCCTTAGAGTTTGAGGAGTGATAATTTCTTCCAATCCTTTACAAGATATGGTCGGATTCATTTCTTGACGCTCGATGTGATCTTTCACTTCTTGAACATTTTTCTTCTTGATATGTCCTTCTATCTTGAGAGTATGAGGAGTGGTAATTTCGACCAGTGAATTACGAGATATAGCTAGATTCATTTCTTCTTTCTTGATGTGATCTTTCACTTCTTGCACCTTTTTCTTCTTGATATGTCCTTCTATCTTGAGAGTTTGAGGAGTGGTCATTCTTGCCAATAGTTTACAAGATATGTTCTGATTCATTTCTTCTTTCTCTAGGGTGGGGTCCTGGCGTATATCTTCTTCTTTTGATGTTTCTTGATCCTCTTCTTCCTCCTCTTCATATTCTATGTAAAATAATTTCTTCTCAGCACACTTATGACCTTTAGTGCATTTGCTATCACAATTGTAACAAAGCCCTTTTTTCTCTTTTTTCTTCCAATTGTTGTGGTGTAACCCTTGTAGGTTGTGGAAGGCTAGGAGAAACAACACTTTCATCTTTATAGTTGTGAGGAGTACGCTTCCTGGTTTCCATAATTTTGCTTTCCACTATGTCACAAAGCCCTTTTACTCTTTCCAATTGTTGTTATGTTGCTCTAAAGAATGTGTTCCTCTTTGTATCTTCATAATGTGCTATCATTTCTTCCGTGAAAATAGACCACGTAACAAGTTGTTTACGAGAACAAAGCCCTTTGTACCATAAAAATTGATCTGGTTCTAAATATGAAGATGCAATACATACCTTTTTTAATAGTTGTACACCATGTAGATCAAAATATTGCTCCATCTGAAGTATCCAATTTACCGGATCCTTGCCATCAAACTTCCTCATCTTGTTTTTTCTTGATTTTAGGAGCTCAACCTTGAAACGACTATAACTCTGTACTTTTGGATCTTTAAGTTCTAAAATTGTGACCTGCAGTAGCCTTCTATGTCCTCTTTCCAATGCCACTAGTCTAAACGAAATTGGATTCTCCACGAAAGGGTTATGCCTAATCTCCTGCAGTGACCTGATTATATACTAGTTCAATAGAGCGAACTTGTATGAAGTGCCACGTGTCACTATTTCAACCTTTTACTCTGAAAAATATATAAAAGACAACTATAGTCCGTCCTTTTTCTGTACCTTCTTACGAAATTTCAATTCGATGCTTAGAAAAAAAGTTATGACGATTTTCCCCAGGTCACCTATTTTGAGTGTAATTCAGGAGTCTGCACAAAGACCAACTTCCGGAGATCATATCTCCGAAAATATCGCACAAATAGATCTGAAATTTTGACCCAAGGTTCCGCGCAACTTCTTCTCAAATGGGTTTTTTTTGCGACTTCTGAAACGTCACAGAAACAAAGTTATAGTGAAAATGCCACGATGACCTGTTTGGAGCAGCGAAACCCTAGAATCCAAAGCTCTAATACCAAATGTTATGAAACCAGCTCACAAAAAGATAGAAGAGAGAGATCCACGCCTTAGAATTCAGCCTCTTCGAGGGGGCAACCTCCTTTACATTACATAAATGAACAATTCTTGGATGATACAAATGAAAATACCTCCTTTCTATATATAGGAGTCTAAGGAGTCACAATATAATCTAGCCGACCTAACAATAATAATATAAAGCCACAATAATAACAATAGTGGGCTTCTATGGGGCACAAGAGTAACAATATGGGCACTACATGAGTACATCAATATAATAAGTTGGTTATACTAATAACAATAAGGGGTTACATTAGTAGTATAGGGGCCTAACAACGACTCAACTTATTTTGGATAGTGCTCTCATATTTGGTTAAACACACTATTTATATATTCTGGAAGTGATTTATACCACTTGGTTTAGCTTTTCCACCCATGGAGAAAATACACAATGTGTTTTTGAATGAACTGATATACAACTTTCCATAAAAGCATTCACAGTGAGTTAGATGGGCAAACCCAAGAATTTTTCGGACTCCTTAGATTAACATATATATGTAAGAATCCTTCTACTATGATTCCATTATGTAAAAATTTATTCATTTGAGGATCTCTAGAGCTATGTTTTTTCTTTGTAAGGATCAATGTAGTTTTTGTTAAAAGGGTCGATTTTGGAAAATGTTGGGTTGAACATGGTAACATTGGAATTTTCCAAAAAACACTTACCAAACCTTATGGAAATTGATTATATTTTTTAGTTTTAATATCCCTAAACTAAATTCATAAATGTGTCTATGAATGTTTCTAGGATGTTAATTACAACTTTGCATAAAAATATAACCTAGACAAAGATTTGAAACCCATTGATTGTCTAACTTTGTTAATAGGTTATAGTTATGGGCACTCCTATTGATTATAATGGATGAATATTTTTAGTGAAAGGATGGCCTCACGAGGGACAACATTCGTTTTCTAGGAAGGTGTTGCTACTATAAGTAAAGAATGGATTCTCGCAGGAAGGGGAGGTGCTAATATAGAAAAGAAATGGGTTTGACAGAAGTCCCTACCCTTACCATGGACCAATATAGCATACTTCATTCAAAATCAATACACTTGGAAAAGAAAATAATACTTTATTTTCTTATACCACTTCAATCTATTGAACCATTTACAACACCATATTTCATAAAATTGCCCTTCATTTTCTGGAAAATGTTATAGTAGATGGTATTGAGTGTCCAAATGTACAATGTTTTACCTCTTGTCATGCATGAATCAGAATATGTGGGTCACATTCGGGATGACCTTGTAGGCATTCCCCTATTTCTATCAAAGCTGGATGACAAGGGATAAAGTGTGATGTTAGAGGAAGCAATAGTTATATCAAAAATAGGGGAAGATACAACTGAAATTATAGAGGCGAAAACTGTAACACAAGTTATAGAGGAACCTTTAATTAGGCCTCTGGGCCGAGTTCTTAGCCTAAATCCTTCAGCATTCAATCATCCTGTAATCCATGTTCTACGTTAGAAATAATGATATGCAACCAGTGGTTCATGAGGGCCAAAATATTGCAGTGCATTGAGAGTGTTCATAGCCAATATTTCAGGAATGTAGATCCTCTCATACAAGCTAACCAATGTTAGGTTAATTGTAGTCCAAAATAAGAGCTAAACTGAGTAACAGATCTCGATTAGGGACATTTTTACATGCTCTATAGAAGTTGATTGTGTGTGAGGCATATGAATGAAAGGTTGTGGTTTATGTAGTTTTTTTTCTCGTCGGTTTGTTTGGGAATAACTTTGTTCCATATATAAGAGGAAATCCTCAAGCAATTGGAGAAGTTCTTGAAATTAATCATATGCAGACTATATTTGAACCCTTAAAACATGTCGTAAGTTTCTAGTTTCATTAATAATATATTTTTTGAATGAGGTGGCATGCTTCTGCTTTCTAGTCACAAAAACTTCACATTATATACACTTCTTTTCAAATCATGAATTCATTGTGACAAATTCTAGTCTGTCATTTTGGATGTATACATTTCTAAATAGAAGTACATGAAATTTGTCGATATTAAAATCTTTTACAACCTTTCACACAAGCCTCACTTCCTCATTTCCTCATTCCATTGAAAACATTATTGACCTTGGCCATCTTGTTAATATATCAATACTACACACAAGATGCCTCATTTCGTCATTTCATTGAAAAAATTATTTGCCTCGACCATCTTATATTAATATATCACTACTATACACACAAGGTGGTTTGAAAGTATCCTTCTATCTTAAAATTAAAATTTATTCCCTAACTTTTTTTTATAATAAATTAAAAATGATAGATTTATTCTCTAAATTATTTATTTTTTAATTCTAATAAATTAGAAATGGCTTTTAGCTATGAATTTCTCCTCTCCTCACATGAGGGTTATATATTTTCTATTTTTCTCATGGCTCACTGCTTCGAATTTCCCTCTCTTCACACAAGGTTATATAATTTCTCCTTTCCCGTCATTGTTTTCACAACTTGTACTGGTATGAGGGTTATACAATTTATTTCCTTCTCATGAGAGTTATCAGGGCATGTATTGGTAGGAGGACAACAAAAAGGATGGCCATGGCCAAGGTTAAACCATGGTTGTTGGCATGCTTCTTTAATACCTCAATTGGTAGGCGATATCACAATGAGTGAGGAAAGGTTGTGAGATGTATAGGCGATAGTGCAATCAGTCACAAAGAGTTGTGAGATGTATAGGCGGTAGCACAATTAGTGAGGAAGAGTTGTGAGATGTATATGAGCTAGCGAAATTAGTGGGGAATGGTTGTGAGATGTATCGTCGAGAGAAAATTATGGCCCATCCAAGAGGGACTACTCTGCGACCCGGTCTATGGCAATTGTTAAGTGTAGATATGAATCTGTTTGGAATTATTTTTATTTTTATTTGTATTAACTCAAGCCACCTTTTTTTTCATGAAGGTGCTCCCTTCCATCAGCGACGTGCCTTTCAACCATGACCCTCATGGGGGGCCACCACCAGGGAACACCCTCCAAGAAAAGGGAGGTGAGGAGGAGGAAGTTGCACCATTACACAATCTCTATTTAGGTAACAACTCCAACAAGGCTAGAGAGGTTATACAAATCAGCCAAGCAGCGTCTACAGGGCTTGGCCATGGGAGGCATTTCTCTTATAATCGAATTTTCCAAGGTGGTAAGGGTTTTGCATTTCATTTCTCTAATTTGTATTTTCCTCTAGTGGAGGTGGTTTTTCTACTATCTGTTAATTCTACATAAACCCTTAGCTTAAAATGTTCTTCAAAACCTTAATTAACCAAAGATATTGAATCTAAATACTCTATTTCTCGAGGGATTTTGTCAAATTTCCTTGACACCTTTTTCTCTTTGAAGTATATGGGTTAGGATATTTCAATTGCTTGTTTGGATAAGAAATTTTGCTAGTTTTTGGGGCTTCGTTGTCAGGTTCTGGGTGTTTTTTGTAGATACTAGTTTAGGTGTGCACGATAGTTTGATAAATAACCTCTTGCATTTTCCCACAGACAATTATCTACAACTCCATGTTGTTCCTGTGAAATCTGATTCTTTCACACTTTATAATGAGGCTTTTCTTAACATCATTAAATCCATTTGTGAGTTTCATGGCATGTAAATCTAGATGATTTTATTTACTGAATTCTAACGAGGGTGGATTGTGTTGAAATTTGTAAGTTTTACCTGATATAAATTTTGTCTGTATTCTCTGGTTTATTTCCCCTACTTTTTAATTACGAACAAGTTATTTAAACATATAAATATTGATATAAACACAATACAGTCTCAACTATCTACAGATCAACAGCTGAAGGAAATAGCAAACACATAAGTGACACTATTATCTTTGGAAAACCCATCCCTGGAAAAACCCAACTTGGGAAAACTAGTGCAACAATTCTGAGGGTTATATTATTATGCAGTCTTTCATTGAGTAAAATTGGGTGCCAAACTGGCTCACCCGACAAAGTAAATAATCTGACAGTAATACCTCTCTATTCGGAAGCAGATATTCAGAAAATCTAGCCCATGAAACCCTCTCCAACACAACTGAAGCACTGCGTCAGTCCTCCTGGCCTCTACATCAAACTCAAAACCCTATGTGTCATCCCTCTAAGGCACTTCGTAGCCTCTATGACCTTCTGCGTCACTCCTGCTACCCTCTGTGTGGATGACACAAACCCTCTAGCCTTTGGGTTGTCTCAGCTAGCCTCTGCATGGCCTGCTTTGGCTTCTTTGTCTACCTCTTTTCCTCTACGCTAGTCTTTTGGAACTATCTTTGTATCTCTATCTGGTACTCACTATCCCTTGCTGCAAATTGATCACTGGTTTGACTTTTCTTACCAAACCCCGCTCTAGAAAATTGAATGAGTGATCACTCTAGTGTATTCTCCAACTGACCCTCAAGCTTCCTCTTATACTTTTCATGTTGGTCATTCAACGACCAAGATTACATCTCTAATGAATGATTAAGATTATATTTCGCTTGATCCATGTCATTTGGAACCTTCTAACCCAGTTTTATATTAATACCCATTAATATTTTGTTTTTCCTAAGTTTAGACTTAGGAACTCCATTAAAAATATTAATTATTATAATATCTCCTAAACTAGGTAGAATCTTCCTTAAACCATTTATGGGTCTTGGATATCCCATTTTCTTTAGCCTCTCCACCAATTTTCATAGCTAGAGCACATTCGATGCCACCCCAAATCAACACTCCCTTCTAGCAATGACTCTTCTTTAGTAATACTCAACACTGAGAATCATCATGATTATATGGCATCGGTACCTATGTTGATGCTAGGCCTCCCCACCCAATATCCTCTACACTACTGCATCTTGTACTGCTACCCATGGCCATGCCACTACCACTGTTTCATCCGTACGACAACTTTCTCTACATGTGTGTTGTTGCTGGTCCTTTCTCCCAAAACTGCATATGCATTGCAACCCACTCTCATCATGCTGCATCGTGATACTGCTAACTACTACTGCACTACAAATTAGTTACTAAGATGTAAGTAACTGATCCTCCCAACTAATGACATTCTTGTTAGGCTAGAAAGACTCCTGATGTGGTATCTCTCTTTGGTGCTATAGAGTTCTGCTTCTACTGCCTTTGCGCTACTACAACAACTCCCTACCTCTCGCACCGCTGCAAACCTCTTTGTGCCATCCTGCATTGTTGGAACCTTGTATGTTCCTCTCGCACTACAACAACCTACTATCTCTGCACTTCCTAGGGACTACTGCACCATAGCACTCTCTGCTGCTTTATCCACATCTATTTCTACCGACATCGACCTATCCTCCTACTCTCTCTTTGGTGCTCCCGTAGCACTGTATAATCCAAGAGTTTGGGTACCTTAAGGATCCTTTCCCTCGTCGCATGTATTTATCCTAACTACAGCTCGATGTCTCACCACCTCTTCTCTAAAGGTACGTGAGACTTCATGGCACAATCATCATCTTCCTCTACCTCCTTTTCCACCTTCTCTGGCATTGCCTTGGAGTCAGATGCCTCTCCCTTTTTCTTCTTCCTCCGACGCTGGTTCACATAATGACCCAATTCCCCATAGTTGAAGCACTTGACCTTGGAGAGGTCCTCTTTCTTCCTCTTCTCCTCTCCCCACAGATGGCGAAGCTGCATCCTCTTCCTCTTCCTTCTTGATCTAGACTCCTTTGCTGCTACTTCATGTCCTGCTGAGCTGTTTAATCTCTTCCTGGTGAAGAGCTGCCGACAATTCTTCCAAATCTGGAAGATTCTCCCTGTGTAGTATGCTCTGGAAAAATGTCTCCCACTCATCAGAGGTTGTATTTAATGTAGTCCTCACCATCAACTCCTGATCTAGCATAGCTTCTATGGAGGTTAGTTGGTCCATGATCTCCTTCAACCTCCCAAGGAAGTGATCTATCTGTTCCCCCTTCTGCATTGGTATGGCCACATCTAATTCTAAAGTAACATCTTCCTTTACGCGGAAGTATTTTAGTAGAATGTCTTCAAGGTGTCCCACATTTCCTTTGTCATCTCCTTCTCGGCCATATGTTGGACCACATGATCCTTGACCCCATCAAGGATGATGCATTTCGCCTTGGCCATTTCCTTCTCATACTTCTCGTTATCAGTCGGGTCAACTGGGATAGCCACTATTCTTAAGGCAAAGATCGTTATGCGATGTCTATCTAGAATAGATAGGATCTTGGCCTTCCATAACACAAAGTTGGATGCCCCATCTAGCCTATCATGATCCCTCAGTCCATTCATGGATATTTCTCTTCTCTTCCTTTTGACTCCCCCGAGTCTCTACTTCCCTCTGGAAGTTCTCTCTTCAACTATGTTTGAGTTGCTACTTCTTGTTTGCAAGTCCTCTGCTACACTCTCCCTCTAAGTCTCGATTTCTGTCTTGGAAATCCTCTTGTCAACTATCGAGTCACACCTCTCTTATCTCCTATGCACCTACAACACTGATATGGATTCCTTTGCAAGAAATCCACCTCTATAGCAACTCCCTCTACCTTGGTTTTTCCTATTAGGTATATTTCTGACTCTGTAGCAACAACACCTCACAAAATTCACTCCCTGCAATCTGCCCACAACTTCCTTTGCTTTGACAACTAAAGGACTAAGCCTTTAGCCTCGACATAATCCTAGCACTAGCTTAAATTCTCCCCTAGCCAACTGCGTCAACCATCCTGGTCTCTGCTTGGCCCTTTGTGAGCCTTTTCTGCCCTCCTCATCCTCTACGTTGGCCACTCTCTGGCCCGAACTAATGACGCAGTCACTTTGCGTCAATCGTTCTTCTCTTGCTTTCTGCAATGAACTTATGTCCCTCAGGACAACTATTTCTATTGCAAATTCCCTGCTTCACCTGGTCCCTTCAGCTCTCCTGTCATCTGCAACCGTGCTCTGATACCAAGTTGAAATTTCTAATTATTACCCTTCGAAATTTTATTTGTATTCTCTGGTTTATTTTTCCTACTTGTTAATTACAAAAAATTTATTTAAACATATAAATATCGAAATAAACACAATATAGTCTCAACCATCTACAAATCAACAACTGAAAGAAATATAAAACACACAAGTGACCGTTATTTTTGGACAACTCATCACTCGAAAAACCTAACTTGGGAAAACTAGTACAACAATTGTGAGGGTTATATTATTATGTAATCTTTCCTTGAGTATAATTGGGTACCAAACTGGCTCACTCAATAGAGCACAACTAAAGCATTGCGTCAACTCTCCTAGCCTCTACCTTAGCCTCAAAGCCCTCTATGTCAACCCTCTAAGGCACTACGCAGCCTCTACAACCTTTTGTGTCACTCTTGCTGCCCTCTGCATGGATGATGCATTCCCTCTAGCCTTTGTGCTATCTCAACTAGCCTCTGTGTGGTCTACTCTAGCTTCTTCGTCTGCCTCTCTACCTCTGCACTAGTCTTTCGGCACTATCTCTGCCTCTCTATTGAGTATTCATTGCCTCTTTTTGCAAACTGATCACTGATTCAACTTTTCTTAGCAAACCGCGCTCTAGAATATCAAATGATTGATCACTCTAGTGTATTCTCCAACTAACCCTAAAGCCTCCTCTTATACTTTTCCTGTTGGTCCTTCAACGGTCAATATTACGTCTCTAATCAATGAATAAGATTATATTTGGCTTGATCCATCTCATTTGGAACCTTCTAACTAAGATTTATATTAATAGCCATTAATATTTTATTTTTTCTATGTTTAGACTTAAGAACTCCATTAAAAATATTAATTATTTTAATATCTCCTAAACTGGGTAGAATTTACCCAAACTACTTCTAGGTCTTGGAGATCTCATGTGCTTTAGCCTCTCCACCAATTTTCATGGCTAGAGTACATCCTATGCTACCCCAAATCAATAGATTGAAAATGTAAGTTTTGATTTTTCCATAGACAATGTGAAGTTTGAACAACCACTGATAAAGTTTGATGGAATACCACCTTATTATCAGAGCTTTTTTGGCAAGATTCAATCATAAGTATATTAATAATAAATGTTGCAATCAATCATGATGTAACAAAGTCTCTTCTAAAATGTTGTAAAGCTAGTCTAGCTTCGTCACTTGCTCGCTTCTAATGTAACAAAATAGTAAAATTGCAATGAAATTTGCCTGATTTATGGTTTTTTGAGGCTTTGGATCGATTTAGTGACATCCAAATGCGTTTGGACAATAACCCATACCCATGTGGAAACAAATCCTATTATTTGCAGATTAGCTCAGAATTTTTTTGTGGCTAAACCATAACTAAGTGCTAATAATATATCATTGTGGTTGATTATTGTTCAGACATGACCTCTTATTTTATCCCGAACTCAGAAGATAGAAATTATTTTGGGGAAGTAGTTTGTGCTGCCATCATGTCAAATCATGGTTATAGGACTACCTGAATTTCCAAAAGAAGTGGTTTCCTTAGCAGGGATGATTTCTCAAACCAAAATCTTGAACTATGCCACAATTAAGGAAAAACTTATGAAAGTTAATTAGATTGACATTGATTTAACCTATATTCAACATCATCACTAAAAAATACAATAAATATAGGTAGCCAACAGTTCTTAGCACAAACCCCGGATGTGGGTGCTTTAGATGATTGTTAGGGTGATGGGACAGGGGTGTGGCAATGCTGGACGACACCTGCCAGCCTAGCACCACCTGGAAACGGAAGGAACGAGTTTATTACAGCTGAAAGGGAGATCACATGGCTATGCGCATTGGAACGATGGCATGCACAACCTAGATATGGATCATACCATCACCTCCGCATGCTTCAGGTCAAGTTGGGCTTCGGCTCCGTTTAATGCAGGAGTAATGGTGGGGGTTACCCGAGGAGAGGCGGTTGAATTAAAATGTATGTATTGCAATTGTCTTGTCTCGAAGCTTCATATGCATCAACAGCCTGGCGAAGGTGGGTTATGGGTGTCTGTTGGGTTATACTTGGCTTCTAAGTCGCGCCCTCTGCCTACTCCCAATTTTCTCTTATGTCCCCTTTCAGAGTACCATTACACTCTCTCTGTTCCTTATCCCATCATGGTGAGACAACATTTGATCAATAGAAGGGGCGGCTCGAGGGGTGGAAGCTCTCGACAGTAGGTTAGGAGGCGAAGCACCTCGGGCTCCCCCTCTTCCTCAGCAAAAAATCCCCTTTATCCTAATACCAGAAGCGGACGGGGTCGAGCTGGCCTTCGTTCTGCTCCCTTCACTCTGCCTCAGTATCCCTCCCCCCACACCATGTTTTTCTACTTCCGCAACACTCTCAATTAGCCAATTATCACTGCGACCATTGCCATCTCCTTCTTCGAGGAAGCGGCTCAGAACACCCAGGCGCCCTCCCCTTGGAACGATGCGCTTAAAGGGGAATCCAGTCAATACAGAGCTCGGCAGAATGCTAAAAAAGATAAGGAAGCTATGCACGGAGAACCGCCTAGTCAGAAAGGGAAGGAGGTTGTGGGGGAAAAGCTTGAGGATTTAGAGCCTCAACTTGCTACGCCAGCCATGGAGCAGCGCAAGGTGAATAAGGAGGAGACGCCACTAGTTGAAGGGAGAGGAGAAGGTGAGCACTCTCAGCCAGACAACCACGAAGATTGGAGCTGCCCGATAGTGGAGGAACCTACCACGGAGGAGTTCATCAACCAGATTACCAATGCCAAGTGGCACTTCTTTTAACTTTCGTTTCAACTTCTTTTTTGTCCACGCAGGCATACCCCGGAGGACGAATTGCTGGTTTAAGGTTGTTTTCTTAGCACTGCCCAGTAAACTGTTGCAAATGTTCAATGATGCACTCTTTTTTGTAATATCTGCACTATCAGATTGGTTTCCCCTCCGTTGGGCAAGCTGAGATAGGCTGTTCTTCTGTACAACCAGTACCAATCTGTAAATAGCTTTTTTCTTCTCTAAATAGGTTAATTTTACTTAGCAAAAAAAAAAACTTTTCTTAGCACAAGGATAGGACTAAAAATATTGATCAAGAGGATGATTAGAGAAGATAGGATAAATATTAGGGCCGAGTTGACTCCACTATTTTCGGCTGAAATTAATACTAGCTACTTTCCTATTCAAAAAGTATAGCTTTAGCAAAGCCTATTTTCTCTCAATCGAACCCAGCTTGGTCCCTAGATTAACAAATGAGTTTTTTTTATTCCAATAAAGTATTTTTGAGTTGACACTGGGCAACAACTAGACTACTGTGCATATTGATTATCCCTTTTCAAGCAGTGAGATTTTATATAATACTATATCATTCATCTACCAATCTCTATGCATATCATAATGAAAATCTTCTAAAACTGATCTTGAGCTTTAACATGAAGAGCCCTATCATGGCTATAATCTATTTCTTTTTTAGGGCCATAGCTAGACTTAGGACCAAAGTAAATTCTACAACGACTAAACAATACCTCTCCAAATAGAAGCTTACGATGCAGTTAGACCTAGAGTATAATAGGTTTCAAAGTGATCAAATAACGCTTCTCCAAATCCAAGCATAGTCCGAGGGTCCCTCACATGAATACATAAACAATAGAGATGGTCATTGGTTGATTTAGATGTCCCTCACCAACTTGATCATGAAAAATAAAGGAGATGGACGACATCAAGTTGAATTGAAAATTCGTATGTAGAAAAAGGGTTTTATTTTACTAAACATATGACACTATTAATTATCTTGGTAGACAAATATCGTGAATTGCAGTTTCGATACACATATGACATTGTTTCATTATTTTGTTTAACACATTTCATGTAGTTTGGTACATGAATCTAGTGAAGTTATTATATTTTGGTCAACAAATATGATTTTTCATAACATAAGGGCATAGTATAATTATAGAATTCTTCTTGGGAAGTAACATAGTTATATATTTCTTCTCAGTAGTTGTTTTTCCTTAACATATATTCCTATTGTAAGTATAGATTTCTTCAGCCTTCATGGCCTAGAAATGGATACAATAATAATTCTACTTGTGAAGGACCTCTCATAAAATGTAGTATAATTATAGAATTCTTCTTGGGAATTATTTTTCCATACCAAAAATGCCAAAGGTAATGATAGAATTCTTCAACCCTTCTTGCTGCAAAAATTGACTCAATAAAGTGGAGATAAAGAGCACATTTGGACACAATAACACAGAGAGAAAGGATAAAACAAAAAATTATAATCTCATTTAATGATAAAACAAAATCATTTTCTTTTTATGCTTCATAGCTTGTTCTAGATCCCTCAAAAGAATTCCAGTGTTATAGAAAAATAAATATCAAAGAGAGTATAACATTGTATCAGAAATGGAGAACATCTAAAGGCACCCACACTAAACAGATCTGAAAAGTTGCTACAAAAATCTTAGATTATTTTCTTACACCAAGCTGACAAAGTCCCATAACAAATTGTACAAACTATATCATTAAGAACCATAAGTCTCTAGTGACCCCCCTCGTCGAATGTACCTGCATGTATCATCAATTGAAGTCCAGGTACCATCCCAATATACCCCCAGACATATTTCATGATACAACTGTCATAAAAAAAATTAGGATGATTAGCTTCAAAGGACTTCTCATCCATATCTTTCCAAACGTTCCATTGACGAGCATCGAAAATATTCCAAGATTTGAAAATCCATTGGCCTCTTCATTCCCGTCCTTGCAAACATGATGAAAAGAGATATGATTATAATAGGAATAAAATATTTGTATCTCCTCAAAGATAGGCCTTAATAAAGAACTTTCTAAAGTTTCTAGCCCTCTCATTCATTTATTACAACAAGACAGTCACATAAAATTTGGCTTTTCTGTACACTTTTTTCACCAGAAAGCATTAGAATTAACTCCACTAGAAAGCTATTTGTTCCTCTTTCCAACATAGATTTACACTTTATCACATTTGACTCTCTTAGGAATAAAACACAAGCCCCACTAACTTATGGGTGACCTTAAGAAGCCCCATCAAAATAAGTCCAAGAACTTGATTTTCCTACCTCTTCAACAAATATTTATCTTGCAGGATTCTCAATTTTTTATTGTTTAAAGCTACTGAGTATATTGAGGCCTGGAGAAGCACATAATATAGATGTATAGTTGGCATGTCCTTATCATCGAATAAACTCACATTCATAGAATGAAAAAATATCGTCATGAAATGATGAATGGCAACACGTTATATCATTTTACACATTTAGACATTCTTAAATTGTATTTCTTGTTCAAATGTCTTTAAAGAAATTAAAAATATCCTCTTTCTGCACCTATACAATGCATTATTTTAAAAACTAGTTCAGTTCAACTTGGAACTGGACAAACTGGCTGAGTTGATAGGCAATTTAGTTTACTTGGCCTTCAACTCATCTTGGGGGGCTAGTTTGGTACCAAACTTGTTTGAACCAACCTGAACATGTTAGAGTTGATGCAAACAATAATATCCCTAAGGGTTCTGAGGAGTTTAAAGACTCTAAGCTAGAAGATGTTTCTATAGCTCTTGTTGATGATCCCATTTCTAGCAGTGGTGATGAGTCTGAGGAATTATCATTTTGATAAATGCTTTTTAGTATGCTAGTAGATTGTATCATGGCTTTCGGACTTCGGAGGACATTTAGAGCTTCATTGTTTATGAATTTTGTTGTTGATATGTATTTCACTAGATGAGAATGTTTTTCATATTTTGTCTCTAACGGTTTGGAATCTCAAAAACAAAAAACTTTACAATTTAATTATTTTATGTATTTCTTCCAAAAGTTGAGTCAAAACTCAAGTTGATAGGTGGCAAAGTCAAAGTCTAAGTTCGAGCTTTAAAACTATGGTTCTACAGGGAATATTCCCCCCTCCCTATGAATCGCAAGGTGGTTTTCCTCTGGTTTAACTAGTGAATTCATGGGCCAGGTGGTAGTGGAATCATAATGATAACAAGTCACTTTGGTCTCTGGTCCTTTCGATCTGACTAACGTGGCTACCCAACTAATGATATTCTCTTTTCCTTTTGATGTCTTGGCGTTTCTTACTGTTCTTTTCCTATTGTTGTGTTTCCTTATCCCATATTCATAGGATAGGTCAGGTGGTGCCTACAACATGGATTTCATTAGTAATAAATCATGGGGTGGAATAAATAAATCTAGCACATAAGGGCGCATATTAGAGAGTAGGGTTCATCGGCTAAAGTCATTAGAAGCATAGACAAGGAACAAAAATTCCTATGATTTATGGCATGCCCCTCATCAAGAGAGGATCAAGGTGGAAAGACAAGATTTCAATGGCGAAGCTCATTGAAATCACTAGGGTTATGAGGCCGAGGTACATGGGGAAGGAATAGTCTGTGATGTGTTGTATCTATGACATGATAATGGTCAGCTATCATGCCCGGGTATCTAAGATAACTATTTTTGGGGTTTTGTTTTAATTTGGAGGGCCAATGTAGGAGATAGATTTAAAACAATGAGGCTTACCCTTTTGAATAATATTAATATCTAAATAGAGGCCTGCTATGAAAATTTACATAGCGATTTTAGCTTATAAGATGGTTGGGAGCAGAAATAGAGAAATGATATGATTATCACAGTTTTCAGATTGAAAATTAAAGAATCATAAGTATGAAAACCTTTAAACTATGTTCAGAATGTTTAAAAGAATATGCTTAAGCTTACAAAAGATGTTGATGATTTATTGATTTAGAGGGAATAAATTAAACAAAAATTTCATTAATTCATTCTCTTTATAGATTATCACTTCAGAAGCTTATAGGAATAGATTGAAACCCAATTATTCCTACCTAGTTATCTCTGTAAGACATAAGAATATGAAGAAAAACATAATAAATAATACCGCAAGTACTTACAGGAAACACAAACTGTGTAAATCAGAATTCAGAATCCTTTTTTTTTATATTAATGATCGAGAAAAGTCAAGTACATTTGAGGCTTCAAAATGCTTCTTCAAGGGTGCAACCCTTGATAACTCGTAAAGAGAGTTATTTATAGAATAGTGAAATGAGAAAATATCCTAAAATGTTTTTACAAAAATAGATCAAAATCAAAAATAAAAACTGCTAGTTGATCTGGCACTATTTTGGTGCTAAGGTGTTGATGTCTGTCACTGGAAAAATTGAAAAATGTTGAAGCTAACTGACTATTCCTCCAAAAATTGAATGTTGTTAGATCACCCTTCAGTCAAGTAAATCTCTCAACTCTTTCCAACGTTTCATTTCTGGGATAGATATCTTAATTACTCTCGTATAGATTTCATCCATCTCTGTATATTCAGTGAAAGTGTGTTTTACTAAAAACACGTGTTTGATTTCATTCAAAATAAAGAAAGTATCCCTGAGTGTATTTACTATTAGTGCTGGTGTTGCTAAACCTCTGATGTTTGAAACTGAACCTACATGTTTTCCCACCTCTATCAGTTTCTGAACATAATCCCCAATTGGCATCAATTTGTCATTGATCACAAGCATAGAGGGTAAACACTTGATGATCAAGGGTTCTATCACGCTGAAAAACCTCTGAACTATGGTATTGACATTGTTTCACTTTCCTGTAGCTGAAGCATGAATTTTTTCTTGGTGCTGATCTTCTTTACCTCCAATATAGTTGTTGTTCTATCAGTTATGCCTAATTCCTCAAGCTCATAGTTGTCTTTGGAATTTAGGAACTTGATTATATAAGAGGAAATTTCTTGCATATCCTCAAGCTATTTGGTAATGGTTTCAAATGCTTCCTGAGCTTTCTCTAAGAGATCTTTATGATCAAACACTATCTTCATAAAGGGCCAAATATCCATGATTGATTCTATAATTTCTTCCCACAGGATTTCCTTTGCTAAACCCAATTAGTTTCCAATGAAAGATTCCTTGAGTTCCCATTGTAGTACTTCAATCTAACCTTTGACTCTGTTCAGCTCAACTACATGTGAATTGACTGCTACTGACTTCATAAGCCTTAACTCCTTGAGTTCATCCTTCAGTTTATTCATTTCTCCTGTCTAGATAGATAGCTTCTGAACAACTTCAACAAGTTGTTCAGCTCCTTCTATTGCACCTATAGTCGATGTTGTAGCCAAAGTGGAAACTTTGGTGGTGGGAATTGTTGTAAGGGGGACTATATCCATTGGATTTCGAGCCTTGTTAACAGCTTCCTCTTTCTCTTTTACCAATTTCTCCATCTTCTCCTCCATTTGCTTGATAAGCATATTTTTTTCTATGATGAGGTTCATCATATCAAAGTTCTGAGTTTATGTCTCCTCAATTTCTTTGGCAATTGGTTCCTCCGAAGCTAGTAATTTCAACTGCTTCTTTAATGCTACAACTTCAATATTATTTTTCTTAATAATCTCTTCTGTATCATTTATGTTTGAGGGATCATATCCCATCTTCAACACTAGATTCTCCAAGGATTGGATCTTGGTATCCTTTGCTAATGAGGAGACTTTCTCCAACTTAAGTTGTAACTAAGTGTTGGCCAAGGTAACCTGCATTTTTGACAAACTCATGGCAATATTTGTCAAGGTTGAAGCAATCATTTGCCCAATTTGTTTGTGCATCTCAATTTGAACAATTACATGCATATCCTGTAGGAATTTACAGGGTAAGTTCCTTAGAAAGAATACCAAAAGGACACCGCTCACAACCAGATCTCAAATCAATACACCAGTATTTTTGACGTGGTTAAAACCCTCAAAGTGCAAGGAGGGAAACACTCCACGGCCTGTCCCAACGTGGGTACTACAGGCAATTTATTAATCAAAGAATGAAAATTTACATAAGCTTCTCTCATGCACGAATTACCCGAACAATGACCCTCCATGCGCTTTAAATAGAACTCATGGACCAATCGGGTGTCAAACCATGGATCAAGTGTCAGTAATACCGAGGTGAGAGTGAACCGTCGGATCACTACATATTGTGACCGTCGGATTGTAAGTTAGAAAATGTACAACAGTAAAGAAACACACTTTACCTAACTCTAACCTAACTCTATACTAGACCAAGTTGAACTTAACTATATCCTATGTGTCGGAATATCCTAACATCCCCCCTTAAGAACAACTTGGGATAGGATTGAAGGATTTACAAATATAACACAATAGGAGAAGGAAGGAGGCACTAGAACCTATCCCCCCTTAGTGACAACTTCCTGAACTCCAAGCATATATCAAAGTTTATTGAACTTCACCTCTGTGAGAGCCTTTGTGAAGATGTCTGCAACCTGATCATCTGTTGGACAATATTGCAGTTCAAGAACATGGTCATGAATGAGCTTTCTGATAAAGTGCATGTGTAGTTCAATGTGTTTGCTGCGCTGATGTTGGACTAGATCTTTGCATATCTAAATGGCACTTTGATTATCACACCAAAGTGTGGTTGGATGCTGCTGCTCAAAGCCAAACTCTGATAGGATCTGACGAAGCCACAAGGCTTCCTTACTAGCTTACACAGCACCACGATACTCTGCTTCTGCTGAAAAAAGAGAAATGGCAGCCTGTTTCTTACAAGCCTATGTAATAGGTCCTGAACCAAGAGTGAAGACATAACCGGCAGTAGACTTCCGATCATTAGGGTCACCAGCCCAATCAGAATCAGTGAAACCAACTAACGGAGGAGCTGCTTTGGCACTGTAATGAATCCCAAACTGTACTGTACCTCGAACATAACGAAGTATTTTTTAGCTGCTTTTCAATGACTTTCACGGGGGTTTTGCATAAAACGAGCAACAAGGCCAACAACAAAGGAAAGATCAGGACGAGTATGGGTTAAATACAAGAGTTTTCCGACAAGTTGACGGTATAAGGTAGCATCAACTTCAGGAGAAGTACAAGAGACTGAAAGTTTGACTCCAGATTGAAAGGGAGAAGGGGGTGGCTTACAGTCTTCCATATGAAAATGACGAAGAATATCACAAGCATACTTGGACTGGGAAAGGAAAATACCCTCTTGGGATTGCAAGACTTGAAGACCGAGAAAATAGTGTAAGTGTCCTAATTCTGTCATTTCAAATTTCTTTTTAAGGCTAGACTTCACATGGTTTATAAGGTTGGGATCACTACCAGTAAGAATAAGATCATCAACATAAAGAACAAGGATGATAAGAGAGTTGCCCACTTTCTTGGTGTAGACAGTATTGTCAGAATGACACCTAAAAAAGCCAGATTCTAAAAGAAAGCTATCCATTTTGGCATACCAAGCCCGAGGAGCTTGCTTGAGGCCATAAAGGGATTTCTTAAGTCGAAAAACAAGGCTGGAGTATGTTTGTATGAAGCCAATGGGTTGTTCCATATAGATTTCTTCCTGCAAGTCCCCATGCAAGAAGGCAGATTTAACATCCATCTGATGGACTTCCCATTTTAAAGAGGCAGCAAGGGAAAGAACAAGGCGGATAGAGTTCATTTTGGCAACAGGGGAGAAGGTTTCAGTGTAGTCAATGCCTTCAACCTGTGAAAAGCCCTTAGCAACGAGACGAGCTTTATGTTTATCAACTTTCCCATCTGGTCCATACTTGGTTTTGTAAACCCATTTACATCTAACAAGTTTTCGTCCCTTTGGTAGAGGAACAAGATCCCATGTATCATTTGTCATCAATGAATGATATTCTTCATTCATAGCTGCTTCCCAATGTGGATGGCCTGAAGCTTCTGCAAAAGTGTCAGGATCATGATTTACTGGAGCTTGAGCCAATAAAGAAGAGGCTCTTTCAAACTGAGAATGTGTACGTCGCTGATCTGTAGGATCACCGGCAAGATCACCTGCTGCATCCCGAGTAGCACGGACCCATCTTGGAAGTTGAGGATCCTGAGAAGGTGGGGGAGGATTATCATCCTCGCTTTCATCATCTGAAGAAGAAATGTTTTCAAAAGTAGAAGAGATAGGAAGAGGTGGCACATCCGCCGGACTAGGCTCGCAGGCTGATTTATTTTCATCAAATTTTACATCTCTTCTAATGATAACATTTTTGGACTTAAATGGAATAAGTCTATAACCTTTTACATCTTCAGAATATCCAACAAAAGTACATTTCTCACTCTTAGGTTCTAAAGCTTTATGCTTTTCATCTGGAATATGGGCCCATGCTTCACTTCCAAACACACGAAAGTGACTTACATCTGGTTTAATGGAACTCCAAGCTTCTTCTGGAGTGATATTCTCTAGAATCTTAGTAGGAGTGCGATTGATTATATAATTTGCACAATTAATTGCTTCGGCCCAAAAACTAAGATTGAGTCCTTTAGATTGCAGCATACAATTAGCCATTTCCTTTAAGGTGTGATTTTTCCTTTCAGCTACACCATTTTTTTGTGGAGTGAATGGAACAGTATGTTGCATTTGAATTCAATTTTCGGTGCAAAATTTGATGAATGTTTTTTTAACATATTCTCCACCATTATCAGTTCTTAGCTTAAGAATTTGATGTCCAGATTGTTTTTCAACAAAGGCTTTGAAGGCCAAAAAAGTGTTAAATACTTCGCTCTTGAGTTTTAAGAAGTATACCCAAGTGCGTCTGGAGAAATCATCAATGAAAGTTAAGAAGTACTTGCAGCCAGAGAATGAAGCAACAGAAAGAGGACCACATAAATCACTATGCACAAGCTATAAAGGGGCTGAGGCGTGCCAAGAGGCACGTTTGTCAAAACTGTCCCGATGATGTTTTCCGAGTACACATCCAGAACAAACACCATCTCTGCAAGATACCATAGGAAGACCTGTCACCATATTTTCTTTACATAGATGCTGAAGGGAGCGATTGTTTAAGTGACCAAATCGCTCATGCCAAAGTTTGCTCACTTCATCATTATGAGCAACAAATACTGAGGGAAGATTTGATGACCCAAAGTTGTGAAACTTATACAACCTTTTGGAATCATCAGCAAGACCAGTAGCTAGAATCTGTTTAAGATCTTTTAGATCCTTGATTACAACATCATGAGGTGAAAATTCAACAATTTTACCTTCACCTGAATGAGTTATCTGATAGACAGATAGAAGGTTGCAAGATAAGGTTGGAACACATAATACATCATTAAACTGACCATTGTCTAGATGAACAGTTCCAGTCCCTACAACATTAAGAGATCTATCATCACCAATATATATATTTTTGGTGTTACAATCATTTAAAGAAGAAAACATGGCTTGGTTTTTGGCCATGTGACAAGAGGCTCCAGAATCAATGAGCCACTCATGAGAATGAGAAGAAGAAGAAGATACATTTAATGCATAACCAGACTGAGATGATTGACAATGACATGTAGAAAGTGCCATTCCGGAAGTTGAAGTTGAAGTAGGCTCCACATGGATGTTATGTTTCTTCATTGCGGCTTCCAAGGCTTCCATCTTCTTAAAGCATTTAGATTCTAAGTGGCCGTCTCGATTACAAAAGTGACAATGTCTATCAGTCTTCTTCCATTTGTTTTTATTCGTCTTATCATTTTGTTGAAATGATCTTTCATTTTGAGGCTGAGATGGTTTAGGACCATTCTTGTGAGGATATGACTTCTTAGGATTCTTTGAATTTGGTTGCTGCTGGGCGGCTAACGCTTTCGTGGAAGAGTTTCCAAGATTAAGAAGACCAAGGTGTAAGAGTTTTTCTTGTTCTCTTATTAAGGAATCACAAAAGGAGTCAAAGGAAGGGGCCTTGTAGTCTTGTCCTTGACAAATGAAAGCTTCCCTTGTAGAATGGAAAGTGGAAACAAATACAGAGTAGGATGGTCCCAACTTAGTAAGGATGGAATAAATGAGGTTACCATCTTCTTTCTTAACTTTAACACCTTCCAAGAGATATCTAAGGGTCTTGAATTTGGACAAGAAATGTTGAATGCAAGAAAAATTATTAGAATCCAAAGTAAGCAGCTCATTTTCAAGTTGATGGGCTCTAATTTCATTTTTAATCCCAAAAACTTTAGCAAGTTTTTCTAATGCTTCATGAGGAGTCTCAAGTTCTGCAATGTGGAATCTAAGATCAGGAGAAATAGACATCCCTATCAAACCACATGCTTGATCTTGTCTATTTTCCCATTTTGTCGCCTTGTCTTCATCTTTTGGTTTCTTCTCTTGGTCTGTGGCTATTCTGAAGAGACCTTTACTTCTAAGTAAACCTTCGATGTAGGCTACCCATTGGAAGTAATTAGTGCTGTCAAGAATGACTTGGCATGAAATTTCCATTTAAAAAAAAAAAAATTGAAGCCGAAGATGCTGAAAGTAAGTGTTCCAATGGATAGATCTCGAAAAAATAGGTGGTTTAAAAAAAAACGGCTCTGAAAAAGGCTTCCGGATGAAGACGTTATGGCTTTTTGAAAAAAAATTGTTGACGTTGCCGGCAAAGTGCACGAATGTGCGGGAAAGAAAAAAATCCGCCCCACAAAATGGAGACTTGAATCCAAGACCTCTAATCTCTTAAAATAGCTTTGAACCAATTGATCTATACAAAAAATTTGAGAGAGAGAGAGAGAGGGGGCGGGGGCCTTGGTTTGCGTGCTTGCCTTGAGAAAGCTCTTTTTCCCTACAAAACACAAAACACAAAACCCAACACGAATATGCAAAGAAAAAAGAACCTTGCGGCTCGAAGTTAGCTTTAGCCAAAAAACTAGAAATTAAAAAAAAAAAAAATCTCAAAGTTAGCTTTAGCCGAAATACTAAATATTTTTCTCAATGTTTCTGATTTTTCGAGATCACACTAAGGTGCAGGGAAAAGAGCATACGCATGAGAAAAATCCTTCCTTTCTGTTTCTGATTTGCCCAGATCGCACAGAGTCGCAGGGCAAAGAGCATACGCAGAAATGAAAGGTATAGATCCGGTTAAAAAAAAGGCTAAATAAACTAAGACCGAAATAAGCAGAGAGAAAATAACAGTAAACTGCAAAAAACACTGTATACCTCCCGATCTGAAAAAAAAATGACGCAGCTAGGGCTACCGGAAACCTTTTCGCGTGAAACAAAAGGGGTTCCTCATTGGAACAGATGCTCCGAATGCAACAGAGCAGTCCTCTCGGCCCGAAAGTAGTTAGAAACAACAGATCTAGGAAACGACAGCCGCATGCAGTTCTACCGGCTTCAGATTTGGATCACCAACGAACGCGGCCCTCAAATAGCTCTGATACCATGTAGGAATTTACAGGGTAAGTTCCTCAGAAAGAATACCAAAAGGACACCGCTCGCAACCAGATCTCAAATCAATACACCAGTATTTTTGACATGGTTAAAACCCTCAAAGTGCAAGGAGGGAAACAGTCCATGGCCTGTCCCAACGTGGGTACTACAGGCAATTTATTAATCAAAGAATGAAAATTTACATAAGCTTCTCGCATTCCGGATTACCCGAACAATGACCCTCCATGCGCTTTAAATAGAACTCATGGACCAATCGGGTGTCAAGCCACGGATCAAGTGTCGGCAATACCGAGGTGAGAGTGAACCATCGGATCACTACATATCGTGACCGTCGGATTGTAAGTTACAAAATGTACAACGGTAAAGAAAATCACTTTACCTAACTCCAACCTAACTCTATACTAGACCAAGTTGAACTTAACTATATCCTATGTGTCGGAATATCCTAACATATCCTTCACATTCAACTCAAAAGAGGTCTACTTTTGATATTGAGCAGCAGTCCTAGGCTGTGGAACTTGAGCCTGTAGATAATCCAACTTCATTTTACCCATCTCAAAGCCAAATATTGAGAGAATTCTAGCCTGAGAATTGGAGGAATGTTTCCAAAACTATGTCTAGGTATTCAACTTCAACTCTTCATTCTTCTTTTTGATCTCACTGAAAACATGAAAGATGTCTTCCTCCTTGTCCTTTTGAGTAGTTCCACTGGTCTAGGTTATCTGTTATTCCTGATAAGTAGTGGAATGAGTTGGGTACTGTGTATACTGTTTAACCGACTGTGTATGGAGCATAGCCTCTCCAATTCCATCAAATGTGGTTTTTTAGAGACTCATGTGTTGCAGTTACAATCACAGAGATTCTAGGTCTCTTCTTTTTGTGCACAATCCTAAAACTCTGGCTTGATGCTTGAGTTGTAGGGTATGGTTGTTCTTCCCTCCCTCTCTTGGCTGTCTTTTCTTGTGAAAGTGGAGCTTGCAAGTTTGATGTAGAAACTATTTCCTCTTCAGCCTCTTGGAGGGTGTTCTTTGCCCATTCCAACTGATTTTTATATTGTTTCATCTCAGGCTTCATTCTGTGATGATATGATGTAAATTTGTTCTCCATCCTGAGCTTGGAAACTATTCCCATTGGGTCATAAGACCAAGCGAAGCTCAAACCAAACTTCATCCCTTTTAGTAATTTATCTGATTCCTCTCCTGTTGCCCTGGTGTTACAGATGAATGGACCAACTTGGGATTTTAGCTTGAATTGTGATTTCTTCTTTATAGCCACAAAGTGCACTTTATCTGGATTTAACCTCTACCTTATATATTCCAGTGCAAAGATTATGATAGGAAGGTACTTGGGCAGCTTGTATGATGGAAGCTGACAACCATAGACCCTGATCTCTGTATAGTTTTGGTAGCAATACCAATCCCCTGTTGCATATTGATAAACCAACTGTATTATCTTGACAATCTCCTCATTTATCCTTGGTACTAGAGTGCTTCTCATAAGACTAATAGCTATATGAATAAATAGTTCTATGAACTATTTATATGTAAATTATTCTTTCTCCTTCATCCCCATTGAAGTCCAAAATATCACGATTTTCTATTTCCTTCCTCATCTAGCTTCTATAAAGAAAATGGGAATTTGTCTCCCTAAAATATATAAAAAGGTAAATAAGTCCTGAAGCATACTTGAATACTTCTTCAGTACTAAACTTAACAAATCACTGATCTATTGCTTTATCTAGGAATTGACTGAAATCATAAATGATAGTGGGCTTAGAATCAACAAAAAAGATAGACAAGAAACCAAGGATGGCTTCATTAACATTTTGATCAGAGTTGTAACCAAGAAAAAAGGAAAAAATAGAGGTGATTTGCTTAGGTTTATCAGGGAAAATGGATGAATCATAAGGAGGATTTATTTTAGGTAGAGGACTATCAACAACTAGAAAGAGTTCGAGGGTCTAGGATATTTTAGTGAAGTCTATTTTTTGATAGGTTTCTATCAAGTTTTCATGGGAAAAAGGGTGGGTTGGTGTAGTAGCAGGGACCTGCATGATTTTTTTCAATGGAATTAGAATTGATAAAGCAAAGGATTTATCTTGTGGATGAAATAATTGCTCTCTAACCAGGATCATAACATTCATGGCATTTCCTCACAAATTCAGGTGCTCTTTGTATATGAGGAAAAATATAATGAGGGAATTGGGATTCCCAGAGCCCTATCTCATTTGTCTAGTCAATTAGTTGATCTTCCATCTAGCAATAGATTTCATATAAATCGAATTGAGAAGAAGTCTCAATGATTTTACAATCTCTATCGACTAATGTTGTATGATGGAAGTCGACTTGTGGATGAATCAGACGATTTGGGACTTCTACAAGTTCTTTCTCCATGGGAGGCATTTTTTCAAAAAACTTGTAGATTGAACATGATAGGAATAGGCCTGAAACGGAGTGATTATAGTCAAACAATATAATTGTAAAATGAGCAGGCCAGCCTAAATGTCAGTTTCCTAAATAGGAAAACCAATTGCTTAATGTCAGACAATGGTCGAGCTGTGGCGAGGAAACATCCAATGATCAGCTTTGGTTTCAAAAATGGACTGTGTAACAATTTTCATGAATTAACAGGGTTTATAATGGAAAAATTGGAGTGGGAGTGGCAATGAACATTTGAATTTTGCATTAATAACCCAACGAGATTAATTAATGGGTTTTTGAATCATAAATTCGTGGGAGTGGCATTTAATGGAGAATGGGTAGGCATCATTTGATTGGATGGTAGGCATGAGGTGGAGCATGATGTGGAGTGGCGGTAAATGGTAACTTGATATAGCACATTCGGGGGTAAGATGAGGCGGTAAGTAGTTTCGGGATTTTAAGTCCTGAAACACTAAAAAGAGGAAAAGTTTGTTTATTTCGGCGGTATTGGAAATTTCCCATTTCGAACCGCCTCCCCCTACCCTATCGATAAAGTTAGGATGGTGAATGAGGGATGAGGAGGACATGGGCCATCAGATCTTGTGTGCTCATGCGGGATGAAAGGTGAGGTGGGGGGTATTTAACACAAAAGCGGAAGTGATGGTGGGGTCATGGAATTGAGGGCAAATGTGACAGTTGCGGGTTATGGCGATACATAGATGAATGGAAATATTTATAAAACAACATTGTGACATTAAAACTTTAGGTTAATAAAACCCGTCATCGAATGTAATTTTTTCCAATGTTACAGCTTGGGATAGAAACATTTGATGCTCTAATTACATTTCACATGTCGACAACTACCTACCCCTTTTACTCCTAACATTTTCACTTTTTTTTCTAAGACTGCATTTAAGCTAGCAACTCAACATTTCCCTTTTATGCCTAATCTACCTTTATCCCTTATTTCCTCCATTGGCTTAGTTTAAACTATTGGGCCAATTTTATTTACTACCTATTGCTGCCTATCAACAAAAAATTTAATACAAATCCAAACTTGATTAAACTGTATGACTGGATTGTATAAACAGGTGTGGAATTTTAAATAAACTGAACACAACATTTATTTGCAGAAGTAAACTAAACTAAGGTAGTGACATTTAGACTTGAAACACTTTCAAAGTTTATTGCTTTTTTATTTTCCTTCTAACCTACCATTTTATTTTTGCCTTCATTTTTTAGGGCAACTATTCTAACATTTTCTTTGATATGGACATATTTATCAAAATATTTCCAAGAATTTGTTATTCAATACTCTTTTTGTCCATATCCTATATTAACATTTTTGAAATATATTTCCATTTTTTCCTAATTGATTCTAACGTACCAAAACCAAAAAATGCTACAACATTGGCTCCAACTTGGCACTTCTTTCTCATGTAGAATGTAGAGAACCTGCAGATCCATGTTCCTTCTCCTCGGGCTATGGAGTCTTTGTTGTAAAAACATACACTGACAGCTTGAAAAGTAAAATAAACCAGATTTTTACAATGGTACTAATGAAATATACTTCAACTTATCAGTATTAAATGTAATGTTTGATAAACCTTCCATTAACAGGGTAAGTGGAATACAACCCCTCAAGATTTTGTAGAACAAAAGTGTTATTTCCCTTCACTTCAGCAATAGGTAAAGGTCCAAACCACAGGTTGTCAAAATTGCCATGTTTTACCTTATCTTCTCTTCTCGAATCCCATCTTAGAACTAGATCATCTTCCTTGAAGTCCCTTTCCCTGGCTCTTCTATAAAATAGGCTCTTCATCTCGCGCTTATATTTTTTCAATTTGTATTGAACTTCATCTCTGTTTTCATTTGGTTCAATAATCTGATTTATCCTCCTTGAAAAGTCATTAGGTTCATCAGTTGAATCCTGCAAGAATTTTAGAATAGGGAAGTCCAAGTTCGTAGGGAAGATTTCATCTTTCCCATGGACTAACTGAAGAGGATATTTTCCAATAGATCTTTTTGGAGTAATCCTATTTTCCCATACTACATAAATTAGTTGATAATCCCAACTCCTTTTATGATCTAATAAAGTCTTTTTGATTACCTTCACCAAAATTGTATTTGAGGATTCTGCAAGGCCATTACCTTGAGGGTAATATGGGGTTGAATGATGCAGTAGAATCTGATATTTCTAGCAAAACTCCATCATTTTAACACTAGAAAACGTTGTTGCATTATCAGTAACAGTTTGAGTTGGGCAACAAATCTAGATAATATGTTTTCTTCAACAAATTTGATTACTAATGAATTAGTAGAATTTATTACGGGGATTTCTTCCACCCATTTAGTGAAGTAGTCTGTTGTAGTGAGGATTGATCTATGCTAATTACTTGCAAGATGAATCTCTCCAATAAAATCTAATCCCCATTGGAAAAAAGGTGCTGGAACTATAGTTTGGATAAGTGGAAGAGCTGCTAATTTTTTCTTACGAGCAAACATTTGACAAGGAACACAACCTTTGACCTTTTCTCCTACCTGTAAGAACGGTGTGGGCCATTGAAATCTTACCCTTAAAATCTTATATGATGTTGCTCTCCAAGTGTAATGCCCTCCAGAAAATCCTGTGTGAGACTGGTCAATGATTCCTTCAGTCTCTAATTCTGTTAAGCACAATAGCCAAATATTATGTGGGTCTCTCCAGTATAGATTTTCATCTATGATACAGTGCTTGACTTCATTCAATTTGAGAGTTTTACACTGAATTTTGGAGAATGATGTTGGACATTCAAAATGGATCAAGAAATTTACAATGTCTTGATACCAATTTGATAATAGAAATTTCTCATCAATGTGTATGGGGCTGATATGTTCTGAAGGTAAAGTTTCTTGTGGATAATTTTCTTTAGGGTGAAGGGAACGTTCTTTTGGATTCTCCCCTTCTACAAGAATAGAAGGCTCTTCTGTATGCTTCTTATCAGAAATTTAAGAAGGTTATTATGGATTCTTCTCATGTGAACTTTGAGAAGGTTCTTATGGATTCTTCTCATTCAAATTTTGGAAAGGTTCTTATGGATTATTCCCTTGTATTTCCAAAATAGGGTTGATTCTGAGCACTTTACAGTTGGATTCAGCTAGAAGCTTAGCTAATCCTTGACGCTTTACTAGCTTTATGGTTTTGATAGTCAGATCAAACTCCAGGATTTGAGTCATCCATCTAACTCTTTTCCCATCCAATTCAGGCTGGGTTAAGACAATCTTCACAACACTGTTAGGAACATAAGTAGTAATGGGTGAATATAGGACATACATTCTGAATTATTTCAAGGCTTGAATAAGGGCATAAGCTTGCTTCTCAATTATGTCATACTTAAGCTCGACATCTGCTAGGTCCCTATACCACTAGTGTAACCCCTTATTGTTATTAGTAAAACCCCCTTATTATATTGTTGTGCCCATGTAGTCCCCATATTGTTGTTATCGTGCCCCATAGAAGCCCACTGTTGTTATTATTGTGCCCTTACATTATTATTGTTATGTTGGCTTTGATTATATTATGACCCCTTAGACTCCTATATATAGAAACGAGGTCTTCTCATCTGTATCATCTAAGAATTTTTCATTTGTGTAATGTAAAGGAGGTTTCCCCCTTAGAGAGGCTTATTTCTAAGGCATTCATCTATATTTTCTATCTTTTTTTGAGTGGGTTTCATAACAATTGGTATCAGAGATTTGGATTCTAGGGTTTCGCTGCTCCAAAACAGGTCACCTTGGCATTTTTGTTGTAACTTATTTTGTGTGACATTTCCAAATATAAGAAAAAAAACCATTTGAGAAGAAATCATGATGAATCTCACGTCCAAATTTCAGATCTTGTCTCACTATATTTGTGGATATATGATCTGAGAAAGTTAGGATTTTGGAAGACGCCTGAATTACATCCTAAATAAGTGACTTGGGGAAAATCATCATAACTATCTCTCTGAGCATCAGATTGAAATTTCGTAAGAAGTTACAGAAAGAGAACAGACTGTAGTTTTGTGTGTATATTTTTCAGATCTGAAGGTCAAAATAGTGACACGTGGAAATTCATACAAGTTCACTCTTCTGAAAAGGTATATAATCAGGTCATCTTGGGAGATTGTGTATAACTCTTTCTTGGAGAATCCAATTTCGATCAGACTGGTGGCATTGGAAGGAGGACGCAGAGGGCTATTGCAGATCATGATTTTAGAACTGGAAGATCCTATATTACAAAGTTACATTCATTTCAAGATCGAGCTCCCAAAATCAAGAAAAAGCGAGATGAGGGAGTTTGATGGCAAGGATCCTGTAAATTGGATACTACATATGGAGAAATATTTTGATCTACATGGTGTACCATTGTGACAAAAGGTATGTATTGCATCTAATTATTTAGAACCAAATCAATTTTTATTGTATAAAAGGATTTTTTCTCGTAAACCACTTGTCACGTGGTCAATTTTCATGGAGGAAACGATAGCACATTATGAGGATACAAAGAGAAACACCTTCTTTAGCAAATTGATAAATCTCAAACAAAAGGGTTCAATTGCAAAGAAAATTGAGGACTTTCAAAAATTGAATATAAGGATAAATGATATTCCAAAGAAGCAAAGGATTGATGTCTTCATAGGGACATTGAAGGATAACATTCAACATGAGGTTCATCTTTCGGAACCTGATTCATTGGAGAAGGCATTCAGGTTGGCAAGAAAAATTGAAAGAAAAATTATGGAAACAAGGAATTCTACCCCTCACGACTCTAAACATGGAAGTGTTGTTTCTCCTAGCCTTCCACAGCCTACAAGGCTGACACCACAACAATTGGAAGAAAAAAGAGAAAAAGGACTTTATTACAATTGTGATAACAAATACATGAAATGTCATAAGTGTGCTGAGAAGAAATTGTTTTACATAGATTGTGAAGAGGAGGAAGAAAAGGATCAATAAACATCAAAAGAAGAGGATATACACCAGGAACCAACACCAGAGAAAGAAGAAATGAATCTGACCATATCTTGTAAAGCATTGGAAAGAATTACCACTCCTCAAACTCTCAAGATAGAAGGACATATCAAGAACAAAAAGGTTCAAGAAGTGAAAGATCACATCGAAAGAGAAGAAATGAATCCGACCCTATATTGTAATGCATTGGCCGGAATTACCACTCTTCAAACTATCCAGATAGAAGAACATATCAAGAAGAAAAATGTTCAAGAAGTTAAAGATCACATTCAGCATCAAAAAATGAATCTGACCATATCTTGTAATGCATTGGAATAAATTACCACTCCTCAGACTCTCAAGGTAGAAGGACATATCAAGAAGAAAAAGATTCAAGCAATGAACAATCACATCGAGCATCAACAATTTTTTTTCCAAATTTTAAAGGATAACACAACTTTGGTGTGAAATCAAATAAAACAATTGGCAAATCAACATCTCAATGAAAGAAGTTTTGATGTAGGCGATTGGGTATTTTTATGGCTACTTCTCAAGAAGGATATTTATGAGAAGGAAATGTTGGCAATACTACATGCACTTAAAAAATAGCTACCTTACCTAATGGGAAGACACTTCAAGGTAAAAGTGGATCATGATAGTCTTAAATACCTTTTAGAACAAAGATTATCTTTAGAAGAATAGAAAAAATGGGTCACAAATATGTTGGGTTATGACTTTCAAATCATCTACAAAAAAGGGAAGAAAAATGTTCTTACAGATGCACTCTCAAGAAAGGATGAGGATGTGGAAGCATTATTTTGTGCTATTTCTATTATCCAAGCAGATGAGATAAACGAAGCAAGGGATGAATGGAATAAGGATGAAGAAGTGTCGCCACTCATTCAAAAGTTACAGAAGATCACAGTTCAAAAAAGATTACAAAACTTGACGAGGAAGTAAAAATCATAAGCTTGGAGCAGTCACAGAAGCAAGAACCTGACAGCTACAAAATCAATCAAGTTCAGAGTATCTCATCAAGTGGAAGAACTTACTCACCGAAGATTTCACATGGGAGGAAAAAAAAATTATACAAAAGCATCAAGAACTACTCAAGCATTGAGGACAACACTTTTTGAAGGAGGGGGGCATGTTAGTGTTATAGCTCCAAATCTCACTCTTATGGTTTGTGATGCTGCACTCATGGCCTAGGGCAACCCCTCCTTCCAGACCTGGTCCAAACAGTGTTTTATTCCCTATACGCGACATTTCCCTGTGTTAAACGCGTGTACACGCGGGTCTGTGTATACCCAACCCGCGTGTATGTATTAAAACACTTAAAATATATATATAATTACTTATTTTTAGGTGGAGATCACGGGTTTTACCTGCTGATCACCTGTTAGTGCCCGTGGCCCAACTGTTCCCAACCAACTCCTAACTAAAAAACTACTTTGGAGATGGTATAAAAAGACATCAAAGGGAAGGCCTAAAGGAGAGAGAAAAGAAGAGCAAGATTATTATGCTGAGATTTTCCCCATAGACCAGGTCTGAAGTCCTTGGTGCTTTCTGCACTTCCCCCATTTTTCATAGGAAACCCTTGTTTCCATGTGTATTGGTGATCATTCATCCTTTATGTCATCATTGAGTAAGACTTGGAAGGAGCTCTTGTTGGAGGCTTAAGGTTGGAACGAATCCGGGAGGAAGCTTTGCTTGGAGCCTGCTGAAGGTGTTTCGGGTGATATCTTTCCGTTATATGTACTTTATTTGCCTTTATATAAAAGAAACACGTCCTGGTTCCCGAAACAATCTTTCTTTATGCTTATGAGATTCTTGTCTTGAATTCTTATGCAAGTAGTTACTTAAAGATTTTTATAACTAACTTTATAGCATGAAGATGGTTTATATATAAGTATTGGTCCATGTACTGTTGTGTTCTTTGATTTGTTTGTTTTAAAGGTCAAACGAAGAAGAAGGGAACTCCAAGAAGGGTTTGGACCCTAAAGGCCTTCTCGAACATAGGACCTTAGGTACGTACCCTTAACATTAGAATTTGCTTAAAGTAAAGATAATGGCTGTGTGTGTGTTTCTTTGAATAAGCAATTTTCAGTCTGGTAGAGTCTTAGCCCAAAGGACCCTAGGGGTACTTTTCCTTCAACCAGAATTGGCGACTCCGCTGGGGACAACACTCTTGTTGTTCCTAGTTTGGGTAGTCTTCAAGCCAATCAAGGCTCAGCCCCTCTGTTTGTTGGCTCTAACTGTCTGATCTGTTCTTGAACTCTAAGCTTTTCCAGTGTTTTCAGTCTGTGTTTTTTATTTTTCTTGAAAGTCTTCATATAAGCTGTTTTTCTGGATTACAGAAGCGTATATACGCAAGTTGTACTAAGTAAACCCACGTATACGCAGGTTTCCTCAGTTACAGTCGCATGTACACACACTCTGCACATCACTGCAGGCGCGTATACCATATAATTTTCAAGATTTATAAATTTTCTTTTTGCTCAATGTTTGTCTGGTGGTTTGGGTCAGTTTCAAGCAGTCATTTTCCAGTAACAGTCCTTTGTTTAATAGGGGGCATCTTGTTTTGAACTCTCTCTAGTTATAAGGAGTATTAGTCTTGTTTTCATTGATTGCAAGTGTCATTGATTTTTGACACACAAGATTTCTGGTTAAGAATCTTGACTGCTCTGTTTTGGCAGAGTAGGAAGATTAGATTTCAAGCTTTGTGTTCATTTTTGTTTTGATGACCCTTTTGTTTGCTTAACGAAACCATTTTTGTGACCATTTGCTCCTTCGTTTCGGGAAAGTTGTTTGTTACCATTTTCTTGAAACTTGTCTTTTGATCTTTTGGACTTTCTTTGCTGCTTCTGATTGTCAAAAGCGATTTCAAACACATTTATTTTTGTTGAGTTTTCATTATTTGAAAGGTTTCAATTCACAAAAGTGTTTGGTTGCCTATTTATCAATCATTGGTGTCAGTATTTTTGAGAGTTTTCCTTTGAAAAAGACTTTGGTTTGATTGAAAGAAAATCTTTTGAAAGTTTTGAGTTTCGCTTTCTTAAACTTGCTTTTCATTTGATTTCCTTTTTTGCGAAGTGAAAGTGCTTTGTTTTTATCTTAAAACTTGTTTTTATTTTTTGGACGAAATGATTGGTAACACATCATCTTCTATCTAAGCATTTTAGTGGCAAGACAAATTTTGGTAAAGCAACAAATTTCCTTCTTTGTTTTTAGAAGTAGTCTTTAAAACTTGCATCCACATATAGTTCTTGCATTAGGATAGATTTGCATCTCTTTTTAGGCATATTTAGTTTTGTTAGTTTTTGTGAGTGTGGAGTTTGAAAAGAAAAAGAAAATTTGTTTATATTAGAAGTACCTCTGAACCTCATAGAAATTGCTCTTCATCGAAAACAAAAGTGCATGTGCATGTAGCTAAGTTTTATTAATTTCTTTTGCGTCCATAAAAACACCACAAGTTTCATCTCCATTACCTTGTGACTTAAAGAACAGCCTAATAAAATCAAGCGCTAAATTAAAATCCACTAGAACTTTTTTGTTTTAGTCAGTTACACCAACAAGTTTAGGATTTTAGGGCCTTGGATTAGGCGAGTGGAGAGTTAACTCTCCAAGGCCACATAAAACATCGAACATAAGTCTAATTAACGAGAGTAAATCCAATAGCGTTAGGAAGACCAGGAAAGCTCCGGATCTGGGAGTTAAGCACGAGGGTCTGTGAAGACAGGGAAGAGAGATACCCCCTCTCCTACTTGTCCGAACTTACCTCACAACTGTTCCGCCTGGCTTCTGCGACAAGTTGGTATCAATAGTTGCCTCTCCTAGGGATCTGCATAGGTGGCTGCGGAGGGGAATCCCGTGGCACCTGAGGTCGATGTTGTATCACTCTTGACAGTACTACTGGAGGGCACCCTTGCGAAGCTTGGGGGCTTGCACCGGCGCAGGCTGTTGTTAGGAGGTCAGCATAACTTCCTCTGATACCTTCGCTGATAGGACTGGGCCCTCATCATCCCAGACTATCTTCGGAAGGTCCCTTGATTCACTTTCTCGTATTTTGGTGTCCGGTCCTAATCACCCGGAGCGGAAATACTTGGAAGTTGTTTGACTGGCTGTATCTTTAGAGACTTTATAGTGTTTGCTCTGTGCTCCTAGTCGGCTTAGCTTTCAATTTTTTGAGTCTTTAGTTAGATCATAACAAAAAATTCAAAGTGGCTGACCGATCTCCAAGACAGTCTCGAAGACTTCGTGGTCTCTCGCCACCAAGTTTAGAGCCTTCTCCTAGAAGGTGCAGAGGCAGTACTACCGGTGGGGTCTGTCCCACACCGGTTGACGCATTGGGGATTGATCCTCCTCTCGGGGACATTAGCGGCCAAGCAAGGCCTGGTACTTCTGAGCAAGAGAGGGACAGTCCAGTCCTTTCTCGAGTTCGCTTTCAAGTGGAGAATAACGTAGAGGTAGAAGAACTTTCAGAATCATTAGTGGTTCCAAATTCTCCTCTACCATTTAGTCATCCAGACGTATTGCAATACGTTGGGACTCCGTCACATAGACCAGTAACTCCAGGTTACGCTACGTGATTACCATTCATGACCACTACTGGAAGCATGGCTTCTACGAGTGCTGCGACTATGCAAACCCCTACATCGGTGCAAGGGGGAGGAACCATTTCCATCCCCTCCACTTCCTTGTTTGGATCTTTTGCAAGCACATCTCTACTTGGGTCTACCTCCATTCCGTCCACGAGTGGAAATGCCCAAACCAATGCTTTTAGTACTGGACTCTTCTCTTTTGGCACCCAATCACAGGGTATTCCATCGGTTCCGTTTAGTGATGCTACATCCAAGATGGGCGGATCGGCTTCATTCCAGGGTTTTCCTTTCGGAAGTGGTCATATACCACATTCCAACCCGATGGTAGGATCCATGCCTTTTTCTTCTATAGGACAAAGCAACAATCCTTTCCAAGGTTGGAATAACCCTATGGTTAGTAGTGCAGGAACTGGGAATCCATTTATCGGCCAACAAGGGAATAGGCCGTACACAACGGTTAGTTCGTTTCAAAGTATTCCTCCCCTTGCTTTGGCTTGGAACCCATATCAGGGGTTATCAACTCCTTACCATTCTTTAGGAGGAAATTTTGCGGGCTATGGAGGTTATACGGCAGGAATTGGTCAAACTATGAATTTTGCTGGACCACAAGGCTTGCCTTTTGGTTCAGTCGGTTCTACTGGTCACTTCGGGCAGCCTGGTGCCTCCCAAATCCGAGGACAATATTTTCAAAACTTTGGGAGTTCTGCCCAGTCTGCGTGGAATCCCCTACGTCCTCCTAGGCTTCCGTTTCTGGCAACATTAAACTTGCCAGATCTCACAAAGTTAACAAACGACCCAATTAGGTATAATCCGGCCTGGCCTCCGGTCCCAACCAAACTCCCTTCGGACATTCCAAAATTCGAAGGGAAGAGTGGTGAAGATCCGGGCGATCATGTAACCACATTCCATTTGTGGTGCTCATCCAACTCCCTCATCGAGGATTCGATTAGGTTGAGACTCTTTCAGCGCACCTTGACTGGTAATGCGGCTAAATGGTACATAGAGTTTCCAGGGGGCAGCTTTACATCGTTCGCTGACTTAGCCAATATCTTCTTAAATCACTTCCAGTTGCCTATCCGCTATGATGTCGGAACTGAACTTCTGGCCACCTTTCGTCAGGATAAGGCAACCCACATTTCTGATCACATTCAGGAATGGAGACAGAGAAAGAGGCTTATTAAAGCCGAAATCCCTCCGGAGTACCGTCTAGAGTGGTTTTTGAAGTCTTTGCAACCCGAGATCTCCAAGGATGTCTCCATGTCTGGGGTCTATTCTGAGGAGCAAGCCATTTTCAGGGCCCAGCAGTTAGAACTGATTTACTCTCAGTCTGGGATCCTCCAAAAGTACTTGCCAGATGCTCCTGGATCTAAGGTTGATTTAGCTAAGCCGAAGCCAGGTCCGCACGTGGACGGTATCGTTGGGTCTGTAGACACATCTACAGTGAACTTGTTGAATCAATTGCAGCAGTTGTCTTTGCAAACTGCTTCTAACAACCAGGTCACATTGTCTAATCCTCCCGCTTCCCAAACTTCTTCAATTAACGCCGTCCAATCCGATAACCCCAAAGGAATCAAAATTCCAATGGGAAAAAGAAAGGACGTGGTAAGAAGAAGAACTCGGATAGGAAGCCCGATGCAAATAAATCCGGAAACAACGCTGGTGGTGGTAAAGGTGAGTCGAGAAAGAAAGTTAAGTTTCCTTGCAAGTTATCCAGTGGGGACCATCTAACTCATCTCTGCCCTAGAATTGAAGACGCTCAGCACTTGTTAGGAAAGCAAGGGACTTCTAGTTCGCAAGCTGTGTTAACTAACCCTTTCCCCCAAGGGCAGCAACTTCTTGCTGGCGCAAGTTCAAACCCTGGTACCTCCTCAGGGGGCAACCAGGAAGGGGACAAGTCATCGAATGTTTTCATGATGGGTGCTCACGCTAATGTGGCCACACGGTCACGCGATTATGGTGAAGGTGAAAATTCTAAGGGTAAATCAGTTCCCGAAAATAACAACCCACTTCATATTGAGCGACCTTCTGTCGAGACTATACCTCGGGTACCGAAAGGTTCCGCAAAACGCCCGACTATCAACCCTAATATTAGGGCAGCCCACAATTACTCCATAGTGGAGGATCTGGCCCAGAGTCCATGTGCTATGTCTGCGTTAGAAGTTCTCCAGTCATGTCCTGCTCAACGAAGTGCCTTGCTATCGGCAATGGGGGCAGTAGATCCAAGTAATTCCTTAGCTCTCACTTTTGATATGAGTAATGTCAAAAAGAGACTTCCTCATCACATGGCTTTCCAGATAAAGTCTACCTACCAGAAAATGAATATTTTTCGGACAGTTGTTGATGAGGGAGCTTCCACATGTGTCATGTCTATGTCATGCTAGAAGGCCATTGGATCACCGTCGGTTGTTCCTTCACCTACCCTATTGACAACATTTGATGGTCACTCTCATAGGCCATACGGGATTATCCCGGCCTTTCCTATATGTGTTGGAGGAAAGGTCGTTAATATTGAAGTAGAGGTCATAGACGCTAACCTAGACTATAATCTCCTATTAGGAAGGAACTGGGTATACGAGATGGATGTCGTGGTTTCAACTCTGTTTCGTGTCATTTGCTTTCCTCATGAGGGGAAAATCATTAAGGTTGACCAATTGGACTATTGTCCAGTTGATCCTCAAGCAAACTCTGACTCTACTATTCCTTTAGTGGGTAACCCCCATCCGCCTACCGAGAGTCTAGGAGTCAGGATGTACTCTTCATTGATGGGTATGTTTAATCTTCCCATCCTACAGCTGGTATAGATACAATTTCATCCTCCAGGGATCCTTTACGGAGAGATTTTGTCCAAACTCCTTATTCTTCGAATCCTGGAACCTTAGCTTCATCTGCGACCACATCAGGTGACGACAAGGTGGGTGGAATAGAATCTCTTATGTCTATAGTGGAACCAAGATGCGAATCTATCGATAACTCTGTAGATAACCATTCTACTATTTCCTTTGGGAACGAAATAGATGGTGATGTGGCCCATTTTCAGACCCTTGATTCCACCTTTGCATCGGATTGCTCGGATATTGTTTTTCCATCGGATGAAGCGATATTCGAAGCAATGACGGTCGTAGATCGACCTTTGGAAGATTTACATCGTCGGTTACACTTTTATGCCCCTGTGCGTGAAGTCGAATCTTGGCCCTCCAGTTCGACTAGTGATGTTTGTACGGTCCCTTTGGCTCCAACACATTCATTTGCCGAGGAGAGTATATTGATTGGTTCGATCGTCGTACCTATAAACATCCCTAGGAGTCAGTGGGCGGAGCCTCCTGATGGGCTCTACCCAAAGAAGTACTTTGCTTAGTTCAAGCTGGGCAATGACTTCTTTGTACTTTATGTATATATTTATACATCTATCTTCGAGCGTTTTCTGATATCAGCACTTTTTGGTCTGCTTTGGCAGGTGTTGATGGATGACTTGGTTTATTTTGGGTTCGCCGATGGTGCTAGTCGGCACACTCGGAATCTTGCTTCCGCAGCCTGGGTACTTTATTACCCAACTAGTCAGTTGAGGATATCGAGAGGCGTGTGTATCGGTCCTGCTTCAAACAATATGGCCGAGTATATAGCTGTTATCAATTTATTATCCGAGCCAATCTCTTATGGGATCGACTCGATGGTAGTATATCTTGATTCTCAATTGATAGTGTCTCAGTTAAATAACATTTATCGGGTTCGAGATCCATTATTATATCGCCAATATTTAAGGGTGAGGTTGTTGCAAAGATCATTTATTTACATTAATTATTTTCACATTCCAAGATCTCAAAATGGGTTAGCTGATTCTATCGCTAATAAGGCAATAGACTGACATATCAATCATTCATCATCATAAAATCATGCATCAAAAAGTCAAACTGTATATATATATATATATATATATATATATATATATATATATATATATATATATATATATATATCATAAAATGCCTTGAGTGTACATATGTGTGTCCAAAAATATACAAAATTGGGACTCAAATGCCCATAATCATGTCAGGCATATCTAGCGCCTCGGCTCAGGATGAGCATCTAAGTATGTCACTATAGCGTTGGCCATGCGCCGAAAGATGCAAACCCAGTCACGTGGCATCCCAACCACATGACGCTGCATATCTGGAGGAAGGTCCTCTATCTCAGCCATCGGTACTTGGCAGCTCAGTCTCGCCAAGTGTCGCTGGACGTTGTTTAAGGTCCGTTCCGCATCCGCAGCCGCCTCTTCGGCTCCTCGGCCACGCCGTCCATGCCACGGGAATCCATCTAGTCGTACGGGCCCAATGTCTGGAACATGATCATCATATTAGTCATTTGAATCTCATCAAAAAATATTTTTCAAAGTTCATCATTATATTTGAAAAATCCAAAAAAAATCATAAAATCATAAAAATAAAAAATCTTACCAATCTCGCCCCATGCCGCATCCGGTGATAACACTAGATCAGGATCTCCTCAGAAATCCAATTCGGCATAGGGGTAATCATCCACGGCGATGATTTGATGCTCCCACCAGGTAAATAAATCATCGTCGAATGCATTCCTAGGGACTTCCCCACCCCCTAGACGTTTCATCAAGTCAGCCCACCGGCCCATGCATGGATCACGTGGACTACTGATGGAAACTGCTACCCTGGGGCGGAGTGCGGGAACCTTCTCGAAGAAGAAAGTGCACAAGATGGTTCCGAACCCAAAGTTCTTGGTCTGTCCCCTCCTGATAGAAGTGAATTGTTCCTTCATGTTGGCAAGGAGAGGAGTAGACCAGTCAAACACTGTAGTGAGACAGTCCACTGCCACGCTCATGTTTACCCGTGACGCCTGATGTAGTGAGGATGATCCGTTCACTCGACCTATGGTGAACAATATTATCCTGAGTGACAAACTCGCCACATGTGGGATAGAGATCTGGCTCCCGACCTTCCGATGACCCGGGCAATAAATATGTACATAGCCATCTACACTGAGGCTATTCCGTGTCCTGCCCTGGGAATGTACTACCTCTCCCCTTCGGGAAAGTCCCGTGATAAAATATATATCTTCTACTTCTACCCTGAGTGGCATCTGATCAATGATGAATGCTTCCTCATCGACGTCCCAATAATCAATGATTCTCTCGAGCAAACGCGTGTTGGCTTTCATATTTGGCAATTTGAAGAATTTTAGCAACCCGCATCCCCGTAGGGCATCTAATGCCTCATCATTGTTCATAACTTCACTATCCACGGCTGAGTGCTCTCTTTCACGCCATGTGAGAGTCATCCTGGAAGAAAAAATCATTTCCATCTGTTAGTTTTGTGTATAAGATTAGTTTGCCGCGCACACACGGGTTCCTTTGTATACAGTCGCGTGTAGGGCCATTGTATACGCGATTTCTATATAGTCAAACCACGTGTACGCCGCAAGGGAATTTTTGCAAAAATCCAATGGTAAAACATCAATTAAATTTCCAAAAAACTATCACAATTAATTGCAACACAAGTTTAGTGCTTACGTGGAAGTTTTCGGCAAGTTTGAACGGTTGAATAAGTCACAGGGAAGTTTGCTCCTTTTGCTCCACAATTTTTGCTCTCCAAGTCAAACGGTGAAAACGGTAAGTCCAAAATTTCTTTTTATAAGTTTTGAAAATGCAAAATTTTTTCAAAATTTTATTTTGTTTGGTTTCATGTCACTTTTAACTTGGGAGCTTGGAATGTCGAGATTGGGTTGTTTTTCAGGACATTTTGGACATTTTTCGACGGTTCGAGATGGTTCCATGACTGCTGACCCGTCATGGAAGGTATCGTGTTCTCACTGGAATATAGGTTAGGGACACCATTTTTCCGTTGCATTATGCATACTAGCCTCCATTTGACCGATACATCTGCCATAGGGTCAACCCCATCGTGTTATGGTTCGTTAGCCATTTTCACTCGCCGATTCTTTAAATCATGACACGATGGTAGAGCCATCCTTTACATGGGCATCCTAGTTAGCACGTCACTAACATTTGTTGCCCATGCTGCTTCGTTTTGAGTAGGCTCGGGAGTCCTCTGTAGTTCCGCCATGACTTATGCGTTGAAGACTCATTCCTCTTTGCTTCTTCGCTTCATTCTGGCCTTATACCCTAGAGGCTCGTATGAGTGTCGAGTTGTACTTTTGCATTGCATGTTGACCATTTGCACCTTTTGGCCTAGAGCCGTCTTCACTTGGACTCGTGTTTAAGCCAACTTTTGACCATGACGTCTGCAAAATCAACCTTGCATACCTTTGACTTTTGCAGCTTGACATACCCAGATCCATGGAAGGAACATACCTCTGAGTGTCACTGACCAGTTTTCACCTCCATGCATTGAGCATAGGAACGTTCCTTTCCCAGGAACTGGATCATCTGTTTCACCGACACTCGTTCTTTCCACTGTACCATAGCATTCTTTTATTCTTTTTCCGTCTTATCAGAAAAATACAAAAAAATAAATATTCCAAAAAGAGCGGGAACAGGGACATTATTTCCATGTACTGTTGGCAGCTAGAGTCAGTCATGTCGCCCTTGAACAAAGCACTCAAAACAAAGTCTCATCCGCATGGGTGGGATTTAGTTTGACTTAGGTACGCCATAACCTTGTTATCGAGTCAGTTCTCCCCCGATTGGTTATCTGTTCCAATCATATGGAGGGTTCGTTCGTGCCTCCTGCATGACAAACTTATACAGATTCATCATATGCTGCCACATAGTCACATTGAGTCGTGCTTTTGTTCAAGGGAAGTTAGCCTGAGTCGGCTTTTCTGCGGTGTCTCTTGACTCATTTTTCAGTTGGCCATCCCTGGTTGTCAGTGTCATGTCTATCATCACATCAGTTATATTGGTCCTTTACTCGTGCCAGTTTGAGAAGGTCCCCATTGACTTCTTGCTGGCGGGTCTTGTCCTTATCGACGACGACACCTTGCTCTGAGGACAGGCCTAGAGCCGCACCCTAGCCCTATTTTCATTATTGATAGGTCACCTTGTGCTCAGCATCGATCAATATCATGGGTCTTTGACTGAGTGGTTTCCCTTGTGTTCGACATCAGCATACATTATCACACATTGGGATTCATGCAGTACCTTGGTTTCCATTTGACCCTATTGGTGGATACCTTGCCTCTGTGTCAGCTTTCATTATTGGTTGGTTCAGAGAGTTTCTGCCGTGCGCTAGCCACATCCTATGTACGCTGGAAACGTACTTCAGTTGGGTTACTACATCTTTTTCATCCGATTCCTTCCACATTATTGGCCTACGGGTTACACTCACGCTAGATTGATGGAGGATGCCTTAATGCCTTCCTTCTAGCGGATCTTTCCCTATCAACTCCGACTCATTGCTCTGGGGCAAAGATCTAGAGTCCATTTGGCAGTACCTTGGGGTTTGAAGTGATTAGTGGCAGATCCTTCGCTATCGACAGTGGGAAACCATCATTGTCTCCTGATCGATAGATTCTTACAGGTGTTCGACTTCAGCTCATCTATTCACACTTGTTAGATTGTACTGGGTACCTTGACGCTCATTATCATTATCGGTGAGTAGTCTCGCGTTTGTTAACGGTATACATAAATGACCGGTAATCAAACGATTTCTCACATGGTCGACTTCAGATCATTTATTCCCATGGTGTAGAAATGTACCACGGTGGTCGGTGAAGACCTCAGGTTGTATCAACATTCATTGGTTCACTTGACAGTTGCTCCTGTTGCTGCTAGTTGATACCAGTCCACCTTATATGTTACAGTCAGTCATGGTGACATTCTATATGCTAGCACCTGAGTTTGCAGTATAGTACCATCCTATTCCATCATGTTCAGTTGGTATCTTTTGGGGATCAGTCTTTGATATCAGTGATCCGTTGCATCTTTCAGCATCATTGACAGTTTTATATGTGATATTCAGACATGTACTTACTCATTATGATCAGATGATCCATTATGTATCTTCTAGTCATTTATACTTGTATACTTAGTGGATCCGCTTGTACTTGCTATCCGGACATGCTTTACTTTTCCTGAGCATGGGTATGCCCGCCTCAGACGGTGTTTCTTTCTGATCTCCTTTCGGTGGCTTGGCAGGCTGAATTCTGGTGCAGTCCTCCTCGGTTTTTCGACAGAGTTCCTTTCCATGTACTTACATAATATATTTCGGCCATCATGTTCCCCTTCTGACCTCATACATTAGGGGACATCTGTTATAGCTCCAAATCTCACTCTTATGGTTTGTGATGCTGCACTCATGGCCTAGGGAAACCCCTCCTTCCAGACCTGGTCCAAAAATTTAAAAAATAGTGTTTTATTCCCTATACGCGACATTGCCCTGAGTTAAACGCGTGTACACGCAGGTCTGTGTATACCCAACCCACGTGTATGTATTAAAACACTTAAAAATATATATAATCCGTTATTTTCGGGCGGAGATCGCGGGTTTTACCTGCTGATCACCTGTTAGTGCCCGTGGCCCAACTGTTCCCAACCAACTCCTAACTAAAAAACTACTTTGGAGATGGTATAAAAAGACATCAAAGGGAATGCCTAAAGGAGAGAGAAAAGAAGAGCAAGATTATTATGCTGAGATTTTCCCCATAGACCAGGTATGAAGTCCTTGGTGCTTTCTGCACTTCCCCCATTTTGCATAGGAAACCCTTGTTTCCATGTGTATTGGTGATCATTCATCCTTTATGTCATCATTGAGTAAGACTTGGAAGGAGCTCTTGTTGGAGGCTTGAGGTTGGAACGAATCCGGGAGGAAGCTTTGCTTGGAGCCTACTGAAGGTGTTTCAAGTGATATCTTTCCATTATATGTACTTTATTTGCCTTTATATAAAAGAAACACGTCTTGGTTCCCGAAACAATCTTTCTTTATGCTTATGAGATTCTTGTCTTGAATTCTTATTCAAGTAGTTACTTAAAGATTTTTATAAGTAACTTTATAGCATGAAGATGATTTATATATAAGTATTGGTCCATGTACTGTTGTGTTCTTTGATTTGTTTGTTTTAAAGGTCAAAGGAAGAAGAAGGGAACTCCAAGAAGGGTTTTGACCCTAAAGGCCTTCTCGAATGTAGGACCTTAGGTGCGTACCCTTAACATTAGAATTTTCTTAAAGTAAAGATTATGGCTGTGTGTGTGTTTCTTTGAATAAGCAATTTTCAGTCTGGTAGAGTCTTAGCCCAAAGGACCCTAGGGGTGCTTTCCCTTCAACCAGTTAGGTCCCTATACTACTAGTGTAACCCCTTATTGTTATTAGTAAAACTCCCTTATTATATTGATGTGCCCATGTGGTCCCCATTTTGTTATTATTGTGCCCCATAGAAGTCCACTATTGTTATTATTGTGCCCTTATATTATTATTGTTATGTAGGCTCTAATTATATTATGACCCCTTAGACTCCTATATATAGAAACGAGGTCTTGTCATTTGTATCATCCAAGAATTGTTCATTTGTGTAATGTAAAGGAGGTTTCCCCCTCAAAGAGGCTTATTTCTAAGGCGTTGATCTAGCTTTTCTAGATTTTTGTGAGTGGGTTCCATAACAACATCTATCATAACTTTACTGAATAGAGATATGGGTTGGTCATGGGAATCTTCATTCATTTGTAATAAAACAATAGCAAGGGTTGTTTCTGAGGCAAAGGAAAAGATACTAAGGTTTGGTATAATCAAAGCTGGCCAAGTTGGAGCTTCAAAGATAGCTTTCTTGAGTTTTTCAAATGCATATCTTGAAGAGACAATCCATTTAACGTCATGGTCCTTTCAGAGCATATCAATTATGTCTTTTACAATTTCAGCATAATTAGGGATGAATCTCCTCAAAAAATTAATCTTTCCTAGAAAAGATTGAATCTCCTTCTTATTTCTAGGTAAGGACAATGTTTTAATGGTAGATACATGTTTGGGATCAATAACCACTCCTTCCTTTGAGATTAAGTGGCCTTGCAGTTTTCCTTATTTGATATCAAACAGAGACCTTTTTGGATTTCGTGATATCCCGCATTTCCTACACCTCTCAAAAACCTTCCTCAAATGCTTAAGATGTTTCTGATCAGAATTAGAAAAAATTAGTTATGTCATCAAGATAAATGACTACAAATTTATTTACCTAGACCACAAAAGCTATGTCCATAGCTCTCTAAAATGTTGCTCTAGCATTAGATAAGTCGAAGGGCATTCTAGAGTACATAAATGTACACAAGGGTGTACTAAAGTTGTTTTCTCTCTATCTGTTGGATCAACAATTACCTGATTATAACCTAAAAAACCATCAAGAATAGAAATTATTTCTGCTCCTGAAACCATTTGAGGTAACTGATCCATTTTTGGTAAAGGATAGTTATCTTTTAGTGATTCTTTGTTCAAATTTATAAAATCTACACATACTCTAATTTCTGCATTCTTCTTTCTAAGAGGAACTAAATTAGCAACCCAATTAGAGTACCTAAGAGGGAGAATGATCAGGGCATGTAGCATTTTCTTGATTTCCTTTTCCACAGTTGGTAGAAGAGCAAGATTAATTGTCCTAAGTTTTTGTTGATAAGGTTTTGCTTCTGGTTTTAAAGGAATCTTATGTTGTATCAATAAAGTGTCATAAGTCTTTAAATCAACGTAAGTCCATGCAAAAACATCCTTGTAATTTTCAAGTAACTTAAGGTATTGAGTTTCCATTTCAAGATCTAGAGATGCATAGATTTTGGTGTTTTCAATGTCATCATTTGTTCCAATGTTAATTTTCTTTATGTCAACTGGTGAAGAAATTGAATGTGGGTTTCTGAGGACATAATTTTAATCAAACAACTTATCTAAAGGAATTAGACCTTTAGGATTGAAATTGTTAGATAATTTAATGATATCATGTTCAAAAATTTTTGAATTAAAATTTGAATTATCATTTTCATTTATGTTTTCTTTTGCTTCTATTCTATCTTCATCGATTTGTAGAACTGAAAATTCATCTATAACCTGCATAAAAGATTTTATTTTTTCATCATCTTCAAATATCTGCTAGTATTTGAGATTATCTGGGATCAATGGCCTATATTTGACTTGTATTTGATCGAGTGCATTAGTCTGATCGGGAATTTTAAATGAACTAGCAAAAACAGCTAAGGAATCTGCATGAATATTCTAATCTCCTAAAATATAAGTCAAATTAAATGCATTAAAGAAATTATCAATTGAATCCCAAAATTCATTTCAGTGAGACCTAAGCCTAGGATGCTTGGTTTGACAAATATTTCTTACTTGTTTGACAATAACTTTTGAGTTAGTAAACACACGTAATTTTTGAACCTTTAAGCTTTTGGCTAATTGCATTCCTAAAAGGAAAGCTTCATATACAGCCACACTATTTGTAACCTCGAAGTCGAGTTTACATGATTGGGTAATATTTTATTTTTTTGGTGGGATTAAAACTACCCCAACTCCTGCTCCATGTTTTGTACAAGAACCATCAAATATTAGTTTCCATACATCCGTTTGATTTGGTAAAGTATTTTTAACTACATCTTCAATTTTTACTTGAGTTGCATGTGTTTGGTTTTAAGAGAGTTGAAAACCACAAAAATTTTGATCAATTGCATAAATGCGATGGTTCGTTGGTTGGTAAATTTTGCAAATAATATGCACAAATCTCACCTCTCTATATAACCTTAGTTGCTCTCCCCCATAAACAAGAATAGTGGCATAAGACATGTCCATCTGAAGAGTTCCCCCTAATTTGGAACAGAAAGATCTAGAAAGGAGCATTCCAAATTTGGGAGGAATGTCTATGAAAACTATATCAAGCACCATAGTTTTCACTAGAATTTGGGAAAGGCTGACTACTAAATCCTTAATCAGTCCTAATCCAGGCACCCTTTTGGAATCAAAAGTGTACAAATCATGATAGGATCTAGTTATCTCAAGTTTTAAATGATCCATGATAGTTTTTGGCATGAGGTTATTGTTTTCAGGAAAAGTGTCTATTCAGAATGACCCTATCTCACTGGGTTGTGACAGAGACCTCAGAAACAAACAAGGAAAACTACTCTTCTATTCTCCTTTAAGAACTATAAACGAAGATGATTAAGATGAACCGACCTGTGTCTTGCGCTAGTTGTTCGTTCCAATCTATCCTCTCTTTGCCAGCTTCCACCGATCTGCTCCCTCACTTGCCCAGCGTTACCAAGTTCTTGCAAGTTCACAGAAGAGAGAAACTACATAAAGACATGGATTTATGTTCATAAAAAGCTTAGGATCAGATTTAAGCTAAACATACAAATATAACACACATCAGATATACAAGCATGTAGGAGAAACTCAAGTAGTTTTATTGATAAAACAAGAAGAGACGGGAGGAGTTACAACCGACGATTCCTGATCCAGCATCAACCTCCCAGCATATAATCCCTTCTTCACCTCCAACAAAGCATAAATCACCCAATACTCTGATATCTATCACAAAACCAACAACAATTCTCTGCAATATACAAAATTCCAGCCTTCTGGATCTCTTGGTGAGGGATCCATATATAGATGTATGCAAAGAGGATGAGTCAGCTCATGAATTGATTAGTGGCTTCTCTCTGTCAGTTCTTGCTTCCACTTGGAGACTGAGAGCCTCTTACTCATCACTGGTCGAATTCAGTGAGGCAAGTGTCATTGGAGAAGATTCTCGAAGCTTCCATTGTCCCTCCACCTCGTTGAATGACTCTACCACTTGTCATTTCCCGCTCAACACACCCTGGTATTTCATTCAAGTGCATTGCAATGCACCTAGCCATTGTATTTGGGTGCTTTGCAACGCAGCTAGCTAGTGGAGCACTTGAAATGATCCTGTTTTGACTAGTTTTGAGCAGTTTCTGGTGGAGAACTTCTGGGAGAAGCTGTAATTTTTTGACCTTGTTTCTTTAGGAGCTGGAACAACACTTTTAGGGACTTAGGATCCCTTGGTTTATGGACATTTCATGCTTATAGTTTTAAGGTACAAAAATGTCTATAATAGTTTCCCCCTAAAGTATGAGGCCGTTTATCGGGTGAAATGCTTTATTAGGAGGATCCGAAGTTCTTCTGATGCTGGGGAGGAGACCTGTAATAAGATACAATACAATACATTATCTTCATACTGTTTTCATGATCTAGATGAGGCGAGCATTCCCATGCTCAGCTTTATAAATTCATTTTCATGTACATAGGACAGACAATCGTCTGATGGTAGACTCATGATTCTGACGAAGTCATCATCCTTTTGGTAGGATGATTATCTGTGCTGCAATGCTGTACATTTCAATGTCATTATTTTTTCTGAATATATATCGCAGCCCGGATGGACGAAACTATATCCAGGGTCTTCAATCTCGTCCGATATTCACTCTAAGTACAATTCAATCCATGTGAGAAATGTTTTGATGTTGAACATGGAAAGACGTCGCTTGATTACCAGTCAATGATGTAAATTGTTAACAAGCACGAGAGGAATCACCGATAATGATAATGACCCTCAAGGTACTGCAGTACAATTCACGCGGTGTGAATAAACGACTTGGCGTCGAACACAACGCAAAATCTTTCGGTCGAATGTCATTGATGTATACCTGTCACCGGAAGTGAGACACTTGCCATTTGAGGCATGCAAGCTTCAAAGTACTAAAGGGGTGTTCCTAGATCAACTTCTTGGATAATGAGCTGATGTCGACAAGAAGCGACCCGTCAAAGGAGGGCCTTAATGAATCCCACATCAATGACATGGAACAGAGCAAATGATTTTGATGGAGGTGAAAATGATCTGATGACATACGGTTCAGGGTGGCGGTCATGAAAGAGTGAAGTATAATGTATGGTAGTGGATGGGACATGGGTAACTTGTCTGGATGACTTCTCTTACCCCAAATGTGGATGGTATGGCATGACCATGGTGATGTGACCGGTGAATGAAACAACCCAACTCGACTCTGGCGCGGTGTGGAAGTGTCATGTTCAAGAGCGACTTGCTACCAATAAAGTTTCTTTGAGTTTTCTTCCCAATTTTTCCCCAGTCATTTCTGACCAGTACCTCTTTACTTTTGTCAAGCTGGAGGAGGATAACATATGCCTGTTCTATAATTTTCCCTTCGGGCAAACCCATCGCTATGTTTTAACGAGCCTAGCGATAGTGAAACTCATTCTCGCCTAAAGACAAGTTTGTCGCTATTAATTCTTTTTAACGAGTCTAACGACAAAGATAACTCAGTCCTTTTCATTTTTAGAGAGTCTGAAAAGGTACGTAAAGATAACTCCGGAATTCCTTTTTCGTCATCTAATCCCTTAAGTCCGAAAAAGTATAAAACAATACAAAAGGGATGAATTTTCGATAGTTTTAACGAGCCGAACAAAACAAGCGCTCGATCTTTTTGTGCAATAATCCCTTAGGTCCAAAAAGATTAAAATCTAGAGGAGGGATAGCGCTTCCGGTCGCTTTAACGAGCTGGAAGGCCAAAACTCGGCAATCTTTTCATATTTTACGAGTTAGATGAAAAGAGCTTAAAGAAGACTCCTCTTTTGAGGAACGAGTGATAAAATGTGTAGCAGCTGATTCCCGGTAAGGTTTGGAATTTTCCAATCACGGCAGTGTCACAAGCATGGCTAGTGAAATCACTCTTCGCAGTTGTTCCTCAAAATGGGTAAACAATCAAATGGAGGTGAATGATCGGCCAACAGAAAAGTGGAGGTGATGGTGCAAACACGACCAAGGCTTTAATGGCTGAAAATGCTTCATTCACGATGGTTATTTACCGGAGGATAGTTCATTTTTTAACGAGCTTAAACGCGGGTGGAAACATTTGCTCGATCTTATGTTTATTTTTTAACGAGCTTGAACTATGTGCTAAAACTGCTCGATTAATCCAGTCATATGATAAGAATGTCTCATATAAAAATGACAACTTTTAGATTTTTGCCCCACATCCTTTCTTAATACAAGTTTGGTGATGACTAATCCTACGAGTTTAAAGGGTTGGCCTACGGGTTTAAAGGGAGGAGGTAAAAATTTAAAAAATAAATAGCCGCCCCTTGCTTGCATTCCCCCAAGTATAAAATATGGTTTCAAGGTTACCCCTCAATTTGCAGACAAAACATTTGTTCTATCGGGAGAGGCCTACCTCTTACAGGTTACCCAAATATTGCTCTATTCGCAATGCAAACAAAACACTTCCTCGACGATGTCTACCGAAATAGACAAAGGTGAGTGGCGAGATCAACCAACTCCCATATCTTTGACAAGAGTATTTTATTCTAGAACAAACCCTCTTCCAATCACGGACGGGGTATGGACTAGTCACATTCTCCCATGGAAACCTACTCTATACCCGAAGTTTTCCTGCCGAAGCAGGCCAGGACACATGCCCCCTGGGTTCTTTAAACCAAAGGGTAATTTTCAATATGCGAATGTGCCCCACGGACAAATGAATGCAGTACTTGACTGGTCCTGTGGGCGGATATTTATTTGATTATACCCGGAAAATCCATCCATGAATGAAAAGATTTCGCATCCGGCGCATTCATCAATTATCTGGTCAATGAACGATGTAGGGTACTTTTCTTTTTGACAAGCTTGATTTACATCCCTATAATTGACACACACTCTACTTGTCCCATGTTTTTTCATAACCGGGACAATGTTCGATACCCAATCGGTTAGCGGAACAGGGTAGATGAAACCAGCATGCAGGAGTTTTTCAACTTCTGCCTTAATGGCAGCGGCTTTCTTGGGGTGCACCTGCCTCAGCCGTTTCCGTACCAGTTTAACATCTGGATACATCTTGATTTTGTGTTCAACGATACTCGAGTTGATGCTTGGCATTTCACTGTATGACCAGGCAAAGACATCTTTGAATTCGCGAAAAAGAGCGTTATATATTTCCAGTTCTGAAGGAGAACAAAATTTGCCGGCATAAATATTCTCTACAATATCTGTTTTGGTCGAGATATTTATGGCTATAGTCTCTTCAATGTTGGACAAGTTTCGCTCGGAATCCACCGTCTTTACAGTATTTGATAGAAAATCAATTACTGAAGGATGGTAAAGGTCATTTTTAGTATCTTCTTCGTAATTTGGAAGAAGAGAATGATGGTGGGAATCATTCCATGGCGCTCCTTCAACTACCATAGCTTGGAGAATTCCTTCATCGGTGTCATGCACTTGCGACCAAGGATCTGAAGGAGTACCATATTCTCTAGACCTATCCATCCAAATGCTTGATGAGCGTTGATTTGGGTTTCCCTCCCATGCCAGAAACATTGATTGCTATAATATTTCTATTGGGCTTGGGGGAAAAACCATTGCATGATCCATGTGGATATCGTTTTCTGAGATCTTTGCGGAAGTTATCATATTGCAGGTTCCTATCGACGCTACTTCCGCCAAATCAATTGGAGGTGGAAGAGAGAAAGTTCCCATTAGTATATGATCTTTTAGTAGGCCTACTCCAATATTTTGAAGCGAATGGGGGCTTCCATGGATCATGGGAATGCTTCCTGTGACTTGTGAACCATTGGGGAGGAAGTTTTGTTGGTCGACGATTGTAATCCCCCCCTGAAAGGGAAACACATTCTTTCTAAAATAGGTCGACACAACAGCTGCCATGGCATATATCCACGGTCTTCCTAGTAGGATGTTGTAATCAGGATTCCCATCGACGACTTTAACATCTATTTCTACTGTTTTTCCTCCTAGTTCAACTTTCAAGTTATTCAGGATACCATACGGTGTATACGTCCTTCCATCGAATGCCTTTAATGTTGTCGTAGATCGCGACAAGGTTGGAGATCCTAAAGTTTTCCAGTAGCTCATCGACATGATACATGTAGATGCCCCCTCATCAATAACCGTTCGGTGAATAGTTTTGTTGAGGGCTTTCACTTGAACAAGGAAATCTAATTGAGCTGGTAACTGAGGATCATACCCTTTGTTGTCAAAGGATACAAGATTGGAATCCTTTGGATCAATCCCACCAATGGCTGATAACGAAGCCTGCCTTTGGGATGGGCAGTTTTGTAGTACTTCAAGAGTCGACATAGCGGATGGCGATTGGGCCAAATCTTCCACTATGTTATAATGGTGCACCACTCTAGCACGAGGATTAAATTTTGACTTGTGTAGTACTCCCTTTGGCGGTTTTATTGTAAATTCAGGGATGGTGGGTGGTACAACTTCTGTCGAAGTTGTTGTCGAACTACTTGGTTGATCTTTATCCTTGTTGTTCGACAGCTGAGGATTCTCGTAGTCTTTGTTCCTTGTCGAAATCAAAGCATCATTTTGTTGTTTCGAAATCGAAAACATTAGCACTTGAGACGGGGAATCATTTCCACTTTCAACTAGATTGGTTCCTGGATTCGGAAACGGATCAGTTAACACTGCTGAGGTTTCCAAACTTTTAAAGAATCTCTTAAGCTCAGCTTTGTATGGACATTCTCTCGTCCAATGATCCTCGTCGCATATCATGCAACCTATAGAGGGTTTCCTATTTCCAGGAGGGTTTGAAGAAGACTTTTTGGGAGATTGCTCATCCTGTTTCTTCTCCTTCCCTTTTCCTTTCTTCTTGCTTCTTGGTTGTTTGGTTTCTTTGCCTTTATCTGTTGATATGAAATTTAATTCCGAAGCAAGAAGTTCGTCTTTTGCATTTTGACCTGAAACCTTACGAGCCTTTTTTGATGTGGCCCTCGTCGATTTCGTGTCTGTCGTGCCAATCATGCCATCGCCGGCATGAGAGTCATTGTTTGATTTAGGAGGAGGAGGAATCGAGGATCCCGGTCTAGGGGTGTCAGGTATTTTTTCGTAGAGCGTGCCGGACTGAGTGTAAATCAAATCCAGATATTGTGGATGAGCAGTCACTTGCTCTTCTGTTACGACTCCCCTCTTTGCCACATCTTCCGTGATGGAAGGCAGTAACGACTTGATAAACCATTCAGCTAATAGTTGATAGGGAACGTACATTTTTACCATTCTACGACGACGTCGTCGCTCATGTATATGATCAGATATGTGAGTGGTTGTTTTCTGTTTAAAGTTGGTAAGCAGTTATGTTCCTGTTTCATACCTTATCCGTAATTGAAAATGGGTTAAAAAGGTTGTGGCTAAGGTGCTGAAGTTTTCAAACGAGGCTCTAGGCAATTCAATGTACCATTTTGCCGCCGGACCTGTTAATGTCCTCTGAAAAAGGCGAAGCCTTATCGAATCATCATTTAAAGTGTTTGATGAACACCATAGATGAAATGTCATCACGTGATTCGATGGATCTTCACCCGAATTTCCATTAAATTTAGGAATATCTGATGGAAGTTTGTGTGGAATCGCTGGCCACCAAGGGGCATAAGCAATTGGATCATTTGTTAGCCGGTTTAAATCAGGTAACTCTAAAGTTGCCACGAATGGTAACTTTTGATTCAGGTTAGGTGAAGCATACCCAAGATACGATGGAATTGCCTGAGCAATTTGTCTTTGCATACCGGCATAATGCATTTCATGCTGGTATGTTTGGTAAGGTTGGTGGACTTGACCATTATAAAATGGTTGATTTTGACCGTTTTGAATGTACGATTGTCCACTGTTTGCAAAGATCTATTGCTCAGCACCTTGGTATACTTGTTGGAATTGTGGTTGTTGGTATTGCACCAGCCACAGTTGTGAAGCCATGTGTTGTTGCCCGATACTAACCGTTTGACCAAGGTGAGGGGTAATTGTACCCATCTGGGCCTGTGTCGCCCCACTAGTTGGCGATTGTGGTTGAGTCGCAGGGTCAATGGGTTGTTGCATTACAACCTGAGAAATTTGAGGTTGACACACAACAGGAAGCGCTTGAACTTGCGACAAAGTCACAATAGCTGGCGTAGTGGGTATGTTCGACACAGGTATGCATTGTTGCATCGAATATACAACCCTTGGTTGTTGAGGTAGTATAGGTACCCAACCACTTGGTAATTCTAGTATAACCTGAATGCTGTTGTGAACTCCCATATGGATATCCACCCGGGGGTGGTAATGAAAGGGCGTACTGCCCCCCATACGGTGGTAATCCAGAACTCAAGGGAATTGTTTGCCCTTGGGGACCAGACTGCCCAAATTGACCTCCAAATGGATCAATTTGTTGAGACTAAACATAAGAGTTTCCGGGTATAATTCCGGATGAACAAACATGAACGGACCAAACTGTCGAAATAGCCCTTGGATGGGATCCTTCTAGCGATTGTGAGCTAGTCGGGATAGATGGTATGTCGACGAACATCATTGGAGTGACATCAGGGAGTTCTGTCGTCGCTGTGTCAGAAGACACAGTCCTAGATGTTGAGGGTTGTTCAGACATTTGTAGTCTATCCAAAAGATTACCTAGCGATTCTACAGGAACTTCCACTGGTGGAAAACTAACTTATGATGTCAAAGGAAATAGAGTAACCCCGAATCCAAAATGTTTTGGATTACTTGCTTGCGGATCTTCTACAATTTCCTCTATCGCAATCAGACTAGGCGGAAGGGGAAGATCGTCAGGGCCGTAAAATATTTCTGGTGCCGAAGAGATAGCGACAGATGTTTGAAAAGTAAGACTCTCTGAACAGGTTATGGATGGAACTGGTTCAGTAACACAAGCGTTTGTTCTCAAACTAGGATCAGTATCACTGTCCTTCTGTAGTTGTTGAACTTCTTCTGTTGAGGCAGGGATTCCAGAAATGTTTGGGGTAATCGGAGTCTCTGATGTCATTGGAACACTTGTTCTAACTTTAATTGGAGACTTGGATCTGGTTAAACGAGTCTGATTTGTCCGTACTGGTTTCGCTTTCAGAGACAAAGACGGTTGACTCGTAAGCCTCCACGAACGACGGGGTTTCAATTGACTTTCTTCCACGATTTCGGATTACTCGATCAACTAAAATAAAAGGGAAAGTATGTTTCCGTGTTAAATGAATTTTAGACGCTTTTGACACAACTTTGTTTTTTCAGTTTTAAAGAGTCAATAAAAAACAAAAGATGACTCTAGTCTCCTTCGATTTTTAATGAGCCTGAAGTGACAAGTGCTCAGATGGAGATTTTCTGTTAAGGAGTTTGAAAAGGAACGAAAGGGACTGCTCTGGAGATCTAGGTAGAGGGAGTACCAAACCAATCGCAAAACTGCAGAATAATTTTAGGGTACGGCAGTCAATCTTCCCGAATGCTGTATTCAGTGCATTGCGATCAGTAGGGCGGCCGACACGGCTTCCTATGGATAAGGGTTTTATGCCTATAGGGGTCTCCCAATATATACTCGACGGTACGTGGGAGCACAAGTCCGTACTGGCACTTATCGTCTCAAAGTGGAGGAATCACCCAACCATTAGTGAGGACAACAGTTACCAGGCTTTACGACGCCGGAATACGTCTCTAGCCTAGACCTCTAGATGTTGTTCGTTAAGTTACAAAGCGTTGTTAAGTTCATTGAATTTATTTTAGGTTGATCTTTCTTCTGAAGTTTGCCTTTTGGGTTCACCACGAGATGTAGATGTAATTCCTAAAATTCAATCTAAAGATGATAAGCAAGCTTTTATCTCTTTTCAGCAATGAAAATCCTAGCTACAAGGGTAAAAGAAAGACACAATCTTTTCTCAAAGAGCAAAGAGCACACTGTAAATGCACTTTTGCTAAATCAAGCCATACAAACTGTCAATATGCAAATGCACTTGTGCATGTATTTGTTTTCTACTTTCTTAATATTGATGCCTAAAAAGAAAGCTTTTGTATAAATTTGAATTCGATTTCAAGTGAAAAACACAAACAAGCTTCTTTTCGAAATCAAAAGGTAAAGATGATTACGACACTTTATGATTTTGAAGTAAACACTTGTTTCGACACTATAAATTCACAAATTCAAGCCAAAGGCAAAAGTAAAAGCGTAATCAACTGTCAACAGCAAATATACTCTCTCCTAAGATCAAAACGACACTTACGATAGATCTAGATCTAAGGGCGACAATATGACTAGTTTACTTTTGCAATGGGAAACTGTAAATGACGTAACAAACACATAAAAATAAATACAGTTTCTTTTATACAACTGAGGCAGAATTAAGGCAAAGAAAAAGGGGCTTTTAGACAGACAAACACACTGATCACAGGCTGCAAAAATTAGAGGCAAAACTGGAAAAAGTGAGCAAAGAACCTCAGCTAGGCAGGGCTAGGCTGATCAACGCACCTGCTACATAGAGAAGTTGAATTGCAACGCCGGTAGCCCTCTCGGGAACTACGCTGAAATGCAGAGTCTCTTCACAGAGCCTGCGCTGAAGCAGAAACGAGAATGCTCTCCGGGTTTTGGGTCACGGTTTGCAGTTTAATCTATGGTTTTTGGCCGGGTAAAAGAAATCAATTGTGTACAATCAGAGGGTTGATTTACAAGAGGTTTAAGTGCTATCAAAAAGGGTAATCAGATCATTTGTGAGTTAACTATTCAGATCATAAATAGGCCCAGTGAATGGTCTAGAGTAGCGGATGTCTACATTGAATTTGTAAATGGAAAATGCAGTTCGATTCACTACTCCTAAGTTTATGAGATGAACAACAATAGAAACACAAATAAACTAACTAGACACGATCCCCAGCGGAGTCGCCATTTTGTTTTCAGGAAAAGTGTCTATTCAGAACGACCCTATCCCACTAGGTTGTGATAGAGACCTAAAAAAAAAACAAGGAAAACTACTCTTGTATTCTCCTTTAAGAACTATAAATGAAGATGATTAAGATGAACCGACCTGTGCCTTGCGCTAGTTGTTCGATCCAATCTATCTTCTCTTTGCCAGCTTCCACCGATCTGCTCCCTCACTTGCCCAGCGTTACCAAGTTCCTGAAAGTTCAAAGAAGAGAGAAACTACACAAAGACATGGATTTATGTTCATAAAAAGCTTAGGATCATATTTAAGCTAAACATACAAATATAACACACATCAGATATACAAGCATGTAGGAGAAACTCAAGTAGTTTTATTGATAAAACAAGAAGATCCAGGAGGAGTTACAACTGATGATTCCTGATCCAGCATCAACCTCCCAGCATAGAATCCCTTCTTCACCTCCAACAAAGCATAAATCACCTAATACTCTGATATCTATCACAAAACCAACAACAATTTTCTGCAATATACAAAATTCCAGCGTTCTGGATCTCTTGGTGAGGGATCCATATATAGATGTATGAAAAGAGGATGAGTCAGCTCATGAATTGATTAGTGGCTTCTTTCTGTCAGTTCCTGCTTCCACTTGGAGACTGAGAACCTCTTACTCATCATTGGTCGAATTCCGTGAGGCAAGTGTCATTGGAGAAGATTCTGGAAGCTTCCATTGTCCCTCCACCTCGTTGAATGACTCTGCCACTTCTCATTTCCCGCTCAATGCACCCTAGTAGTGCATTCAAGTGCGTTGCAACGCACCTAGCCAGTGTATTTGGGTGCTTTGTAACGCAGGAAGCTAGTGGAGCACTTGAAATGATCCTGTTTTGACTAGTTTTGAGAAGTTTCTGGTGGATAACTTCTGGGAGAAGCTATAATTTGTTGACCTTGTTTCTTTAGGAGCTGGAACAACACTTTTAGGGACTTAGGATCCCTTGGTTTATGGACATTTCATGCTTATAGTTGTAAGGCACAGAAATGTATATAACAGTTATGTGATGCTCCAGAATCAAGCATACAATTGTATAGCATGGAATCATTTGTCTTAAGAGTTGCATAGAAATGAGGCACTATTTCATCATCATATCTGAACTAGGACCAAACACAACTCCTAGTTTTTCGTCTTGAAGACTGGTGATGTCAGTTTTAGCATCAACTGAGGCATTTTGTATCCATTTGGAGACTTCATTTTTATACCAAGGGTTTTTGGAAAGTTCTGAAAGTGGAATTGCGATTTTAACTCTTTCTAACTCCTTTTAAACGTTAAATGTAGTCAAAACATTCTTTTCATTTTGAGTAGTATCAGCTGATTGATTTAATGTTCGAATAATAGTTGTTTGAGTTTCAACAAATTTGGTATCGGGTTCAATTATTGGAGGTTCCTTAGGAGATCTTCTAGGGCCAAGTCGGCCTAAGATCAAATCTTTTATTCAACTCTGTAATTAGGAATTGAGAGAAGCCATGGTATTTGGAAACCTGTGAGGATTCTTGAGCTTCTTGAACCTATTTTTGTTGTGAGAGGGGAATAATAGCACTATGATCAAGAGAAGTTTCCATATTATTAATGTCTTTAGTGATAGTCATAGTATTGTCATCAGGTAGTTGATCATCTATCAGTAAAAGAGTTGGAATCTATTGATCATTACTAGGTCTCTGAAGAATTTGTAATTGTGGATTTCTATTATATTGACCTTGATTTTGATTTTGGGGTCTAGTAACTATTTGTTGAACTGTCTTAGGTTGAGTCTCAATATTGGAAATCCTATTGGACATATTTCTAAGAAGTGAAGTTATTTCATCTATTTTAGAATCTTCATTTTTAATTTTAGAGGAAGTTGAGGCCTCTTGACTAGTTTTAAGTTTTCTCCATGTGTCTCAATATTGGAAATCTTATTGAACATATTTCTAAGAAGTGAATTTATTTAATCTATTTTAGAATCTTCATTTTTTGTTTTAGAGGAAGTTGAGGCCTCTTGACTAGTTTTAAGTTTTCTCTGTGTCTTTTCCTCTTTAGCCTTTAAAGTTGCTGAGGTGGCTCTATTTGCTTCTACCTCTATAGCATTAGTTTGCATATCTTCCAAATTTCTTGAAGTTCTTTCTCTTAATGTAACAGCAAAATCATGTTCAAAATATTTTCAAAATCTTGATTTGGTTGTTGCTACATGGGGTTTACAATCAGCAAGCATCTTATGGGAAAGTTTGTTGAACCCTTTGATAAAATCAGAGATAGGTTCACCATTCTTTATTTTAACTTCATCAAACTCGCTTAAAAAGTAAAGAGCATGTTTCTTCACTCCCCATTGATTCTTAAATACGTATGTTAGTTCTTCCTAGTTTCTAATGGAATTTGCAAGTAACTGCCTAGACCAAGTTCTTACATTTCCTTCAAGATACTGAACAAACAACCACATGTAAACATTCTCTTGTTCTATGTTCATGTTGTTTACAAAGTCTAGGAATGCTTGGGGATGGTCTTCAACTAAAGGACTAGTTTCTCCATTATACCTAAGGAGATGTTTCAAATATCCATTAGGGAAAACATCAAGGACTTGTGATAAAACTAAAGTTGCATATCTTTCATGTACAATGAGTTGGAATGCCATAGTAGAAGATGATATATGAGATGTTTGGAAGGATGGTGATAAAGAAAAGGAAGATGGTGATAAAGAAGAGGAAGATGGTGAAAGAGGGGGTGAACTACTATGTGGGGGTTAATTAGGAAGCGATAGAGAAGGTGGAGACTCCTTGAATGATTTTAGAGGAGTTTTAATTACCGGCTTGTGGACTTGAGATTGAATATCCTCTTTTGTTTCAAAAAGTGGATTTGAATATACAGAAAAGGTCCCCTCAGGTTGTTTAGAGGTAGTAGATTCAGGTTGTTCAAAAGTGGAATGAAATGAATAAGTGGTAGGGTAAATAAAGTCTGTAGGTGTGTATTCAGGTAAGTGAACACCTAGGTCAAACTCAGATTTAGGAGATCCTAGTGGAAGTGAGGGTTCTGGATGAGATTCAAGTGAATGAATAGGGAAAGATGAATTGAAATCAACTCCCCTATTTAACCGTTCAGCAACCCTAGGTGATAAATGAGTGGAATCTGGATCAGATGGAATGTTACTATAGGGATCAAAATGTATAGTATCTTCAATGTGTAAAGCTGAAGTGGAAGAAGATGGTTGATGTCTTCTTTTGGAACTGGTCCTTTTCAAAAGCTTTTCTAGATTTGACAGAGGATTAACTTTGTCAGACTTAGAACGGGACCTTGTGTGCTTAAAAGGTTCCAATTTGGCATAGTGGAGTTCTCAAGTGAAGGATTTTGACATATCTAAACCTTTAGTCACCTTAAAGGAATAGGAATAATATCATTTTCCTAGGGAAAACTTAATGAAATTTGAATCCCTGGAAACGACGCCAGATTGATGTTGTATCTCTAAGATGATAACGGCCAGCTATCATGCCAAGGCATCTAAGATAATTGTTTTGGAGGTTTTGTTTTAATTTGGAGGACCAATGTAGGAGAAAGATTTAAAACCATAAGGATTAACCTTTTGAATAGTATTAATATCTAAACAGAGGGTTGCTATTAAAATTCACACAGTGATATTACCTGATAAGATGGTGGTGAGAAGAAATAGAGAAATGATATGATTATCATGGTTTTCAGATTGAAAATTAAATAATCATAAGTATGAAAACCTTTAAACTATGTTTAGAAGGTTTAACTAAATATGCTTATGCTTACAACATATGTTGATGATTTATTGATTTAGAGGGAATTAATTAAACAAACAGTTCATTAAATCATTACAGATTATCACTTCAGAAGCTTATAGGAATAGATTGAAACCCAATTATTCCTACCTACTTATCTTTGTAAGACATAAGAATATGAAGAAAAAAAATAATAAATCATATTGGAAGAACTTACAGGAAACACAAACTATGTAAATCATAATTCAGAATCCTTTGCTTTTATGTTACTGATTCAGAAACATCAAGTAAATTTGAGGCTTCAAAATGATTCTTCAAGGGTGCAACCCTTCATAACTCTTCAAGAGAGTTACTTATACAACAATGAACTGAGAAAATATCCTAACCTATTTTTACAAAATTAGATTATTACAAAATAAAAAATAAAAACTACTAGTTGATCTGGCACTATTTTAGTGCTGAGGTGTTGATGAATGTTGTTGGGAAAATAGAAAACTGTTGAAGCTAGCTGACTATTCCTCCAAAAATTAAATGTTGTTAGATCACCCTTCAGTCAAGTAAATATGTCAACTCTTCCCAGTTTTTCTTTGTTGGGATAGATATCTTAATTAATCTCCTATATATTTCATCCATGTCTATATATTTAGTAAAAGTGGGTTTTACTAAAAATATGTGTCTAATTTCATTCAAAATAAAGAAAGTATCCCTGAGTGTATTTACTATTAGTGTTGGTGTTGTTGAACCTCTGATGTTTGAAACTGAAGCTGCATGTTTTCCCACCTCTGTCAGTTTCTGAACATAATCCTCAATTGGCATCAATTTGTCATTGATCACAAGCATAGAGGGTAAACCTTTGTCGGTCAAGGGTTCTATCCTACTAAAAAACCTCTGAACTATGGTATTGACATTGTTGCACTATTCATATAGCTAAAGGATGAGGTTGTTCTTGATGATGATATTCTTTACCTCCAATATAGTTGTTGTTCTGCCACTTATGCCTAATTCCTCAAGCTCCTATTTGTCTTCGGAATTTAGGAACTTGATTATATCAGAGGAAATTTCTAGCATATCCTTAAGCTACTTCGTAATGGTTTCAACTGCTACCTGAGCTTTCTCTAAAAGATATTTCTGTTCAAACACTATCTTGATAAAGGGCCAAATATTCTTGATTGATTCTATAATTTCTTCCCATGTGATTTCCTCTGCTAAACCCAATTTGTTTCCAATGAAGGATTCCTTGAGCTCCCTTTGTAGTACTTCAATATGACCATCGACTATGTTCAACTCAGCTACATGTGAACTATCTGCTACTAAATTCATAAGCCTTAACTCCTTTAGTTCATCCTTTAGTTTATTAATTTCTCCTGTCTAGATAGACAGGTTCTGAATAGCTTCAGCAAGATGTTCAGCTCCTTCTGCTGCACCTGTAGTTGATGTTGTAGCTAAAGTGGAAACTTTGGTGGTTAGAATTGTTGTAAGGGGAACTATATCCTTTGGAGTTTGAGCCTCTTTAATAGCTTCCTCTTTTTATTTTACCAGTTTCTCCATCTACTCCTCCATTTGTTTGATCTGCAAATTTTGTTCTATGATGAGCTTCATCATATCAAACTTCTGAGTTTCTATCTCCTCAATTTCTTTGGCCATTGGGTCCTCTGAAGCTGGAAATTTCGGCTACTTCTTTAATGTTGTAACTTCAACATTCTTTTTCTTAATAATCTCTTCTACGACATTTATGTTTGAGGGATCATATCCCATATTTAGCACTAGATTCTCCTAAGTTTCAATCTTGGTATCCTTTGCTAATGAGGAGACTTTATCCAACATAAGTTGTGACTGAATGTTGGCCAAGGTAACCTGAATTTTTGACAAAATCATGGCAGTGTTTTTCAAGGTTGAAGCAATCATTTGCCCAGTTAGTTTGTGCATATCGATTTGATCAATTGGATGCACATGCGTCACATTGAACTCAAAAGAGGCCTGCTTTTGATATTCACCAGCAGTCCTACGCTGTGGAACCAGAGCCTGAAGATAAGCCAACTACATTTTACCCTTCTCAGAGTCACAGACTAAAAGAAGTTTGGCCTGAGAACTGGAGGAATGTTTCCAGAATTGTGTGTAGGTATTCAACTTCAAATCTTCAATCTTCTTTTTGATCTCACTGAAAACATGAAAAATGTCTTCCTCCTTTTCCTTCTGAGTGCTTCCACTAGTCTAGGTTATTTGTTGTTCCTGAGAAGTAGTGGATTGAGTTTGGGACTGTGTAGACTGTGCACCCAACTGTGTATGGAGCATAGTCCCTCCAAGTCCATCAAATGTGGTTTTTGAGAGACTCATGTGTTGCAGCTACAATCACAAAGATTCTAGGTCTCTTCTTTATATGCACAATCCTAAAACCTTGGCTTGATGCTTCATTTGTAGGGTATGACTATTCTTCCCTCCTTCTCTTGGCTGTCCTTTCTTGTGCTAGTGGATTTTTCACGTTTGATGTAGAAGCTGTCTCCTCTTCAGCCTCATGGAGGCCGTTCTCTACCCAATCCAATTGATTTTTATATTGTTCTATCTTAGGCCTGACTATGTGATGATATGCTGTAAATTTTTTCTCCATCCTGAGCTTGGAATCTATTCCCATTTGGTCATAAGACCAAGTGAAGCTCAGACCAAACTTCATCTCTTTTATTAATTTGTTTGCTTCCTCTCCTACTACGCTAGTGTTACAAATGAATGGACCAACTTGGGCGTTCAACCTGAATTGTGATTTCTTCTTTTCAGCCACAAAGTGCACTTCATCTAGATTTAACCTCTTCCTTATATATTCCAGTGCAAAGATTCTAATAGGAAGGTACTTGTGCAACTTGTAGGGTGGAAGCTCACAACCATAAACCCTAATATCTGTATAGTTTTGGTAGCAATACCAATCCCCTGTTGCATCTTGATCAACTAAATGTAATATTTTGACAATCTCCTCACTGATCCTCAGTACTGGAGTGCTGCTCATAACCCTAATAGATGGATGAATAAATAGTTCTATGAATTGTTTATATGTAAATTCTTCTTTCTCCTTCATCCCCATTGAAGTCCGGAATATCACTGATTGTTGATTTCCTTCCTCATCTAGCTTCTATAAAGAAAATGGGAATTTGTCTCCCTGAAAATATATAAAAAAAGGTAAAAAGTACTAAAGCATACTCGAATCCTTCTTCAATATTGAACTTGACAAATTTCTCATGTATTGCTTCAGCTAGGAATTGACTGAAATGAATGACAGTGGGTTTAGAATCAACAAAAAATATAGACAAGAAACTAAGGATTGCTTCATTAACATTTTGATCAAATTTGTGCCCAATGTCTTCCACCCATTTTTGAGGTGTCACCCTACCTCCTTTAATAAATTGGTAGTAGTAGTCTAGGTTAGGTTGGAGACTTGGTTCCTTTGTCTCAGGGTCTTCCTCTTTTGTTTCTTATTGTTTCCCTACATTTATTTCCAATTTCTGTGCTTACTATAGCTTTTGTTGTGGATCTTGTAGGATGTCCAAGTTACACTTTAAGGAAGTTGATCTAGTACTTGGACTCCTTATGTAGGTGATTGGTGACTTAGGGGAAGGTATTTTGTCTTTTGGTGTAGGCGAATCTTCAATCTCAATAGGGATTTTTGTTGATATTTGTGGCTTCCCTTGTTTGATTCGTGCGCTATTTTCCTCCTTATTTTCCCTTTTTTCTTGACTTGGGTGCTGAGAGTAGTGAGGGTAGTGTTACCTCCCTCCCATGGGCCTCTAGAGATACCCTAGGTGACTCCTCCTTGTGTTCTTCCCCTTCTCTTTCAATGCCTTCTTCCTCTCTGTTTTTCTCATCTTCTTCCTCTCATTGTTCTTTCTCATCTCCATCAGTTTTTTCCTTTGTTTCCTCCTCTATTTTAGAATCATCCTCCTTCTCTTCTCCACCTTCCTCTTATGCTTCATCATGTTCCTCTATATTAGTTTATTCTTCAACCATATCATCCCCATCTAGCTGTGTATCATAGGTGAGGGTTTTGATGTCATCCTCTGCTGGTAAGGCTCTGAAGACTAACCATGTTATAGGGATCCTAAGGTTTTGGAGGGCATCCTCAATGATGATTTTTATCACCCATGTTGAGCCAATTATTGGGAATTCCCTTCCTTTACTTTATTTCTAGAGTCTATGAGTGATTGAATCAAGAATTAGGGTATGTTGAGTCTTTGGTGAACTGGTGTTTCTACCCCAAATCTTAATTCTTCAAGCATCCTAAAATGGTAGCCATAAACAACACTATATCTAACTTGACATGAGATATATTTGATGAGTTGGTAACCTACCTCACTCCATGGTTATAGAAGATTGTCCCTCCTTCATTTTTATCCTCTATGGGTTCTTCACCTTCTAAAAAGAATTTCCTTTTTGCCACCTAACTGTCTGCTTTGTCTTCTTTTCTCCATGGAATTCCTAGGGGAAGTGTGGTGACCCTATTGATGAGCTCTAGGGTGAGATCTATAGTGAGCCCTCTAACAATAATAGTGTCATCGATTCTGATATTTGGACTGAGGGAATGAGAAAATTCTTGAGCCACCTCATCATCATACCTTGTTAATTTTTCAAAAAACCTCATCGATTGGTGTCTTATAAAGATTTCAAGCACTTGGAGATCTTTTTGTATCCTCACAGTGTTTGTGGGTTCTCTCCTATTAAAATATCATGTAATCTTGCTTGTGAGGCTTGAGGAGGAAATTAGAGGTTTGACACAAGAATTTTAAATTTAGGAGAAAAGAGAGTTTCCAGTGTATGTAATTCACCTCCCACAGTTGTTATATCCACTAGCTTTTAGAGCATTTCTAGTTCATTTGCTTGTAAATGGGGATGGATTTTTAGATCCTACCTCTTTAGAATGGTGGTAGTGGACAATTCTCGTGATATTCCCTCTTGAACCTATCTATGCCTATCCTATAGACTACCTCTGTGTATATTGTAGACTACTCCTATAGATTGTTCCTGTAGGAATTCTTGTGCATGCTCCTGTAGAAATTCTCTTGCAGAATGATGGATCCTTGCTTCTAGTGGGTGGCGAGAGTTATGAGAGTAACTTGAGTGAGGGAGTTTTGAGGAGGTGGAATTCATGAATTAATGCAAAAGATGTTTTGTTTCACTTTATGGCTTTTCGGGGTGAGGCGGTGTGCTGGCAGCAGAGGTACATTGCCATTATTGGATCGTTGGTCCACACTACCACCTCATAGTTCCCAGTCCTCGTAATCAGTTCCCACCTCATAGATCTGTATTTAACCACTTCTTGTCCTACTCCTCCTTTGTCTTTAAGTTGAATGCAGCCACGTGTGAGAGGACACTCGGTTTTGTATGTGATGACTGAATGAAGGTGGCCAAGTTAACTCACCACCTTTTCCCTTATAAACCAACTACCTCGTAACCCTTACAAATTTTGATCAAATGATGCATATGAGTGAGTGAGTGGGGTACTTACCTGTGGTCTCAATGCCATGTTGTAGTTGTTGAAGATCAGAGGTGTTGCGTTGTTTATTTGTTTAATGGTCATTCTTCTTCCTCCTCTTCTTTTTGCTGATGTTTTCTTGGATTTTTTCAGGTGTCTGTGACTGAAAATCTGATGATTCTATTGTTCTGGGGCTCCTGCATCATCCTAGTGAAGACCTATAGCTGATGATTAATATTCCATGGGATGCACATCTACAAGATATCCTACAGGATGTCCTGTAGCTCCTTCTCCCTTAGAATTTCCTAATCATGTTGCTAGATGGGGCTGTGAGGACCGAGGGAGTAGGAGTGTGTGTGGAGCAAGGGAAATTCAAGTAATGCTCTTAGTCTCCTTTGTTTTCCCTTTTTATTTTTCTTTTTTTCTTAACTGGCAGAAAGTGATCTCTTTTTGTTTTGAATGGTGAGTGCAGAGATGATGGTAATGGACAAGGTGAGGGGTTAGATCATGTCTAGAATGAATTTTGGTGACCTAACCAACCTACCATTCACCCTCGGATTGCTTCCTGTAGGTTTTTCGAGCCATTGTAATTCCTATAGGATCATCCTATAGGTTTTTAGGGGATCCTAGAGGAATACAGGGGATCCTGTAGAAAACACAGTCTTCGCCTAAATTGAAGCAATGAAGTGAAAAAAGCAATGGATTTGATGGTGGGATGCATGGTAAGGAGTGGAGGAGATGAATATATGTGAGGTAGGGTTCCCTTTGGATCTTCTCTTTTCTCCTTGATTATCTTTCGCGCCCACCTACAAATAAAAATTGTCATTTCTCTCTCTCTCTCTCTCTCTCTCTCTCTCTCTCTCTCTCTCTCTCTCTCTCTCTCTCTCTCTTAAAGACCCAGGCTGCCATAGAGAGGTTTCTCTTTTAAAGACCTAGACTGCCATAGAGAGGTTTTCACCCTAGATGTTTGACATGGGCACCTTAAGGAAGGTTTTCACCCAGGGATATTCTTATTCTTTTTTCCATTTTTTCATCATTGGGCCGCCTCACAAGGTTTTCAACCCAAAGATGGGACTCAGGCACCTCATGGAGGTTTTCACCTAAATCCTCATTCTTTTTTCTCTTTTTTACTGACCTGATGAGGGAGGAGGTTGAACTTGCTCAACCATCATCACTATCTTATTGATATTGTCAATGAACTCTTGTTTTTATAAAGGCCTCTTGTACATTTTCAATCGGTGTCCATTAGCAAGCAATGGAATGACTTCTTCATCTATAGTTGTGATTTCCATTGAACCGTTATCATGGCACCTTTCCAATACATAAGGTTTGAGCCATCATGTTCTTAGCTTTCGCTTCAAGTATTTATACCTAGAATCATATAACAATCCCCAATCGCCCTCTTGAAATTTCTTCTCCTTAATATGTCTATCATACCAGATCTTCCTATGAAGCTAAACTATCTCTGTATGTAGGAGGGACTGCATTCTGAATTCCTCCAAGCCATTCAAATGGAACAATATTTCTTTCTATGTATGACTGAGATCCAAATCTAGTAAGGTTGCCATCCTCAATGTGTTATATTCAAACTCAATGGACATCAATGCCTTTTTCCCATAGACCAGCTCATAGGGTGTAAATCCAGTGGTGGTCTTCCATGTTGTATTATAGGCCCATGTTCCCTCAACTAGTCTCTTTGCCCAATCCTTCCTACTGCTACTCACTACCTTGGTTAAGATGCTCTCCAGTTCCTTGTTGGTCACCTCCGCTTGCCCATTAGTTTCTAGATGATAAGGAGTGGAGGTCCTATGCTTGACTTTGTGATGGCTGAGCAATTATTCAATCATGTTGGAGGTAAACTGGTTGCCTTGGTCTGTGACGAGCTCTCTAGGGTATCCAAATTTGTAGAATACATTCTCCCTTAAGAGCTCATCCACCTTCTCTTTTGTTGTTGCCTTAATTGCCTTGGTTTCATCCCACTTAACCAAATAGTCAGTGCACACAATAATGTATTATTTTTACTTTGAAGGAGGGTTGATAGGCCCAATGAAGTCCATGCCCCACTTGTCAAATGGCTCTAAAGTCACTTAAGGTTGTAAGATAATTTCATCTCTTGGAATAGGCTTTCCCATCCTCTAGCAATGATCACACTGACTAATGTACTTTTTCACATCCCGATGAAGAGTGGGCCAATAATAGCCCACTTGTAACACTTTGAATGTTGTCCTATTTTCTGCATGGTGACCTCCACAAGGCCCATCATGACAAGTCAGAAGGATGTCAAAAACTTCCTCTTCCATTACACACCTTCTCAAGATTTGATCTGGGCCCAGTTTGAAAAGATTTCCCCGATCCAGGTGAAGGAGGTGCTTTTCTTGACTATCTTGCTCTTTTCTTTAGAGGGCAAGTTTGGTGGGAACTGTGCTGATACCAAGTAGTTTGCTATATCAGAAAACCATGGGGAGAGAACTAAAATAGCAAACAAAATCTCATCTGGTAACTGGTCATCCACCATTTCTTCTTCACCTGTAGGTAGATTCATCCTAGATAGAAAGTCTATAACAACATTTTCCTTACCATGCTTATCAACAATAGTTAGATCAAACTGTTGTAATAGAAGCAACCATCTTATAATTATAGCATCCACATCTGGTTTGTTCATTAAATATTTGATTGCAGCGTGGTCAATATGCATAAATGTTTGGTAGCCTGTAATGTAGTGCCCAAATTCGTTTAATGAATGCACAATAGCCAGGAGTTCCCTTTCAGTCAAAGTATAATTTAGCTCATCCTTTGACATGTTCTTACTGATAAAATAGATGGCATAGGGAAATTTCTCCTCTACTTGACCTAAGGCTACTCCTATGGATTTGTGTGAGGCATCACCATGAATATGAAAAGGGAGGGCCCAGTTTCGACCTCGAAGAATTGGTGCAATGGTTAGCTTACCCTTTAAAATGTCTAAGGTCTCTTGACAGCTTTTTGACCATATAAACTCTGAATATTTGGCCAATAACCAAGATAAAGGAGAGGACAACTTACTAAAGTCCTTTATGAACCTTTGGTAGTATCCATCTAACCCCACGAAGCTCCTGACATCCCTCTGCTTTTGCGGAGGTGGGACCCTTTGAATGCTTTCTATTTTGTTCAGGTCCACCTACAATCCTTGTTGAGATATTGAATGACCTAGCACGGTCCCCTCAGTCATTAAGAATTCACATTTTTCTGGACTGAGAGACAAGCACATTTCAATGCATTTGTGCAATACTTTGCCTACGTTAGTCGGGGCTTCTTGAAAATCACAACCATAAGGTGTAAAATCATCCATATAGATTTCCATCGCATCATGTACTAATTTGATGAAAATACTCAAGACTGCTCTCTGGAATGTGGCAAGAGCATTGCATAGGCCAGAAGGAAGGACCCTATAGAAAAAAGTACCCCAAGGATAGGTGAATGTGATCTTATCCTAGTCTTCTGGGTAGATTTGGAATTGGTTGTATCCACCCAATCCATCTAGGAAAGAAAAATCTTCTTCCTTGCGAGGCCATCTAGCACTTGGTCAATGAAGGGTAGGGGAAAATTATCCTTCTTTGTGGCTTTGTTCAACTCCCTGTAATCGACAAAAATAATCCACTTACCATTTTTCTTGAGAAATAACACTAAAGGAGAGACCCACTCACTGTCGGAGATTAGGTAAATGAATCCTACATCTAGCAGTTTTTCCAGTTCTTCTTTGAATATATCTTTAAGTCTTGTATTCATCCTCCTTTATGATTTCCAGACCGGCTTGCAGCCTTCTTTGATGTAAATGTGGTGAGTACACACTGAGGGGTGTAATCCCTTCATTTCCTTGTTCCAAGCGAAGGCTTCTAGGATTTCTCTCAACATGTCGCATAGATGTTCCTCTTCGAGAGTAGAAAGAGATGGATTTACAAGAGATTTTTGGTGTAAATCACAAGATAAATCATTTGTTGACGTGTTTTGGACCAACCAGTGTGGTTCATCATCAAGACAAGTTGAAGAATTAGATCCATCTTTGTATGTTAAATAGTTTGAGCAGAGCCTCCAACGACTAACTAGACCAACGACTAAATTTGACTTGGGACCCGGGTCAAAAAACCAGTTAATTAATAAATTAAATGAAAGTTAGTTACAATAAGGGACCTTACCTTAAAATAAATATATAAATTATATGTATAAAGTAATTTTAATTTTATTGGTTGTTAAGTTAATGGATAGTTAAAAGGAATTAACTAATTAATAAATACATAGAAATATAAATATTAGAATAAAACATATAACTAAATGGTTATAGAGGTATAACTAACTAATTATAAATACATATATAAATTACATATATATATATATATATATATATATATATATATATATATATATATATATAAAGAATTTTAAAATGGGTCATTAAGTTAATAGTTAGTTAAAAAATAAATAGATAAATAAATCAACAATTTTTATTTATTTTTAACTAACTATTAACTTAACAACCTATTTTAAAATTCTTTATCTCTCTCTCTCTCTCTCTCTCCCTCTCCCTCTCTCTCTCTCTCTCTCTCTCTCTATATATATATATATATATATACACACACACACACACACACATATAATTTAAATATATATTTATAATTAGTTAGTTATACCACTATAACTAGTTAGTTATACGTTTTATTCTAATATTTATATTTTCTATGTATTTATTAATTAGTTAATACCTTTTAACTATCCATTAACTTAACAACCAATTAAATTAAAATTACTTTATACATATAATTTATATATTTATTGTAAGGTAGGGTCCCTTATTATAACTAACTTCCATTTAATTTATTAAATAACTAGTCTTTTGACTCGGGTCCAAGTCAAATTTAGTCGTTGGTCTAGTTAGCCATTGGAGGCTCTACTCAAACTATTTAACATGCAAAGTTAGATCTGATTCTTCAACTTCTTCTGACGATGAACCACACTAGTTGGTTTAAAATGCATCAACAAATGATTTATCTTGTGATTTATGCCGAAAAATCTCTCCTAAATTTGATATGGATCACAGAAGCCTCAATTCAACAAGAGATGGATTAATTTTCAAGGTTTTCTCTAGGTCGAATTCTATGGTTTATACCCAGAGTGGGTTGGAATCAGCCAAGCATAAGTCAATTGGATGATTTTTCTAGGTTTCCCCTACTTCTTACTTTAATGGTAATGAACTAGGAGTTGGACTTTGGAGCAGGTGTTCAATTAAGTCATCCTCATCTTGTTGTCCTCCTCCTATGGTTGCTTCCAAAGCATAAAGTTGGGCGAAATAAATCATGCTCTAGATAAGGTTGATAAGGAGGGTATAGGACTAACTATTTGGACATATGCCCATTCTTGATGGTCATATTCCCATCTCTGCAGCTAATGCAAGAATCGGTTGTGGCCAACCATGGCCTCCCAAGGATGAGAGGGTAACCAGTAAGCTTAGCCTTATGCTGGAGAACTAAAAAATTTGCAGGGTACTCCCAGGAGTCAATGGAGACCATCACATCCTCCACAATTCCCTCAGGGGTGACTATGGAACGGTCTGCAAGTTGTAGAACTATTGTGGTCTTCCTCAATGACCCTTGAAGGTTGAGCTTAAGCATGGTGTCATTGGTCATCACATTAATGGTAGCCCCAAGATCAATCAGAGTGTTTGGGATGATGGTGCCATTCATGTGCGCATCTACTACAGGGCTTCCAGGGTCCAAATATTTCAGACATATTACCTGCCCTAGCATTAAGTCGGACAACTACCCAATGACATTAATGGTAGGGGTATCCATTTTTCTTCTTCCTGGATGCTTGAAGCACTTCTCCTTAATCAACTTATTGTAAATGGGAACATATTTTATTGCATAGAGAAGGGGGATATTTACACATAAATGTTTTGATTCTCCTAGAAGTTCAATTTCTTCTGGGGTAGGTTGGAGTGGTGGGGCTAATCTCTTAGGAAAGGGTGGATTTAATTTAAGGTTTCTTTCCTCTATTTCTTCCTCAACCTCCCTATTTGGAGAGGGAGGTTGGTTATCCAAGAGAATTCTCCCAAATCTTAGGTTAATATCCTAGATTTCTACATCATAAGCTGGGTATGATGTCTCTCCATTGTATACTCATTAAGACTACATATTGTTCGAGTTCGAATGTGGCTGGGAAGGCATCTGGGGTTGCTTGGGTGGAGCAGAGTGTAGGAGTTGTGGTTGGGTAGGTGGTGGAGGAAATAGAGCTAGAGCATTGTTGTATTGGGGCCTCCACCCCCAGAGTGGTGTATTCCACTAAGGTTGTGGTGGAACCTAAGGTTGAAATGACTGGTTGGTTGGCTAGGAATGATACTGGGATGCATAGGAGTAAGGAGGGGGTGTAGACGAGGAAGGATAAGTAGGGGGTACACAAGAAGGTATAGTTGTGGTTTGGTTGGGGTTGTAATATGCATGGGATGACCTTTTTATACCCTGCAGGTATGGTCTAGGCCAAGGAGGTCTCCCTTGGTTGATGTAGCAAAGTTGCTCAGTGACCCCTTCAACTCCTTGATATACAGCTTTGAGTCTAGGTAAATAAGAGCACTTTTCTGTGGAGTGGCTTTCTTCACAAACCGAGCAAATCTCAATGTAGTTCAATGAACATTCATTCCTAGGATGCCTCCTCGTGCATCTAGGGCAAAAGATGGCCAAGGCTCTCTCTGCTTCCTTTTGATGTTCATGGTGTTCAATTGCAAGGCAAGGGTTTGTAGCATCTCACTTTTGATGTCTTCCAGCATATTTCCAATTTCACCCTTGATGGATGTTGGGCATGGAATCCCCCCAAGGCAGGTTTTAGGGCTTAAATCCCAAGTGTTGACCGAATCTTTTTATAAAAGCTCCGCGAATTGAGGGCACGGGACGTGAAATAATAATAGAGTCACAGGGTTCTCCACCCTAGTTTTTGTAATGCAATGTCGGTTGGATAGACCTACCCATGGTCCGCAGACCATGGGATTGTATAAATAGAGAGAGGCTATATGTGTATAATAGAACTAATAGAGAAGATGGAATAGAGGAAAGGAAGATAAGTCTAAGTGATTACGCTCAAGTGTAAAGTGTGTCTGTGGGTCGTAGGGTAGGGAAAGGCTCTGCAGCTAAGTGCACAGAGGCCTAGTAGTCTGCAACTAAGTGCACGGACCACTGTAGCTAAGAGTGTAGGGAAAGTCAAGTCTGTAACCATTGAAAGAATCAATAAAGAAAAAGTTACCATATTTCTGTGCATCTTTTCCTGTTTTAATACATGAACGGGTATAATTTGCAAGTATATTGTTCATATGTTGTGTGAACTTATTCGAATATTTTATATAACTAATTATAACATAAGAAATCCAAGTATGTGAAGGTAATTAACTGGTATAGGAAGATACCTAAGATCTCGAGTAACAATGCAGAGCGTGGCTCTAGCAGCGCAGAAGCTCCACAATCCCTGGTTAGGGTTGTGTGAAGGCAATGTATCAGGGTGTGAGGAACAGGAAAGTGCGCGAAGTGACTTGCACACAGGGATAAATAGGGGTACCAGTCAAACCTCTCAGACATCTCAAGGGTGCAAAAACCTAGTTCTAGCTATAGAAATTCTCACTATAGGTCACCTGATAATGTAATGTAACTAAAGAAAAATACTTGATCTAATTCTACTATCCAACTTGTGCAAGCTTAATCTATTTGAGAAAGATCAAACATAACACATATAACAGAGGAGAAGAATCAATCACACATGAAACACAGAAGAATACTCCGGGGAAAGCCTCAGCTTAAAACCCCTCTATCTGTATTATCATACAAGTGGAAATATCTCAGGGTTAGACAAAGCTTTAGCTCTCACAGCTATCCAGCTCTTAGTACAATCCCTCTCACTCCTCATAGAAAGACTAGACAACTCATATGCCTTTCCCTCTATCCTCCAAGCCTCCTATTTCCTTGCACAGTTTCTCCTGGGTGATCTTATTGTTACCAAGTGTAACAGTGATCACTCAAACTAATCTCACACCCTGTAAAATTGCACAATACTCAAGGAATGAATTCCTTCTACATGCAAGAGATTTTCTTATAGGAAAATTCTTTCAACTGATAGTACACTGTCCCTACCTTTAATATCAACTGGGTCTTTTTCTGAACCAACATGCATGAGTTATTAATGAGAGAATATTTGGTTATATGGAGTACACTAGTTTCATGCATGCATGCATTAACTGACTGAACTCACAATCACTTCCACAAAATGTTTGGAACTAATCTAATTGGACTTAACTCAGTTAACTAAGCTAAGTAATTACAACTCAAATACAAGTCATCATTATCTCCTTAATTAAGGGATAACTTCCTCAATCAAAGGGATAACAGTTGCATGACTTCACAAAGACTTCATGTTTTATTTTCTCCAACTAATTAACTCAGGATGAATTAATTAATTATTTTTCAAATAGATGGTGAGACTAAATTCGAATTTTAAATCAAGGACAAATTAAAATTGGAATATATCCTAAAATTTTATCTATAGCAATGTTATTTTTACCATTTCTTGTTGCTATTTTCAACACTCCCTCTCAACAAGAAAGAGATTATCTTCCACTCCGATCCTATCTCAATGGAACTCGAATTTACACTTTGACAATGCCTTAGTCAAAATGTCAGCATCTTGCTCCTTGATCGAAATATACTGCAATAACATGATCCTCCTCACCACACAGTCTCTGAGATGATGATACTGGATGTCGATATGCTTAGACCTATCATGAAATAATGGATTCTTAGAGATTTTGATACAACTCTGGTTATCACAATAGATCATTGTTGGATCCATCCTCTAATGATACAAACCAACTAGAATTTTCCACATCCAAATGGCCTTACATGTTACCTAACTTGCTGCCATGTATTCAGCCTCTGCTGAGCTGAGTGCAACTGACCTCTGTTTCCTGTTGTACCAAGAAACTACAGTTGAACCAAGGTTGAAAATTCCTCCTGATGTGCTCTTCTGATCAGATGGACTCCCTACCCAATCTTCATCTCTGAAGTCCTGTAGCTTCACTTACTTTAACTATCTGTACCATAATCCATACTGAGATGTGCCTCTGAGGTATCTCAAAACTTGCTTTGCTATGTTCCAAAATAACTTTGTAGATTGAACCATATCTTGACTCAGCTAGTTCGTCGCATAGCACAAATCTTGTCATGTGTTCACTAAGTACATTAGTGAACCCACAAGCTGCTGATACACAATAGCCTCTACTACCTAACCTAAAGTAGCATCCTCCTTCCTCCAGTTACGTGCTAGAGGAGTTTGAATGGACTTGCACTTCTCCTTGTGGAATCTCCTAAGTATCTCATTCACATACCTGCCTTGAGACACAAACAACTCCACATCCTTCTGCCACACTTCCATTCCTAGAAAGTAGTGCATCAGACCCATGTCTTTCATCTTGAACTCTCTTGCAATGTCCTCCTTGCAAGACATGATCAACTGATCATCACCTTTCAATATGAGATCATCAACATAAAGAACAATGATCAACTACTTACCTTCTACCATGATGTGGTACAGGTTCGCATCCGCTTCAGTCTTTGTGAAGCCCAACCCAATGAAGTAGTTATCGATCGTAGTGTACCAAGCACAAGGTTCTTGCTTCAACCCATACAAAGCTCTCTTGAGTCGGCACACATGCGACTCACGATCGAAGGTCTAAAATCCTTCAGGCTACTCTACGTACACCTCTTCCTCAATCTTGCCATTGAGGAATGCAATCTTTACATCCATCTGATGGATCTTCGAACCCATCTATGCTGATAGTGACAACATCGATATGATAGATTAGTACCTTGCTACAGGAGCAAAAGTATCATCATAGTTGATCCCCTCGACCTGTGAGAAACCACGGGAAATAAATCTTGCCTTATGTTTCTCCACACTACCATCAGCAGCATGCTTTACATTGTAAAGCTAATAGAACTCACAACTGACTTGTTCTCTGGTCTTTGAACCACATCCCAAACACTGTTTCAAACATTAGAGTCATACTCCTCCACCATAGCATCAACCCAAAGCAGCTAGTATAGTGCTTCCTCAAAGGAAGATGGTTTAGTCTCTACACATTCCCCAACAAGGGCCATGTAACCAACGTACTGCTCAGGTGATCCCCTCTATTTTTGCTCAGAAGATGGATCTCCCACATTCTCTCTCACATCCATCAACAATCTGTCAGCCTCCCTTATGCGTTTCTGCCCCTCTCTAGAAGACTCTGCATGAGTGGTTGTCTCCACTCCTAGAACCTCTGCATGAGGCTACTCCACACCAGTCTAAGGCTCTTGCTCCTTAGGAACCAAAAGTTCCTCCTCTGCCTGCAGCTTGAGGTCCCTCTCAAGGGAGACTTGCATGGCCTTCAGCACATTGAACTTAAGATCTTTGTGAACCACTCTCCTATGATTGGTAGGAAAATACACCTGATAGTTGTGGAGAGTACTAGTGTACCCCACAAGTATCCCCAACTCTTTTATTAGCTCTAGATTCTTCCGAGCATCCTTGGTCACATGGCAATAAACCGATGAGCAGAAGATCCTGAAGTGACCCACATATGGTCTCTTCCCGAAGAAATCTTCCTCTGGTGTCTTCCTCCAAGTATGCAATGCGGGCTTCTATTATGCAAGTAAACCACTCTGTTGAATGCCTCAGCCCACAAATGAAGTGGTAGGCCTTGGTCATGCAGCATTGCCCGAGCTGCCCCCACAATCGTTCTGTTCTTCCTCTCGACCACCCCATTCTGCTGTGGATTATGAGGTGTCGTCAACTCCCATTTAATTCCTTCTACTGTACAGAAGTACTTAAAGTCTTGAGAGACATACTCTACACCATTTTCACTTCTCAAGGCCCTGATCTTCTTCCCTGATTCTTTCTCAACCAAATCTTTGAACTCACGGAACTTTGAGAAGGTTTGATCCTTCTTCTGCATGAAATAGATCCAACATCTATGAGAAAAATCATCAATGAAAATCACATAATACCTTTGTTTAGCGATGGAGGCTATTGAGAATGGTCCACACACATCTGTATGAACTCGCTCCAATATTGATTCAGCTCGACTGCCTCAATCATGAAAGGAAGATTTTGCATACTTACCCAAGGTACAACCTTTGCATGTGTTCACTTGCTCAAGTTTACCTTTGGGAATTCTGGTAGAAATCTGCTACATTATCTTCAAGGCCCCATGGTGCAAGTGGCCCAACCTTTTGTGCCATAACTCACCAATATCTTGGCTTTGCACCAATTCTGCTTTGGAACTCAATGCAGCACAGTCATCTACCTCTAGCTTGTAGAGATTCTTCACTCAAATCCCAATCCTCTTGGTCTGACCCATGGCTATGTGTCTCAGGAATGCCTTTCATTTACTGAAGACTACATCATAACCTCTATCTTTCAACATCGCGACCGATACCAAATTTTTCTTCAGTCCATGCACATAATTTACATCAGTTAGGGTGACAGGGGCTCCATGCTCCCTCTGAAACACAACCATAGCTTCACCTAAAACACGGTAGTTTCCATCATTGCCCATTTCTATGCACATCTTGAGGTTTTTCTCCTCCAAGGTACTGAATAAACTCTTATCGCCGATCATGTGGAATGCGGCTCCGTTGTCCGGGTACCAAACACAACCCAACACCGATGAAACTGTACATGTGATGAGGGTAAAATCCAATTCAAACTGAGAGGCCAGTGCCTCACCTTCTGATCCTTTGGAGGATCCCTTCTTGTATTTCTTCAATGGAAAATTAGTTGCATAATGGCCCACATCATGACAATTAAATCATCTCACTTTAGATTTGTCAATCTTCTTCCCACCATGAGAAGAACTCGATTTGGAATGGGATTCCTTCGTTTTTCCTTTCCTTGCCTTACTAGCTAAGGCTAGATTTTATTCATCGTCATGCTTAGACAAAGAACCATCCCTAGTGCTCCTCCTGATCTCCTCTTGCATCAGATCCAACCACAGTCATTCCCATTCTGGTAGTTTCTCTCTTCCATTCACTGAGTCCTGGTAGCTATGCCAGCTCTTACAAAGACCGACGAGAGCAAGACTCACCATGTCATCATTGGTATCATGATTCCTACACTTCCAAGCTCATATCTATAGGTGGTGAGCTTTTTCTGATATGTAGAAATCGTGTCACCCTTTTCACACTTGATTTTCCGAAGCTTCTCCTTCAGCACCAGCGTCTTCTGGTTGTTTCTATTCTGATATAGTCCCTTCAATATCTTCTACATTGAAAATGGAGTCTCCTTCGCATGGAAACTCAAGACAATATGGTCTCGAACTCCCTCCAGAAGAATCCTCTTCACTCTTGCCACACATTTATTCCATTGTGCCAATTCTTGGGCATGAGCTGCTGCAGGCTTGGGCACTTGTTGATCAATGAAGTCCTTCAAACCATTGTCCTCTAATGCTGCTTCCATGCGACCCTTCCATGCTATGTAACTCAAGTTGCCATCTAGGGCATGCTCGAGTCTCAAGCCATTGAACTCCATTGGTGAACTTTGAGACGTGAGAAGAAATAAATTTTGTACCTGTAATCAAGAACTTCAAACTTCAAACTTCTCCCTTTTTTGTATATTGTTCTCCGCTTTGATCACCTTTGCTCTAATACGATGTATAAATTCTCACTGTAGATCACTTGATAAAGTAATGTAACTAAAGAAAAATACTTGATCTACTTCTACTATAAAAATTGCGGAAGCTTAATCGACTTGAGCAAGATCAAGCAGAACACATATAACAGAGAAGAAGAATCAATCACACATGAAACACAGAAGAATACTCTGGGGAAAGCCTCAGATAAAAACCCTGCTATCTGTATTATCATACAAGTGGAAATATCTCAAGATTACAAAATCTTTATCTCTCACAGCTATCCAGCTCTCAGTACAATCCCTCTCACTGCTCATAGACTAACTAGACAACTCATATGCCTTTCCATCTATCCTCCAAGCCTCCTATTCCCTTAAGTAGTATCTCCTGAGTGATCCTACTGTTATCGAGTGTAACGTTGATCACTCACACTAATCTCACACCCTGTAAAACTACGCAATGCTCAAGGAATTAATTCCTTCTACATGTGTTGAGTCCCAAACCTGCATCTTCCCTATACACCTTTTTAGCCTTCTTTTCCAGTTACCTGAACCACCAAGCTATCAGTATCAGTTATAAATAACGTGTTATCATATGCATCTTATCTAGCTTTATATAAGTAATTTTGACTGTTTTACGAGCCCACTGTTCCATGGCTCTATCTTTATATTATGAATGCATTTTAATACATGAGAAGAGAGTGTTTTTAAGTTTAATTTGTGACTGATTACTGATTGGCCGAGGTTGCAGATGGCCCCTGTACACCAAGGTTCTGTAATTATTGTATAGTTTCATGCTGTCCTCCTTTATGTTACTGATGCCATAATCGTTTGCTTGTATATATTACATTGTTTATGGTATTCATGCTAGTTGTTGTCCATAGTTTCTTTTATGCTTTCTAATGACTTTTAACTGATCAATGTTTTTCTTTCAGGTTCTTATAGATAGCCCGGGCAATTGCACATAGCTTTTTAATGACAAATGACATGAAATTATCTTGTCCTTCTGTTGATTTATTTTTTTGGTTCTAATTCCAACACTATTATTTCTTTCAGTTTTGTTTTTCTCATTTACTTTTATGCAATTTAGATATCAGATTAGTCAATTTGTTTATGATTACCTCCTATAGCCAGAGCGAGTTGAATGGTGAGGGATTGAAGTATGAATGCGTAGTTTGATCTTAGTTTCATTTTATGCAGTTTAGATATCAGATTACTCAATTTGTTTATGATCGCCTCCTATAGCCAGAGCGAGTCGAATGGTGAGGGGTCAGAATATGAGTTGATGTAACATGATTTAGTTTACTTTGCTTACAGTTTTTGAATTGCTTTGATTTCAATTTTTTTCTTTTTATACAGCAACAAGGATACTGGGTTTCATAGTCACTAGCTCACTATTTGGTACATTTTTATTTTTTCTTAGTGATTGATTTCATCATTGCAAGTTTCAAAACCTTTTTGAGAACTTTGAAGTTTGGAAATCATTGTAGAGGTCACCATTGCCTTGAACACTTATATCCATACTTGAATTTTAGAATTTCCATTTCACATTAGTGAATCAACAAAAGATAAACCCAAAAACAAACCAAAAATAAAAAACAACGAAGAAGTAAGAAATCGGTTATCTTTCATATATAGTGCACTTCACTTCAGCAGTTTAAGAAGTCTCCCAGATTGACAATTTATATAGCAATTTAGGACACACTAAATTTACCAAACATTTTGGCGCCGTTGCCGAGGAAGTGAAACTAGGTAGCCAATTTCTTAAAAAAGAAACAAACAAACAAGAAAATTTCAATGAAGGTAAAAATTGATAACTTCTCAAAGTATGCTCGCCTCTTGCACTTAGTGTGACCTGGAGGATCAGAAAAGAGAGTTATTGGTTCAATAATTTCTTGAGTATGCTCTCTTCCTACACCTAGAGTGATCTCGACGATCAGAAAGAGAATTATTAGCCTGACTTGAAGAAAAATAAAAATGACATGCATAGAGCAAGAGATTCTAGGGGAAGGTTTATAGCTAGGGCCAAGAGTTCGATTTTTACAAATCCATCTACTTCAAGGTATAGACAAGATACACCTCAATCATCTCCAACTCACACTCCTAGCCTTAGGATTCCTAGAACGTAAGAGGCAGTAGCTGAATTAGGAGACTCTCCCACACTATCCACTGAATCTGAGTTAGGAAAAGACCTTTTCTTTACTTCTACAGGAAAACACATTATAATTCAGAAAGTAGAATCACCTGAAGAAGAAGAGGGAGAAATTCCTCATCGTTCACCATTACTAGAAGACCTATAGGACTCTGAAATCTCTAAGGAAACTATCATGATAGAGGAAGTAGTAAATGGATTTGGAGGAGGTAGAGGTAGAGGTAGAGGAGGAGGAAACAATGGAGGAGGTAGAGGTAACAATGGGGGAAATAGGGATGGAGATAACTCATTTGGATTTCCTATAGTTGACGAGGAATCTCGAACAAAAATGAAAAACATCTCACCATCTGTCCTCCCAAACTTTTATGGGTTGCGAAGTGAGGATCCTCAAACATTTCTATTTGAGTTTGAAGTCATGTGCTGAACATATGATTATATGGAAGACTCTCAAAAATTCAAATTGTTTCCTTCAAAATTGAAGGGAGCTGCTCTAAAATGGTTCATGGGATTAGTAACTCAATCTATTAGGACTTGGAATGATATGAAACAAACATTTTTGGATAGATACCTGGACTATTGTATGCCGACCAATCATAAGGACAAGGTATTCAAAATGGTGCAAAAAGAAGATGAAAACTTGGAGGATTTACTTGAAATATTTCAATACAACCTGAAAAGAACAAAAATGAATAACTTAGATGAGGAAACCTTGAAAGCCCTTCTATTAAAAGACATTAGAGATGAATGGATAGATATTTTGAACATGATGGGAAAAGGAGATATATCTCAACTTCCACTTCATGATATAGCAGAGCTATGTGTCCATCTCTAAAGGGGAAAATCTAAAACTGGAAAAGGGCCTAGATATCCTTCTCTCATTAGAGCAAACAAATCTGCAACTGGATCAGTAAGTAGGGCCGAAATTGGCAACATGCTTGATGAGTTCAAAACTGATATTTTAGGGAGTCTTAGTGAGCAACTAGACACCCTTAAGATACACAACAAGCAGAAAGCTGAAGCTGAAGCTTTAGCCATCTTTTATCCGAAATGTAGGAAGAAACATGCTCTAAGCGAATGCCCCTTGGATGCAAAAGTTGTAGAAACATGTGTGATTTTCTCAGAAAGCCATGAGAACAAGGATTGTCCTTCAATTCCTGGGCTCAAAGCTGTCTTTCAAGAAGACCCAAATTCAATTGAGTCTCTCTGTTTTGTTTCAAGGAGACCTTGGAGGGGGCAACAAAATCAATGGTTTAACATCCCTACAAACTTTCAACCCCCTTCAAATTGGAATCCTTGGCAACGACCTTGGTCCCAACCTCAAAATCCATTTCAATCATGGGTACAAGGTATACAAAATCCTTATGGGAGCTTTGCTCAATTTTATCAATATCATCCATCTTTTCAAAATCAACAAGCTCCACAACTTTCATTGCCATTTCCACAACAACAAAAACCTTCTCAACAAAATCGAAATTCCCAACTCTTGCTTCCATTCCAATAAAAGACAAATCAACTACCTTCCCAGCCATTGCCAAACGCCAATAATAAAAACCCTCAAAATGCTTACATGGTAGAAGGACAATAATTTACTACCTATATGATTGTCCCTCTCAATGATGTACAACTCAGATCTGGTAGAGTTTTAGACAAGCCTTTTATAGATGCTCAAAAGCAAAGCATTTCTGAGGAAGATTCTCTTGAAGCCAATAAAGGTTCTGAAGCATCTCTTCAAAACCCAAGCACTCAAAAAGAAAAACAAAAAGAGTCAACCCCCACAACTCCTATAGTTGAGCAACCTGCATCTTCATCCACACCTCCTTTTCCTAAAATATTTCAAATTGATAAAGGAGTTGAAAAACAAATCTTGTTGCCTGACTATGATTTCCTAGATGAATTAAAGAATGTCTATATCAAGATTCCCTTCCTACAAGCCATTAGAGAAATTCCTATTCTAGCAAAAACAATAAAGGAGTTGAGTCTCAAAAGACCAGGAAGGAAACCAAGAGATACAAGAAGAATCCACCTGGTAGAAAGATTGCAGATATCATGATGGGAAAAATTACCATGCAGAAGTATGTAGACCTCGGTAGTCCAATTGTTAAAACACATATCAATGGGGTAGAAATTTGAAATACTTTGATTGATTTAGGGGTTGATATCAACATTATGAGTAGACAGACTATGGAACAACTAAAACTTTCTAATCTTCTTTTTACACCTACACTACTGCAACTTCTAAATCGATCAATTACCAAACCAGATGGTGTATTACAGAGATTTTAGTCTCCTCAAATTCTTGGGAATATCAAGTAGATTTCATGATTTTAACTCCCAAGAGTAATCTAGGAGGGCACCCACTCATCTTAGGAAGACCTTGGCTAGCCACAGCTGATGCTTTTATCAGTTTTAGATATCGAGATATGTATATTTCTGATGGTAATTCGACAAAGAAATTCAATCTGTATCCTCCAACAAAAGCAATTATAGAAGTAGGATATAATGAATGGGTCGATGTTGAGGACACTATACAATCTGTCTTTACCATTTCTGATATCAGTGAAGATAGTCAAATTTTGAACACATTAGAAAACTTTGAAACATCTTCAGAATATGACCACACATAATTTCAGTTAGATTCTGACATTGAGTATCTATCATCTAGACAAATGTCTCTTTACTCTATGGAAGAGTTTGGTAGTTCCACCATTGGTATCTTCCCAAGTAAAACATTGAATATCAACAAAAACTTGGAAAAATCACAACAGGGAGAGCTAACCAAAATCTTGCAAAAACATTCTACTGCATTTTCATGGGAGTATACTAATATGAAAGGTATTGACCCTAAGAGTTGCATTCATCACATCTACATCGAGGAAAACAATAGATTAATAATACAACCTCAGAAAAGGATGAATCCAAACCTTAGGGAGATAGTGAAGGAAGAGCTCCAAAAACTACTCAATGTAAACTTCATTTATCCAATTTCAGATAGCCGATGGGTTTCTCGTTTGGTTATAGTACCTAAAAATAATGGTAAATGGAGGGTATGCATTGATTACAGCGAATTGAATAAAGAAACTTTGAAGGATTAGTTTCCTTTACCCTTTATCGATCAGGTATTAGATATTCTAGTAGGCAAAAATTACTTTTCATTTTTGGATGGTTTTAGTGGCTATAATCAAATTCAGGTAGCACCTGAAGATTAAGATAAGACCACATTTACCTGTCCATGGGGAACTTTTTCTTACCGAGTGCTTCCTTTAGGATTATGTAATGCACCCGCAACATTTCAAAGGGTAGTACTAGGAATCTTTTCTGATCTAATCCATGATTGTGTAAAGGTTTATATGGATGATTTTACAGTTTATGGTGATTCATTTGAAGAGGCATTAGAGAATTTGGAAAAAGTCCTTATAAGATGTAAAGAAACAAACCTTTCATTGAGTCATGAAAAATGCTTTATGATGTTTACTGAAGATATTGTTTTGGGACATCATATTTCAGGGGATGGGATTAAATTTGATAAATCAAAAGTTGAAGTCATCTCCATGTTGCCTATTCCAAATTTTCAAAAAGATGTTAGAAGTTTTCTGGGATTTACTGGGTACTATAGAAGATTTATAGAAAACTTCACCAAAATAGAACCTCCACTCTTCAAATTACTTACAAAAGGCTGTGAATTCAAATGGGATCCTGATTGTCAATCAAAATTTGAAACTTTGAAAACAAGAATATCTGGAGCACCCATTTTGAGAGGGCCAAATTGGAAACTTCCTTTCCATATTTCTACAGATGCTTTAGATACAGCTCTAGGAGCTGTGTTGGGTCAAAAGGATTTAGTTCGTTATGCCATTTACTATACCAGTAAAAATTTGACTCCCACTGAGTTGAACTATACTGTGACTGAAAAAGAGTTCTTAGCTATTGTTCATGCAATCAACAAGTTTAGACATTATATAACAGGCTATGAAACTTTTGTCCATACTGATCATTCTGCTATTAGATATATAATGAACAAACTTGTTACTAATGGAAGAGTTACAAAATGGCTCGTACTTTTATAGGAATTCAATATTACTATATTGGATAGACCAAGGAAACAAAATACAGTAGTTGATTTCCTGTCTAGGATCCAAAATACTAATGAATATTCTCCTATAGAGGATAAGTTTCCAGATGAATATTTATTTGCAGTAACTACTAAGACTCCTTGGTATGCAGATATTTCTAACTATTTGGTTATAAAGAAGCTACCTCCACATCTATTTCCTAGTGAAAAAATAGGAATTATTCAAGAGCGTTCAAAATATTCGTGGATTTCTAACGAATTGTTTAAAAGAGGGCCAGATTGTGTGATCAGAAGATGTGTTCGGGAAGATGAAATGCTTGACATCCTCAGGGAATGTCAAGATGAACCACGCGGTGGAAACTTCGCTGACAAAAGGACGGCCTATAAAATCCTTTCTTTAGGATATTATTGGCCTTCCCTCTTCAAAGATACAAAAGAATATGTCAGAAGGTGTGACAGCTGCCAAAGAGTAGGGAAACCGACTCTTTAAAATGAAATTCCATTACAACCACAGGTACTCATCGAACCCTTTGAAAAATGGGCTTTAGATTTCATTGGACCCATTAATCCACCATCTAAACAGAAGAAGTATATATTGGGATGCACTGATTATGTCACTAAATGGGTAGAAGCCAAAGCATTACTTTCTGCTACTGAAATTCAGTTGTTAATTTTATTTATGAGGATATTTTTACTTGCTTTGGTGTCCCAAGAGAAATTGTGACATATCAGGGAAGTCAATTTACATCCAACATGATGGAGAAGCTGATGGAGAATACAAAATCAAGCATAGAAAATCTACTCCTTACCATCTGCAAGCAAATGGCCAAGTGGAGTCTACAAACAAAGTTATTGAAAGCATCATCACCAGAACTGTTCATCTACACAGAAGAGATTGGGCAGAAAAGCTTCCTGAAGCCTTATGGGCCTACAAAACTACATGGAGGAATACAACAGGACATTCTCCCTATGAACTTGTTTATGGGCAAGAAGTCCTGCTCCCCATTGAGCTTCAAGTCAAAACATTCAAGATAGCAGTTCAATTGGGGATGGATCTATCAGAAGCCCAAAAGTTGAGAATGGAGCAGCTGAATGAGCTAGATGAGATCAGGCCAGAAGCAATCCTAAGAACTGATCTAATTCAACATCAAAGAGCTAAGTGGCATGACAGATACATAAAAGAGAAAAAGTTTCAAGAGGGAGATTGGGAATTACTATTTGATTCCAAGTTTAAAGACTTCAAAGGTAAATTTCAGACCCATTGGCTTGGGCCATATGAGATTGACAAAGTCTTTAGCAATGGAGCAGTAAGAATCAAGACCATTGATGAATTTCAAAATCCTCTTATTGTGAATGGCCATAGATTAAAAATTTATCATAATCCACTCTCAAAAGAGGAATTTCTCAAAATGTTTCAAGAGAATTCTGCAATAAGGCTGGTGAAGAAGAATCCTTCTTCCCCACCAACCTAGCCTTTGTTTCTTTCTGTTAAAATAAATAAATAAGTAAATAAATTGTATAAGCCTGAAAACCAATCACTGATTGGCAGTATTATACAAAAAATGTAGAGTGAAGATCAGGGACACCTGACACTCTATATTTTCCAAAAATAAAATCTCTCCTTCTTTTCCATTTTCACTTCACTTCATTTCCATCCCACTCCATCTCCATTTCATCTTCATTTCACTCCACTCCGTTACATCTCACTCCATCTCATCCATTTCATCAATAAATGTCTCTTTCATGACCATTTCCATTCAGTTAGTTATTATCTAACTATCTTTATTCAGCCAAGTGGGTGCTATGTCAGTTTCCACAGCTGGAATCAATTTCCGCAGCCAGAAGCAGTTTCTGTAGCCACCACTCTGTTTTTCAAATTTACAGTGAAAATGTTAGTGCAATAATCATGAAAATGCAGGTATGACTGAGCATATGCTATGAAGAAATGGAGCATCTACAGACATCAATAAGGAGCAATTGATTAAAGGCTAATGGACAATAAATGACAAGGATTCCAGGGTATGAGCAAAAATTTCTTTCAAATAGCACTCAAAGGCACACTTTTGCATAGTTATTAAACCTTAAAGCTCCACTATATGCAATGATTATCACGATAGCTCCATTACCCATTACCATTCCATGACATTATTCCATAAACCATGCATTTATTCCCTAAACGGTCTCATGATTAATTTTTAGGTTTAACTCGTAGTTGACTGCACATTCACACTCCATTTGTAATCATGAGATGTGACCTATTTCATTATGGCTCCTCTCCACTGCATTTTTCGCAGGCATTCCATAAATGTGTAACATCTCATACAGAGCCGTTCAATTCAAAATCCTGACTTCACTTCATTACCCTGCCATTTTTGTTAAAGCCATGGCTACATTACCACCTCATTCACATACGTCTCCACTCCATTTCTTGAACTCACCTTGGCTGCTCATCATCTGTTTCGCCTTGCAGTTCATAAACACTCTCGTTACCTGTTATCCAACTTCCAATTGTAGCCACTATTTTTTTTCCATAAAACCTGCAACCTAGCCATCTAACATCTGCTAAACCCTCACACGCAGTCGAAATTCAGTTGAATTTCAGTCAAATTTCAAACAGAGGAAAGGATGTGACGATTACTAAGGTCAGAACCAGAAGGACCTAAGTTCTTAGAAGGTTACCCTCAAGTAAAATATTTGCTGAAGAAAGAAAAATGGCTACGCTTTATTCAAAAAATTAAGGGCCATAATAAGGAGGTAACAAAAGCTTTTGCAAGGCCTTTCAACGGCCAGATAGTGGAAATTGGAGACCTGAATTTCACGGTCACTGAAGCATCAATAGCAGCTGCCACAGACCTACCCCAGGAAGGTGAGTGTTGGTTTAAAAGCAAAAGTGTGGACGAACAGGCATGGAGAATCATATTATGTAACCCAGGTATGGACGTTACTATATTTACAAAAGGAATTCATGTTCATGCATTAAAAGAAGAATGGGCCAGCTTACTGTTAATCATTCAAAATTTCATCACTTGTGAAGGACACTTTGGAGCAATTTACATGTATCATGCTAGGTTATTGATGAACTTCTTAGAGAATCAAACCCTTAATCTGGTTTATTTCTTACTGCTGAGTTTGAAAAAGATGAGCACCACAGTCCAAAAGAACATAGGAGACATAGAACCTCATTTATATCATCATGGACTTCTAAGGATTCTCATTGAAGACCAACTGAAGAAAAACAAAGATACCTAGGAACAGTTCTTAGTAAGAAATTACTTTCAAGAGCCATCTGAGGCACCTGAAAGCAGTACACCTAAGACACTAAGAAGAAGTAGGAGAAAAGAAAAAGGTGCCATAATCCAAGACTCTCCTATTAGCAAAACTAAAGAAGTTGGTCAAAGAGAGAAGGAAGAAGGTACTAAGGACATAAAACAGAGGAAATTGAAAGGAAAAATGAACATAGAAGATGTCTACCAATCACTAGAGCTATCTATAGAGGAAGACTATCAAACGTTGTTTAAGAGACTAGTGCATCTTCAAAAACAAGCTGTTGTAGCCAAGAAGAAAGAAAAAGGAAAACAGAGCATGAAGGAAGAGAGTATTAGCCCATAGTATTTAAGAAGAAGTAGCAGGCTTAGAGGAAGGTGGAGGAAAACGCAAGTAAAATGACCCCACTTCATCGACTTGGGTGGGGAAACACCCGAGAAACCTCCAGCTACCTGTAGTCCACCTCATCCTCAGCCAAATATTGAACCTGCCCTCCAGATGTTGATGTAAGTCCTTCTCAGCCAGAATTAGAAAGCAGTCCTCCTCGTCAACAAGACTTTGAAGTCAGTCCAAGGAAAACACTCGAAATAGATCCAAGTCAGCAGGAGGTGTATGATTACCTCAAATCCTTAGAAAATACAGCTGCAGGTCTGAGCACATCATGCACTCTGCCCCACATAACACAAGATGCACAAGTCCAATCCTTAAAAGAAGAAGTGTTTGAATTAGAAGTTCTAAATAGGCACATTAAACAAGAGAATGAAGCATTAAAGGAGCAAAGAAAAGTGGACAAAATCATTCATGATAATAATATGCTACATTTGGGACTATGGTAGAAGAAGAACAAGAAACAAAAGAAAAAGTGCAGAAAGTTGAGCAGGGAATTAATCAATCTCAAATTCAGATGTTTGATAAGGAAACCCATGATGGTGGTAGCACCAAGAAAGAAGAGAAGAGGACTGAATGTACTAGAAGAGGCTTCAGAACATATGGACTAAAGGGGGATGACGAAAATTTTGGTTGCATGAGGAAATACAACACCTCCACAGTGGGGGTATGTTGAGCCCCAAACCTGCATCTTCCCTATACACCTTTTTAGCCGTCTTTTCAAGTTACTTAAACCACCAAGCTGTCAAATCATTGCATATTTGTTTAAAAAGATCATATAAAATGGTTTTCTAACTATGTCTTGTGACTGCTGTTTGATCTAAATTTTTGCTCAGTCAGTTGAGGAATCTTGTCACTTTCCGTAGCTAGCTCAACTTTCCGCAGCCTTTTTGTTGAAGTCTATGTTACAGGTGTCTACTGGAGAATCTGGCCACATGGGCAAGCTACAAATGATGAGGACATGGAATGTGTCCCCTTGGTTCAGCCGAATCACTCACAAAAGGCCATGGTCAAGGATAGCCAAAGCGGTGGTCAACCTAAGAGTTTTGCGGTGGTAGGACTCTATTTTTCACCACGTGAAGACTTGCATGGCAAATTCCTCAATCTCAGGAGGTGTGCTAACACCTATGGACTGCTCCGTGAACCAAATCTAACAACCACCACTCCTTGGATTTAATTGTCATGGCTACCATATTGCTAGATTTTCGGACGTGGTTATTCACGTGTCTGTTTAGCAGCACAAAATTTAGGAAGTAGTTGTATCATATTCAGTTATAAATAACACGTTATCATACGCATCTTAGCTAGCTTTGTATATGTAATTTTGACTGTTTTACGAGTCCACTGTGCCATGACTCTATCTTTATATTATGACTGCATTTTAATACATGAGAAGACAATGTTTTTAAGTTCAATTTGTGACTGATTGTTGATTGGCCGAGGTTGCAGAGGGCCCCTGTACACCAAGGTTCTGTAATTACTGTATAGTTTCATGCTTTCTTCCTTTATGTTACTGATGCCATAATCGTTTTCTTGTATATATTACACTGTTTATGGTATTCATGTTAGTTGATGTCCATAGTTTCTTTTATGCTTTCTAATGACTGTTAACTGATCAATGTTTTTCTTTCAGGTTCTTATAGACAGCCCAAGCAATTGCACATAGCTTTTTAATGGCTAATGACATGAAATTATTTTGTCCTTCTGCTGATTTATTTTCGTGGTTCTAATTCCAACAATGTTATTTCTTTCAGTTTTTTTTTGTTCATTTACTTTTACGCAATTTAGATATCAGATTACTCAATTTGTTTATGATTACCTCCCATAGCCAAAGCGAGTCGAATGGTGAGGGCTTAGAAAATGCGTTGATGTAATATGATTTAGTTTATTTTTCTGCAAGTTAGTCATTAGATTACTCATGTCATTTTCAGTTACCTCCTATAGCCAGAGCGAGTCGAATGGTGAGGGATTGAAGTATGAATGCAGTTTGATCTTAGTTTCATTTTATGCAATTTAGATATCAGATTACTAAATTTGTTTATGATTACCTCCTATAGCCAGAGCGAGTCGAATGGTGAGGGGTCAGAATATGAGTAGATGTAACATGATTTAATTTACTTTGCTTACAGTTTTTGAACTGCTTTGAGTTCAGTTTCTTTCTTTTTATACAACAGTAAGGATACTGGGTTTCATAGTCACTAGCTCATTGTTTGGTACATTTTTATTTTCTTTTAGTGATTGATTTCATCATTGCAAGTTTTGAAACATTTTTGAGAACTTTGAAGTTTGGAAATCATTGTAGAGGTCAATATTGCCTTGAACACTTACATCCATACTTGAATTTTAGAATTTCCATTTCACATTAGGGAATCAACAAAAGATAAACCCAAAAACAAACCAAAAATAAAAAATGACAAAGAATTAAGAAATCGGTTATCTTGCATATATAGTGCACTTCACTTAAGCAGTTTACGACTCCCGGATTGACAATTTATATAGCAATTTAGGACACACTAAATTGACCAAACAACATGCAAGAGATTTTCTTATACGAAAATTCTTGCAACTAATAGTACATTGTCCCTACCTTTAATCTCAACCGGGTCTTTGTCTAAACTGACATGCATGAGTTATTCATGAGAGAATATTTAGTTATCTGCAGTACACTAGTTTCATGCATGCATGCAGTAGCTAACTAAACTCACAATCAGTTCCACAAAATTTTTGGAACTAATCTAAATGGACTTAACTCAGTTAACTAAGTTAACTAATTACAACTCAAATACAACTCATCTTTATCTCCTTAATTAAGGGATAAATTCCTAACTCTTGCATGACTTCACAAAGACTTCATGTTTTGTTTTCTCCAACTAATTAACTCAGAATGAATTAATTAATTATTTTTCAAATAGCTGGTGAGACTAAATTCGAATTTTAATTCTCAATTTTAATTCAAGGACAAATTAAAATTGGAATATATCCTGAAATGCTATTTGTAGCAATGCTATTTTTACCATTTCCATTTTTAGCATTTTGTGTTGCTATTTTCAACACTAGCACCCTCCCATACTACTTCGGGTGAGACCTGAGTCCGCGTACCACAGACTGTTGCCGAAAGGGCCAGTAGTATATGGATTTGTTTGGCTAATTAACTCTGAACCTACGTCAAGACCCAACAAGCCAACAAATGGTTCGTTGCCGGAGTGGGATATACATAGAAATGTTTGATGTCGTATCACTGGAATCTAACAAAGAAAGGAATTGAATATTGGTTGGACAGGAAGACTCACGAGTTTTTGGCGTAGGAAAACAGGAATCCACACTATCAAAGGAAGAGTGGTTAGACTTCTACTTATATATAGAGAATCCACGAAATTTTCTTTGTGCCCTTCCCCACTGAATTATATGAGTGGATCACGAAGCTAGCAAATAGCGAAGGAAGATGTAAACTTGACAAACCTATTGGGTGGACTCCATGATTGGTGCAGAGACTGGAAGTATCGAAATATAAGATCACACACATTGTCGATCACTTGCTCGATTGAATCATAGGAGGATTCATCATTTTATTCGTGGTAGATACATCAGTTAGCTATAGCGAGGCAGAACGACACTTCCTCAAGGGACTGCGAGGTAAGTACGTTAAATCTTTGAACACTTGGATTAAAAAGCTACTATGTGAAAAGTAGATTATGTGAATAAATTGATGTTTGGGGCTACACAAAGTGGGAGAGTCTACAGAAATGAAGGTAGCACAAAACTAGAAACTAGCCCCTCAATTTCACCTCTACGAGGGGGTGGAAAAGAACCCAAAAAGGTCTCGCCAAGAAGTGTGATAAATCTGCTAAGGTAGAGAATTTTGTGCATACCACCTCCATCCACACCACTACCAGTTTCACTGTATTCACCCCCGTCTTCGCCCGTACGACCTCCTCCACCACCGCGAAGCAATATGGCAAGTGCAATAAAGCTACCAGTGTTCAGAGGAGTAGGGAATTAATATTCGAACCAATTTTGGTTCATGAGAAAAGATGTATGGGAAGCACAAGGAGTCATAGATGATAATATAAAGAAGGCAACGTTGGTCAACACTCTGAAGGATTGAGCACCAGCCTGGTACTTTAAGCATTCCAATGACAATCAGAATGCGGGGATCGTGGACATCGAAGCTGCGCTAAACAAAGAATTTAGCAGGATAAAGTGAGAGGCACGGTTGATCATTGGATACAAGGAAATCACCATGCTATTAGGTGACACCCCATGGGAGTTTGATGAAAGACTGAAGCGCAAAAGTTGTGAAGCGAAAATGATGTTGACAGATGGGCAACATTGTGAATGGTTTGTAGCATCGTTAGCACCACATCTACGGAATGTGCTATCGCAACAGAGGCTAAGAACTCAGGCTGAGGCCATGTAAGTCGCAATGAGATTGCACGAGACCCTGATACAATATCCTAACCTAGGAATGCAACAAATTCATGCGTAGTTGAAAAACTTGTGCCTTGAGATGCAGAGTTTGAAACAAGACAGGACAACTCGCCCAGAGATGTGTGATGAGGTATGGTGCATAAAATGCAAGGTCCAGGGGCATGAAAAGGAACACTGCCTGGTGTTCGCAAATTACCTTGCAGCAGGAGGGCCAATGCCACTAAGACCGGAGGCACAAGCAGTACCAAGCATGGCACCTGCGCTATGGTGCACGATTTTTCAGATAGGAGGAAAGCATGATACAAATAACTACCATCTATTACAAAAGTGTACGCAGAATTAAGAGTAGTTTTTCTGTAATTTTTGTCGGTCAGTAGGACATGATGAGTGCATCTGTAGAAGTTATGAGCTGATGATGGATCAGAATCCTACCTACAGAGTTCAGGCCGAAACACGACCCCTCGATCAAAACAAAAGAATGGCATGCACCAGATTTCACGGGTGTGGACAAGGTCGAGGTGGAGGGGGACCCAGAAGAGGTCATGGACAGCTGATATGTTACAATTACGGCGGGCCAAGGCATTATGTTTGTGATTGTATGAATCCAACACGACCATCATGCTTATATTGTATGTTGTTTGATCATGAGAAGGAGGATTGTCCCACAATGATAGCAAGGTTGCATGATAAAGTATCACTCCAACCTCCCTCGACTCAGAACCTGCAAATGATGAGTTTTGAGCCACGCGAGTAAGACCCTAACATAGGCATCATGCTCCGAAGTGGAATTATGATAGGAGATGACAAAGGCAAGCAACCTGAAGAAAGTACTTCGGTTCGCAAGGCTCCAATGAAGGAACCAGAATTTGATTTGGAGCATGCTAAGGAGACTTTCATGGAAGCTAAGAGGAGCTTCGTTGATGCCTCCACTTCAGGAGGTAAAGGCAGACTAGAGCCAGAAATGGACCCCTCGATGTTCACTACGTACATGGAGACATGCATGAAGCTGATGCATGACAACAAGGCTGTAAAGGGGCTACAAGAACTCATAACTAGATGCACTGGGACAACACCAAGAGAACCGCGCATAGTCCAGAAGCTGGGGAAGCAAACGATGCGAACAGGAAGGGGGATGAGATTGACCACACAGATTAGGGAATATGAGATGGAACAAGTGATACTGGATCTAGGATCAGACGCAAACGTCTTGCCAAAGCAAAAATGGAAGCACATGGGCAGGCCTGCACTGCAATGGTCTCCTATCCAACTGTGAATGGAGAACTAGAAAAAGGTCCTACCTATGTGGAGATTCTAGGGAGTCACAGTAGATATCGAAGGAGCAAGCGTGCTAGCAAATTTCGAATTCATAGAGATTGTTGATGATAGCAATCCCTACCCTGCGCTATTGGGAATATATTAGGCCACTCACATGAATGGAGTGATAAATCTAAAGAAGCACAAGATGATATTTGAGAAAAAATTTGTGCGCAATGGTACCTTTAGACCCTGCAGAAGGATCACGCTACATGGACCCGGTGCGCAACTATGAAAACGACGATGATCTGGACTACATCTACAAGATAACCACGAGGGAGAAATACTAGGTAAATCCATCCGCGAATGGATGAATCTCATGGGAGCACAAAAGCTCCTACACATCATATTCTGACAAGGAGATAGAACGATGGACGAACTGTTACATGAAGTAACCACGGTTAACTGCAACATGATGACGAGGTCAATATGTTGCATAGCAATAGAGGTAAGAGTTCTATATACGTATGATGGGTTAAGTGAGGTCGATGACTTCCTGAGAAGTATCAGAACAGTAGCATTTCAATGCTCTGAAATGGGTATTGTGAGCTATGCCAGCGAGATGGTGGGGTATGGACCAAAGAAGTTTTAAGAACTGGTGCGACTATAGGAGAATGGTGCGCACACAATTTGGGAAGCCTCTGATGCAATTAACATATAAGATAGTCAGACAAAATGGCCCATACACCTACCTATCCCAGTGGATAGAGGCAGATGGCGCGAAACCCGCATGAATGAACACACTCCTTGCAGTAGCAGACACAATCAGTAAGCAGGTGCGGGTAAGAAAATGGTGTGAATGACCCCTCTGGTTAGAACCATGAAGTATGGAAAGACCAGGTGTGAAGAAGGATATCCATGCATAAGCCTTCAACAAAGTACAAGAAGTGCTGAACAAGGTCCATAATGTGAAGTGGACTGGCTAGGACCTGTGCGTACCAATGGTTCTATGGGCTTATAGGACCGCATGCAAGAACCTGACCATGAAGGCACCGCCAAGGCTGGAGTATAAATCAAACACTGTAAGCCCTATAGTACATGAAAAGCTTAGACCGCGCATTATAATAGCAATAGATACAATAGTTCATGAAACCTTGGAAGAAGAAATCCAACAAGGGAACTCTAGGCTCCAAGAACTTGAAGAAGAAAGGGTACGATTAAGGAAGAAAAGTGCTCTGGTAGACACAAAAGTCAAGAAACGGGAGGATGAGATAAAGGAAGATTTTCTCAGAAAAAGATCAGGGTGATAAGGCATGATGCATGCAATCACGAGGAAAAAATTGAGGCCTATCACCACGAATTGATCAATCTGATTCCTTGGCTTGGACCACACATTACTAACCGAGTCAACCAGGGTAGTGTGTTGTCGATGATAAAGTGCGTGATGCTGCCCATAACAATAAAAGGTGGGTATTTCCTTGGAAATGTGATGGATGACAGGATGAACCTTTACACAGGTGGTGCGACCACCTGACTAGCCTAGGGAAGTAGAGTCTTAGCGCTCTAAGGAGTTGAAAGGAAGCAAGGGACTATAAACTATTCTACCCCAGAAGCTACGAGATGTTGGAGCTGCATGAAGAAGCAAACAGTCAAAAGGTTTGCACCCATGTAGGGGGGGTTGCACTGCCATGCAGGTTGGCTAGAAAGTGACCATTCAAGTCACTATTCACAATGGGATGCTCGGCTAGAGACCAAATGGAGCGGGTGGCAGGCATTTAAGATGTGATTTATGGGCAAGATTTGGGAAAATCTGCCGCCAAGGGAGCATTAATGAACTAGATTTGGGGGTAACGATCAAATTCAAATTCAAAAAGGGCTATAAATTACAAGGGACTACCTAGTAAACAACACTTGGTCATTTACTAATTCAGCGATTGTGCAGAGCCCTGTTTGTTTTGTGCCAAGTGTTGATTGAGCCCCTGAGTTTGCAAGTGATAGATTTATGGGCAGACATGATGCCAACAACTGAGGAAGTTATGGAAATAATAGAATTGATGACCAAAGAGGCCATGTAGGTCCTGATTGTGGGGGTTACTCCAGAAGGCACTGGGATCATGGCAGAAATCCCGAAATCACCATGCACGCCAAGACCCAGGAAGGAAAAACAAACGATGGTTCACGTACGTGTGTCCTTGCAGAACCTGCTGCGCACCAAGCTATAAATGGAGGATAAGGGGAAAGCCGTCACCATAGAGACCGACGAAGATGAAGAAGACCTGGAGGACCTAATTATCGAAGAAGACCAGGATGAAGGAATGGAGGACAAAACTAAGCCTGCGCACCCCCCGACAAAGTTTCCCACCTATGTCCCTTCGCGGAAAGGGAAGGCTAAAGTGCCCAAGGACCTTTACAAGACCAATAGCGCACTCCAGACCCCTCTCCTCTAAGACAGCATTATTTTTTAGGGCACGCACCTAGGACGGGTTCCGAGCTTAAAATTCAAATATTGGGACCTCGCTGAGTAGGAGAAGTTCCCTCACCTTGAGACCTCGCACCTCATGAAGCCCAAGAAGAACACTGCGGTGGGGGTTACAGAATTAGAGCCACAAAATTGGTTGCACATAGTCGAAAAGGCTGGGCTACTTAACCTGCTCTGGGTGCAACATTTCCACCGCACCCCAATAACCATTTTCTTCATCAAGCAGCTGCTCTACCTGGTTGATGATGGGTGTTTTTGGCTAGAGGAGCCCATCGCCATCATGATTGACTTGATTCACCGTATTTCTCGGATTCCATGTAAAGGAGAGGACCCCACGAACATCTCAAAAGGGAAGGGCAGTGACTTGGCCATCGCGAAGGCCATGAAGAAGAAGCACAAGCTGGAAAAGAAGAAAATGGGTTACGCCATATCTAGCATCAATGGAAAAGTATTGAAAGTGGCAACCTAAATACTGGCCGGTAAGGTAATGCGCAAGTGCCACACAGACTAGGTACCCGCAGTGGTGGTGGCACCGACTGAGTAATGTGCGGAGGGGGTCCAGTTTAACTGGTCTGAGTTTCTCTACAAGGAATTCTTGGAGAATTGCCGCGAAGCTCAGGAATATGGAAAAATGTTCCACTATGCATGGATTCTTCTATCGATTGTGCTCATGGAAAGGGAATTGTCGAAGATAGTCAATTCCCCACAATTGACAGGGATCTGCTAGAGGTCGCGAAGTACGCTTCGCTCTGGGCAACAAAGGATGCCAATATGATCCACGAAAGTAAAATATTTTGGGTGTTCACGGAGATGAATCTTAGAATGGGGATCAACCGCAAACCGTGGTTGTCACCGAGTGTCTACAACAACCTACATAGTTTTGCAAGATTTAAAGCGAACATCCATAGCATATACATCAGAGCACGTAAAGAGCCAGCCAAACAATGGAGCAAGCTACCCTTTGTAGCCATAGATGATTTCATCTTTAACATCCTAGAGACATGGCGATCAGAGTGGTGCGCCCCATACATCGCGGAGATAAAGAAGTCAGTGGCCCAAAGGAAGAAAGAAGAGGTCAAATTGTGCATAACACAGTTGGAAAAAAAGGGAAGGAGGCAGTGGCAGCAGAAGCACAGGTGATGTGGGATGCTACACAAATAGCAACTAAAGAGAAAAAAGTTGCAACAGCAGCAGTAATGCAGGAGGCAACCGCGAAGGTGCGTGAGGGCCAAAAGTCACCTTAGCATGGGCAGGAAGCATAGGAAGAAGAGGGAGGCGTGGACCCATAAATTGTGTCAAAACAGTTGAAGCGCCACCACCCAGCCGAGCAGATAGGGCCGCGCAGGAAGGTCAAGGCATTGAAGTTGTCTATTGACCCAATAACCCTAACAGAGGGTGATCTGCACGACATCGGCGAGACAGTGTGCGATATCACCTCCAAGGCCCTCCAAAATTTCATGCAGGAGAACTAGATTGTGCTAGGGTCACTGAGAGCATAGCTGCAAGAGTTGCAAGTGCACCCTCCTCCGGTCGGTACCCTTTTGACCAGCCTCATAGTCAGAACAATGACAGTAGAACAGATGTTGCACGCTCGGGTGATGAATACCATAGTGCTTCCAGAAGGGGAAGTAGTGACAACAAATGAGGCTAACAAGCCTATGGTTAGCACCTTGAAGGGTCTAGGCATCAACATGGCTGCAGTCCGACGAGAGATCTTATACTTTCTATAGGATGGGATAAATGTAGAGCTACGAGCTAGAGATAGTTGTGCCCTGCAAGTCCTCAGTGAGCAAAAAATCAATATGGAACAGTTGATCTTGAAGCACGATGAAGTGGTGTCACAGAATCGACAGCTGGTACAAGTAATAGATGCATCTTGTTAAAGCATCCCAAAGCTGGCCATCCCAGCGGGCACTCCAGTAGAGGCATGCATCCATAGGTTAGCAGTAGGGGTGCATGAGGCATAGGAGGAAATGACAAAGGTTTATCTAGAGTAGAACCTTCAGATCATCGAGCTATGGTTAAAGGTGCAGCTGTCCACCCTTCTGGAAGTCAGAGAATAGTGCGTTAGCGCTATTACAGCGAGACTAGATGAGATTGGTAGTCCAGTGTGAGACTGCACCAGCATGTTGGAAGAATCATTTGAGGTCCTTAACAATCTGCAGGATCACCCCAACATCCAGTTCTTATAGATAGAGGCACGAGAACTCCAACAACAGTATGACAGTGTCAGAGCAACTGTACAAATGGTGGCCCTCACTTAGAGGATCACACAGATGCAATAGGCCAAAGCATTGAAAGAAGAGGTGGACACAGCACGACACGAGGAAGCAGTCCTGAAGGCATGCATTCAGCCTTCGATCGACAAGGCCTTCACCATAACAGTAGAAATTGAAGGCAAGCTCACACACATGTAGGGGATACACACACAGATGCAGAGAAGCACTTTCAACACTGCAATCTTGGAACAATGCATGTAGTAGATCCATCAGGCAGCAACTGAGTGCACTGTCGACCTTGCCGCAATTCGAGTGGAGTTGGAAGGACTCCACACAAAGATCCCCATGCCGACAGAGTGACTCGAGGGTGAGTCATGATGTTTGTGTTGGGGGCCAATTGGGCATTGAATACCATGAAGGTAGGTTTTGGGGTTTAAAGCCCAAGTGTTGACTAAATGTTTTTGTTAAAGCTCCGCAAATTGCAGGAGCAGGGCACGAAATCATAATAGAGTCACAGGGTTTCCCGCCCTAGTTTTTGTAATGAAATGTCAGCTGGATTGTATAAATAAAGCAAGGCTCTATGTGTGTAATAGAACTAATAGAGAAGATGGAATAAAGGAAAGGAGGAGAAGTCTAAGTGATTACGCTTAATTGTAAAGTGTGCCTATGTGTCGTAGGGTAGGGAAAGGCTCTACAGCTGAGTGCGCAGAGACCTAGTAGTCTGCAGTTGAGTGCGCGGACCCCTGTGGCTGAGTGCGCAGGGCAGGTTGAGTCTCTAACCGTTGAAAGAATCAATAAAGAGAAAGTTTACCATATTTCTATGCATCTTTTCCTGTTTTAATAAATGATCGGGTATAATTTGCAAGTATACTGTTTATATGCTATGAAAACTTATTTTCAAATGTTTTGTATAACTAATTATAACATAAGACATCCAAGTATATGAAGGTAATTAGCTGGTATAGGAAGATAAGAGATCTCAGGTAATATCACAGAGCACAGATATAGCATCGCAGAAGCTCCACAATCCCTCGTTAGGGCTGTGTGAATGCAATGTATTAGGGTGTGAGGAACAAGGAAGTGCGCAAAGTGACCTTTGCACAAGGACAAATAGTGAGACCAGTTGAACCTCTCAGACATCTCAAGGGTGTGGAAACCTGGTTCTAGCACCTTCCCAAACTACTTCGAGTGAGATCTGAGTCTCACCATAAACTGTTGCTGAAAGGGCTAGTAGTATATGGATTTGTTTGGATAATTAACTCAAAACCTGGGTCAGGCCCTAACAAGCCAAAAATGGATGAGTTGGAAGATGATGTACTAGCTATAGGTTGAATACTCTTACCGTTTTTCCTGTCTGCCCTAGAATGGTTTCTAAAGAAATTCTTGATATCCTCATAGGGTAATTGGTAGATATCTCCTCCTGCTAGCAAATGTAAGGTATCCAGAAGATCTTCCCTTACTCCTCTGAGAAAGACCAACTTTAGTGACTCAGGGTCAAGTGTGCAACTGGCCCTTTTGTAACTGAGCTGGAATATTTCTTCGTAGTCTTCTAAGCATTCATCCTGGCCCATGGTCATCCTAAAAATTTATTCTTTAGTATCCTTTGACCTACAGTAGTCCTGATATTTGCTATTAAAAGCTTGCTAAATTTAAGCTCAAGTTGTGATGCTATCTCCAGGTAAACCCATGAATGAGCGCAACATTACATCCTTGTGGGTAGATGGAAACAAAGTTAACTTTTTCTCATCATCTGTATAGTCATAGCTTCGACATAAAACAACAACCTCAAATAGGAAAGTGTTGAGGTCCTCTGTGGTCAGAACATGGAAATGAGGTAGGGCAGAGGGGCTTATATTCTTCTTCTTGGTGTCCCCATTGGTTTCCTTGGTGGGGAAGGCACCCTCAACACTCTCTCTATTCACTCTGTCATTTCAGTTTTCAACCACTGGTTCAGTAGGAATGAGTTCCTCTTCTTCTTCTTCCCCTATAGGTTCTTCAAATGTGTCAAGTTTATCACTTAAAGGTTCCTCTGGTTCACAGCCACCGAAGAAGAGAGAAGGCTGGCTGTTTGATGCAATGGGGTTATTTCGCAAGAAATTCCCTAAATTTTCCCTATTCCTACGAGGCATGAAAGGAAATGTTTTTGGTTTGGATTTTATAAGATTTTTTTAAGCTAGAAAGTACTTTACAGAAATGAAATTGCTGACTGAATGAAAACTACTGACAAAAAAAGACAATTTGCTGAATTGAAATTCTACTTGCAGATTGGAAAGGAAAGCAAATAATGACAACTAAAAGAAAGGAAGCTACTAGATTACTTTTGTAAAAATAAACTAATGGCAGAAAATTGGAGACTAGAAATAGAAGAAAAGAAAGTAGTAATAACATTCTACTCAGACACCTCCCTAGCCACGGTGCCAAAAAGTGATGAGCACCAGTATTGTAGCAAGGATGCTGCAACTCCTGGGTTACCAACTTTACTGATCAACCTAGGGTTTGTATAGACTTGGAGGTGATAGTGTTATATGCACAAGTAAAATTGAAGGTCCTTCCTATTGTCACTGTTCATCTGGCGAAAAACCCCAGGGGTCCAAAGCCATACTTCTATAGAGTCAGAAGAGGCTTGATTCTTTGATGGAAGAAGAGAAAATCTATTCTAAGAGAGCTACTCTACTATAGTAATGAAGAAAACAACATATAATGCTAAATCACACCATATCCTAATTGACCATTTAAACAGTTATGCTTAGCAGAACTACTAAATCAACACTAACATAATCTTGTTATCTAAGTTATAGAAGTAAAGAGAATCAAACCATACTAATGTGTAAGCAAGGAAACTAAACTAAATCTATTTTCACTTTTTTGGTTTCTCTGGTAAAATAAAGCATGCAATTTAATTGTTCTTGTGGATGTGACAGGTGGATGGAAGGTGGTTGAGGATGCTAGTAGGTCTATGGAGTGTTTGGATGGTGTGGAAGGGTCATAGGATGCCTTTTTTGAAAGGAAAGGCCACTGGTATAGAAGATCAGGCCGAGAATGAACTCATTGTGTAAATATTTATTTATTAATATATAAGTGTGGTTTCTGAGTTTATGTGGTGTGTATTAAATAATTGAATTATGAACTGTGTGTGGATTAGAGTAATTCTGCATAACATAAGGCTGTAGGGAATTTCAAAAGAATCCCAGAGAGAGGATAGTGCTCAGAGGAGTATTGCAATGATTGGACAATGTTGGAGTCTAATTGAATAACCAAATCAAAGCTCAAGAGTGGCAGCGTTTAAATAATACACAGGACAAAGTTCGGGAAGGAGTCAAGAGGAAGAGCAATCGAAGATCGAAATTAGTGAAAGGAAGAAGTAATGAAGCAATAGTGCGCAAGAACTGTTAGATCAGTCAGATCAATGAACAGGATTAGCGGAAGATGAGTGGTGGAGATCTTATCATGGGAGATTAAGTTAATAGATGGATGGATCACATCAAGTCGTGTGTCGACAAAAGGGTGGAAAACATGCAGAATGATGGAGCGCTCTTCGTAGGTTGTAAGAAGTATCTCGCGTGCCTTAAGAGTTGTAAGCGATATTCCTAAATATCACATGATTAGCCTAAGTGGGTGACACATATCATGGGAAAACCATTTTTCTCGTGTGCTTTCGATCTGATATCGGTCGTGCAAGAATTAATGCAAGATTGTATGATATCCATTGGATCATGCGGGATTGGTCAATGGTGGAGATCATCCAAGCTAGTTGGCAAGCGAGTGATGTGATAGCCGTTGGATCAAGCAAGACAAATCAATGGTGGAGATTTGGAGCACCTAAATTCAAACGTTGAAATGAATATGTCAGTTATGCGACACGCGGTTGACGATGATTGGTCAGGTTTGTCATGGATCGGACAGTAAGGAAATCCACGACTATAATCTGATTAAGATGTGATTATTAGCTTCCAATTAAGAATTTCAATGTGTCTAGAGGAATTTCAATGAAAAAGGACAAAAAAACTAGTGAGGGTGACGGTGGACGAAGAGATTGTTGAGGTGGACAAGGTGAAAGATGGATTCTAGTTATGAGGTCTAGACCTCCTCCTGCAGTACCTACGATGCTTATAATGTATGTGTCTTCCAGCAACTATGCAACAAGATACATTCTCATAAACTAGAAAAGATTGAATCAGTTGCCCATATTATGCATGAAGAAAGTGCTATAGGAAATGAGAATATGAGATCTTATTATAGATAGAGAGCGATGGAAAAAGATGACAATGAAGTGAACCAAGTATTGAATCAAGAAAAAAAACTCTAAATCTCATGCAAGAACTATAAATCTGTGTTTCTGGGGTTGATGAAGGGTCTCTTCCTCGAGTCATGGTCCCGGAGCGAGGAGGTTGTTGAGCTACTAGTTTGCCATTATTATTATCACTCTTTAACGCATATTTCATCCATTTCTACCATTCTTTATCATGTAATCTAGCATGATTTATCATATAATTCCATTTTATATTTATTTATGCTCTAATCGATAAATATTATTTCTTCTCCTTTATTTTTAATAAATTGATGATTATTATGCATGATTTTACCACTGATGGTTTATTAATAAATTTGTTGTAACATCACTCACCATTTTAGCCTCAAAGATATTTTCCAGATTGTAGATTTGATCTCTAGCTCATCATTAAGTATGTCAACTCAAAAATTCGCTGGAATAAGAAGTGACAGTTTTTCATTAGACGTTTCAGTCACATGGAGAAGAATCTGGAAAATCTGAAACATGGGTTTTGTTCATAACATACCATGTTAGTTTCCCAATGAGCCGTTTTCCCAAATTCTGTCCATATTAAGAGAAAGAGAAGGTTCTCTAAAGATGTTTTTCTCATATTCACTCTTGCGGCCGGTTTCCAAATTATCCCAGTTGCAATACCAAATTCGGCCGGTTCCTGTTCAATGTTGATGGAAAGATATTTCAGATATGATCTTGCTAATCAATTTTTTGTAAACAATCCAAATGTGTAATGTAAATCATTTTTTAATCATCTCGGTTGTGACTTCTCTTTTCTCTATGTATATTAAAATCGTATCAGAAATCAAAGAGGAGCGAAGATTATTATAGGGATTATTAGAGATAGGATAGGATAGGAGGAAATGGGATCAATCCTTGTTATTTCAAACTGTAAATTTAATTTACAGACTTTTCTTGCCAAGAGAAAGAGATCATATTGTAATGTCACTCAAGTTCAATGATTAATATATAATTTGATGTTGTTATTCATTCGCCTTATCTGAAGTAACTCAGCAGCATTCGCTGGTGGCTAAGGGCCCAACCTCTGGTGGATTAAGCTTCTTCTCTATATTATATCTTTCTGATTTCTACAAGTTTGATTAATTTGTTAGTTTTCCCATCTTATGTGCTTTTTACTGTTTTCCTGTATTGAAGGAATATCTTCGATTTATATGATTTACAACACTGCCATTTGATTCGATTTATGCTTATTCCAAATTCAATTACTTAGATTATGAATCATATTGATTTAATCAACTGTAAAGAGTTTGGTTAAAGCTATTGAACTCTCAGATTTATATCATTTCCATTTTAATTGCTTTGCAGAGATTGAGTATAGTTTATATTGAATCACCCAAGAAGAGATCAGTTTTTTCTATTGTACTCTTCACTAATGTTGTTGTTAATTGAATTGCTTGTGTGAGATTTGACTTGAGTAGAGGATTGAGTTTTGAAGCTTAGATGTCATATTTCCTTTAATAATTGTAATTTGAGTTTATTAGATGTATCTGTTTATTCTTGTCTCAAAGATCTATACTACACTTTAAGAAACATTACTCTCTGGGATTATAGTGTGCACATATTGTGCACACTCTTGAAATAAGAGGACTTACCCAGGCTCATAATTAATGTGAGGTAATTAGGAGTTTTAAAAGGCACCTTTTAGTACCCAACATTTTGGTGCCATTGTTGAGGGCATTGTTTCCATTTCAGAGAGAGTGATGTATGTTTGATATGTGCTGCTGGGAAAGAATTAGGTATTAAAAACAGAAGGTAAGAACCTATGTAACGAGCAAGTAATGTGCTTGCTCCTCCTCCCGCTTTTCAGCACAATTGCATGGAAGTTGAAGTAGGTGTTTGATATTTGTCTGTTGTGAAAGAATTTGGTATTAAAGACAGAAGGTAAGAAACTGTGTAACGAGCAAGTAAAGTGCTTGCTCCTCCACCCGCTTTTCAGCAAAATTTCATAGGAAAAAAATATCATAATTCCACTCGAGTGGTGATGTAAGCACCACCCATTTCACTAACCAATTGACAGGAAAAATTGAAGGAGGAGCCTCAAAGAAACACATGAAGAACATTTTCTATTATGGTAAGAAATGGCTCACATTTCTACTTTTGAATTCCCTATCAAACATCTACGAGGAGTGACACAAATGCACATAATTCTCCCATCTTATCTATCAAATTTTCATGGTTTGACAAATGAAGATCCAGATACATTCTTATTTGAGTTTGAAATACTTTGTAGAGGATATGATTATTGTACTAATGATCAAAGGTTGAAAGTGTTTCCTCTTACTCTAAAAGGAGTAGCTCTCCGATGGTTCATGAGCCTAGGTACGAATTGCATCCAAACATAGGAGGACATGAAGAACGTATTCTTGAAGAAGTACCAAGACTATTGCAAGGCCGATGAAGACATTTTCAATATGATACAAGGGGAAGATGAAGGATTGGAGGACTATGTAGAGCGATTTCAATATAACCTTCAATAATCAAAGCATAAGTATTTGGGATAAGAGATCTTAAAAACAATCCTACTCAAAGGAATCAAAGATGAATTTTTAGAACTCCTAAATCTGATAGGAAAAGGTGATGTTTTTCAGTTGTCATATGATGATGTTTGTGAATTGTGCATAAGGTATTCAAGAGGAATCTCGAAGGCTGGTAAGAAGTCTACAAAATTTTCTTCTTTCTTTTCCAAATCTGCTACAAGAACAAGAAATATAAGAGCTAAAATCAATGTTTTATGTGAAAGTTTTAAAGTTGATTTTATTAGCTCTCTAAATTCAAAATTGGATGTTTTGTAGGTTCAGAAAAATCAAGAAATTGAAGAAGTGTTTTTCCCTCATTACCGAAAGGAGCACCCTATAGATAGTTGTTCTTTCTTATCTAGGCTGGAAGTATCATATCAAAGAGATGAATAAGCTGCAACAAGGTCAAAACCATGGAAATTATGGCCTACAGGTATGGTTCAAAACACTTTCTCTACATTCTCTTACTTGCATAATCCATTATGGAATACTCATGTGTTAGGGCATCCATGTCAATCTCAATATAACCCCCACAAATCTTGTCTACAAGTTTGGCATGGTTCATCTTATGATTGCATGACCACTCTCCCTCATCTTGTAGCACAAACACATCCTTCATATTCTCCACCAGCTCTTCCACAACATCTTGCTTGCCTATCAAAATCATCCACTAAACCTAATCAACTACATCATCAAAATGCTCCATTCTGTACACAATTTCCTGCTCAACTCATTCCACACCCTCACCATAATAAACCAGTACAACATGCTTACAGTGTTGAACTGCAAAATTTACCCACCCTTCCCACCCATTCTATCTCACATGCACCATTGGAGAAAACTTACAATGAGATTCAGAATGTTTCAAATTCAAAAATTGTAGAAGTTATGGAAGAAAATGAGGTTTCTTCTAGTTTGCATCAATAACCTATTTTAAAAGCTCAAGAACTTCATGATACGATGGCTATGGGAAATCAAGAAAGTAGAGGATATATTGAATATTGGTTTCACTCTATCATTTGTTTGCAACATCACTCCATACTTCAACAATTTTTGACACCATCTTTTCAAGGGAAGTTGGATTCTCATACCCTAATATTCATTAACATGCATTTTACAAATTCTGGTATGTACATACTTGAAGCCTTATTTTGAAAATAGTTCCATTGTAAGTACTCCTATACGTAATCATATTCATTTTTAAAATCAGAATAGGTTAGTTTAGAAAATAAAATAAACACATTTTTTTAATGTAAAAATAGTTGTTTTTGTAGCAACACGCTATAGAAATCAACATCCGTGACAAATGTTTTAATTAATTTGTGTATGTGGTTGAGTTATAATAGAAATAATAGTTCTAAAAACACTCATATTCATTTTTATTACTGATTTGGAAAAAATTCTTGAATAGAAATTTTTTTTTGGCTTGAGGACTTGATGAAAATGTTGAAAACATAGTCGGGACAGTCATGTTTTGAGTGACCAAAAGGGAATATTTTTTAAAAATGTTTCTATCCTAATTAGCCCTTTATTTCTACTTTCCAACCCAATTTGAATCACTCAAGTTGGATTTGAAACGAAAAGTTATAACCAAAACATTGACTAGGTGTCTAGTAGGCAACTCAGGAACAGAGTTGGGACAGTCGGTTTTTGGAGGCCTAAATGACTATATTTTGAAAACCTGTTTTTAACGTACATTCTCATATGAATGTAGTTTACAAGGAAATTTGAATCACTCATTTTTTATATCGTATGAGAAAGTTATGACCATAATACTGATTGTCTATCCTAAATCAACGCTCTTAAAACTCTATTTTTCTAGTTGTTCACTTGTGTATTTGACCCATCAATTCTTCTTTTCTTCAAAACCTATTTATATTGGAGATAAATAAATGAATCTACTTTCATTTCCAATTTTAATCATTTGAATCTATCATCAAATGAAAAATCTATGCTTAAAATATCCACTGTTGTTCTATATGGGGAAATCTAAAGTAAAATTGACATATCATATCATTGAATTCTTAAAACCTGTTTCTATTGGAGAGAAAAATTTGAATTAGCTCTCATCTAGCTTTGGAATCACTCAAATTGGATGAAAAACAAAGAATTTATGATTAAAACACTGCAGGTTAGCATGATTGGCAATTTCTCTCCCGCAGGAAATAAATAAATTTTACTTTCTTATTGTTTTCTGTGGATTCGTTTTATAGAGTAACTACTTGTTAGTTTTTGCATAATTCTTGGATTAGTGGAGCTTGATCACCTTTGTTTCTCCATGATTTAATGTTTTATTGCAGGTAGACACCCATTTTTTGCAGGTCTTAGGAAAATAAAGAAGGTCAATTTATGGAGGAGGGATTCTTGAAAGAATTTTTAATGAAACAAGGGAATTTCACCCAATTCATTACCTAACGGATTCATACAGAAGAAATAAAGAATTGATTTCCATTTGAAGATTCATGTCACTCCCGCTAAAACATTTTTCCAATAGATCATTTTTTCCATTGACAGATTGATATTCCCTTAGGAAATAACATCATAGCTGTTGTAACTTAATTTATTTATTTACATACTATTTTTAAATAAAGTGTTGTTTCTTTTCTGATTTGTCTTACGTTTTTGTGTTTCAGGTGTTGCTTACTTCAAATTGTAGTTTCCGCTCCATTGGCGATTGAATGATGAGGACCCCACCATGCAAATTCTCGCTTATTGTAGTTCCCGCTCCATTATGTTTTTTCTATTCGATTGTATTTGCTTAGAGCAGTAGAGATGATTGTTTGTCATTTTTTTCCCTATTTTTCTTTTTTGTTCCCTATAGGGAACAACTGTTATTCCCTATAAGGAACAACACTTTTTTGCTTGTATTTTTTGTTGTTCCCTATAGGGAACAACTGTTGTTCCCTATAAGGAACAACATTTTTTTGTGTGTATTTTTTGTTGTTCCCTATAGGGAACAACTATTGTTCCCTATAAGGAACAACACCTTTTTTGTGTGTATTTTTTTGTTGTTCCCTATAGGGAACAACTGTTGTTCCCTATAAGGAACAACACTTTTTTGTGTGTATTTTTTGTTGTTCCCTATAGGGAACAACTATTGTTCCCTATAAGGAGCAACACTTTTTTGCGTGTATTTTTTGTTGTTCCCTATAGGGAACAACACTTTTTTGCGTGAATTTTTTTGCTATTCCCTATAAGTAACAACACTTTTTTGTGTATATATATTTTTTTTGTTCCCTATAGGGAACAACTATTGTTCCGTATAAGGAACAACGCTTTTTTTGCGTGTATTTTGTTGTTGTTCCCTATTGGGAACTATTGTTGTTCCCTATAAGGAACAGCAAGGGAACAACACTTTTTTGTGTGTAATTTTTGTTGTTCCCTATCGGGAACAATACTTTTTCATGTGCATTTTTTTGTTGTTCCCTACAGGGAACATCACTTTTTTGTGTGTACTTTTTGTTGTTCCCTATAGGGAACAACACTTTTTCGCGTGCATTTTTTGTTGTTCCCTACAGGGAACATCACTTTTTTGTGTGTATTTTTTGTTGTTCCCTATAGGGAACAATAGTTTTTCGTGTGCATTTTTTTTGTTGTTCCCTGTAGAGAACAACACTTTTTTGTGTGCATTTTTTGAGTGCATTTCCTTTCGTTGTTTCCTTCAAGGGAACAACACTTTTTCGAGTGTTTTTGTTGTTATTTCAAGGGAACAACACTTTGCGAGTATTTTCAAGAACAACCTTTCCTTCCTCTTGTGAGACTATTCCTGGTTCATCTCAACCACATTTTACTGATTCCTTTTCATGGCATGAAGTACACTACATTGATGAGGACAAGAGTTATGGATTATACTGAAGCGAGTTAATATCATTCATGTTATGTTCTTTAACCAGACATCTCCTTGATGATAGATTATTTTCAAAAGGGACACAATTGTTTATATACTACTTTACTGCATTGTTATCTGTTGTACATGACACTGATTGATCATCTTAATACCATGTTGGTTCTACTCTTCCTGGTTATAATCTTCTCTGTCTATAATAAATGAGATTATGGACATATTTTTTTCTATTGACATGTTCAACTTCTTCCACCATCCTACACTTAAGGAGTACTGAGCCTCCCTCTATTTATCATAAAAATGTGTAATAAAAATAAACTTTTGCCTACATATAGAGGATAGGGGGTCCCATCAAGAGCTAGCCTACCATGTTCATAAGGATGTAGCAAAGTGACATTCCCACTATGGCCACAACACCAGGGTTATGATCCATTGAATAGCCACAATATCCTTGTAACAAGAGGTCTCATCACGAGCCGGCCTGATCGCTTTTGCTACAGCACAATGAATGGAAGTGTGGTTATCTGGTTACTATGCCAGCACACTGATCTCTTCTGTAGAACAACACTGGAACTCTCCATTTATAAATTGAGGATCCTGGCTCATATGGGTTAAAAAGCAACCCTGCCGAGGCTATCGACGCCTGCTGCCAGGAGAGGCTTTGTTTTTTGTATTGAAGTTATATGCTATCGTCAATTATTACTATAATACCCTTTTCTTATTCTCTCTTTTTATCGGAGAAGTTATTTCCTTAATTTTTCCCTGTTTTGAACCTTTACACATGAGAAATTGTTTTTTGATCAATCACATCATTTTCGACTAGAATACCGCTAGCAAAGCATCTTTTTGGCATATTGTTGTCCTTTTCTTTTTCACATAACTTATCATCAAGCGAAAGCGTCCTATCGTTTATTCATAGCTATCTTTACACACTCTGCTCTCATTATAACCATACCTCTTGTCGTCCTATCGTTGATATGTGTCCTCTGCTTCATTTATTATCGTATTGTTCATTCCCTTGCCTTGCCGTTAGCACAACACCTTTCATATGTTTTATGGTCATGGAATCCATTTTCCAATTACAATGGGGAATGTATGCATTATGCGATAACATGTGATATAATTACTGCACCCTACCATAACTTGTTGATTTGAAAAAATATTAGTATTGCATGTATAGAAAAAATTTTCTGATTGAAATTTTTGCATACATATTATCTGTTGCTATTCAAAAATAACACTCTGGATTCAAGAACATTGTATAAAAAATAGTGATTTGTTTACAGGAGAACAACAAGTAAGGGGGGGAAACTCTATTCGTAGCATGACCACACTATTGCAACTAACAGAAGAGGCACGAGCAACTCACGAATGCGAACAATTGTTCAGACGTAATGTGCTTGCTTGGATTCCACCTTTTGTATCACTTTCAACATCAACTCTGCCTACATCAGCTTCAACAAATGCCAGTCCATACATGTCATTCTACATTTTTTTTGGAGATAAAACTTGAGGTAAAATAGCATAATTTTCTGATTTATTACAAATTTAGGAGAATTTCATGAAAATCCATTGAGCATTATTTGCCATCATTCATTCCACATCTTTACCACTTCCCATTTTTCAGAGACATATCATCTTTCAATTTGGGGGAGTGTTTCTTTCATTCATTTCTTTCTTATGACTATGTCATTAATATTATTTATCATCCATTGATATTCTTATTCATTCTCAACACCTCCATTATTCCATGTTGTTTTATGCCAATCATAGATTTCAACAAATGGTAGCGACCACCTCAATTTGTTTTCTAGCATTGCATGAGGGCATGCTAATTCTCTAGTTTGGGGGGAGGAAATGCTACACATGATGAATGTTTTCTACTTTCTTTCTTATTTAAGGCATACAATTTCATTTTTATACAGTGCCAAAATTGATTGGCATATATCTTTAAAATTATGAACTAAATTCTTGTGATTTTCGGATAGCAAATAGGTATCATTACAATACAAAAACTCAGAAAATTTCTAGTTAAATTAGTTTGTCAAATTTTAGATATCATGCACTGTCACCTACAGACATTTTTCTTATGTCTCATCATCCCTGCATCAAAACGATCTGATTTTTGGATCATAGAAGCATTAATATAGTAGAAATATACTTGCAAAATTTCAGCAAAATCTTGTTTGTAGTTTTTGAGAAAATGGTTAATGAAGTTTGTTGTTACCTATATCATATTTTGCTGCAACTTCATATACATATAGTTGAACGTCAATGTAAAAATTGTTACGCCTTCATCAACATTGCTAAAATTGAATATTCATTATTTGAGGAAGAATTCATTTGTTCCATCCATTTCATGGGTTGGGATGAACGATTTTTGTATTATTTCTTTGTTAATATAGAGTCTTTGGGTCGCATGAGGACTTGCAATATCTTCAATTTGGGGGTATGTTGGGCCGCTACTCTTTCATTATTATTATCACTCTTTAACACCTATTTCATCCATTTCTACCATTCTTTATCACGTCATCTATCATGATTTATCATATAATTCCATTTTATAATTATGTATGCTCTTATGGATAAATATTATTTCTTCTCCTTTATTTTGAAGAAATTGATGATTATTATGCATGATTTTACCAAAGATGGTTTGTTAATAAATTTGTTGTAACATCACTCACCATTTTAGCCTCCAAGATCTTTTCTAGATTGCAGATTTGATCTCCAGCTCATCATTAAATATGCAACTCAGAAATTCGCTGGAATAAGAAGTGACAGTTTTGCATTGGACGTTTTGGGAAAATGGAGAAGAATTTGGAAAATCTGAAACATGAGTTTTGTTCAGAATGGACCAAATTTGTTTTATTTTAAGCATTTTTCCTAAATTCGGTCTGTATTAAGAGAAATGGAAGGTTCTCTTAAGACGTTTTTCTCAGCCAGTTTCCAAATTATCCCCGTTGCAATACCAAATTCGACCTATTACTGTTGAATGCTAATGGAAAGATATTTCAGATATGATCTTGTTGATCAATTTGTTGTGAAAAATCCAATTTTGTAATGGAAATCATTTTGTAATCATCTCGGTTGTAACATGTCTTTTGTCTCTATGTATTTAAATCAGAACATAGATCAAAGAGGGGGGGAGATTATTATAGGGATTATTAGAGATAGGATAGGATAGGATAGGATGAAATGGGATCAATCCTTGTTATTTCAAATAGTAAATTTAATTTACAGACTTGTGTTTCCAAGAGAATGTGATCATATTGTAATGTCACTCAAGTTCAATGATTAATATATAATTTGAGGTTGTTTTTCATTCGCCTTATCTGAAGTAGCTCAGCAGCATTCTCTGGCAGCTAAGAGCTCGGGCTCTAGTGGATTAAGCTTCTTCTCTGTATTATATCTTTATGATTTCCACAAGTTTGATTAATTTGTTAGTTTTCCCATCTTATGTGCTTTTTACTGTTTTCCAGTATTGAAGGAATATCTTCGCTTTATATGATTTATAAAACTGTCATTTGATTCGATTTACGGTTATTACAGATTAAATTACTTAGATCGTGAATTGTATTGATTTAATCAACTGTAAAGAGTTTGGTTATCACTATTGAACTCTCAGATTGATATCATTTCCATTTTGATTACTTTGCAAAAATTGAGTATAATTTAGATTGAATCAGCCAAGAAGAGATGAGTTATTGCTACTGTACTCTCGGCTGATGCTGTTGTTAATTGAATTGTTTGTGTGAGATTTGATTTCAGTAATAGATTGAGTTTTGAAGCTTAGATGTCATATTTCCTTTAATAATTGCAATTTGAGTTTATTAGATGCATCCATTTATTCTTGTATCAAAGATCTATATTACATTTTAAGAAACATTACTCTCTGGGATTATAGCATGCATATATTGTGTACATTCTTGAAATAAGAGGACTTACCCAGGTTGATAATTAATGTGAGGCAATTAGGAGTTTTAAAAGACACCTCTTAGCACCCAACAAAGGTGAGGCTGAGAGAGCCGCTAAAAAACTTATGGTGATATTTTCCTCCTTGCTAACCTGCTAATTGAAAGATGGTACAAATGGAAGAAAACTAAAACACAACCAATCTACTCTACACTGTTGTAATGGAAATGCAGCTACTTGAGCAAATGAACAATTAAACGGTGAACCTATGCTAGCATACATGTACAATAAAGAGGAGCCTTGGCTACTAGGGTTGGGCCCTAACCCAAGAGCTTCAGACCTTTGAGTTAACTAAGTGCTAGCTCAAAAAAAACTCATTCTTGTTATCAAAACCATGGATTACATAAAACACTGTCACAAGTCTTGCAGCTCGAAAATAAAGTCGAGTTTCATAATCAAAAATCTAAATCTTATTGAGGTCCTAGGCATTTATACTTACACATTTGAATTCTCCAATGACTTATTTAAAATTAGGGAGGCTTGGATCCCAAACTCGAGATAAACTGGTGCTTTGACTTTCATTTCTTGGTTGCCTTCTAGTCCTCATGATTTGGTTGTTTGCACTCCAAGCTGATGGAGGAATATTCGAATGGGGGGGTAGTAAATGAGGATGAGTTACGTCCTATAATTCCTCTCCATTGTCCCATTCGAGTTTTGAGCAAGGTCTTTGCCAAAAATTTCTTGCTTTTATCCTTTAATCTTGCCTTAAATGCACATTAGACCACTAAGCAAAATATCCAAATCTAACTCATCTCATAAACAAAATATAATCAAAAGTATGCAATAAGCTGTGAATGTGAATTAATGCTAGGATGCAATAACGACGTAAATGCTTAGTCCATAGTTTGGTTAGCATGCTTATCCCATGATGAAAATTCTTTCAACAAAAACCACTTTACAAGTCATTTTTGCTGGGAGCATAATGTTCCACATCACTAGATGCAATAAGGACGTAAATGCTTAGGATGTGAATTAAGGCCCATATAATTACCCAATGATGAGGATCATCATCTGTTAATAAAAAATTAATACAAATCCAAACATGATTAAACTGTATGACTGGATTGCATAAACAAGTGTGGAATTTTAAACAAACTACACACGACTTTTATTTACAGAAGTAAACTAAACTTAGTAGTGGCATTTAGACTTACAACGCTTTCAGGGTTTATTGTTTTTTGTTTTTATTTCTAACCTACCATTTTATTTTTGCCTTCATTTTTTAGGGTATCTATTCTAACATTTTATTTGATATGGACATATTTATGAAAATATTTCCTAACACTTTTTATTCTATATTATTTTTGTCCATATCCTAGCTTAACATTTTCGAAAGATATTTTCATTTTTTGCCTAATTGATTGTAACTTAACAAAACCAAAAAATGCTACAACATGACGACAAAGGAGATTCTTTGCACATGCCTCTTCATTAGCTGCATGGTGTATGGAATTGATCCTAAGGATATACAGGGCAATATCGACGAAGGAGAGGTAGAGATTCACGAAGAATGAAGGAATATTTCTCAATTGGTAATTGAAATGAAAGACTTTCATTATTTTTATTGTTGCATATTTGTTCGTTTGTTTAGGGTTTTTAAGGTTTAATGAAGTTGAAAACTAGAAGAAGGTGGTTTGTGAATTTACTTCCATAACCATGGGATTTTGAGACATTTAGGGGTCTATGAATTTCATTTATGGGCTAATGTTGCAATGATCCAACACCTCTCCTTAGGCCTCATTTTAGGTTAGATCTCCTAGTCACTGCCAATCAATTTCTGGGCCTTGCTCTTACACCATGTTAGAAATTGACCCCAGTATTTGCACTTGGTTAGCATGCTTATCTCATGATGGAAATGCTTCCAACAAAAACCACTTTATAGGTCATTTTTGCTGGGAGCAGAATGTTCCATGTCACTAGAACTAACAAAATTTCACTAATAACACTTTGCTAGCCAGCGCCTACCATTCCAGGAACCAAAACATCTTTTTTTAGCTAGTAATGGAAGTAGAATCAATGTTTTATACAATATAACAAGTATAGTAGATCAAAATTACCAAGTAATTGAACCTATGGAACAAAGTTGTGTAATTACAAGTATGATATATATATAGGACTAGCCCCACAACAAAATTAGTGCTTCAAAGTTTTTTTGTTTTTGGTTTAAATTTTTCGACTACGCTGCTCCATATGACGAATTTGAAACAGGACATAAACGTACTCTCACATTACAGATTATTGTTGTTTTCTTTCAACCTGCACAACTACAAACATTATCAATAAAAAAATAAATATTGTAGTAGAAATGTAGTAAAAATTCTTTTATCAACATTGAAACCATTGGTAGACTGTTAAGTTTGGTTAACATGTTATTTGCATGGGACAGTTACTTCAATTTTCCACATTAGCCCAATTATCAATTAATTTCTTATCATAAAATTATAATATCACATTAACAGTTCTAAAGAAAAAACATAAAAGATAGATGTAGAGGACAAGACAAGACAAGGGTACACACGGATATGGCTCCTACCAAGAAAAACCCCAAGATAGGGAAAACCCTAATAAATGCTTCCATTATTAATATCAAATGTTCAACAGAGGGAGAGTACAATTATTTTAAGGTCAAATGACTTTCCAATGAGAAGATCTCATGATACTGAACTCAGAGGCATAGTTGTGCCGAAAGGTGCAATTCTGGAAAGACAAATATTGGTGATGAAATTTCTACTTTCTTGGAGTCCTCGAGAGGGTTTGATGGAAAATAGTCACATCCTTCTTCCATTTCTCATGGATTATTTCTTCAGTTGAAACCTTCCTTTCTGTTGTACTATGTGACAAACCCCCCATTTATGGATAACAATAGCTAGGTTAGACATATAAATGGGTACCCTTTTTAAATTTTTAGTCTTAGGATAATAAAAACTAACCCTAAGAAATTGCCTTGAAAAATATTGCAAAACAACCCAAGGATAAGATCCTTATCGCAAATCGCAAATTGCACTTTTCCATGTCACTATCATAAGACACCTTTAAAAATTTGTGATGCACAATCAAACCTCCCGCAGTGATATCCCAGTTATAAGCACCTTCTCATTTCGCAAATCACACTTCGAAAACTTTGCAAGTAATTAAGCTATGCCATTACAACGCCCATTAATGATTTCAAAAATGCGCTATTGCGACAATCGCAATCGAATTTCACCTTATAGTAAGCACAATGCTATATTGTATCCATTTGAAGGTTGCGATATGCGAATAAGAGTGGTAAGCGTGTGAAGTAATTGTGTTTTGAATACAAAAATGAACGAATTGACAGGATAATAAATATTTAGCGGCCCGAGGAGATTCAATCATTTTCCAAGTTATGGGTAGTTAATGTTGAATATCTCATTAAAATTTTATCATGATCCAAGGTCATTTCATAAAAGCTTTCAATTTTAATTGCTTGATATTGTCTGTGCTGATATATCTTGTCCATTTTAGGAAATCTAAAAAAGACATGTCATTGAGGAAGGTGATGTAGAAACAAAATAAGCCGAGAATTGTAGAATCTCAGTTTATAGAGATGGCTCCCATATTCTTTGACACAGTCTACGGGTCTGATGGAGGAGCAATAGCTTTGGAGATCATTTACAATAGGCTTGAGGATGAGTGTCCCAATATTACTATTACTAGAGAAACAACTGACTCAACCAGACCTTTAGGGCTTCAATTCAAGGCTGCTACCCGTTTTTTCCTGCATAGGATAGGAGTGATCGCTAAAATCCTCCCATACATGAATATGATCAAGTGTGTGGTTGAAAACCTCACCATTGAAGATAGGCAATTCACGAATTCTAGAAATGAATTCATGGGATAATTCAAAGCAGAGGACATGAAGAAAATGTATCATATACTTCGTCCTCAGGATATATATGATAAGACATACATGGCTAGCTTTGAAAATAAAAACCCATATCCCTTGAAGTTGATTTAGGGCTGGAGATTATTAGACAACAAATTCAAATTTGACAAATCGGGTATGTATGCTATAGCCTCTTTGGCAAACCCTTATAACTATGCAGCTGCTATGTTATGTAGACTATATGGGTTGCCGAATAATTCTAATTTTTCCATAGAATCGATTCCTCTAATTGATGCCTTTGTTAACTCCCACATGATGAATTGGGCCACCATCCTATTTGATAAACGAGCCACCATCGTTACTGAGTAGCGACAGAAGAGAACCTCCTCTCCATAAAACCTTCCCCCTTTATATTTGTGTGCCTACATTATGGACGCCATTTGTTTCTGCACTCCATTTCCGACCATGGGTTGGAAATGGACCTTGAAAGACCCATACCCTACCCACCTTAGTCATAAACAAATATGGGAATCCCATTATATTCCTCACTTCTATAAGATATGTCATTCCGTTGTTTTGCCCGAGCATCAAATAATTTTCAATAAGAAAGCCCCCAAGTTTTCCCAAGAAGCTGTAATAGATCTTCTAGCTGTCAGCAAATATTTTATTGAAGAATGGTTCACTTACATTAGGGTGTTTGGTAGCACAGTCGACCCACATGTCCTTCCTTTATATGTTTCTGATAAATATTTAGCAAGGGAAGTCGCCTACTTGACCGTAGGAAAAGGGCTAACTAAAGTCCTCAAAGAAAACAAGAAGTTATTATGGCCCTCTTTTCCTGTCAAGTGTGGTTCTTTTTCTTTAGAAAATTTTAATCATGCTATTAAGGAGTCAACAAACATGGAAGCCCTCAGGCTTCATACATTTCCGGAAGGGCAATTTGATCTAGACAAGGTAGCACATAACATCACTACTATGGTAAAGCTCAAACCATACAACCATGAGGATAATGATTTTGAATACCTGTTACAGTCAACCAAGTCCTTCGGACAACCATTCGATTCGGCTAAAGTGAACCTGAGTCCTGAAAATTTTAAATATTTTGGGAATTCATAAATGAAAGGTTCGTAGTAATCCCACTACACTTGTTGAAAATTAAAGATAAGCCTACACCAAGTGTGACTGTTAACAATGAAGGACCTAGTTTTCGCATAGTGTCTGAGGTGAATATTGAGATAACACCAGATACGAGTAAGGCCCAAGGGACAAATAATACAATGAAGTCTAGTAGGAAGTCAGCTGAGAAACAGGTTCTGAGTACCCCACCTAAATAAATTAGTTCAAAAGTCAAAGGTAGTAGTTTGGAGCAGGAGTGTGATTAGTTTAATCAGAAATGGCAAGACACTCCCAAAATGATAGATACCCAAGAGACAATGGAGTGTCAAACTCCTCTACATATTCAGGACAATACATAGTCCAAGTCTATGAACAAGTAGTCCAAACCTATGGATGAGTAGTCAAAGCCTATGGATGAACAAGTAACAACATCCCAGCAGACTGAGATTATCTATGCTCTACCCACATCAAAGATTGTCTTGAAAGTGACCAAAATCCCTCCACTTGATGTGTTCTACAACTCGCTCCACAAGGTAGTAGTAAGAAAACATAGAAAAAGAAAAAGGGTAGAAAAACCTAAGCTGCCACCTCGAAACAAGACAATGGATATAGTTTTGAGGGACATTCCTTTCAACCCAGCTGAGAACTTGACTAGATTATCACAGTTCACGAGAGCATATGCAACGACCACTATGGACAAAGTTGCTGAAGCCTCTACGTTGTTGAGAGAAAAGGAGGAGAGGATTGCATAGCTCGAACAAAAGCTTAAAACATAGAAAGAAAATGTGAACAAGCAAGAAGCCGAGCAACTCGCCCAATTGCAACAAAGCATGGAGGTGATAAAAATAAGCCACAAAGCTGATATATCGGCTAAAAACATGCAACTCCAAGAATTGCAGCAAGCCATGGAAATATATAAGGACATTCCCACTACTGAGTTTCTTTTTTTTCCATAGAAAAAATACCAACCTCTTATTAAAAAAAAATAAAAGGGTTACATATAAAATACAAGAAAAACGCAGAGAAAAAAATCCACCTGCCAACGGGGAAAGTCTCGGCCGACTGCCAAACCAGCTCGCTGAGAAAAATCTAAGCAAGCCACTAAAAGAAGGACTACTCCTCCAAATACACACGCTTCCCGGGAAAATATTCATGCAGGAAACATCCGCATAGAGATCAGAATAAAGACTATGACCTCGGGAATCCACAGTTGACACTTGAAGTATTCACGCGCTGAAGAGAAGAAAAGAAAAAAGAACAGCTTCCCGGCCTCCACAAAATAGCCCAAGAAACCGGAATGAAACATACAGAAGGAAAAACAAGGAACAAAAACGATCCAGACAAATTATTTAAAAGGACCGAAGAGCTGAGAAGTAAAAATTAAACAAAGATGGGTTGTTCGACGAATCAAACCACCCCATTTTCAATCTCTAAGATAGACCACGACCCCATCTCAAGCTCAACACCTACTTTGGAGAGACGGTCTGTGTCGAAGTTCCTTTCCCGAAAGATGTGACTGAGGGAAATCTCCATGAAACGACTCCTGAGATGAGAAACTTCTTTAAACAGGGTAATAAGAGTAAGATTGCTACAGCATTGAGCCCCATTAAACCACTTCACAACATTCATGGAGTCCCCGAATATCTGAGCTTCTCTCACATTTCCAAGAATAAGCTAGCTGAGAAGGAGATGTAAGGCTTTCAATTCTGCAAAATTATTAGAACCATGTCCCAAATCTATTGAAGCTTTAACAACCTTCTCCTTTGAAAAGTGGATGATCAAGACTTCCCCGCAACGGCGATTAATATCTGATGCCCCATCAAGGTAAGCCCACGGCATAGAGTATCTAATGAGTTCTTGGCAAACAGCTCTAGAAGAAGAAAGAGCTTGAGGAACCTTAATACTTTCATAAATGGCAGCTCCCTCTGTGGCGAGTCTTCCAGTAGGGAAGACAGAATCCTTGAAAATAACTTGATTTCTAGCAAGCCAAGTCCCCCAGGTGATGAGTAACGGAATGGTTCTTTCTCTTTCATTTGAGGAATCATTCCACCATCTCTGCCAAGCATCTAGGAGCCCCTGCCCTTCCCACTATAAAGGACATTAATCAATCTTAACATTTCAGCCCATAGGCTGGAATTATCCACTACTGAGTTTGTTAAATAGGCTTTGGAACTGAATTCTCTCCTAATGAAATAGCCAGAGCATTTTTTCCAAAAGATGTTACACATTACTCCTTATTTGATCACTAGCGATCAGCTAACAGGTAAGGCGATCAACCAGAGAACTGAGTTTATTGATCTCAACAACAGAATCTCAGAGTTCATCGAATGGAAGGAAACAAAAGACTGAAGGAAGGGCAATATGTCTTAAATCAAGCAGACACACAAAGACATTCCTTTCACAATTTGGGACGTGAGAATCAAGCAAGATGAGCTAGAAGTGGCAAGGGAAGCTAGGGTATCAAAGAATATAAGGCATTGTCACAATGAAAATTCGAGTTCCACAGAGACAAGATTGAGGTGATAGATAATCCCTTTCTTGTTGAGAGGGAGTGTTGAAAATAGCAACAAGAAATGATAAATATAGAAGTGCTAAAAATAGCGCTGCTATAAATAGCATTTCGAGATACATTCCAATTTTAGTTAGTCTGTGAACTAAAATTGAGAATTAAATTTTGAATTTGATCTTATCAGCTATTTGAAAAATAATTATTTAATTCATCTTGAGTTAATTAGTTGGAGAAAATCAAACATGAAGTCTATGTGAAGACATGCAACAATTTTCCCTTTGATTGAGGAAGTTATCCCTTAATTAAAGTGATCAGGATGAGTTGTACTTTGAGTTGTAATTAGCTAGCTTAGTTAACTGAGTTAAGTCTAGTTAGATTAGTTCCAACAGTTTGTGGAACTGATTGTGAGTTCAGTTTGTTAATGCATGCATGCATGTAACTACTGCACTTCAGATAACTGAATATTCTCTCATAAATAACTCATGAATGTCAGTTCAATAAGAGACCTAGTTGAGATCGGATGATGGGACATTGTACTATTAGTTGCAGGAATATTCCATTGGGGATATCTCTTGCATGCAGAAGAATTCATTCCTTGGAGATTCCATAGTTACTTTTGAGTTTGGTGAGTTATGTGACAGGTGAATTCATACAGGTGGCAACTGGAGGACCCAAGAGAAACTGCCCAAGGAAATAGGAGGCTTGGAGGACTGAGGGAAGGCATATGTTGTGTCTATTCAGTCTATGAGAAACATTGGAGGATTGTACTAAGAGTTGGATAGCTTGTGAGCTAAAGCTTTGTGTAATCCGAAGATATTTCCACCTATATGATAATACAGATAGCAGGGTTTTTAGCTGAGGCTTTCCCCAAAGTATTCTTTTGTGTTCATGTGTGATTGATTTCTCATTCTTTGCTACATGTGTTCTACTTGATCTTGCTCAAAATCGATTAAGCTTCCACAAGCTTGCTTGTAGAAGTAGATCAAGTATTTTTATTTAGTATATTGCATTATCAGGTGATCGACAGTGAGAAATTTTGCATGGTTTCAAAGCAAAGGTGATCAAAGTGGAGAATAGAATACAAAGAAGGGAGAAGTTCAAAGGTTGAAGTTCCTGATTATATAAATCGAATTCTTATCACCTCTCAAATTTCACCAATGGCGTTCAATAGTTTGAGACTAGAGTATGCCCTGGGTGGCAGCTTAAATTATATAACATGGAAGGATCGCATGAAAGCAGTATTAGATGACAACGGTTTGAAGGACTTCATTGATCAAGAAGTCCCCAAGCTAGTAGCTGCTAATGCCCAAGAATTGGTGGAATGGAAAAAATGTGTGGCTAGAGCGAGTAGGATTCCTCTGGAGGGAGTTCGAGACCACATTGTCTTGAGTCTTCATGGGAAGCAGACACTATTTTCAATGTAGAAAAAATTGAAGGATCTATATCAGAACAATAGTGATCATAGAAATTTGGCACTGAAAGACAAGGTTTGGAAAATCAAGTGTGAAAAGGGCGACACGATTTCTACATATCTGAACATGTTCACCACCTGCAGGATGAGCTTGGAAGTGTAGGAATCATGAGAGACGATGATGACATGGTGAGTATTGCTCTCCTTGGTCTTCCTAAGAGCTGGCATAGCTACGAAGACTCAGTAAATGGAAGAGAGAAACTACCAGATTGGGAACAAATTTGGTTAGATCTAAAGCAGGAGGAGAAAAGGAGAAGCACCAGAGATGGATCTTCATCAAAGCAAGGTGATGAAGAAAATCTAGCCTTAGTGAGTAAGGCAAGAAAAGGGAAGGGGAAGGCTTCCCATTACAAATTGATTTCTTCCCATGGTGGAAAGAAGATTGACAAATAGAAAGTGTGATGCTTTCATTGTGATGAGGTGGGACATTATGCAACAAATTTTCCACAGAAGAAATCCAAGAAGGGATCCTCAAAGGGATCAGAGGGTGAGGCACTGGCATCATAGTTCGAATTGGATTTCACCCTCATGGTATGCATGGTTTCATCAATGGTGGGTTGTGTTTGGTACCTTGACAGTGGAGCTTCATTCCAAATGACCAGCAATAAGAGTCTATTCAGTACCTTCGAGGAGAAGGACCTCCAGATGCACGTAGAGATGGGCAATGATGGAAAGTATCGTGTTTCATGTGAAGATATGGTTGTGTTTCAAAAGGAGCATGGAGCTCCTCTCCCCCTGACTGATCTAGGTGCATATTGGTGGCCACCTTCCAAGTCCACCTGGACCCCCACCATTGTCTTTCTCAGCATTTTACTTTCCACCATTGCTAGACACATCCGACATTGCAGAATAGCTCAAACCCACAGAATTAAATCCAGATTGCATGGAACAAGCTGCAACTGATCGGATCATGGACACACAGATCAATAACACTTGCCAACAGAATATCCAACTATATCGAGTATTCAAAACAGGCCAACTCCTTCAGCAGGGCAAGTGGCTCACCAGGAAACAAGTTCAGCAGAAGTTTCCTCATCTCATGGAGGAGCTCAATGCAATGGGGACCATTGCTTCCTGAGGGGGGAGGAATGATCCAGGTGGATATTGGTGGCCACCTGCCAAGTCCACCTGGACCCCCACCATTGTCTTTCTCAGCATTTTCAGTTTCCTTCATTGTAGCACAACTTACTATTTTTAGCAGTTTTTCGGGTCCTGAACTTCTGGAGCCGTTTTGAGGCCCTGAACGACGTTTTTTGGGGAATCGGAGGGCAACATGGGTCCAATGGACTGATGTTGCCCATTCCAACAATGATAGTGCTCGGATAGATCTTTCTAATGAGCTATTGTACGCGTCAAACGGAGATCATATGCCAAAGTTACGACCCCGGGAAGTTGATGTACCAACTTACCCCAAACGGGGCCCACAGTTTGGCGTTTCATCTCCTAGGCTTAGGTTTTGGAATGTTAAGGGTTTTCCATTATTTCTCAACAATAAATAGGCCTTCGAGCCTCATTGTAAGACAATTCAGAGGCATGTAGCCATCACATCGCTTCTCAGAGATAAGCTACCATCGCCCTAGCTGGTTTATTTCCTTTTCTGGTTGTAAGCATATTTCAGTATTTTCCATTAATGAAATGAAGTATTATTTCTGCTACATCTTTGTGTATATGGTTATGTCTGTAATTTGTTGCGTTCCTGTTTAAATCCAGATCACTAACTGATGTAAAGTATGTGCCTGGTTTGAAGAAGAACCTAGTGTCCATCGCTATGTTGGAAGACAAAGGCTATGATGTAGTCTTTAGTAAAGGAAAGGCATTCTTGAGGCATATCGCACTGGATATACCAAGAGGATTGGGATTCGAGTAAAGAATCTCTAGAAGCTAGAGGTAGACAACTGTGCTACATTGAGTTCCAAAGTAGAGCTGGTGCAAAGCCAATTTATTGGCGAGCTATGGCATAAAAGATTGGGCCACTTGCACCATGGAGCCTTGAAGATCATGTAGCAGATTTCTACCGGAGTTCCCAAGGGTGAACTGGACCAAGTGGATACATGCAAAGGTTGTACCTTAGGTAAGTATGCAAAATCATCCTTTCAGGATCAAGATAGTCAAGCTGGAGAAATCCTGGAGCGAGCTCATACAGATGTGTGTGGACCATTCTCAACATCCTCCACCGCTAAAAAAAGGTACTATGTTATTTTCATTGATGATTTTTCTCGTAGATGTTGGATCTACTTCATGTAGAAGAAGGATCAAACCTTCTTAACGTTTTGTGAGTTCAAAACCTTGGTTGAGAAAGAATCTAGAAAGAAAATAAGGGCCTTGCGAAGTGACAATGGTGGAGAGTATGTCTCTCAACATTTTAAGGAATTTTTTGATGCAGAAGGAATTAAATAGGATTTGATGGCACCCCATAACCCACAACAAAATGGGGTGGCCGAAAGGAAGAACAGAGAAATTGTGGGAGCAGCTCGATCGATGCTACATGAGCATGGCCTACCACTTCATTTGTCAGATGAGGCATGCAATATAGCAGTATACTTGCAGAATAGAAGCCCGCATCGTATACTGGGGATGAAGACACAAGTGGAGGCCTTCTCTGGGGATCAACTAGATGTGAATCACTTCGAGATCTTTGGATCATCAGTTTATTCCCATGTGACCAAAGATGCCTGGAAGGAGCTAGAGCCAACAAGTGAGTTAGGGATACTTATGGGGTACACCGATACACCCCAAAACTATCAAGTGTTCTTACCTACCAATGCTAGGACTGTGGTATGCAGAGATCTGAAGTTCGATGAGTAGAAGGCCATGCGTGTTTCCCTTGAGAGGGAGCTCAAGTTGCATTTAGAGGAGGAACTTTTGGTTCCTAAGGTGGAGGAGCCTCAGACTAATGCAGAGCATCCGCATGTAGAGGATCGAGGAGTGGAGACATCCACTCATGCAAAGTCTTCGAGAGATGGGAGGAAGCACTCAAGGGAAGTTAACATATTGGTGATGGATGCGAGAGAGAGTGTGGGACAACCATCCTCGTACCGCAGACAGAGGAGATCACCTAAGCGGTACACTGGTTACATGGCCGTTGTTGGGGAGCGTGTAGAGATCTAACCATCTTCCTTTGAGGAAGCAGTGCAACAGCCAATCTAGGTTGATGCTATGGTGGAGGAGTATGACTCCATAGTTTGGAAGAGTGCTTGGGATGCTATCCCAAGACCGGAGGACAAGTTAGTGGTAAGTTCCTGATGGCATGACAAGGTAAATCAAGCAGCTGATGGTAGTGTGGAGAAACATAAGGCAAGGTTTGTTGCCTATGGTTTCTCATAGGTCAAGGGGATCGAATACGATGAGACTTTTGCTCCTATAGCAAGGTATTCATATATCAGATCGATGGTGGAACTATCAGATCAGATGGGTTGGAAGATCCATCAGATACATGTGAAGACTGCATTACTCAATGGAAAGATTAAGGAAGAGGTGTACATAATGCAACCAGAAGGATTTGAGACCTTCGATCGTGAGTCGCATGTGTGCCAACTTAAGAGAGCTTTGTACGACCTGAAGCAAGCACCTTGTGCTTGGTACACCAGGATCGACAACTATTTCACCAGGTTGGGTTTCACAAAGAGTGAAGCAGATGCAAACCTTTACCACATCATGGTAGAAGGTAAGACACTGATCATTGTTCTTTATGTTGATGATCTAATATTGACAGGTGATGATCAGTTTATCAAGTCTTGCAAGGAGAACCTTGCAAGAGAGTTCGAGATGAAAGACTTGGGTCTTATGCACTACTTTCTGGTCATGGAAGTGTGGCAGAAGGATGGGGAAGTGTTTGTGTCTCAAGGAAAGTATGCCAATGAGATACTCAGGAGATTCCACATGGACAAGTGCAATCCCATGCAGACTCGTCTAGCAGGTAACTGGAGGAAGGAGGATGCTACTTTAGGTGAGGTATTAGTTGCTACTATTTATTGGCAACTTGTGGTTTCATTGATGTATTTAGTGAACACATGACCAAATTTGTGCTTTGCGGTGAACCAGCTGAGTCAAGCTATGGTTCAGCCTACCAAGTTGTTTTGGAAGGCAGTGAAGCATGTGCTGAGATACCTCAGAGGCACATCTCAATATGGATTATGGTATAGACGGACAGAGGGAGTGAAGCTTCAGGGCTTCATAGATGCAGATTGGGCAGGGAGTCCATCAGATTGGAAGAGCATTTCAGGAGGAATTTTCAACCTTGGTTCAGTTGCAGTTTCTTGGTACAACAAGAAACAGAGGTCAGTTACACTTAGCTCATTACAGGTTGAATACATGGTTGCTGGTCAGGCAGCATGTGAGGCCATTTGGATGCAAAAAATTCTTGTTGGATTTTTTAGTGGGAGGATGGATCCAACTGTGATCTATTGCGATAATCAGAGTTGTATCAAACTCTCTAAGGATCCAGTATTTCATGATAGGTCCAAGCACATCTATATTTGGTGTCATCATTCTTAAGACTATGTGGTGAAGAGGATCATGATGTTGTTGTATGTTTCGACCAAGGAGTAGGACGAAGATATTTTGAATAAGGCATTGTCAAAATGCAAACTCAAGTTCCACAAAGACAGGATTAGGGTGACAGATAATCTCTTTCTTCTTGAGAGGGAGTGTTGAAAATAGTAACAAGAAATGCTAAATATAGAAGTGATAAAAATAACATTGTATAAATAGAATTTCATGATACATTCCAATTTTAGTTAATCCGTGAACTAAAATTGAAAATTAAAATTCGAATTTGATCTTAGAAACTATTTGAAAAATAATTAATTAATTAATCTTGAGTTAATTAGTTGGAGAAAATCAAACATGAAGTCTATGTGAAGACATGCAATAGTTTTCCCTTTGATTGAGGAAGTTATCCCTTAATTAAAGTGATCAGGATGAGTTGTATTTTGAGTTGTAATTAGTTAGCTCAGTTAACTAAGTTAATTCCAGTTAGATTAGTTCCAAGAGTTTCTGTAACTGATTGTGAGTTCAGTTAGTTAATGCATGCATCCATGTAGCTACTATACTTCAGAAAACTGAATTTTATCTCATAAAAAACTCATGCATGTCAATTTATTCAGAGACCCAATTGAGATCAGATGATGGGACAATGTACTATCAGTTGCAGGAATATTCCATTTAGGATATCTCTTGCATGCAAAAGGAATTCATTCCTTGGAGATTGCGCAGTTACTTCTGAGTTCGGTGAGTTGTGCGATAGGTAAATTCACACAGGTGGCACCCAAAGGACCCAGGAGAAACTTCCCAAGGAAATAAGAGGCTTGGAGGACTGAGGGAAGGCATATGTTGTGTCTATTTAGTCTATGAGTAGCATTGAGGGATTGTACTGAGAGCTGGATAGCTTGTGAACCAAAGATTTGTGTAATCCAGAGATATTTCCACTTGTATGATAATAAAGATAGTGGGGTTTTTAGCTGAGGCTTTCCCCAGAGTATTCTTCTGTGTTCATGTGTGATTTATTTCTCATTATCTATTATATGTGTTCTAATTGATCTTGCTCAAAATCGATTAATCTTCCACAAGTTTGTTTGTAGAAGTAGATCAAGTATTTTGCTTTAGTATATTACATTATCAGGTGATCTACAGTGATAAATTGTACAAATAAAGGTGGTGAACCACACTCTGTTTTTCACCAACCTACTAAAGGAAGGTAGCCTAAAATAAATGCCCTATTTGGGTTCTTTGCATAAAAGCTAGTAGGAAAAGATAGAGACTCAAAGGGAGGAAATCACAAAATTGACCAACACCAACTGGGGCCATATTGGCAATACCTTGTAAAACCGCACAACCAGATCATGACCCTTAATTGTTCACTTCATTCGACTTAGCGGACGCTGCCAGCTATCAATGATGTGATTTTTCAAGACAGCTCAAAACACATTTTGGGTCACCTCCTCAACTCAAACCAATGATCGATATTTCCTATTTGAAGGACAAGCTGGCAGATAACAAGTCATCATCTTAGCTCTGCTCATCAGGCCACTGTCTATTTGTAGAGTTATTTAACTAGTTAAGAGGAAGGTTGTTTGGAACCTCCTCAAATTTTGTATAATCTATTTTTTCACATTAATTAGAATAGTATTTATACCCTTCTCATGCATTTAGAGAAGGGTCCATAATTTTACCAAAAACATTTGCAAATAATCAACTTTTTTAATTTTTTGAATGCTTTGGTGGAATTATAGAACATGGTCATTGCTTTTAGATATCAGACTACATTCCCTTGTTGATTCACTATTGTGTTCTTGGGAGATAATTTGATTTGAAGAAAGGAGTTGATCCATGTCATTCGTTAAATGAAAAGAACTTCACACATATGGTACTATTATCTTGTATGATTGTTCTTGTTTTCTTTTAATCAATGACAACACTTTACTTTCATGAATTATGTGTGAGATTTATTCTTTCTGTTAAGCGTTAATTGCAGTATTGTATGATGTCTTGCTGAAATTATTAATTTTCATATATATAATTTGTCATATATGAGATATATTTTATAAATTTCTTTGACTAACTATTTAGTCAAAGAAATTGTCTTATACGTTATCATCTTTATTTATGTGTGATTAATCTTTATTATCACATGTTAAGCAAATATCTATGTAGATCGCATACCACATAGAAATACCTGGGTTTATATTAAAATAAGCTAGTTAGAAGATTTGCATGATAGTATAGGTCATTTAGATTATCATTATTCTAATTGCAAACACTCATGAACCACCAACTCTCATATTAAAACCCACACTAGGAAACTGGTCCCATTATCCCCAATGGGAGCCACCACTTTAAACAAAAAAGGGGTTGTCTTAAGGTCCGAACCGGGTTGTTATCCCCCATGTTGTCGCAACAATTTTAGAGGCTTCAAAATTTTGGTGCTAGAAGGAGGGCCATCTAACTTTGAATGGCATATAAACCTAAATATCGATCAAAAAACATTCATAAGAGTCAAAACCCTCCACAACTTCTACACCTTCTAGATCTCGTTTAGAATCTCCTAATCAGAAATCTGAAGTCACAGAAACATCTTCCTCATCTCCTGAAGTAGTAATAAAACCACCTTCCCTAGATTACACTCCAGAATCTCCCAAAGTTCATTCTTTGATACAAAAATTTTAATATATGTCCATTTCTGCTAAGAATGCACAAAGGCCTAAAGTTTCTGATGAAAGTGTTACTTCCTTATTACAACAAACCAGTGTATTAGCTAGATTCCAAACTAAAAGGCTTGGAGTAACCCATTTTGAGTTCCCCATCCCTCCATGACATAGGAAACCTACCTCACCAAGATCTGAATTGGATACTAGTGAGATCATGTCACCTTTCCATCCATTCACTTCCCCATTCACTTATACTCAATCCACAACTTCTCAATCATCCACTTCTTTAATTAGTACTGCCACTAGTATTACTAACCCATTAGTAATTTTTTTTCCCTCTATACCTACATCTGGACTGACCTTCCCATCTTCTCAGCCTCCAACTCAAGTTCTGGCCAGTCAACCCGCTCAACCTTGGATAAACCCTAGTGCTATCCTGGTTGCAAATCTAAATGCACTCCCAGCAAACCCAGAAACATGGCCACTCAAGTACAATCCCGACGATGGTCTTCCAGCAGAAGAAAATCTAAATAACTTCATGTTGGCCATGAATATTAATGGAGCTGCACATGAAGATGCTGTAATCATACTCTTCCCTTATACCTTCCAAGGATCTGCTGGATCTTGGTATTTTTCCCTTCTAGGAGGACCAGTTAGGAACTGGGATACTTTTCAAGAAGTATTTCTTGAAAAATTTGGTGATGGTAGGACCATAGCATCGTTGATCAATGATATTTCTAATTTAAAAGCTAACTCGGATGAAAGGATCAAAGACTTAAACTCCAGATTTAACAAATTTCTCAATAAAATCCCAGCTGCCTCAAAGCATGCTTATGGAAAGTAAACATGCATTGTATTAATAATAAGCAGAAGAGGGAAGCATACAACCACTTCCTTAATGTTGGAAGCCTCCTTCGAGATGGGTTTCCAAGTTGAATTCGAGACTCCTCAAACTCTCCTTTCTCCTTCACAAATTGGGAACAATTAGGCACAATTTAGCGGCAACATGACCAATCTAGTATGGCTAACCATTTGAGGGTATAAGGGAATGTATTTCTAGGGAAGGAGATGGAATTAGGAATCCAAAAAAGGGGGATGAAGGCCCAGATCTTAAGGGGAATATCCCTAAAGGTAGTATGAAGGACTCAAACTCAGAGTACTCGACCACATCCTTACTCAATAATAACCAACTCGCCATTCTCGAGGCTTCTAGTATGAGAAGATTCTACTCCATTTTTGGAGTATCTTCCTGGAGAGGATCAACACAGATTTTCCTATCAAAATTAATGCTGCTAGCACTAGTCAATAGTTAGATGCAAGGGTACCAACATGGGTTTTCCTGCTAAAAGTAGTGTTGGGTTTGAAAATAGTGATTCTTAACAAGCTCTTCTAGAATTTACACAAGGCATTTGTTCTTCTTTTCTTCAAGGATGCTATGATCAATGTCTGTCATGGTGAATTCATGGACAATTTTATCACTTTACAACATTTTGGGCAAAGTTCGACAGCTCAGGGTATGAGATAGGGAGTGCGACAAATTACTATATAAAAAATGCCCCCTAAAGGATGAATCCAGAATAGGAAATGATGGTTGAAGTTCTTTACAAGTCAAGGAAAGGACTTTGGAGAACTGTCCTCAGGAGACCTACAAATAAAACATAACACAACATATATGACATATCTGAGTAGGAATTTAACAATACACGAATCCATGTGTTATAGCACCATTTACCACCCTCGGTATATTTGATGCTCTATGATATGGCCTAGGGAAACCCTTCCCTACCTAACTTGGTCCATCTTCTAAAAAACAATGTTTTAAATCCCATACACGATTACAACCTATCTAAAACGCATGTACACATGGTTTAGCATATACCCAACATGCGTATATGTGTTAAAACATTAAAAAATATATAATCTCCCTTATTTCGGTCGGGGTTTACAGGCTTGACCAAATACCCACCTACTGTAGCATATGGCCCAGCTGTTTCCCAACTGAAAAAAAAAAAAAAAAAAAAAAAAGCAACTAATTTGGAGAAGCATAAATACATCTCCATGGGAAGGCCTAAAGGAGGGGAAAGGATTAGATATTGATATTTTACTTGATTACATCCCTGATCAAGTCCAAAGATATCCCTGTGCCTTCTACACTCCCAAGTCATAGGAAATCCCTGTTTCATTCTTGTGATGTTCATCATCCCTTCATGACATCCTTGTGTATACTTATGGAGGAGGATTGTTGAGGCCTAGGCAAGATGAATTCGGAGGATGATTTCACTTGGAGCTGGTGGACGACTCAAGTTGTAGCTCTTCTGTATTTTCTTTAGCTTACATTAATAAAGAAGCATTATTTTGTTCCTAATGATTATGGTCTTTATGCATTAATTTATGTCATGATTTTATTATTAAAAATCACATTAATGCTTATCTCCTTACATGGTTTTATGATCTAACCTTCATATCATGAACATTATTTTAGTAATTTTTGGTGTATATGTTTTGCTTTAAATGAATTACAAGTCTCAAAGCACAAGGAATATAAACCAAAAATAACTGAAAGCATTTTCATGATATCAAGGTTAGACCATATAAGCATGTAAGAAAATAAGAATTAACGTGAGATTTTATAAGAAAATGATGAAATAAATTAATGCATAGATACCATTATCATCAGGAAAAAGACAACTCCTCTTTATTAATGTAAGATAAAGAAAATATGAAAGAACTACAACCTAAGTGATCTACTAGCTCCAAGTGAGACCTTCCACTGGATCCGTCCTGTCGAGGCTTGAGAAATCCTCCTCCATAAGTATACACAATGATGTCATGAAGAGATGATGAACACCTCAAGAAGGAAGTAGGGGTTTCCTATGACTTGGGAGTGTAGAAGGCATAGGGATATCTTCAGAATTGATCATGGATTTAATCAGCTATAATATCAATATCTAAACATTTCCCCTCCTTTAGGCCTTCCCATGGAGATGTATTTATACTTCTCCAATTTACTTTTTTTAGTCGGGAAACAGTCGGGCCATGGGCTATAGTAGGTGAGTATTAGGCCAAACCCATAAACCCCACCTGAATTAAGGGTGATTATATATATTTTAATGTCTTAACACATATACATGGGTTGGGTATAGGCCAATGCACGTGTACACATGATTTAGATAAGGCATAATCGTGTATGGGATTTAAAACATTGTCTTTTAGAAAATGGACCAAGTCTGGTAGGGAAGGGTTGCCCTAGGCCATATCATAGAGAATCAAATCTACCAAGGGTGGTAAATGGTGTATAACACCATGTCATGTGTGTAACCATCCAACTAGAAATTATCATATGTATGGATCCATGACATGGACACATCCATCCGACTAGAAAGGATCATATGTATGGACCCAAAGCATGGACACAACCATCCGACTAGAAATGATCATATGTATGGATCCACGGCATGGACACAACCATCCGACTATAAAGGATCATTTTTATGGATCCACAGCATGGACGCAGCTATCCAACTAGAAAGGATCATGTATACAATCATGAATAGTAAATAGCTCCACACATCCTGGATTTATCAAATGAAATCTAGGGTCTTCCCTATCTCAATCCAACCAAATTATGAATCTAACCATGTGAATAGACATGCTGAAGTGTTGAACATGGTAGAAAACACTTGATTAATAGTCAATGATGTGAACCATCAACAAGCATGAGAGAAACCACCAATGATGACGATGGCTCTCAAGGTATAACACCACAATCCACGAGTGTGAATAAGGAAGTTGATGTTGAACACTCGTAGAATCATCCAATCGAAGGCCAATGATGTGAACCTATCATCGAATGCGAAGAACCTTCCACTAAGGTATGCAAGCTCCAAGGTACTAAATGGGAGTTTCTATATCATCTTCATAGATAATTAGTTGGAGTCGAAAGGAAATGATCGATCGATGGAGGGTCATAATGTTTCCCATACCATCGACACAAAACAAAGGAATTTGTAATTTTTTTGAGAGTGATTCATGATTTTAGTAGAGAATATCAAATGGGGTATAATAGGTTTGAATTTGTAGAAGGAACTTCTCTTGAACATATCGGTGACGCGACTTGAAAATCTGGCAGCATTTGATTGAAAATGGGATCAATGGTCATGATGACGATAGGAAATGATAAAATGAGAGGCAAATGGATTTCACAAACCCAAGAAGGAAAGTGACTAAGTGAGGATATACCAAACCCGACATGAAATGCAAATGAGTATCATGTTCAAGAGTGACATGATGCCTTTCATATAGAATACAAGACACGTTTAATTCCACTTTTTCCCTTGTTATTTCTAGCAAGTACCTCTTTATTTTTAATCCCAATATTGAAGAGGATACAATATGCTTGTTGTATAAGTTCATCCTTTGGATGAATCCATCCTAGTAAGTTTAATGAGCCCTACGAAGGAGTAACTCGATCTTGTCATGGTGACAAATCCTTCATCATTTATGTTGATGAGTCTGACAATAGGGTAAATCGACATCTTTTTCATGTTTAGAGAGTTTGAAAAAGATACATGAAAGAGAACTGCAAAGGTCTCTTTTCGTAGCTAGTCTCCTGAATATGAAAAGGACAAAAACAATATACAAAAGAACCTATTAGCCATGTGTGACTAAGGTATTCCTTTTTTGTACAATAGTCTGTCTCAGTCCAGAAAAGGGTTAAACTTATACTGAGTAGACATCTTTTCATTTTCTTTTACGAGTTTGAAAAGACAAGTGCTCGACAATCTTTTCATATTTTTGGAGTCTAAAAAGAGCTGAAAAAGGAATCCTCTTGGAGGAAAGATTGGTTTAAAAGGATAGCAACCAGTTCCCATTATGGTGATACTGCTCAAAACACGTAAGGGTCAAGAGGTTGGTTAATAATGCAACTCATTGAAAATGTTCCTCGAGAAAGGGTAAAACAATCAAGTGAAAGTGTATGATCAGCCAAAGAGATGGTAATGATGGAATGAAAAAACCAAGGCTCATCTCATAAAAACATGCTGATAAAAAAGGTAATCATGAGAGGTAAAGTGAGAATGGTTTCATTTTTACACAAGCTTGAAACATGGGAAACTATGCTTGAGGATACTTGAAAATGGTCTCATTTTTTCACAATATTGAAACCTAAGAAAAAATAATGCCTGAGTTTGGTGTCACTTTTACACAAGCTTGAAACAAAGACAAATTATGCTTGGATTTGGTTTTATTTTTACACATATTGAAACAAATATAAACTATTCTTGGAATGAGTTTTCACTCCACCAACATAATGGCTCAATTCGAGGTACATGCCCCCCAACCTTCATTTCATTCACCTAAGCAAACTACTGGTTATTAACAGTAGGATGGAATGAAGGTTCACATACAAGATCAATTGAAAGACTAGACTAGGATTTTCTGAGATCTAATCAAAGAGTCCAATTAGAAGGGGGTTTATTTCATTTTTTAATGAGCTTGACATAGGAAAAGAACTATTCTCATGACACGCTGTGTCATTGTTTAATGAGCTTGACACAACTAAATGAACTCTCCTCATGGGGACCTATTTCATTTTTCTAACGAGGTTGAAATAGTAAAAGAACTATCCTCATGGGGAACTGTTTCATTTTTCGACGAGGTAGACATAGTGAAAGAACTATCCTCATCACCTTGACAATGGACTGTAAGAGACCATAGCTTCTAAGAGGCTCTCATCAGATGGGAGAAAAAAAAATTGGAAGGGATACGTATCAAGGGATCTAATGGAAAGATCAGGCTCCAGTGTCCCCAGTACATGATGCATTATATCATTGTCTAGATCATCAGTCGATGTGGGCATGGAACAAGTGGATGCATAATTAACCTACGGTGGCGGTTATGCCACTTGCATAGATGGACCATTTAGGGAAGATGGTTGATGGGAAGTCAAATTAAGACCAATGAACGAAAGTTGATCAATGGCCATAATTATTCATTTGTGCAGGAAACATATCACACGAAAGAGAGAAGAGACAAGAGCTCCCATGACATAAGCATAGTAACATCTAAGGATTAAATTAAAATATAAATGACCTTGTAAAGCCATCACATCAAGATAGACAATCTTTCCTCACAAAGTAATAGGAAACTTGGGAAGGATCCCTAACAGTTGCCTAGTTCCTGTGTTAAAACCTAATAGATTATGGGTAACAAGCACCAATTATAGAGAGCCTAAATCTTTCCACATAGTTGAAGACAAAATACTAACAGATGTGCCTTCATCTATGATTGTGCAAGGTACGAGTATATGATAAGCCTATATTGTGATACGAAAAGTCACATGAGAAGGAAGACGATATCCTACAAGTTGACCTAAATCAAGGAAAGTGAATAAACTGCTTGTAGGAGGTGCGATTGGAATCGGATAATTTATGCCTTGCATTATAGGAACAAGGAGATTCCCCCCTGGACATTGGCAATAGGAGGATCGTCCCCCTATATCGTCAAAAGAAGAGGATTTCCCCCTAATTCTTTGGAATCTGAAGAAACCAGAAGAACCTAAGAAGTATGAACTTCTCTCTCTACAGGATGGATATGATCGAATGAAAGTGGTATCGAGTCAACCATTTTCGCAACCAATGGCTAGTTGGGAATGGACTATGGGATTTTAGGAATTTGTAGGGTAAGTTCCTCAGAAAGAACACCAAAATGACACCGCTCACAACCAGATCACAGATCAATACACCAATATTTTCGACGTGGTTAAAACCCTCAAAGAGGGAAACAGTCCACGGCCTGCACCAACGTGGCTACCACAGGCAATTTATTAATCAAAGAATGAAAATTTACATAAGCTTCTCTCATGCACGGATTACCCGAACAATGACCCTCCATGCGCTTTAAATAGAACTCATGGACCAATCGGGTGTCAAGCCACGGATCAAGTTTTGGTAATACCAAGGAGAGAGTGAACCGTCGGATCACTACATATCGTGACCGTCGGATTGTAAGTTACAAAATGTACAACGGTAAAGAAACACACTTTACCTAACTTTATACCTAACTCTAAACTAGACCAAGTTGTACTTAACTATTTCCTATGTGTCGGAATATCCTAACATCCCCCCTTAAGAACAACTTGGGATAGGATTGAAGGATTTACAAATATGACACAATAGGAGAAGGAAGGAGGCACTAGAGCCTATCCCCCCTTAGTGACAACTTCCTGAACTCCAAGCATATATCGAAGTTTAGTGAAGTTCACCTCTGTGAGAGCCTTTGTGAAGATGTCTGCAACCTGATCATCTGTTGAACAATATTGCACTTCAAGAAAATGGTCATGAATGAGCTTTCTGATGAAGTGCATGTGTAGTTCAATGTGTTTGCTGCGCTGATGCTGGACTGGATCTTTGCATAGCTGAATGGCACTTTGATTATCACACCAAAGTGTGGTTGGATGCTGCTGCTCAAAGCCAAACTCTGATAGGATCTAACGAAGCCACAAGGCTTCCTGACTAGCTTCCGCGGCACCACGATACTCTGCTTCTGCTGACGAAAGAGAAATGGCAGCCTGTTTCTTACAAGCCCATGTAATAGGTCCTAGACCAAGAGTGAAGACATAACCGGCAGTAGACTTCTGATCATCAGGGTCACTAGCCCAATCAAAATCAGTGAAACCAACTAATAGAGGAGCTGCTTTGGCACTGTAATGAATCCCAAACTATATTGTACCTTGAACATAACGAAGTATTCTTTTGGCTGCTTTCCAATGACTCTCACAGGGGTTTTTCATAAAATGAGCAACAAGGCCAACAGCAAAGGAAAGATCAGGATGAGTATGGGTTAAATACAAGATTTTTCCTACAACTTGACGGTATAAGGTAGCATCAACTTCAGGAGAAGTACAAGAGACTGAAAGTTTGACTCCAGACTGAAAGGGAGAAGGGGCTGGCTTACAGTCTTCCATGTGAAAATGACGAAGAATATCACAAGCATACTTGGACTGGGAAAGGGAAATACCCTCCTTGGATTGCAAGACTTGAAGACCGAGAAAATAGTGTAAGTGTCCTAAGTCTGTCATTTCAAATTTCTTTTTAAGGCTAGACTTCACATGGTTTATAAGGTTCGGATCACTACCAGTAAGAATAAGATCATCAATATAAAGAACAAGGATGATAAGAGAGTTGCCCACTTTCTTGGTGTAGATAGTATTGTCAAAATAACACCTAGAAAACCCAGATTCTAAACGAAAGCTATCCATTTTGGCATACCAAGCCCGAGGAGCTTGCTTGAGACCATAAAGGGATTTCTTAAGTCGACATACAAGGCTGGAGTTTGTTTGGATGAAGCCAATGGGTTGTTCCATATAGATTTCTTCATGCAAGTCCCCATGCAAGAAGGCAGATTTAACATCCATCTGATGGACTTCCCATTTTAAAGAGGCAGCAAGGGAAAGAACAAGGTGGATAGAGTTCATTTTGGCAATAGGGGAGAAGGTTTCAATGTAGTCAATGCCTTCAACCTGTGAAAATCCCTTAGCAACAAGACGAGCATTATGTTTATCTACTTTCCCATCTGGTCCATACTTGGTCCTGTAAACCCATTTACATCTAACAATTTTTCGTCCCTTTGGTAGAGGAACAAGATCCCATGTATCATTTGCCAACAATGAATGATATTCTTCATTCATAGCTACTTCCCAATGTGGATGGCCTGAAGCTTTTGCAAAAGTGTCAGGATCATGATTTACTGGAGCTTGAGCCAGTAAAGAAGAGGCTCTTTCAAACTGAGAATGTGTACGTCGCTGATCTGTAGGATCACCGGCAAGATCACCTACTGCATCCTGAGTAGCACGGACCCATCTTGGAAGTTGAGGATCCTGAGAAGGTGGGGGAGGATTATCATCCTCACTTTCATCATCTGAAGAAGAAATGTTTTCAAAAGTAGAAGATATAGGAAGAGGTGGCACATCCGCCGGACTAGGCTCGCAGGCCGATTTATTTTCATCAAATTTTACATCTCTTCGAATGATAACATTTTTGGACTTAAATGGAATAAGTCTATAACCTTTTACATCTTCAGAATATCCAACAAAAGTACATTTCTCACTCTTAGGTTCTAAAGCTTTATACTTTTCATCTGGAATATGGGCCCATGCTTCACTTCCAAAAACACGAAAGTGACTTACATCTGGTTTAATGGAACTCCAATCTTCTTCTGGAGTGATATTATTTAGAACCTTAGTAGGAGTGCGATTTATTATATAATTTGCACAATTAATTGCTTCGGCCCAAAAACTAAGACTGAGTCCTTTAGATTGCAGCATACAATTAGCCATTTCCTTTAACGTGCGATTTTTCCTTTCAGCTACACCATTTTGTTGTGGAGTGTATGGAACCGTATGTTGCATTTGAATTCCATTTTTGGTGCAAAAGTTGATGAAGGTGTTTTTAACATATTCTCCACCATTATCAGTTCTTAGCTTAAGAATTTGATGTCCAGATTGTTTTTCAACAAAGGCTTTGAAGGCCAAAAATGTGTTAAATACTTCGCTCTTGAGTATTAAGAAGTATACCCAAGTGCGTCTGGAGAAATCATCAATGAAAGTTAAGAAATACTTGCAGCCAGAGAATGAAGCAACAAGAAGTGGACCACATAAATCATTGTGCACAAGCTGTAAAGGGGCTGAGGCGTGCCAAGAGGCACGTTTTTCAAAACTGTCCCGATGCTGTTTTCCGAGTACACATCCGGAACAAACACCATCTCTGCAAGATACCATAGGAAGACCTGTCACCATATTTTCTTTACATAGATGCTGAAGGGAGCGATAGTTTAAGTGACCAAATCGCTCATGCCAAAGTTTGCTCACTTCATCATTATGAGCAACAAATACTGAGGGAAGATTTGATTACCCAAAGTTGTGAAACTTATACAACCTTGTGGAATCATCAGCAACACCAGTAGCTAGAATCTGTTTAGGATCTCTCAGATCCTTGATTACAACATCATGAGGTGAAAATTCAACAATTTTACCTTCACCTGAATGAGTTATCTGATATACAGATAGAAGGTTGCAGGATAAGGTTGGAACACATAATACATCATTAAACTGACCATTGTCTAGATGAACAGTTCCAGTCCCTACAACATTAAGAGATCTATCATCACCAACATATATATTTTTTGTGTTACAATCATTTAAAGAAGAAAACATGGCTTGGTTTTTGGCCATGTGATAAGAGGCTCCAGAATCAATGAGCCACTCATGAGAATGAGAAGAAGAAGATACATTTAATGCATAACCAGACTGAGATGATTGACAGCGACATGCAGAAAGTGCCATTCCTGAACATGAAGTTGAAGTTGAAGTTGAAGAATGCTCCACATGGATGTTATGTTTCTTCATTGCGGCTTCCAAGGCTTCCATCTTCTTAAAGCATTTAGATTCTAAGTGGCCATCTCGATTACAAAAGTTACAGTGTCTATCAGTCTTCTTCCATTTGTTTTTATTGGTCCTATCATTTTGCTGAAATGATCTTTCATTTTGAGGCTGAGTTTGCTTATGACCCTTGTTTGGTTTAGGACCATTCTTTTTAGGATATGACTTCTTAGGATTCTTTGAATTTGGTTGCTGCTGGGCAGCTAACGCTTTCTTGGAAGAGTTTCCAAGATTAAGAAGACCAAGGTGTAAGAGTTTTTCTTGTTCTCTTATTAAAGAATCACAAAAAGAGTCAAAGGAAGGGACCTTGTAGTCTTTTCCTTGACAAATGAAAGCTTCCCTTGTAGAATGGAAGGTGGAAACAAATACAGAGTAGGCTGGTCCCAACTTAGTAAGGATGGAATAAATAAGGTTACTATCTTCTTTCTTAACCTTAACACCTTCCAAAAGATATCTAAGGGTCTTGAATTTGGACAAGAAATCTTCAATGCAAGAAAAATTATTAGGATCCAATGTAAGCAACTCATTTTCAAGTTGATGCGCTCTAATTTCATTTTTAATCCCAAAAACTTTAGTGATTTTTTACAATGCTTCATGAGGAGTCTCAAGTTCTGCAATATGGAATCTAAGATCAGGAGAAATACACATCCCTATCAAACCACGTGCTTGATCTTGTCTATTTTCCCATTTTGCAGCCTTGTCTTCATCTTTTGGTTTCTTCTCTTGGTCTGTGGCTATTCTATAGAGACCTTTACTTCTAAGTAAACCTTCCATGTAGGCTATCCATTGGAAGTAGTTAGTGCTGTCAAGAATGACTTGGCATGGAATTTCCATTTTTTTTTTTAAAACTGAAGCTGAAGATGCTGAAAGTAAGTGTTCCAATGGATAGATCTCGAAAAATTAGGCTGTTTAAAAAAAAACGGCTCTGAAAAAGGCTTCCGGATGGAGAAGTTATGGCTTTTTGAAAAACAATTTGTTGAAGTTTCCGGCAAAGTGCGCGAATGTGCAGAAATGAAAAAATCCGCCCCCACAAAATGGAGACTTGAACCCAAGACCTCTACTCTCCTAAAATAGCTTTGAACCAATTGATCTATACAAAAAATTTGAGAGAGAGAGAGAGAGAGAGAGGGGGTGGGGGGGGGGCTTGGTTTGCGTGCTTGCCTTGAGAAAGCTTTTTTTCCATGCAAAACACAAAACCCAACACGAATATGCAAAGAAAAACGAACCTTATGGCTCGAAGTTAGATTTATCAAAAAAAAAACTAAATATTTTTAAAAAATGAACCTTGCGGCTCAAAGTTAGCTTTAGCCGAAAAACTAAATATTTTTCTCAATGTTTCTGATTTTCCGAGATCACACTAAGGTGCAGGGAAAAGAGCATATGCATGAGAAAAATCCTTCCTTTCTGTTTCTGATTTGCCAGATCGCACAGAGTTGCAAGGCAAAGAGCATACGCAGAAATGAAAGGTATAAATCCGGTCAAAAAAAGCTAAATAAACCGAAACCGAAATAAGCAGAGAGAAAATAACAGTAAACTGCAAATAAAGACTATATACCTCCAGATCTAAAAAATGACGCAGCTAGGGCTACCGGAAACCTTTTCGCGTGAAACGAAAGGGATTCCTCACTGGAACAGATGCTCCGAACACAACAGAGCAGTCCTCTCGGCCCAAAAGCAGTTAGAAACAACAGATCTAGGAAACGGCAGTCGGATGCAGTTCTACCGGCTTCAGATTTGGATCACCAATGGACGCGGCCCTCAAATAGCTCTGATACCATGTAGGAATTTACAGGGTAAGTTCCTCAGAAAGATCACCAAAAGGAAACTGCTCACAACCAGATCACATATCAATACACCAGTATTTTTGACGTGGTTAAAAACCTCAAAGAGGGAAACAGTCCACGGCCTGCGCCAACGTGGCTACTACAGGCAATTTATTATTCAAAGAGTGAAAATTTACATAAGTTTCTCTCATGCACGGATTACCCGAACAATGACCCTCCATGCGCTTTAAATAGAACTCATGGACCAATCCGGTGTCAAGCCACGGATCAAGTGTCGGTAATACCGAGGAGAGAGTGAACCGTCGGATCACTACATATCGTGACCGTCGGATTGTAAGTTACAAAATGTACAATGGTAAAGAAACACAATTTAACTAACTCTAAACTAGACCAAGTTGTACTTAACTATTTCCTATGTGTCGGAATATCCTAACATCCCCCCTTAAGAACAATCTGGGATAGGATTGAAGGATTTACAAATATGACACAATAGGAGAAGGAAGGGGGCACTAGAGCCTATAGGGATTCAGCTTCAAAAAGAGTGGGATTGACTAGAGAAGAGTTATGATCAATCACTTGATCAACTAATGGAAGATTGAGGGAAATCTTTCGATAACCAATCAAAATACGAGGTTGATAAGTGGTAAGGGTATCCAACAATTTATAGGTCTCATACATATAAGTACAAAGGTGAATATCATGATTATCTTCACATAACCTACAGGGAAATTTAACTTTTCCCTTTTTCCCATGGTTTTTACTATGACAAGTTGAAGCTTTATCACCAACATGATCTCCAGAGGTTTATGATGAAGGTTGATGGGAACTTGTGGACCACACTTCTAAGACCTTGGGAATACTAGGGAAATATCTAAGAATGTGGTCACCCTTACATAGCATGCAAGGATTTCTCCTTTTGGGGTCAATTAGAAGGTTTTTCCACACCCGCTACAACGGTAATAATGACTGCTTGGTTGGCCTTTTGAATATTTTTCCTATTATTAATATTCGATTTATTCTTCTTCTTATGCACATGGTTACTAGCTTGCAAGCTTCCACTAGATGAAGAGGAAGAAGAGGAATAAGACCAAACATGTGAAGAAGGTAAAGGTTCAACTTTAAGATCAACTGGAGGCTAATACTGCTTAGGTGGAGGAGTACTTGGTTAGGAGCAATTTCGACATTCGAAACCATAGGGGTAGAAAATAGAAAAACTAGCAAACAAATGGTAAGCCCAGGAAGGGAAAACATTTCCATATAGGGAGAACCAAAATTTCCAAAAGAAGGAAAAGGACTATGATTCCTATCAGAGGTATTTCCTTGGTTTGTAGACTCGAGAACTGTTGCCATTAGTCTTAACCTAATATCTACTAAGGAGTATTTCCACAGGAAGGATATTATTCCACTGTAAATTAATTTTATAAATTAACAAGAAGTAAATAAAAATGGGTAACTATGCATAAAGGTTTAGCAAGAAACCGTGAACTCCAATATAACCTTGGCATAATGAAGGACTCTATAACATATGGTAGCTAATCTCCCTAAATGTTGTGTTTTGTGTATGATGCTATACAAGGTGGTAGACTCTCTTACCTACGAATGGATAGCAACCTATATGGGGCTCCCAAAATATACACGGTGGTATGTGGGAGTACAGTTCGTAGTAGTGTTGTCTAATGTGTAACCATTCGATGAGAGCATTCCCATATACTTACCATTTGTGGAGCACCTCTTATATACCTAAAAGTATCAGACAAGGGTCCTATACACTTCCATTCATGGAACGGGATTTCACCCCTGGGATACAACACTGGCGAATAAAAATAGCTCCTACATTTAACGACACCGGAACACGTCTCTATCCTCGACTCCTAAATTTTTTTCGTTAATGAAAAATGCTCCTTAGGTTAATTGAGGTAATTTTTAAATATATATTCAATTAAGTTTCGGTTTATGGCTCATAACGATGTAGCCTGAACACCTATGATGCAACTGTCATGAGAAAAGGATTCTTTCCATTTTGATGAGAGCTAAAGTAGTAAGGGAAGAGATTTCAAACAATGATCCAACAATGAAGAATGTAGCAAACAGAGCTTTCCTAACTAGATCTTTAATTTCAATTTTCCAAATGCAACCACCAAAAGTGAAATGATTTCAATTTTTCTTTAAATTAATGAGAATGCACTCGATGCACTTTTAGCTTTCAATCACTAAACAATATAACCTATGTCTAATTATAACTCCCAAAAAATGAATTTTCAATGTAATGTGATCTACTGCACTTTATCAAAAGTAAATTATGAGATGAAAACTCAATGGATGAAAAATCAATTTATTTATGGTCTCAAAAAAAATAATAATGCTCAAACAACAACAAATCAATATTCCTTCCAAAAATTAAAGAAGAAAACAATAATTTTAATTGACTCAAAGAATCAAAGGCTCAACAAAAATTTACTTTCACCACCTCAAATGATGGGAGGGACTTTTGCACACCACAAAAGAACTAATAGAAATCAATGAAAATTCAATGCACACAGAGAAGGAGGATGACCTCAAAGATTAGGATACAGTATGATTTTTGGTAGAAACCTTAATAATTATGAATTCTAAGGATTAGCACTAATTTACATATCAAAATATGTGCTAAGAGGGTCATCAATGCTACTTAACATAGAAAAATTTGTGCTGGCAACACTAATTTACACAACAAAAACCATGCTGGACAAGGAAAGGGACCAACTCGGGCACACAGTGGAAGACATGGTTTCCAGCGCAACTATTGTGGGAAAAATCAACACTATGAGCATGACTATAACTGATAAAAATGTGCTGAGTGAGGGAAATTTAGAAAAAATAGGTAGATGTTGAGCAAAACCCTAGACCTAATACCCTACATGATTGACTACTTAGAGTAGAGACCCAAAGGCAATCAAAACCAAGGATCATGGAAAAGTGGTCAAACAAATCAAAAAGGACAAAACAAAAGGAGCATTGAAAGGGCTATAGGCTCCCCAACAGAGTTGCCAATTTGTTATGTAGGAAATCCCTTCTATGGATAGAAGTGATCCCTCTAGTCCAATGAGTGGATCTAATAACAACTAAAACAAATACATAGAAAACTCTCCAAGTTTAAATCATAATGACATGAGAGAGGAAAGATGGCCTACCTCACTCCTGTGCTGTTGTTTTTCGATTTCGATCTCGATCTCATCACTTCCAAACTCGATTCTCGCTATCCTATTATGAATGAGTACTTGTAAGAGAGATCAAATAAAGACAACAAAGGAAAAACATAGCATATGCATTCTAATAAACACCATATGAAATATCAAGGAGCATCATACTAAGCAAGTAGTCTATTATATGCTTATGGAAAGTAAACATGCATTGTATTAACAATAAACACAAGAGGGAAGCATACAACCATTGCCTTCATGTTGGAAGGCTCCTTCGGGATGGGTTTCCTAGTCGAAGCCAAGACTTCTAAAACTCTCCTTTCTCCTTCACAAATTGGGAACAATTAAGCACAATTTAGCAACAACATGACCAATCTAGTCTAACTAACCATTGGAGGGTATAAGGGAATCTACTTATAGGGAACGAGAGAGAGTTAGGGATCCAAAAAAGGGGGAAGAAGGTCCACATATTAAGCAGAAGATCCCTAAAGGTAGGATCAAGGACTCAAAATGGGAGAATTCGACCATATTTGTACTCAACAATAACCAACTCATCATTCTTGATTCTTCTAGTAAGAGAATATTATGATCCATTTTTGGAGAAACTTCTTGAAGACGATCAGCACAAATTTTCATATCCAAAGTCATGCTACCAACGCTATTCACTAGTGACACCAAAGGGTACTAGCATAGGTTTTCCTGCTAAAAGTATCATTGGGCTTGAAAATAGGGTTTTTTTTACAAGATCTTCTAGAATTACTTCAAGTCATTTCTTCTTCTTTTCTTCAGAGATGCTTTGATCAATGTTTTTCATCATGAATTCATGGACAACTTTTGTCAGTTTGTGTCATTTTGGGCAAGGTTTGATAGCTCAATGCATGAGGTAGGGATTGTGACAAATTACTCTATAACATAATTATCCACCAGGTATGGATTAATCAAAATATAAAAAACTAAACCATAGAGCGACGATCAATTAAAATAGAAACAACTAAACCATAGAGCCTACCTTCCATCTTAATAATGGATGCTTGGTGACCTGGTTTCCTATTGTCCATAGGTGCATAAATATGAGGAATGTTATTACCAACATCCCCAACTATTTTCACCTGTTGAGCGCTATAAATATGAGTCCTTCCACCATGGTACAATGGATAATCCTTCTTGTGATGGTCTTTTCCACATATCTAGAACTGAAATGGTCCACTACCATCACCTTTGCTCCACTAATTTCTGGGATGTGATTGATATCCCTTCTTAAGTGCATCGAAATTATTCTATGGAGCAATATTTTCTTTCTCACCTACATCCTTGTGTCCTCCCCACTTCGGTGGCCACTTCCCTTTAACTTTCCTAGCGGAGTCGTCAATTTTATCATGGGTGGGAACACCATAGGGACTTGGGTTGAAAACCCCAATAGAGCGGAGGGAATACAATAGCAAGAAATGTGCATACAAAAAATATAAATGCTTAAACTATTGGACTAGGAAGAAGTGGTATTACTTAGAGGTCCTACATTCGGGGTTGATCTCGTAGTGTCCAAACTCTCTGCTTCTTTCGATCCCTTTAAAACCTATAACTTATTCAAGTAAATCACATACAACAACAGTAATAGAAATCATGTTCATGATATATGTGTTAGACCATATAAGAAAATGAGAAATTATGCATTAATATAAGATTCATAAGAAAATCATAACATGTATCAATGCATAAATAGGAGAAATATCAGGAACATAACAACATTTATTTATTGATGTAAGCTAAATGAAAGTTGGAAAACTACAACAAGAGTCTTCCTCCAGCTCCAAGCGGTACTATCCTCAGGATCCATCCTATCCTTGCCTCAACAATGTTCCTCCGTTGATACACACAAGGATGTCATAAGAGGGATGAAGGACATCTCAAAAGATGGAAAAAAGGTTTCCTATAGATTAGGAGTGCAGGAGGCATAGGGATTTCTTCAGACTCAATCAGGGATCAATCAAATATAGTAACAATATCTCCTCTCTCCTCCCCTTAGGCCTTCCCATGGAGGTTTATTTATACTTCTCCAAATTAGTTTTTTGAGTTGGGAAATAGTTGGGCCACTTGCTATAGTACATGAGTAACAGGTAAAACTCGTAAAGTGCACTCAAATTTAAGGAGATTTATTATTTTTTAGTGTTTTAACACATATACGCAAGTGAGGTATATACTGACACGCATGTACATGCTTTTAACATAGGGGAAAGTGGCATATGGGAAATACAACAATGTTTCTTAGAATTTGGACCAAGTCTGGAAAGGAAGGGTTTCCCTAGGCCATAACCAAAGCATCAAATCTACCAAGGGTGTTAAATGGTGCTATAACACTCATTTCCTTTCAAATCATGCTTAGGCTAAACTTTGTGCTTTGACTGCTCACAACAATACTTCAACTTCCAGATGGCCTCCTCCAATGATATGGGCTTATCAAACTCAATCCAGTATCTCTATGTTGCTAGAAACCCATTAATGATTCTCTAAATCCTATCCTTCTCATCCTTTGGTTAAGGCACATACCTTAGCAACTCTAGGAACGTACTAGTATACTCATCATCTATCATAGAACAGATGTGCAGCTCATCAAATGCCTTAGCTATGTCATCACAATAGTTGTATAATAGGTACTTCATCTTAGAAAGTCTCTTGAACTCATCCCAAATCAACTCTTGTTCCCAAATACCCTTGGAATTCTTCACATATTCCCACCAAATGTTTGATTTCCCTTTAAGGTTGAAGGTTCCTATTTTGGAATTCATGTTCTATGAATAGTTATGCTTTCTCAAGTATTTCTTCATCCCAAGAAACCATGCCTCTTCATCCTCTGAATTCTTTATCTCTCCATCGAATGTAGGAGGATTGACTTTCTTGAACTCCTTAGGCAAGTATTATTATAACCCTATTTTCCACTCCATTATAGTGAGATAAACCCAATATCAACTTACCTCAATTGTTTGGCTAAAATGTATTCCTTTTCACCTTTTATTTTACTTATGTGAGATTTATCCCATGTTAAAAGGGTGAAATTACATAATTAATTAATTTCTCATAATTATTATGCAAAGATATCATAATTATGCGATAATAATTAACTCATAATTGAGATAATTGAGAAAAATCTCATAATTGTGAAAAAGTTTTCTAGATATTGTCATTCCCAAGGAGATCAACTTGACCCACTTCTAAATGAATTGGCCAGGGGTCCATTATTGTATATGTTCCCTAACTTCTCAAGCCCCTATGTGTCTAAATACATTTTCCCAAACGATAGAATGAGCCTTTATAATCTTACCATGAGGAAATGGAGTAAGGAAGTATCCACAATATAGCACAAATGCTTTGCGGTATTGGGAGAGGAGAGCATCCTACAAGATAGAGGAGAGGATATTATTTTTGGAGGTATATTGATGTACTTTCATTTATATGATTAATAGAAACATATGTCCCATCCCTATATCTATTTATATTCAACATGCTTTATAGTTGTTTCTATGATATTTTGATCTAATAATATTCCGAGCAAGGTCACTTGTTGTCTCCATTTATTTTTGGTTGTGTGAAGGGTTCGAGATCAAGTGTGGATGAGGTAGATCAAGCGAGTGAAGTGTAGGAATCTACATGAGACCCATCATCCTTCCCCAACCTACGAGGAGGCCAAATGCACAGTGTTGGCTCCCTATAATACTAGTGATTACCCCATCACTATTGTAGTTATACCCCTTATTTATATTGTTGTGCCCCTATTACCCCCATATTGTTATTTCTGTGCCCCATAGAATCCCTCTATTGTTATTTTTGTGGCTTTATATTATTATTGTTAGGTTGGCTGGATTATATTGTGACTCCCTATACTCCTATATATAGAAAGGAGGTTTTGTCATTTGTATCATCCAAGAATTGTTCATTTATGTAACGTGAAGGAGGTTTCCCCCTCGAAGATGTTGAATTCTAAGGCGTTGATCTATCTTTTCTATCTTTTCTTGAGCTGGTTTCATAACATTTGGTATCAGAGCTTTGGATTCTAGGGTTTCGCTGCTCCAAACAGGTCATCGTGGCATTTTTGTTGTAACTTTGTTTCTGTGACGTTTCAGAAGTCGCAAAAAAAACCCATTTGAGAAAAGCTCGCGCTGAACCTTGGGTCCGAAATTCAGAGCTTTGCGTGCGATATTTGCAGAGATATGATCTGAGGAAGTTGGTATTTTTGCAGACTCCTGAATTACATTCAAAACAGGTGACCTGGGTAAAATCGTCATAACTTTCTCTCTAGGGATAGGATTGGAATTTAGTAAGAAGGTACAGAAAGAGGATAGAGTGTAATTGCTTGTGTGTGTTTTTCAGATTCAAAGGTTGAAACAGTGACTCCTGGCACGTCGTACAAGTTCGCTCTACTGAACCATTATAAAAACAAGTCACTGTGGGAGATTTCACATAACTCTTCCTTGGAGAATCCAATTTGGCTCAGACTTGTGGCATTGGAAATAGGACACAGAAGGCTACTACAGGAAGTAATTCTAGAATTGGATGATCCGAAATTACAGAGATACATCAAATTCAATATCAGGCTTCAATAAAGTGAAAAAAGGTGTGTAGTTTTTTTTTTAAATTTTTGTGTAAGCTTAATTTAACAGAAATCAAAGGGCATAGTAAAGCATTATTATCGGTAACTGATGCCCCGGGGAAAGAAAATGAAAAACCCTAGTAAGGAACTTGAAAGCTCTAGCATGACCCATGAAGAAGAGGAAGAAATGCTACATGATATATCAAAATTACAAGAACAAGTGCAACAAATGTCACGCTCACAAAAGCTAACACAATCTAAGATAAATGGCGTGGAATCTAAGATAAAGGGCATGGAAGCTAAGATGGATGATTGGAAGACAGATTTGAAGAGAGACATGGCAGATTTGAAGATAGATATGAAGACAGACATGGAAGAATTGAAGAAGTTACTACAAGAAAGGGTCACTAATGGTGAAAAGGTAGTAAAGGAAACTCATGATGAGAACAAAAGAAATGTTAATCATGATTCCATAGATTCTAATGTTGGATCGAAGAATCACCATATTCCAAAAATCGATATGAGGAAGTTTGATGGCAAGGATCCCGCCACATGGATATTACAGATGGAGCAATTCTTCGATCTCAATAATGTGCAAAACGCACAAAAGGTACGTATGGCAACTGTATATTTGGAACCAAATCAGTTTGTATGGTATCAATGGCTTTGCTCTCGTAAACAATTTATCACTTGGGCAATTTTTACGGAAGAATTGATAGCACATTATGAAGATACAAAAAGCAACACTTTTTTTAGCCAATTGATAAGTCTCAAACAAAAGGGTTCAGTAATGGAGCACATTGAGGAGTTCCAAAAATTGAACATAAGGGTAAAAGATATTCCAGAGGAGCATAGGATTGATGTGTTCATAGGGTCTTTAAAGGATAATATCCAACATGATGTTCGCCTTTGGGAACCTGATTCATTAGAGAAGGCATTCAGGTTAGCAAGAAAAATGGAAAGCAAAATTATGGCAACCAGGAAGCATACCACTCACAACTATAAAGACGGAAGTGTTGTTGCCCCTAGTCTTCCACAACCTATAAGGTTGACACCACAACAATTGGAAGAAAAAAGAGCAAAAGGGCTTTGTTACAATTGTGATAGCAAATACACTAAAGGTCATAAGTGTGCTGAGAAGAAATTATTCTACATAGATTGTGAAGAGGAAGAAGAAAAGGAGCAAGAAAGGTCAAAAGAAGAAGATATACTCCAGGAACAAAGCCTAGATGAAGAACAAATAAATCCGACCATATCTTGTAATGCATTGGTGGGAATTACCACTCCTCAAACCATCAAGATAGAAGGACAAATCAAGAAGAAAAAGGTAATAGTGTTGATTGATTCAGGAAGCACCCACAATTTTATTCATTGTAGGGTAGCAAAAGAATTGAATTGCTTCCTATATCCAGCACCAGAGTGTCAAGTGATGATTGCAAATGGAGGAACAATAAATTGCTCTGGAAAGTGCCATAATATCAAGCTATCCATGGGAGAATATGTATTGACTAGCCCAATGCTTTCCATTCCAATGGGAGGTGCTGATGTTGTACTAGGAGTCCAATGGCTACAATCCTTGGTACAATAGCTTTTAATTTTCAAGAACTTTTCATCAAATTTTCTACGGAAGGAAAGGAAGTTGAATTAAGGGGTATTGCAGGGAAACCAGGAAAGATAATCAGCTCTAATGGTATGACAAAGCTTCTAAAAAAGGAGCAAAGAGGTGTAATTGCACAATTATGCTCGCTAGATGTTTCCACATTGGAATCATCTATTTCTCCAGATCTCCAAAAAGTCCTGGACAATCATTCCAAGGTATTTGAGACTCCCAAGGGTCTCCCACCTATGCGTGATCATGATCATGCTATTCATCTGATTCCAGGAAGTGTTCCTCCAAACATCAGGCCGTACAGATATCCCTATGTCCAAAAAAGTGAAATTGAACGTATGGTTGCAGAAATGCTAGAGGCTGGTATAATTCAACTAAGTCAAAGTTCTTTCTCAGCTCCAGTAGTATTGGTGCACAAGAAGGATGGATCATGGCGCATGTGTCCGGATTATAGGGAGCTCAACAAGCTCACTATTAAAGATAAGTTCCCCATTCCTGTTATTGATGAATTACTGGATGAATTGCATGGATCAATTTACTTCACCAAGTTGGATCTTCGTTCGGGATATCATCAAATCAGAATGAAGATTGAAGACATTCCAAAAACGGCATTTAGAACTCATGAGGGTCATTATGAATTTTTGGTCATGCCTTTTGGCCTTACCAATGCACCTTCAACATTTCAAGGTTTGATGAATTCAATTTTCAAACCATTCCTTAGAAAATTTGTGTTAGTATTTTTTGATGATATACTAATCTACAGCAAGTCTTGGAAGGATCATGTTGAACATGTTGACAGGGTGCTACAACTATTGGAGGAGAAACAATTATATGCAAAAAGATCCAAATGTTTCTTTGGAGTCCAGGAGGTGGAATATTTGGGTCATATTGTATCTCATGAAGGAGTTAAGGTAGACCCTAGCAAAATTAAAGCCATTAAGGAATGGAAAATCCCCACATCCATAAAGCATCTGCGAGGATTTCTTGGGTTGACAGGGTATTATCGCAAGTTTGTTAAGAATTATGGGAGAATAGCAGCACCTCTAACAACATTATTGAAGAAAGATTCATTTTCATGGACTCCGGAAGCAACAAAGGCCTTTGAACATCTTAAAGAGGCAATGTGCCAAGCACCGGTCTTAGCTACACCGGACTTCACAAAAACCTTTATTGTGGAATGTGATGCTTCAGGAAATGGAATTGGTGTTGTTCTAATGCAAGATGAAAGACCCATTGCTTTTGAAAGTCGTCCAATCAAGGGAAAGTTTTTAAGCAAAGCTATTTATGAGAAGGAAATGTTGGCAATACTCCATGCACTTAAGAAATGGCGACCCTACCTAATGGGAAGACACTTCAAGGTAAAAACGGATCATGATAGCCTTAAATACTTTTTAGAACAAAGATTATCCTCTGAAGAGCAACAAAAGTGGGTCACAAAGATGTTGGGTTATGACTTTGAAATCATCTACAAAAAAGGGAAGCAAAATGTGGTGGCAGATGCACTCTCAAGAAAGGATGAGGATGTGGAAGCATTGTTGTGTGCCATTTCTATTATCCAACCAGATTGGATAAACGAAGCAAGGGAGGAATGGAAGAATGACGAAGAAGTGTGGGCACTTATTCGAAAGCTACAACAAGATTCCAGTACTTCTGATACATTTAGCTGGAAAATGATTCGTTATGGTACAAAGATCGCTTATACCTCTGTAAGAATTCCCAGCTAAAACAAAGATTCTTATGGAATTGCACACTTCTCCCTTAGGAGGGCACTCAGGATTTTTAAAAACTTACCACAGGGTTAAGAAGGAATTTTTTTGGGATGGCCTTAAATCAGATATTCAAAAGTTTGTGGCGGAATGTTTGGTTTGCCAACAAAATAAAGTTGAAACAATTAAGACACGGGTCTATTACAACCTTTATCCATTCCAAGCCAACGTTGGGAGGAGGTTTCAATGGATTTTATCACAGGTTTACCCAAGTCTGAGGGAAAGAGTGTCATCATGGTGGTAGTTGACAGACTTACCAAGTATGCACACTTTTGTGCATTATCACATCCATTTAAAGCCAGTACAGTTTCTACTGCATTTATGGAAACATTTCAAAAGCTACATGGGAACCCAAAGATTATTGTAAGTGACAGAGATCCCATTTTCACTGGAAATTTTTGGACATAATTATTTTCTTGTCTTGGTACTCAGTTAGCTCATAGCTCATCTTATCATCCTCAATCTGATGGGCAAACTGAGATAGTAAACAAATGTTTGGAAGGATATCTTCGTTGCTTTGTATCTGATAAACAGACACAATGGGTCAAATGGTTGCCTCTGGCTGAATGGTGGTATAACACTTCCTTCCATACAAAAACAAAAATGACCCCATTTATGGCACTTTATGGGTATCAACCACCATCCATCACATCATATTTAAGAGAAAATTCTAAGGTTCAGGCAGTGGAACATCACATCGAACATCAACAACAAGTCCTCCAATTCTTAAAGGATAACCTCGTGTTGGCACAAAATAGAATGAAACAACAGGCAGATCAACATCGCAGTGAAAGAAGTTTTGATGTAGGTGATTGGGTATTCCTACGGCTACAACCATATAAGCAAATGTCCCTAAAGCAAGCTAAGAAGGATAATAAATTATCACCAAAGTATTATGGTCCGTACAAGGTGTTGCAAAAGATTGGTACTATGGCATACAAATTGGAGCTTCCTGCAGCTTCTCGATTGCACCCAGTTTTCCATGTTTCATGTTTAAAGAAGGTTATAGGTGACAAGCTCCCAATTCAAACAATATTGCCAAAACTTGATGAGGAAGGAAAATTATATTGGAACCGAAAGCAGTCACAGAAACAAGAACTCGACAGCTACGAAATCGATCAATTTCAGAGTATCTTATCAAGTGGAAGAACTTATCCGCTGAAGATTCCACATGGGAGGATGAGAATTTTATGCAGAAGTATCCAGAACTACTCAAGCATTGAGGACAACACTTTTTTGAAGGAGAGGGGCATGTTGGGTCCCTATAATACTAGTGATTACCCCATTACTATTGTAGTTATACCCCTTATTTATATTGTTGTGCCCCTATTACCCCCATATTGTTATTTTTGTGCCCCATAGAATCCCTCTATTGTTATTTTTTTGGCTTTATATTATTATTGTTAGGTCGGCTGGATTATATTGTGACTCCCTAGACTCCTATATATAGAAAGGAGGTTTTTTCATTTGTATCATCCAAGAATTGTTCATTTATGTAATGTGAAGGAGGTTTCCCCCTCGAAGAGGCTGAATTCTAAGGCGTTGATCTATCTTTTCTATCTTTTCTTGAACTGGTTTCAGAACACACACATATTTCCTTGTAGTATATAGAACCGACTACCTGATGCATGTTTGATCATTTGGGTTGGGACACTATTGTATCTTTATTGGTTTTTCCTTTTGTTTTCTAGTGATCCTAATTAGGCATGAGATCGCAAAGCAATATATCCTTATATAATTAAATGAAACAGGTTCTCACTCCTCCTATAAGGATAATGATGGTGATGATGGTTATAATCTCTCCTAGATGAGGAACTAGAATGATGCCCATACATACTGGTACTCGTGTCAGCCATATTTAATGATCTGTCAGCTCTCACAGTATCCCCTCTATTCGACATATATCCAGACCAACACCTGCTACCATATGCTCCATTAATTTTCTCTTCCTACTCTTGAGTATTCCTTAACTATCCCTATCTCTGCAAATCTTACAAGCTCTAAAGAATCACTACATTGGCTTTTGTCTACATTTCCTGAGCCTTTGCAAGTCTTTCCTAAGCCTCAACCAAACTACCATTGTCTTCTTGCAACTTATTATCTCTACCCTCAAACACCTAAATGTATCTTTTATACTAGGAGAATACTCATCTCCTTGCTTCCCAATCCATATGTAGGGAGAGTCACGGGAACTATAGTCTACCATTTTTCTCTTCATTTCTGATTATCTTCTTTGTATAAGTATGCCATGTCAAATAACCAAATATATAGAAAAATTAAAACCATACCTCATGACGTTCAATGGAGGCTTATCTCATGTGCAAAATCAGTCCACATTAGCATCATACATATAATCATAATCATATCAATATAATAACATCATGCATGACCATACCAATGGTATAATATGACCCCATGCATGACAACCATAACCTTGACAACACCATATTTTACCCAAAGAGAGTGCAACTTGCTTCAATACCACCATGTAACTGTATCCTCCCACATTTACCCACTTTCACGAGATTGCCAGAGATAAAGATGAGCTAAGGGTCACTATGATAAGACTCAACCACATATATTACCTTAAGGAAATGAAGTTGAAAACTTAAGATCTTACTAACTTCCCTAAGGTGGTACAATACCTCCAGGTGCTACCCAACCCCTCCAGGTGTCCAAACCCTAAGATAACTCTCTTTTTCACTAATCTAGAGCCTCCGTCTCTCCCTTGATAAGGCCTCTAAGTGACTGTAAACCTCCAATCACTCCCATAGGCCTACTTCCTATTGAATATGGACTTTTATGATTAGTTATGTGTCAGCGACCCTAAATTCTGAGCCACGTTTTCAATATTAGGACACATTCCCCTAGACAAAACTCATTGAAAAATCAACAGATGATAAATAACCTAGAAAGAAAGCTTCTAAACCAAAAAAATGAACAAGGACTTAACCTAACCCCTCCCAACTAGGATAGGAATTCCTTCAAAAACATGATGAACATGCAACCTAAAGGTCATGAATGCACAACTAAACATAGGGATATGAAACATATATGAGGTTCAACAAGAAATACTAATTCATTCACATAATATTTTTAATATCAACAATTAATTCATGCATTCATTAACTAGACATTCATTAAATAAAATGTGATAAGATCCATACTTAGATATGCCATATAACCATGCTTATAACTATCATATAACCAGATAAATTACAATGATATAACAACCATAAAATCCACATAATAACAAGTATAATTACTCGTGAAATACAAGAGGAACATAGCTCCTATTAACCATATGCAAACTCCAACCAATTTAGGGATTTCCATGTACCAAATGACCATAGATTGAGCTGAACCAACTATTTCTTTCAACAAATCACCATTGTTCCATATTCCAAGCATGAATTTGGGATCAAAAAATCTGTAAACAACTAAGGGAATCCAAAGGTTAAGCCACCTCTGCCCTCACCATACCGTGATCTCACTTATAGCAATCACGAGATCACAAAACTAAACTGAGCTTCGATGCCTCAGAATTACTTCATCATCCCTTAATTAATTTTCCTGTCTCCACCCACCTAATGAGGATTACTAGATAAAAACATATCCACCACGAACCCTAGGTATTTTCCCAACACCATCTCACCTGGATCCAAAATCTTTTGGAAATCCAAATCTCAACCAAGAAAGAATCCCATCACACGATGGTTATCTAGAAATCGAAAGGCAAGGCTAAAACGAGAGTTTAAACCCAACAAAACACATGTCAATGACAACAAAGAAATCAAATACACAGATGCATATACCATGCATCCCAAAACCAACTAGGAAATCATACATGCAACATCTTACCTATAGTTATTCCTATTGAGGTTGGTTTATCCAACCTTTTCTTTCCTAATCCTTTTTTTCCTTGTCATTCCCTTGTTTTCCATTTCTTTCCTTTTATTTCCTTGCTCTCCTTCTCTTTTTGGTACTATTATTCTCTCTGATACTAATTCCAAAATTGAACTAACAAAATATCCCAAACTAATTCTCTGATGTCTTTTATTAATGATGCCTCTAATTTCTTCATTTTCCTTAATTTTCCTTCAATTACCTCCTCACATGCAACCTATGACATTTCACCTCCCTTTTCTTCTACTTTCTTTTATTTTCATAAACTAATAATGCATTTTTTCTTTTTCAAAGCCTTTTCCATTGCCTTTGGTAATTTCCCCTTAGCCATAATACACAACAAGTGATACCCACTAGAATATTTTGCCCAACATTCACCTTAGAATAAGCGTCCCATTACTTTGGTATTATTTTATCTTTTTGTAATTTATTATATGAACTTTTAACTGAGGGTTGTTACAACACTCTTAAACTTTAGAAAAACATAGTAAAAAAAGTCAAGCTTTATAGCCAATGTTTAATTAGTTGACGATAACCTTCAACTTTGATCAAACATAATCTCCTATTAATATTATTTATTAATATTCATAATCAAACATGTTGTGACATTCCAATAGAACAAGAATCTATACAATGTTCTACTGTGACAAACATTGTCACATTGTGACAATCATTGTCACAATATTACATTACATTGCAACTTATCCAATGTCGCATTGTGGCATTACAAAATTAGTCAACCACATTTACTAATGTACTTAACTATGTTCGACTATTTTTGCTGACTATATATGATAGTAACACTATCAAACATTGGTCAAACATAATTGCCTACTATTATTATTGATTAATATTAATAGTGAAACATAGTCAACCACATTAGTTAACAAAATCAAACAAATTCAACCTTTATAGTCATTGTTTAAATTGTTGACCATGATCAAATTTTGTCGCAATATTACATTAAATTGCAATTTGTCCAATTTCGTATTGAGACATTACAATTAATCATCGTTTTATAGTCGTATCGTGTAATTATGTTTGAAAACATACACTCTTCAACTTCGATCAAACGTAATTAGCTATTAATAATTGATTAATATTAATAATAAAAAATAGTCAACCATATTAGTCAAATAATTTCACCATCTATTATTAGTCAATGTTTAAATAGTTGGCCATGATGAAAATTGATCAACCATATGTTTACCATATTTAGCAGCAATCAACCCAATTTGCCATAATTAACATTTTGGTTTATAATATTAGTGTTTATAGTATTGGGTTATGGGTTTTAATTTCAGCTTTAATATTACGGTTTATAATATTTAACAATAGTGAACCTTGGTCACCATAATTAACATTTAGATTTATAATATTGTGGTTTATAGTATTATGGTTTATAATATTGGAATTTAATATTAGGTTTTATAATATTAACTTTAAAATATTATATTTTAGTATAAAGTTTTACTAATATGGTTATATATGTATCTGATATTATAAATTCTAATGTTAAACCCAAAATTTCATATTAAAACTATAAATCTAATAATTATTGATGTGATATATATATATATATATATATATATATATATATATATGTATATATATATATATATATATATATATATATATATGTATATATATATATATATATATATATATATATATATGTATATATATATATATATATATATATATATGTATATATATATATATATATATATATATATATATATATATATATATATATATATATATATATATATATATCACTGCTTTGATAACCCATTTCCAATGAATCATCTTTCTTTGCATGCTAACACTAAAATCCCCGTGATCAGGGTAATCCAAAACCAAAAACCAACATGCCAACCCTGGCCATGCTCTTGTGTTGGTTTAATTATCATTAGATTATATTAAGGATTTATAATATATTTCAATGATTTTATTGCTAAACAAGGAAATTTGCGAAGCAACAAGTCCCTGCATTGAGTGGGGTAGTTGCTCAAGCAGAACCTAAACAATATCATCTAGTAAGTTTTCAATTTGAAATTGCATTGGCCACAAGAACAAAACTCTTAATGTGAGAGAACTGAAAAAAGCATATGGTATCATAAAAACTCAAGGCAGGAAAACTGAAAGGTATACAACTAGAGTATTAAACACTTGAAGTTTCCTTAAAGGGGAGGAACAGGGGAATTAGAGCTGACCAAGTGAACTGTGAGTATTGTAATCATTATGGGTTGGATTAGTTAGATATTCATCAAATTGTAGCTACTCTCGGCATTGTAAAACAAATAAAAATTGTGTGAAAGGAACAACGGAGCTACCTTTCCTACACTAAATCTAGTAATATGGAAAACATTTGCTTCTACCCATGGAACCAAAGAGAATAACGTTGCTACTCATAAAGTTCTCGGGTATGATTCTTGAATTAACCCACGCGCACCTTTACCACGTGATCACCGTTGGATCGCGTCCTTCACAATGAATGGATTCAATTGATTTGGAACCCAACTAGATTAAACCACATTTGATAACTCATTGGGTCTGAAAATGAAATTAACGTATGTGCATTTTCCCGCGCGATATCCGCTGGATTTACCTTCTTTAATCGGACGACCTAGATTAACTGAGCTATCAACCCAGTTAAATAAAAATCGTGTCTGATTTTGGATTCACCTTCGTGCTTTTTAACCACATGATGACCGTAGATCTGTCGATTTTTTGATCGAAAGGCTTCCACTCTTCTTTTAGATTTAGCGCGAATTTGTTAGTGTTCTACCAAGACTTAAGTTCCAATTTTAGTTTAAATGGAGTATTTAGGGACCCAGTTCTTTTAGAGAATTTGGTATCGACGGATAAATACTAATTCCCTAGATAAGTAACTATATCTAGAACAACAATTTAAAGTGTGTTAGACATTTCCTATAAGCAATAGATAAGAAGAGAAGATAGAAGACCTACTTGTAGTTCTGGTTTCGTCTCGTCTCCCTTGTATCGATCCTGTCGCTCCTTCTCGTACTTAATCCGCTTGATAAGTACCCTATAAACACAACAAAAAACAAAGAACCTATCAAATCATATGATCTATTCAATATAAGTGAAGGAATCAAATACATTTCACACATATAAGCATTATGAAACAATACAAACATATGGGAAAAGGTTGAAACACTTTATTAGATAGAAGAAGGAATTACAACCATTGGTGTCTGATTCAAAGCAATTCCTCTAGCTTGGATCCCATCCACATCACATCAAAAGCATGACAAACTTGAGCATACAATACTTACTTCAAAGCCAAATCTCATAGCATCATTATCTCCTTACATTTCAATATAATCTAGCCCCTAATCACTTAGATGAGTGGTCAATTCATAGGAAGATGAAGGAGGTTTTGTCATAAATGGTGGAATTGAATGGCCTTCCATACTTAGAATTAGTTCCATGGAGGAAAGGATGAGAGAGAGGATGCACCTTAACTCATTCATCATCCATTTTCGAGCTCATAGGAGTTGATAAGTGAGGGAAACTTCAGGATGACTCCAAAAGATAAGAATATTCCCCAAATCGTATGTGAATTTCTCTCATTATCGCCTAGCGAAGTTTGAAAGGAAGCCTAAGTGCTTTGTAGAGCACCCTGATAGTGGACTCAACTGCTCTGCAATGCACCTTCATAAGGGCTTACCTACGCTGGTCCCTCTAGAGGTTATTTCTGGATGTCTTCAAGTCATGAAACTCTCTGGGAAGGAGGCATTCAAAGGGGTGACTTGTTCAGGCCATGAAGTAACTGAAAGTAGGGTTTGATGAGCCCTAAAACACTGATCTGGATGTTGGGATTTGATATGCCCAAATGGATCTGTAACACCAACAGTCGCTGAAAAGGTTAGTTTTCCTTCAAGTTCAAGTTTTGTGTTTGCATTCTTAGCGTCGGGCTGTAGTATAGTAATATAGATCTTGTTAGTCCTCTGGGCCCATTTGACCTTGAGATGGCAACTAAAAAATTCTTAACATTTTCAGAAATAATCTCAGGGAAAACCAACTAGATAATTATTGGCATGAAGAGAAACACAACTAAACAACAACTAGTTTAAAACCTTAATTGTAGTGGATTCTATAGGAATTTACAGGGTAAGTTCCTCAGACAGAACACCAAAGGACACCGCTCACACAAAGATCACACATCAATACACCAATATTTTGACGTGGTTAAAACCCTCAAAGAGGGAAACAGTCCATGGCCTCAGCCAATGCGGCCACCTCAGGCAATTTATTAATAAAAGAATGAGCTTTTACATTAGCTTCTCTCATGAATAGTTAACCTAGAAATGACCCTCGATGCTCTTTAAATAGAGATCATGGACCAATCGGGTGTTAAGCCACGAATCAAGTGTCGGTAATACCGAGGAGAGAATGAACCGTCAAATCACTACATATCGTGACCGTCGGATTGTAAGTTACAAAATGTACATAGTAAAGAAACACACTTTACCTAACTCTATACTAGACCAAGTTATACTTAACTATTTCCTATGTGTCGGAATATCCTAACATCCCCCCTTAAGAACAACTTGGGATAGGATTGAAGGATTTACAAATATGACACAATAGGAGAAGGAAGGAGGCACTAGAGCCTATCCCCCCTTAGTGATAACTTCCTGAACTCCAAGCATAAATCAAAGTTTAGTGAACTTCGCCTCTGTGAGAGCCTTTGTAAAGATGTCTGCAACTTGATCACCTGTTGAAAAATATTGCACTTCAAGAACATGGTCATGAATGAGCTTTCTGATGAAGTGCATGTGCAGTTCAATGTGTTTGCTACGCTAATGTTGGACTGGATCTTTGCATAGTTCAATGGCACTTTGATTATCACACCAAAGTGTAGTCAGATGTTGCTGCGGAAAGCCAAACCCTGACAGGATTTGATGAAGCCACAAAGTTTCCTTACTAGCTTCTACGGCACCATGATACTCTGCTTCTGCTAAAGAAAGGGAAATGGCACCTTGTTTCTTGCAAGCCCATGTAATAGGTCCTTAACCAAGAGTGAACACATAACCTGCAGTAGACTTCCGATCATCAGGGTCACCAACCCAATCGGAATCAGTGAAACCAACCAATAGAGGAGCTGCTTCGGCACTGTAATGAATCCCAAACTAAAGTGTACCTCGAACATAACGAAGTATTCTTTTAGCTGCTTTCCAATGACTTTCACATGGGTTTTTCATAAACCGAGCAACAATGCCAACAACAAAGGAAAGGCCAGGACGAGTATGGGTTAGATACAAAAGTTTTCCTACAAGTTGACGGTATAAGGTAGCATCAACTTCAGGAGAAGTACAAGTGACTGAAAGTTTGACTCCAGATTGAAAGGGAGAAGGGGCAGTCTTCCAAGTGAAAATGGTGTAAAATATCACAGGCATACTTGGACTGGGAAAGGGAAATACCTTCCTTGGATTGCAAGACTTGAAGACCAAGAAAATAATGTAAGTGTCCTAAGTCTGTCATTTCAAACTTCCTTTTAAGGCTAGACTTCACATGGTTTATAAGGTTGGGATCACTACCAGTCAGGATAAGATCATCAACATAAGGAACAAGAATGATAAGAGACTTGCCCACTTTCTTGGTGTAGACAGTATTGTCAGAATGACATCTAGAAAAGCCATTTTCTAAGAGAAAGTTATCCACTTTCGCATACCAAGCTCGAGGAGCTTGCTTGAGACCATAAAGGGATTTCTTAAGCCGACATACAAGGGTGGAGTCTGTTTGTATAAAGCTAATAGGTTGTTCCATATAGATTTCTTCATGCAAGTCCCCATGCAAGAAGGCAGATTTAACATCCATCTTATGGAATTCCCATTTGAAAGAGGCAGCAAGGGAAAGAACAAGGCGGATAGAGTTCATTTTGGCAACAGGGGAGAAGGTCCCAGTGTATTCAATGCCTTCAACTTGTGAAAACCCCTTTGCAACAAGACGAGCTTTATGTTTATCATCTTTCCCATCTGGTCCATACTTGGTTCTGTAAACCCATTTACATCTAATAAGTTTTCATCCCTTTGGTAGAGGAACAATATCCCATGTATCATTTTCCAATAATGAATGATATTCTTCATTCATATCTACTTCCCAATCTGGATGGCCTGAAGCTTCTGCAAAGGTGTTAGGATCATAATTCACTGAAGCTTGAGCCAGTAAAGAAGAGGGTCTATCAAACTGAGAACATGTACGTCACTGATCGTAGGATCACTGGAAAGATCACCTGCTGCATCCCGAGTAGCACGGACCCATTTTGGAAGCAGAGGAGCTGAAGGAGGATCTTGAGAAGGTGGGGGAGGATTTTCATCCTCACTTTCATCATCTGAAGAACAAATATTTTCAAAAGTAGAAGAGATAGGGAAAGGTGGCACATCTGTCGAACTAGGCTCGTAGGCTGATATATTTTCAGCAAACTATACATCTCTTCTAATGATAACATTTTTGGACTTAAGTGGAATAAGTATATATCCTTTGACCTCTTCAGAATATCCAACAAAAATACATTTTTCACTCTTAGGTTCTAAAGCTTTATGTTTCTCATCTGGAATATGGGCCCATGCTTCACTTCCAAAAACACGAAAGTTACTTACATCTAGTTTAATTGAGCTCCATGCTTCTTCTGGAGTGATATTCTTTAAAACCTTAGTAGGAGTGCGATTTATTATGTAATTTGCATAGTTAATTGCTTCTTCCCAATAATTAAGACTAAGTCCTTTAGACTGAAGCATACAATTAGCCATTTCCTTTAAGGTGTGATTCTTCCTTTCAGCTACAACATTTCGTTGTGGAGTATATGGAACAATATGTTGCATTTGAATTCCATTCTCAGTGAAAAAGTTGATGAATTTGTTGTTAACATGTTCTCTGCCATTATTAGATCTTAGCTTAAGAATTTAATGTCCAAATTGTTTTTCAACAAAGGCCTTAAAGGCCAAGAACATGTTAAATACTTCACTCTTGAGTTTTAAGAAGTATACCCAAGTGCGTCTGGAGAAATCATCAATGAAAGTTAAGAAATACTTGTAGCCATAGAATGAAACAATTGGAAGCGGACCACATAAATCACTATGAACAAGCTGTAAAGGGGCTGAGGCGTGCCAAGAGGCACGTTTTTCAAAATTGTCCCGATGATGTTTTCTGAGTACACATCCGGAACAAACACCATCTCTGCAAGATACCATTGGAAGACCTGTCACCATATTTTCTTTACAGAGATTCTGAAGAGAGCGATAGGTTAAGTGACCAAATCGCTCATGCCAAAGTTTGCTCACTTCATCATTATGAGCAACAAATACCGAGGGAAGATTTTATGACCCAAAGTTGTGAAACTTATACAACCTTGTAGAATTATCAGCAATGCCAATAGCTAAAATCTGTCTAGGATCTCTTAGGTCCTTAATTACAACATCGTGAGGTGAAAATTCAACGATTTTACCTTCACATGAATGAGTTATCTGATATACAAATAGAAGATTGCAGGATAAGGTTGGAATACATAATACATCATTAAATTGACCATTGTCTATATGAACAGTTCCAGTCCCTACAACACTAAGACATCTATCATCACCAACATATATATTTTTGATGTTACAATCATTTAAAGAAGAAAACATGGCTTTGTTTTTGGCCATGTGATAAGAAGCTCCAGAATCAATGGGCCACTCATGAGAATGAGAAGAAGAAGAAACATTTAGTGCATAGCCAGACCGAGATGCTTGACAACCACATGCAAAAAGTGCCATTACTGAAGATGAAGTTGAAGTTGAAGAGTGCTCCAAATGGATATTATGCTTTTTCATTGCTGCTTTCAAGGCTTCCGTGTTCTTAAAGCTTTTGGATTCTAAGTGGCCATCTCGATTACAAAAGTTGCAATGTCTATCAATCTTCTTCCCTTTTTTTATTTGTCTTATCATTTTGTTGAAATGATTTTTTATTTTGAGGCTGAAATTGCTTAGGACCCTTGTTTGGATTAGGACCATTCCTTTTAGGATACAACTTCTTAGGATTCTTTGAATTTGGTTGCTGCTGGGTGGCTAACGCTTTCTTAGAAGACTTTCCAAGATGAAGAAGACCAAGGTGTAAGAGTTTTTCTTGTTCTCTTATTAAAGAATCACGAAAGGAATCAAAGGAAGGGGACTTGTAGGCTTGTCCTTGAGAAAAGAAGGATTCTCTTGTAGAATGGAAGGTGGAAACAAACACAGAATAGGCTGGTCCCAACTTAGTAAGAATGGAGTAGATAAGGCTACTATCTTCTTTCTTAACTTTAACACCTTCCAAGAGAAGTCTAAGGGTCTTGAACTTGGGAAAAAAATCTTCAATGCAAGAAAAATTATTGGTGTCCAACGTAAGCAACTCATTTTCAAGTTGATGGGCTTTAAGTTCATTTTTAATTCCAAAAACTTTAGTGATTTGTTTCATTTCTTCTTCAAGAGTATCAAGTTCTGCAATATGGAATCTAGGATCTGGAGGAATAGACATCCCTATCAACCCACGTGCCTGAAATTGCCTATTTTCCCATTTAGTTGCCTTATCTTCATCTTTCGGTTTGGTTTCTTGGCCTGAGGCTATTCTATAGAGACCTTTACTTCTAAGTAAATCCACAATCTAGGACCACCATTGGATGTAGTTGGTGCTGTCAAGAATAACTTGGCATGGACTTTCCATTTTAACAGAAACTGAAGCTATAGATGCTAAAACTAAGTGTTCCAATGGAAAGATCTCGAAAAATTAGGCTGGTTCAAAAAAAACGGCTCTGAAAATGGCTTCCGGATGAAGAAGTTATGGCTTTTTGAAGAAAAGTTGATGAAGATGTCGACGAAGTGCAGGAATGTGCGGAAATGAAAAAATCCGCCCCCACAAAAAGGAGACTTGAACTCAAGACCTCTACTCTCATAAATTAGCTTTGGACTAAGTGAGCTAAACTAAAATTTTGAGAGAGAGAGAGAGAGATGGGGGGGGTGATTTTTTTAGTCACTGAAGCTTTGGGTTGCGTGCTTGCTTGAGAAAACTCTTTTTCCCTACAAAACAAAAAACACAAAACCCAACACAGACATAGAAAAAAAATGAACCTTATGGCTCGAAGTTAGATTTAGCCGGAAACTAAATATTTTCCTCAATGTTTCCGATTTTCTGAGATCACATTAAGGCGCAGCGGAAAAGAGCATACGCATGAGAAGAATCCTTCCTTTCTGTTTCTGATTTGCCCAGATTGCTCAGAATCATGGAGCAGAGAGCATACGCAAAAATGAAAGGTTCAGATCCGGTAATAAAAAAAATCTAAATAAACAGAAACTGAAATAAACAGAGAGAAAAAAACTGTAAACTGCAAATAAACATTGTATACCTCCAAATCTTAAAAATGACGTAGCTAGGGCTACCAGAAACCTTTTCGTGTGAAACAAAAGGGGTTCCTCACTAGAACAGATGCTGCCAACACAATAGAGTAGTCCTCTCAGCCCGAAAGTACTCAGAAACAGTAGATCTAGGAAATGCCAGTCGGATGTAGTTCTAACGGCTTCAGATTTGGATCACCAACAGATGCGGCCCTCAAATATCTCTGATACCATGTAGGAATTTACAGGGTAAGTTCCTCAGACAGAACACCAAAGGACACCGCTCACACATAGATCACAGATCAATACACCAGTATTTTGACGTGGTTAAAACCCTCAATGAGGGAAACAGTCCATGGCCTGAGCCAATGCGGCCACTTCAGGCAATTTATTAATAAAAGAATGAAATTTTACATAATCTTCTCTCATGAACAGTTAACCTACAAATGACCCTCCATGCTCTTTAAACAAAGATCATGGACCAATCGAGTGTTAAGCCACAGATCAAGTGTCGGTAATACCGAGGAGGGGATGAACCGTCGGATCACTACATATCATGACTGTCGAATTGTAAGTTACAAAATGTACATAGTAAAGAAACACACTTTACCTAACTCTATACTAGTCCAAGTTATACTTAACTATTTCCTATGTGTCGGAATATCCTAACATATTCAAGCACCATTAATCTAATCCATAATCACAGGCAAGCACAAAACTGCAATAAAAATACGGGAATATAAAACCTCAATAGTATATATCAATTCACAAATTAACCAAAACAAAATAGAGATTACTTTGTGACAAACATCTTAGCTACATATTTATTTAAGTGTGAATCGTCTAATTCAGATTAACCAAATAGAATAGAGATGACTTTGTGACAAACATCTTAGCTACATATTTGTTTAAGTGTGAGTTGTCTAATTATGGCTTTAATTTGATGGCAAGGTTACTAAAATAGGGTTGCAGGAGTGGGTGTAGCCATAGAAAGCATGCAGTTGCTGCAATTTTTTAAATTCAGGATTGAAAGATTTATCAAATACATATTACAAAAAAAATTAGAAAGAATTAAAGAAGTCCCCAAATAAAAAATGATACGGTTATAAACATCAATAATTAATCATTTGAGAACAAACAATTATCAATTACCTAAGGTGCAGCTCAGTTGGAAATTTCCATGATAATGAAGTGTTATGTACTGAATATTTCGAGGTTTAAACATCCCCCACACCCCAGGAGATTTATCTATGTCTGAACAAGGGGCATATGCATGCACCTAGAGGTGGTAGCACTTAGAATTGACCCCGTGTCACACAAGTACAAAACCAACCTACTTCCTAATTCCTCTAGTCATAAAAGATTTAATTTATAATTAAACAAATAAAAAATAAATTAAATTAAACTTGAAAAGTAAAAACACAATGACAGATGCTTTCAACCAACTTAATATATGGCCATAACCGTTCCCTATCTCTCAAGCAACTTCCTAAGATTCAGTACAGATTTCAGATTGCATGATGCTCATTCCAATTAAGTAGATAGGATTCTCTTGTAGTCTCAAGGAAACAATTAACAGAAAAATATGATTCTCCATGCCAAACCCATGCCTCTTAAGCTACATATGTTGATATAGGGCTCCAAATTTCAATGGTCTATCAAGCATGAGAAACACTTCCTAGATCAGAAACGCTCCTAATTTGCAGGTCATATGGCATTTGAAACATTGAATAAAAATTTTGTTCCAACATCTAGGCACTCCCTCACCCAAACAGATTGAAGACAGGTGCATTTAGCTATATGGGAGGATCAACTAACCTTATTTGATAATAAACCAAAGTTACACACCTTGGACTGAATAATGACATGGCAAAACCAAGGAGTGGAATTACAGCTCAGCTTCAGAAAACTTCACAAAATAGACTCAAAATTCTAAAAATTCCATAAATATTGAATTGTTTTTAAATAGATGTGCCAAGCTTCTCATATGGACTCACTAAGTACACCCACCAAGTAATCAATATTGAGTTGTTTTTTGAATAGATGTTAAGTACACCCACCAAGTAATCACCAAATCTTGGAAAATTTGCTTAGTTTTGACAGACTCGGCTTGTTTTGAAGGCAAGCCGAGAGCATATTTTGAGTGCACACCGAGTCCTCTTGCAGTGTAATCAACTGAGATTAATATGCACAGTGTGCATACCAAACACTTTGTATGACATATGTACAATGTAACAAAAGATATAATTAGAGAATGGTTTAGCCATTCCATAATTCAAACACATGAACATTCCATCAAAATGTGTGCGTACAAATGGTCTGATCAGACCGAATACATTGTGAAATATTTAAAACATGCTTTTTTCTAAACATGGAAATTTTGCTTAGTTTTGACAGACTCGACTTGTTTTGAAGGCAAGACGAGAGCATATTTTGAGTGCACACTAAGTCCTCTTTCAATTTAATCAACTAAGATTAATATGCACAGTGAGCATACCAGACACGTTATATGACATATGTACAATGTAACAAAAGAGCCATTCCATAATTCAAACACATGAACATTCCATCAAAATGTGTGTGTACAAATGGTTTGATCAGACCGAATACCTTGTGAAATATTTGAAACATGTTTTTTTCTAAACATTATTTTCAGAGTGTCCAATCCAATTGAATCGTGTACTAATGCTAATCAAGATTCAATTGGCAAATCAAAAATTAAAACCAATTGGGCATCCTCTTCCCAAAGTTTGAGCAAGGGGAGCATTGAAGCAATTATCCATCATAGTTGAGATTTTATAACCCCATGGGCAAGCTCTTGAAGTTATTGTAGTCAAAAGAAGATAACACCATGTACAACTTGAGAGTAATTTAGTGAGAAATATATATCCATCAGTCAATACATCTACACCAAAGACAGTATTTGATGGTAAGGATGGCATCTATATGAAGGTGAAACCAACTCTTAAAAAAAACATTCCTCTCTTCTCCCATGGACTATCTCTGTTCTACATCTTACACTAAAGGTAGGGTTTCATCCAATATGAAATGAAGCTCTCAAATATAATGTGCAAGAAGAGATCTAACTCCCATGGATGCTTGCCCAGAAAAATAGGGGAAACTAAAAGTACCAGGGAATAAGTAGTTTGTTGTTTATATAAATAAGAAAGATTTCCACTCAATCCCCCATTGTGGTGGTTAATGTTTTCTTCTCTTCATTACCAATCTAGAAATGTTTATCAGCCCTTTCCATAGACTGCCTCATCTAAAAATATCAAATAGCTCCTTGACACTTAGGAAAACATACTAATAATAGATCTCATGTTTCTCCTTCTGTACCTAGACCTCTAATTCCAAGAGGAAGAGCCATCCCATCATCTCACAACATGTCTCATTAATATGCTATCACATCGACATGTGGCCTACTCCTAGAAAAACCACTAGGAGTTCGCAAGAATCTTCTGCCTGGGAGGGGAGGTGGAGGGGGTTAGTGACGTTACGAGGAAGGACCAAACAAGCAACACAGAGAGGGCTAACACATCCAAGGAGGATCTTCACAAGCTTGTAAAGGGGCGACAATGAAGCTATAGAGGGGAAATCTTCTACACCCCTCATGCTGAAAGAGTTCACAGACTCAAGGAGTGACAAGAGAACCAGAAAAAGAATCACATCAAGGCAATATTAGGTATTGGGAAGTCGAGCTTTGGGTAGCAGTAAAAGAAACAGTTGGAAGGACTCTACAAGACCCTAGCAGTTAAGGTCGAATACATCCATGAACAACATTCACCTGCAAAATTTCTGGGGCTTCGCCTGTAGAAGCACTGTCCGTTGGATTGGGAGAAGAGAGCTAGATTATGGACTCTGTTCTCTGGGTCTTTCTTCTCGATGTTGGCATCTGCTCTTCCCTCTCCCCTCCACTTCTATCTCTTCCAAAGTGCAGTTCACGCCAAAAGCCATTAAAGTGAATGGAAATCCATGCACAACATTCACCTGCAGAAGCACTCTCCATTGGTTTGGGACAAGAGAGAGGTAGATTATGGACTATGTTCTCTGGGTCTTGTTACTCGATGTTGGCATCTACTCTTCCCTATCCCCTCCACTTCTATCTATTCCAGAGAGCACTTCAGGACAAAAGCCATTAAAATGAATGGAAGAATGAGTTTGAAAGCCCAAACACCAACCTTATATCCTTTTCAAATTCCGAACACTGGCCTTGTGGACTCTGTTCTCTGGGTATTGTTGCTCAATGTTGACATTTTCTCTTCCCTATCTCATCCACTTCTATCTCTTCCATAGTGCAGTTCAGGATGCTGCACCCACAACCTACTGTAGAGGAAGTTTCAGGAACTGAGCCAAGCACTTCGGGAAGACCCTTTAGAGGACCCTTTTGACCAGAGCATCCAGGAATCCTTGGAATCCAGGAAGGGCAGGAGAAAGACGAGGCAGAGGAAGTCCATCCACTAGCATCTGCATGCACACCTACACATGCATCTGCATCCAAACCTACACTTGCATCTGCATGCACACATACACGTAACAACCTGAATAACCCAACTTGCAAATAAACCAATACGCCAACCTGCAAGCAACTCAAACTAATGGCAAACTAATGTTAGCATTAGTTCGGTACTCCAAACATTAACTAATAATGAACAGGCCTAAAACGAGAACAACCTATGGTCCAACCTCTTCCGCCTCGGGAAGAGGCCAAATAAGACCATCAATTGAATGAGAAGGTAAATAAAATAAATAGCCTAACATGAAATTAAAAACATTCGAAAACGCACCACCAAACTAATGTCAAAGGACTAAAAATTGACTAATATAGTCTCATGCGACTGCCAGATGGCAGGCCTAATAATATGTTGAACATGATTTAGAGCGTGGAGTATTTTTTCCAAGATAAGTTATATTACTTATTTTATTTGGAGATTTTTATACCCTATATTTTATATTAGTGTAGGAACTGTATTATATATTATTTTGATGTTACCTCATGTTTAATGTTTTTGAGACAAAGGTTTTTTTCTAAGATAATTTTGATTTGGGTGGAATAGAGAAAGAATTTTAACCATGCGACTTTCTTTTGTTATATGTACAATGAAATGTCGATTTAGGAGGAGATGGATAGATCTAGCACTAGTGCCTCACTGTATTTATCTAACATTTTATGGTTCATGAATAAGTATTTACTGATAAGATATGTTTTTTATTGAAAAATATTTGTTTATTTATGTAATTGTATTTGAAATAAAAGTCATATTATTAATGAAATAGAAACGAGTTTTATATCATTACATATTAGTATTTTTATGGAGTCGGAAGTTATCACATAAGTTAATGAAAATTTGGTTGTGTTATTTATTTAGGCATTTGTGTTCAGATTGATGAGTAAAAGTCTAGACATGTTCAAGAGTAGACCAAGATGATAGAGGGTATATTACATTTTTCTATTATTTTTTAATGAATTTTGAAGAAGATATGTGTTTATCTAAGAACAAGATTAAAAATACAAAAAGGTTAAATTGATTTTAAATCTTTTACACAATCATTCAAACAACTTTAATACAATGAAAGATAAATAAATTTATAATTCAAAATTTATTGACACATTTCATCAAATAACCCATAATGTCCTTTTATTATATTTCATGTAATGAATCTTATTTAATAAATTACTATGCTGTAATAAGACTCTACAATGTATTGTAATTATCTAATTACTGAATAATACATTCATCACTATTTAGAGAGGATAGTTTACCTAAGACTTCTCACTCACTAATTAGGTTGTATAATATTTATTTATTTATTTTATTTACTTAGAATTAATAATAATAAAAAATAATGCTATTCTTTCTTCGAGTAATGAAAAAGAATATTCTACACCTTTAGTTGTTTTCATCACCAGTTTTAAAAAAATAAATACAAAAATAAATAAACATTTTAATCAACATTCACTTTTTTTTAAGTCAACCCTTCTATTGAAGAAAATGAATGAGACAAAAATTCAAAAGGTTTAGCATTAACATCTTACCAATCCAATTGAATTGAAGATTATTTCGTGTTTTTGTTATTTTTACTCTCACCCTATACGAAAACTCAAACTTAATTTCATTGAAAATTCAAAGATATTAAAATTAATGGTTCACTTTTCAAACATTATAAATACCCCCAACCTTTGATCGTAATTGGCAGAGGAATCCGGTGAATTCAACTTTTGAAGTGCTCCTTATAAATAAATTAAGATTTCTAACAAGTGGATTCAGTTAGAAACTTTAGTGGGGCAGAGGAGAGAAGTTTTCTTCAACAAATCAGTGGTGGCAAGAAAATATTTAGTTGCGGCAAAGAAATTGCAATTGGACAAAGGGTTGAATAAAACATAGAAATTTACTCGACAAAGAATAAAGTAAAGAGAGAGTAAATCTTGGAGCAACACAATAAGACTTTAGTTTATAATTATAATGTATGAAAATACATTCTTATGAGAATGTGTCTCATTCACCAAGTAAAAAAAAAGATTTACGAGGATTTACACTTCACCATGGGCTGCCCAGTAACTCTCTGTAAAACTCTTTATGAGGATTTACACTTCACCATGGGCTGCCTAGTAACTCTCTGTAAAACTCTGTAAGAACTTGTTTTCAGGCGCCCACCAATATTTTCTCCATGATTTTGTCTTCACTACCTCAAAAAATTACACATCAACTCCTCTCAACTATAAAAAATATTTTTACACTCATATTTATCCAAAACATACGTTTTGACTCATTAGTACATGACATAGCACATATTTAAGACAAAGGATGTGTGATTATTTATATCTGTCCTGGAGTAGATATTTCAGTAGCGCAGTAAATATTTGACCATACTTAATTACCAACCCTACATTAAATTCACATTCGTTATTGAATTCTTGATGTGTGTTGTGGAGTGGTTTGATGTATTATGTGTGGAGTACTGAAGAAGGTATGTTTTTATTGATTATTTTGTCATCTTTTCTTTAAAACTCATAACCCCTTTGCATCATGAACTAGGTAGATAATAAGAAATTATGGCAAAATCTATGGGATTTGTATGTAACACAAAACAACTAATAATTTCCATTTTCTTATGCAAAAAAGGAAAAAACGAAAGATTGTCGCCCCAAAGAAAAAGACAGGGCAAAGTTAACTATTGTCCCTTTGGCAGGGAACAACATGCAGACAAGGCGATCCAAATTGAAGTGTATCAGTAAGGAAAGGAAAAGGATATATCGAATCAGTGCAAGAGAACAAATGGATAACTGGGAATTAACAGTTCGGCGAATCCCTCAGGATCCTTTGATCCTGAAGGATCACTATGTTAACTATTTTTGCATCATTGATATCTCGCTCGGCTATTATAAAAAGGGGCAGCATTGCTAGCCCGAGGTGGATGACCTGTTGTTATTCTTATGTAATTTCTCTTTGTATTTAGAACTTTGATCATCGACTCTCATTGAGAAGTGATCCACTGTAACTCTGCTTTGATGCTTTAATATAAATCTGGTTGCTTTTCCATCTTTGATCCTGGAATAATCTCAAACGGTGTGTCCCTAGAGGCTAAGGGCCCGGCCCTGGTGGAACACATGCTCATGTACCATTATCTCTAATTCGTGTGTGGTTTTCATTATTAGCTTTGTTCGGTAATCTAATGCGTTTTGGTATTTTACATCACGGTTATGATATATTTAGAATATCGTTCTCTGTGACAGGAATGTTATATTGTTCATTCTGACTTTGTAACGCATTGTTGTTCCTTTAATCATTGATATAACATTAGTGTTCCTTACAGAATGCTATTGCTGTTCAATTACAGAGTAACCAGGCTCTAATGTTCAGAAGTTGGTATTACTGTATTCATCTATGGTTTACACTTAATCACGATTGTTGTTGAATTAACATTGTTGTTCCATTACGAATTGCAATCGTTATTCTTTGTAACTGAGATTAATATTTGTGGTATCGAAGTCAGATTATTGTTTCTCTCAATATCAAGGCATGCAGTGTGTGTTATTTATTTTGGTTTACTGTACATTCACATTTGGCTCTAAGTGTTGTTATATATTTCATTTTTAATCAGTTGTCATTCTATTTCCATTTGTTGTCTGATTTATTCTTAGAGTAAGGATTTCTATTTGATTTCTATAGGATACAATTGCTGCCTTTATTTCCATAGAATAAGGTTTTGCTGCTTATAAGAACTAGTTGTTGTTCAATTTCCTACTTGCTGTTCCATTTACAGTTGATGTTCCATTTCTTGTTATTTGCATTGTCATTGCTTTGAACGATCTGAGACTGTAGTGAGCGTTGAAAATTTTTGTCTAGTTCCCAGGATGATGATCTATTCCTTGATTATCTTTAGTTACATCAGTTTACAAAGGGATGAGTTATTGTTACTGTACCTTTGAGTGATAATTCACTTAGTTTTCTGAATGCATGATTTAAGTCTTAAAGTGCTTTGTTGTAAGTAGATCTTGTTTTAAGCATCTGTTTACTCTTTTATTTTGAGCACTATACTACTAGCATTACTCTGACAAACGACCGCCTCAAACTGAGTACACTCTTTGAGATAACAAATCGTTCCTAGATTGATAAGTTAACGTGGGGTAAATAGAGGTGGAAAAGACCCTTTTTACGGCTCGAATTTTGGCGCCGTTGCCGAGGAAGAGTGTAACCATTTGTTTCTTTTTCAAAGTAGTGGAAGAACCTGTTAGGAAAGAACTCGGTTTTAAAAACGGATGGTAAGAACCTGCATGTGGATTATGTAATAGCCTTGCTCCCCTGCCTGTTTTCCTGCAGATTTGTTGCTATTTTGTTTGGGTAGAACTTAGCAGTTGATTTGTGTGCATGACTAAGCAGAAAAAGCCTGAAATGAATTCCAAACCTCTACCCAAGACTGATAAAGCTAAGAGGCCAGTGACCCTTGGTCGATTTACCTTTATAGACGAAATCCTTAAGAAAGCAGAATCTCAGCCTTCAGTAAGACCTAGAAAAGTTACTTCTAGATAGCCTACTAGTTCCCTTCAGGCCACAAGATCACCATCCGTAGCCTTTTCTAAGGTGCATAGTCAAACATAAGAGCAAGATTTTCAAGAAATTGAAAATTCTAGCCGAAAATCGTTACAAGAAGGGAACCTTAGCAACCTCTGTGAAGGAACAGGAGAAGCAGGAGAGACTGAAGAAGCAAGATCTCCTCTTGGGGTAATTCAGCCATTAAGCAACCTAGATAAGGGAAGTGCTGCAACAAAGTTGAAGAAAATCGAGAACTTGAACCCTCCAAGACATTAGGAACTCTCATCATCCCAGATAAAGGAAGTGTTGTCAAGGCCATTCCCGTTAGATCCATTCCCCCTCGACAACCTAAGAATACCCTCCTAGATATCCCAGAAGGCTATTGGCATATATTTGACCAAATGGCCCAAAACTAGCCAAACACCCAAACCTCTACACTGCAATACCCCATTGTGGATACTGCAGCCAATGAACCTATGAAAGCAATTCCTCTCTAGCATATCCCTACATTCCATGGCCTTACATCAGAAGATATGGATGCATTCTTATTTGAATTTGATGTGCTATGTAGAGGATATGATTATACCACCGATCCCTAGAAATTGAAATTATTTCCCTCTACATTAAAAGGGGCTACTTTAAGATGGTTTATGGGAATCGGTGGTGGTGTTATAAATAACTGGGACCAAATGAAAGAGTCTTTTCTAAAAAAATATCAGAACTATTGCAGGTCTAGAGAGTTTAAAGATGAAATATTTCAGATGGTAGCTAGACCAAATGAGACAATAGAAGAGTATGTTGAACGTTTCTAGTATAATCTTCAAAGATCTCCTTATGCATCATTACCGTTACCTAATAATGTATTAAAAAAAACATTAATTAGGGGAATGAAGGAACAATGGATTGAAACACTAAATATTATGGGAAAACGAGATATTTATTAGGAAAATTTTGCTGACATTATTAATATGTGTATCAGGAGCTCGAGAGACAGCACAAGACTAAAACCAGCAGAACATGATCGGTTTGCAAGGGGTAATGGAATTTTGGCAGAAGAAGTAACTTGTGCAGAAATTGGAAATTTATTAGAAAATTTTAAAACTGATATATTGGGGACACTGACAACACAACTTGATATTATGCGGGCCAAATAAAAGTAAGCAGAAGAAAAACAAAATTTAGTAGTCTTCTATCCCAGATGCAGAAAGAAACACATCCATAAGGAGTTTCCATTAGATGCAATCCAATTTTCTACCATTTGTACAAAAGACCACTCCACAGAGAGTTGTCCGTCACTTCCTAGATTGAAAGTAGTATACAAGGAAGCAGAAGAAGAACTAGAATCGTTGTATCTATTCAATCAACACTGTCAATGGCAGCCACGACAATCAGGTATGTTTTCAGACCCAGCTTCTTCTTTTTAGCCTCCACAGTATCATGCTCAACAATATAATACAATGTGGCAAAATCAACCTCCCTTCCCTAATTGGTCACAACAATCATTTCCTTCATCATCTCCATGGCCGAATCAAGCAAGCCAACCCAATTGGCCAAATTTTCCCTATACCCCGCCATATTGGCAAAACAATGTATATCCAGCACAATGGACCCCTCCTACTTCATAGAGTCAAGCCTGGCAGACAAACTAGCAAAGTCCGATGAATCAGCAAGTAGGAACCATCCCGTTCCCTCAACCTACACTGCCAGCATTACAACAAAACCCCCAGTCTAACTTAAGACCGCAACTCGCACCCCAACCCAACCGAAATATGAGTAAGAGGCCGGTCCAATAAATTCAAATAATTGAAACACCAGAGATAGGAACCGATCTAAGGGAGTGCAATGACCTTCAATTAAGATCTGGGCGTATCATTGAAATAGAGGGAGATAAAACAGCTCAAGTTGAAAATCAGTTACCTATAGAACAACCGCTACAAGAAGAGGATGTGACCAGACAACAAATTCATGATCCAGAAACCATATTGTCTCCCCCATTCCCAGGACGATTAATTATACCTCGACCTATACAATATCCTGATTTTGACATTCTGGGAGAACTACAAAATCTGCACATAAAAATCCCACTCCTCCAATCCATTCAAGGCATCCTGATATCTGCAAACACTATCAAAGAGCTATGTATAAAGAAACCAAGGAGGAAAATAACAAATAACCCAAAATCCCAAGTAGTTGGCACTCTATCTGACTTATTATTAGGGAAAGAAACACCCGTTAAATATGAAGACCCAGGAAATCCAACAGTAACTGTACAAATCAATGGAAAAACCTTCTCAAATGCCTTAGTTTATCTAGGAGCTGCAATTAATATCTTAACAACCACCACTTGCCAAAAACTGGGCATTACATGAGTAGAACCGACCTCCACTTTACTAGAAATGGCTGACCGATCTATGGTTAGGCCAGAAGGCACACTACATGATGTCATGGTATCCGTTGACTCCTGGGAGTATCCAGCCGATTTTCTGATAATAAACCCCAAAACCCAACTTGATAGACATCCATTGATTTTAGGCAGACCTTGGATTGCAACTGCCGATGCATATATTGGCTGCCAACAAGGCAGTATGACCATAACTAGGGGGAAAATATCAAGATTCTAGCTTTATACCCCCCAACGCAGCAAAGTGTTACAATAATAAAAACTAACAAGCATCATGTATCATACCTCACTGAAAATAGTAGATGTCCATTAACCATAGAAGAGGCCCTCGATTCAAAGACCAAACAAAAGACAATGCCATTAACAATTTTATTAGCCAAGATGAACCTAGATCCCGCATATAATGTCACATTATAGAAGCAACATTTGATAATGAATTAGAAGAAGATCCTCTTAAAGATACACACGATCAAACAATACCTACTACCTCTGTCCCAAATAGAAAAATTGTAGAAATTGAGCCAGGAAAGACCTTAAACATTAATACCAATTTGACTTCCGAACAAAAAGAGAAGCTCATCCGACTACTGAGGAAATCCAATGAATCATTTGCATGGGACTCTCCTGATATGAAAGGAATTGATCCCCAGTTATGTACACACCACATTTACGTAGGAAAAGATGTGATACCTGTTCCCTAGCCACAAAGGAGAGTTAATCCTCATCTAAAAGACATTGTAAGAGCTGAACTTCAAAAACTTTTAGATGTGAAATTCATCTACCCTATCTCCGACAGTAAATGGGTCTCTGCACTTGTTGTGGTACTAAATAAGAATGGAAAGTGGAGGATTTGTGTAGATTATAGAGAACTAAATAAAGCAACACAAAAAGACCACTTTCCCCTTCCATTCATTGTCAAAGTTTTAGACATTTTGGCAGGAAATAAATTATTTTCTTTCTTAGATGGCTTCAGCGGATACAATCGGATTTAGATTGCCCCTGGAGACCAAGACAAAGCCACTTTTTCTTGTCCTCGTGGAACATTTGCCTACAGATTTCTACCTTATTGCTTATGCAATGCTCCTGCCACATTTCAAAGGGCTATCCTCAGCATCTTTTCATATTTAATAAATGAAGGACTCGAAGTATAGATGGAATATTTTACAGTATACGAAAACGATTTTGACCCAACATTGGACACACTGGAAAAAGTCCTGCGGCGCTGCATTGCCACTAGGCTTTGTTTGAGCCATGAAAAATGTTATATGATGATGACTGAAGGACTTATTCTAGTCCATTATATCTCAACAGCTGGAATATAGGTAGACCCATCCAAAATTCAAATAATTTTTCTAATTCCCACTCCTACAACTCAAACAGAGGTACGCAGTTTCCTTGGATTTCCTGGTTACTATAGAAGATTTATAGAACATTTTTTTCATATTGCTGCACCTCTATATGCATTTATAGGTAATGTTGACTTTCTTTGGACAGAAAAATGCGACTGTGATTTCCAGGATCTGAAGAGGCTTGTGTGAATAGCCCCAGTCCTTAGAGGTCCAAATTGGGACCTGCCATTTCAAATTTCATCAGATGCCTCAAATACAGCTATTGGAGCAATCATTGGGTAGGAAGAAGATAAGGAACCATATGCAATTTATTAAATTAACAAGAATTTATCTCCTACTGAATTGAATTATACTGTTACTAAAAAGGAATTTCTAGCTGTAATACATGCTCTCAATAAGTTCAGTCATTACATTACTGGATATCATGTTATCTTGTATACAGATCACTTTGCCATAAAATATTTAGCAAATAAACCCATCAAAAATGGTAGAATAACTAGATGGCTAATTTTATTGTAGGAATTTGATATCACAATCGAGGACCAACCTGGAAAAGAAAATCCTGTAACTGACTTTCTCTTGCGAATGCCAAAATCAATGGACGCAGCAACAGTTGAAGATCAATTTCCCGATGAACATCTGTTTGTTGTCATTGTTAAAACACCCTAGCATGCTGATTTTGTGAATCACTGAGCAGTAGGAAAATTACTGTAACATCTGACCCCCAATGAATGAAAATAGATTGTCCAGTGAAGTGCTCGATTTTCCTAGATTGGGAGCTACCTGTTCCATACAGGGGCAGATATGCACATCAGGAGATGTGTCCGCGAGGATGAAATTTTTGACATTTTGAAAGCTTGTCACGATGGACCATGTGGTGGACATCTCTTCGATCAGAGAATTGGACATAAGGTGCTGCAAACAGGGTATTATTGGCCCACAATCTTCAAAGATGCAAAGAAATTCGTTCAAGCTTGTGAAAATTACCAAAGAGTAGGACGCCCTGGTCAGTTCAACGAAATGCCCCCGAATCCACAACTACTTGTTGAACCATTCAAGCGATGGGCCCTTTATTTTTTTGGTCCAATTAACCCATCCTTGAACCAGAAAACATATATTTTGGTAGCAATAGAATATGTCACCAAATGGGTTGAAGGAGAGGCATTGCCGAGAGCTACAGAGGATTCCGTCATACGGTTCCTGTTCCATATATTTGTGCGATATGGGCTTCCAAGAGATATAATTATAGATGGTGGACCACAACTTACTGGTAACAATATTGCTGCAACACTAAAAAACTGTCATATCCACCATAAAATTACCACTCCGTACCACCCACAGACAAATGGTCAAGTAGAAAGCAGCAATAAAATAGTACAAGCAATCTTAACAAAAACCATTGTGTCACATAGATGCAATTAGGTTGCAAAATTACCAAAATCCTTGTGGGCTTACAGAACAACATGGAGAAGCACTACCAGCTATTCACCATAGCAATTGGTGTTTGGAAAGGAACCCATTTTTCCCATCGAATTCGAAATCCAAACACTGCGAACAACACAAGAAGTTGGTCTAGATCTAACTGAGCCACAGATTAATAGATTACCACAGATCAATGAGCTAGATGAAATCAGGATCTCTGCCCTTCAACACACTGCATTGATCCAATAGCAGCGAGCTAAATGGCATGATGCTCTCATTAAAAAGAAAGTCTTTCGTGAAGGAGATTGGGTGCTCTTATACGATTCCATGTTTCAGGATTTTCCCAGGAAGCTTCAGACTCGTTGGTTGGGGCCATATGAAATCCACAACGTACATGATAATGGGACCCTTACTCTAATCACCATTGACGGACCTGGACATACCATCAAGGAAAACGACCACCGAGTTTGACTATACTACAAACCACTTACTCGGAAATCCTTCTACCAGTAACTCCGCGAAGACTTCGACATGCAAATTTTGTAGGAGGAAGAGAAATCTTGCTCACCTCTGGTTCATTAAAGTGATTCAATTGTTCTTACATTTTGTACATAATTCCTTTGTTTTGTTAACATAAATTATTCTCTGTACACATGTTTTTTGTATTTTTCATTCTATTGTTCTGTTTCGAACATTCAGCAATTCCATTGTTTTGTTATTCCTTTTAGAAGAAACAACAGCTTCACCATTTTGTTGTTCCTTTTTTTCAAAAGAACAACACTTACATTTTTCTGTTGTTCCTTTTTCAGAAGGAACAACACTGTCATTTTTGTTGTTCCTTTTCTAAATGAACAACATTTGTCTGAATTTTTGTTTTTTCGCTGTTCCTTTTCCAAAGGAACGACACTTGCATTTTTTGTTGTTCATTTTCCAAAGGAACAATACTTTTGTTTTTTGTTGTTCCTTTTCCAAAGGAATGGCACTTGAATTTTCTATTGTTCCTTTTCCAAAGGAACAACACTTTTGGTTTTTGCTGTTCCTTTTCCAAAGGAATGGCACTTGCGTTTTCTGTTATTCCTTTTCCAAAGGAACAACACTTTTGGTTTTTGTTGTTCATTTTCCAAAGGAACATCACTTTTGGTTTCTGTTTTTCCTTTTCCAAAGGAATGGCACTTGCATTTTCTGCTATTTGTTTTCCAAAGGAACATCACTTTCGATTCTTGCTGTTCTTTTTCCAAAGGAACGACAATTGCATTTTCTGTTGTTCCTTTTCCAAAGGAACAACACTTTTGGTTGTTGGTGTTCCTTTTCCAAAGGAACGACACTTGCATTTTTTGTTGTTCATTTTGCAAAGGAACAACACTTGTATTTTTTTTGCTCTTCCTTTTTGAAATGCCAACATTTTCATATTCCTTTTACTTATGCTTGTTCTCCTTGCCGTTCCAATTAAAGGACAGTTGTTGTTCTTCTCAATATATAATAATTTTGAGTCTTTTGGAGCACAACTATACACTTATGCAATGGATACAAAACTATAGCATACTGAAATCAGTAAATTATATAAAATCACTATTTTTCCAAGAAATTGCTTTGAATTGACAAGAGGAAAAAGGAAAGGACACAATTATTCATCACTTTTGTTGTCATTATCCTACTAATACTAATATGATTGGTTATCTTTATCATGGTGGTTCTTTTTTTAAATTCCCATCATCTTCTTTCATCATTATTAAGGAATAATAACAAAGGGTATATTTTTCTATTGATATGTTAAGACTTCTTCCACCATTCCTACTCTTAAGGAGTGTTGAACCACCCTTTGTGTATAAATAGGAAAGTACTTTATAAGAGAAAAAAAAAATACAAAAATGTTTATTTAACTTATGGGTTGTCAAATGCAGGATAGGGGGTTTCATCAAGAGCCAGCCTACCATGATCATAAGGAAGAAAGTGAAGTGGCATTCCCACTATGGCCACCACACCAGGGATATGATCCAAGAGGCACATTAGAGAAAATAAAGATTCCTTGGAACATGAGGTCTCATCACAAGGCGACCTGCCCACCTTTCACTCCTTCCTATTGAATGGCATTATGGTTTAACTGGTTACCAAGCGAGCATAATGACCTCCCTTTTGACATTGCACAATACTTCCTATGCATACACAAAGGATCATGGTTCCGTGGGTGAAACAAACAACTCTGTCAAGGTTATGGACACCTGTCGGCAGTAGAGCTCTATTAATGGTATTGAAGTCACATTTCTTATACACCAATAGCAATCATCAACACCCATCTTTGTCTTAGACCTTTGTAATATGTCAAATAAGATTATGTATATTATTTCCCCGAACCATTAAACACATGAAAATCTATTATAACCAATCATGACGAAAAAGTCGATAACGACCACATTAGACTTTTTGTGCACATCAGCTATCCTATCATCCCAACCTCACATCATGTCACAACATTCTCTTACTTGTTAAGCGATCCTACTATACACCTCGATTTTGGCAATCTACTCCTTTTGTAAAACATGGCATTTCAGCATACGATGTTCCTTTATGAGTTTGTACCATGGTAGTTTGGCACGCCTCTCCCTCATTTGATGGCCGAGGATGGCCTATCACATTACAGGGGGGAGGCAGGTGACCTCATAATTTGTTGGTATACGTGTCAGACTATTATTTGGAAAACTTTTACTTGGTAATAACAAGGCTTAACAATATATTGTTTTTCAATTTGCATGGCTTGCTGTTCCTAAGTTATTTCTGTATTATGCTCTGGGGCAATTAGTAAGTGACTCAGGATTTGAAGGAGCCCTGTTGTTTCATTATTTTCTCTGTATTTATAACATATTGAACAACCTACTGTTCCATTGCCGTCTCTACATTTTTACAGTGAGCTAAAGCATGGGAGGAAGATCAATTCAGAAAGAACCACAGGTATTGACAGTGTCTAATGCTGCACGAGAAGTCTTGGCAAGGGCAGGATGGTTAGTTTATCTTAATCATTTACAGGAATCCAACGAGACCGTAGCAATAGAATTCTTGCAGAACTTGCAAGAATATCACTCCATACTAAGGGGGACACACTAATTGCAGAGGTCTCAGGACTTCCAGCCATTAGACCTGTGTGGACTCTCAAGAAGGAGAGACTACGAAAGATCATAAAAATCTTCCAAGATGAAGGCAAAAAACCTGCTGGAGTAAGAGGAAAGGGAGTCCTGCCAGCAACATTGCAAGATCCGTGGGCAGAATTAGCGAAGATCATCCAGAGCTACATCACCTGTGAAGGTAGGGAAGATATGGTAAGACCATGACACCTTAAACTCCTAGCCGTATTAAAACAAAAATGCTCTATGAACTTACCTGCATTTTAAATTCATTACTTCATGATGTTGCCCAAAGTATGAAAAAATCACAACATGTAGAATCAGTAGTAAGTCACCAAGGGCTGATGTGACTCATAGTTAGTCACGGTTTTGCTAAGCTTTCCACGATAGATGGGGGATTGACTCTGCCAGCCCCAAAACATAATCATGCTACCAGTACATCGAATAGACCATTGAAATGAAGGAAATTAGTCAGATTGGCATGGATTAGAGGGAGGCTAGAAAATTCCCAAGGGAATACTAGCCAACTAGTGGAGATAGACGATTCAAGAGATAGAGCAGAACCCCAGCCCTTTCATTGGGGATATCCAACTGCAGGCATTTATTTCATTTGGAGTTAATTAAATCAAATGGCTTAAAGCCTATAATGCCTTCTAAAGAAAAGAAAACGGATTAGACTTATGGGTAAGAGCTGAGCCTAGAGATCCATTACAGTTGTGGAATAAACATAGGAATGTTATGAGGACTCCGGGCATGATTGAAGCATTAGGACCCATTCATACAACAATCAATCGGTAAGGGATAGAAAACCTCTTTTCCATCAAGGACCTTGTCGTTGCAGCTACTAAATTTCGATATCAGACCTCTAATCCGAATATCCAACTCAGGGAACCATTTAAGTATGAGAACTTTAAGTTAGGTGTTGATCGCATGAGCCTCTATGGTGAACTTATCTTGAGGGCAGAGCCATCTTGGTTAGGATATAGGTTCAGGAGTCTGATTATTTGGCACCCCGCACCTGCGTACCAAGCCCTGTATGAGATGCCTAAGGGTCAGACAGGCCATCTTTTTGAACACCTAGTTAGGCATCATGGTTGTAGACCACCACATGGGATCCCATCTCCAGCCTACTCTCTCACTACCTTACATCTCAACTACAATGCTTTCATGAGGGCATGAAAAAGGGTAAGCACGGGGGTGTGTGGAGTACTGAAGAAGGTATGTTTTTATTGATTATTTTGTCATCCTTTCTTTGAAACTCATAACCCCTTTACGTCATGAACTACGTAGATAATAAGAAACTATGGAAAAACCTATGGGATCTGTATGTAATGCAAAACAACTAATAATTTCCATTTCCTTATGCAAAAAAAGGGGAAAACGAAAGATTGTTGTCCCAAAGAAAAAGACACGAAGAACTTAACTGTTGTCCCTTTGGCAGGGAACCACATGCAGACAAGGTGATCCAAATTGAAGCGTATCAGTGAAGGAAAGGAAAAGGAGATATCGAATCGGTGCAAGAGAACAAATGGATAGCTAGGAATTAACAGTTTGGAAAATCCCTCAGGATCCTTTGATACTGATGGATCGTTATCTTAACTATTTTTGCATCATTGATATCTCCACGCGGCTATTATAAAAAGGGGCAGAACTGCTAGCTCGAGGGGGATGACCTATTGTTATTCTTATGTAATTTCTCTTTGTATTTAAAACTTTGATCATCGACTCTCGTTGAGAAGTGATCCACTATAACTCTGCTTTGATGCTTTAATATAAATCTGGTTGTTGTTCCATCTTTGATCCTAGAATAATCTCAAGCGGTGTGTCTCTGGAGGCTAAGGGCCCGGCCCTGGTGGAAAACTTGCTCCTGTGCCATTATCTTCAATTCCTGGGTGGTTTTCATTATTAGCTTTGTTAGGTAATTTGATGTGTTTTGTTATTTTACATCACGGTTCTATTATATTTACAATATCATTCTCTGTGACAGGAATGTCGTATTGTTCATTCTGACTTTTTAATGCATTGTTGTTCCTTTAATCATTGATATAACATTACTGTTCCTTACAGAATTCTATTGTTGTTCAATTACAGAGTAACTGGGTTGTAACGTTCATAAGTTGGTATTACTGTATTCATCTATGGTTTACACTTAATCGCGATTGTTGTTCAACTCACATTGTTGTTCCATTACGAATTACAATCGTTATTCTTTGTAACTGAGATTAATATTTGTGGTATCGAAGTCAGATTACTGTTTCTCTCAATATCAAGGCGTGCTGTGTGTGTTATTTATTTTGGTTTACTGTACATTCACATTTAGCTCTAAGTGATGTTCTATATTTCATTGCAAATCAGTTGCCATTCTATTTCCATTTGTTGTCTGATTTATTCTTAGAGTAGGGATTTTTATCTGATTTCTGTAGGATATGATTGCTGCCTTTATTTCCATAGAATAAGGTTTCATTGTTTATAAGAACTAGTTGTTGTTCCATTTCCTAGTTGCTAGTCCATTTCCTAGTTTTTGTTCCATTTATAGTTGTTGTTCCATTTCCTGTTATTTGTGTTGTCATTGCTTTGAACGATCTGAGATTGTAGTGAGCGTTGACATTTGTTGTCTAGTTCCCAAGTTGATGATCTGTTCTTTGATTATCTTTAGTTACATTAGTTTACACAGGGATGAGTTACTGTTACTGTACACTTGACTAATAATTCAATTAGTTTTTTGAATGCATGATTTAAGTCTTAAAGTGCTTTCTTGTAAGTAGATCTTGTTTTAAGCATCCATTTACTCTTGTATTTTGAGCACTATACTACTAGCATTACTCTGACAAATGACAGCCTCAAACTAAGTACACTCTTTGAGATAACAAATCGTTCTTGAATTGATAAGTTAATGTGGGGTAAATAGAGGTGAAAAAGACCCTTTGTATGGCTCGAAATTATGTAATGGAGAACTCATACTCCTGCTGAGAACTTTTGTCCTTTAGCTTGCAAAAAAAATCGCAACCAGCAAAAAAATCCATTTCACAATTATGGTTGTTGTCAATGTGTTTAGCACGGTTGTTGGGATTAATTTGGGATTAATTTTCCCACACTCCCTCTTAATCACAACTGTCGCCATTGACAATTCCCAAAAGGTCTCAGAGATAAACAAAATTTTCACGTGCCAATGGCTTTGTGAAAATGCCAACAAATTGTTCCTGTGACAGACAGCGTTGCAACACAATTTCACCATTGTTAATCAATTCTCTAATAAAATGATATTTAGCATCAATATGCTTAGTCCTATTGTGAAAAACATAATTCTTTGACAATGCAATTGTGGAAGTGTTGTCGCAAAAAATAGTTGTTGTGCCCTTTTTGTCGTGGCGAATATCCCTCAACATCCTTCTCATACATATTGCTTGGCACATTATTGTTGTTATTGCAACAACATATTCAACTTCTGTTGTTGATAGTGACACTATTGGCTACTTCATGGAGGCCCATGAAATGGCTCCAAAACCCAAATAAAAAAAATATCCTGATGTGCTCTTTCTGTAATCGACACTTCCTTCCCAATCACTATCAGTGTAACCAACTAGCCTAAAATCATTTGTTGTGGAATACAGAATACCATATTATTTTGTCCCATTGACATACATTAGAATCATTTTCAGCGCTTGTCAATGCATCTCCTTAGGCGTCTCCATGAACCTCAACACCGAACTCACTGCATACATTATATCTGGTGTAGTGGTGGTCAAATACATCAAGCTGCCTATCATAATTTTGTATAATGTTAGAATGACATTATTGCTACAACCTTCTTTGCTTAACTTCAACCCCGTGACAGTTGGAGTTGGTGTGGGCTTGTTGTTATGCATATTCAACCTATCCAAAATTTCTACTAATTACTTTTATTGAGAAATACAAATTCCATTTTTTGTTTGCTTCACTTATATGCCCAAAAAATATCTTAACAACCCCAAGTCACTCATTTCAAACTCACTTTTCATGATTTCTTTGAAATCTACTATGAGGAAATCATCACTGCTTGTAAAAATCAAATCATCTAGATATAAGAAAACTATAAGAATCTTACCATCACTCTCTTTTATGTAGAGAGTATGCTCACCATCGCATTTGTCGAAACCATTGTCCAATAAGTAAACATCTAACCAAATCTACCATGCACTTGGTGCTTGCTTCAACCCATCAAGAGCTTTCCTCAACCTCTACACCTTTTCTTCTTGGTCTTCTACCTCATAACCAGGTGGTTGTGCAACATACGCTTCCTCTTTCATGACTCCATTCAAGAACGTTGATTTTACATCCATTTGATACACTTTCCATTTATGTTGGGCAACAATAGCCACAATTGTACACATTGTCTCCACCCTCGATATTGGTGCAAACATCTCCACATAATATCTTCCATGTTGTTTCTTGTATCCTGATAACTAGCCTCGCTTTATGCCTTTCAATCTTCCCATCAACGTTTCTTTGGGTCTTATAGACCCACTTCATTCCAATAACTTATTTTCCTTGAAGAATGTCCACAAACTCCCATGTCTCATTCTTTTCTATTGCTTCTGTTTCTTCCTCCATTGCCGGAACCCATTTTTCTTCTTTTACTACATCCTCAAAATGGATTGCATGAAAAAATAATGCAAATAAGCAATTTAGACCAACTCTGCTATCAACATCATCTTGCTCATAAATCTCATTTAAATTTCTTAGTTTTTGTCTTCTTGTGCTTGCTAAAGATGGGCTTGACATGTCACTTGGTGTTGTAGTTGTGGCGTGCTTAGAGAAGCACTTGCTTGACTGCGTGACCATATCCTATTATTTGTTGATGATGTTGCTTGTTTCTTGCTTTGTTGTGCTTGAATAGGAGTAGAGGGGGTCACTGTTGAGGAATTGCTTGTTGATGTCAATTCCCCTTTGTCCTCTTGTGGTATACATGCTTTCACATTGACACTCTTCTCTAAACTTCCATCCCATGCTTCTTCTTCTATGAACTGCACACCTCTATCGATTATGAACTTCTTGGTTGGTGGATTGTGGAGCTTGTATGCCTTGGATTCATCACTATATCCAAAAAATATGCATTTCTCCCCCTTGTTGTCCAAATTTTTCCTTGACACATCCAGGACATGTGCATACGCCTGTTATTCAACCAGCTCTCAAAATAGAACAAAAGATAAATCAACGCCTTCAAGATCAGCCTCTTCAAGGGGAAAACCTCCTTTACATTACACAAATGAACAATTCTTGTATGATACAAATGAAAAAACCTCTTTACTATATATAGGAGTGTAAGGGGTCACAATATAATCAAAGCCGACATAACATTAATAATATAAGGGCACAACAATAATAATAACGGGCTTCTATGGGGCACAACAATAACAATATTGGGACAATAGGGGCACAACAATAATATTAAGGGCTACAATGAAAATAGTAATAGGGGAATCAATAGTATTATACGCACCCAACATGAACCACTCCTTCAAAAAAAATTTGTCCTCAACGCTTGAGTAGTCCTGGATGCTTCTGTATAAAATTATCACCTGCCCATGTGGAATCTTTAGCGGGTAAGCTCTTCCACTTGATGAGGTACTATGAAATTGATTGATTTCATAGCTCTCAATTTCTTGTTTCTGTTAATTCTTCAAGTTCCAATATGATTTTTCCTTCCTCATCAAGCTCTTCCAGTATTGTTTGAAATGGGAGTTTGTCACCTATAACCTTGAAATGGGAGTTTGTCACCTATAACCTTCTTTAAGCATGAAGCATGGAAACTAGGTGCACTCGAGAAGTTGCAGGAAGCTCTAATTTGTGTGCCATTGTACCAATCTTTTGCAACACCTTGTATAAACCATAATACTTTGGTGATAATTTATTATCCTTCTTAGCTTATTTGAGGGAAATTTGTTTAGATGGTTGTATCCATAGGAATACCCACCCACCTACATCAAAACTCATTTCGTTGTGATTTTGATATGCCTGTTGATTCATTCTATTTAGCACCAAAGTGAGCTTATCCTTTAAGAGTTGGAGAACTTGTTGTTTATGCTCAATGTGATCTTCCACTTCTTGCACCTTGGAATTTTCTCTTAAATATGATGTGATGGATGGTGGATGATATCCATAAAGTGCCTTAAATGGGGTTATTTTTATGTAGTATGGAAGCAAGTATTATACCACCATTCAACGAGAGACAACCATTTGACCCATTATGTATATTTATCAGATACAAAGAAATGAAGATATCCTTCCAAACATTTTTTTACTATCTCGGATTGCCCATCAGATTGAGGATGATCAGATGATATATGAGCTAACTGAGTACCCAGACAAGAAAATAATTTTGTCCAAAAATTTCTAGTGAAAATGGGATCTCTGTTGCTTACAATAATATTTGGGTTTTCATGTATCTTTTGAATTATTTCCATAAATGCAATAGAAACTATATTGGCTTTAAATGGATGTGATAATGCACAGAAGTGTGCATACTTGGTAAGTCTATCAATTACCACCATGATGACACTCTTTCCTTCAGAATTGGGCAAGACTGTAATAAAATCCATGGAAACCTCCTCCCAACATTGGCTTGGAATGGATAAAGGTTGTAATAGACCTAGGGTCTTAATTTTTTCAACTTTATTTTGTTGGCAATTCAAACATTCCACCACAAACTTTTGAATATTCGATTTAAGGCCATCCGAAAAAATTCCTTCTTAACCCTATGGCAAGTTTTAAAAAATCCTAAGTTCCCTCCTAAGGGAGAGGTGTGTAATTCCATATGAATATTTTGTTTGAGTTGGGAATTCTTACATAGGTATAAGCGATCTTTGTACCATAATGAATCATTTTTCTAGCTAAATGTATCAGATGTACTGGGATCTTGTTGTATCTTTTGAATGAGTTGCCACACTTCTTTGTCATTCTTCCATTCATCCCTTGCTTCGTTTATCCAATCTAGTTGGATAATAGAAATGGAAAAAAGAAATGCTTCCACATCCCCATCCTTTCTTGAGAGTGCATTTGCTACAACATTGTTATGAAACTAGTTCACAAAAAGATAGAAAAGATAGATCAATGCCTTAGAAATAAGCCTCTTCGAGGGGGCAACCTCCTTTCATTACACAAATGAACAATTCTTAGATGCTACAAATGACAGGACGTCCTTTATATATATAGGAGTCTAAGGGGTCATAATATAATCAGAGCCGACATAACAATAATAATGCAAGGGCACAATAATAACAATAGTGGGCTTATATGGGGCACAATAATAATGATATGGGGACTGCATGGACACAACAATATAATAAAGGGGTTGTATTAATAACTATAAGGGGTTACCCTAGTAGTATAGGGACATAACATGCCCCTCTCCTTCAAAAGGTGTTGTCCTCAACGCTTAAGTAGTTCTTGATGCTTTTGTATAAAATTCTTGTCCTCTCATGGAATCTTCAGCAGGTAGGTTCTTCCACTTGATGAGATACTCTGAAATTGATTGATTTCGTAGCTGTCAGGGTCTTGTTTCTGTTACTGCTCCAAGCTCCAATATGATTTTTCCTTCCTCTTCAAGTTATGGCAATATTGTTTGAACTGGGACCTTTTGCAACTTTTGAATGAGTCGGCACACTTGTTCGTCCTTCTCCCACTCATCCCTTCCTTTGTTTATCCAATCTGGTTGGATAATAGAAATAGAAAAAAAAAATGCTTCCACATCCTCATCCTCTCTTGAGAGTGCATATCCAACAACATTTTTCTTCCCTTTTTAACAGATGATTTCAAAGTCATAATCCAACATGTTTGTGATCCATTTTATCTATTCTCATAAATATAATCTTTGTTCTAAAACGTATTTAAGACTATCATGATCCATTTTTACCTTGAAGTGTCTTCCCATTAAGTAAGGTCGCCATTTATTAAGTGCGTGTAGTATTACCAAAATTTCCTTCTCATAAATAGCTTGCTTGAGATGTAGCCGGAAAAATACCCAATCACCTACATTAAAACTTCTTTCATTGCGATGTTGATTTTCCTGTTGTTTTATTCGTTTCTGCACCAAAGTGGCGTTACCCTTTAAAAGTTGGAGAACTTGTTGTTGATGCTCGATGTGATATTTCACTACTTAAATCTTTTTCTTCTTGATATGTCTTTTATCTTGAGAGTTTGAGGAGTCATAATTTCTTCCAATGCATTACAAGATATGGTTGGATTCATTTCTTGATGTTTGATGTGATCTTTCACTTCTTGAACATTTTTCTTCTTAATATGTCCTCCTATCTTGATAGTTTGAGTGGTAATTCTGGCCAATGCATTACAAGATATGGTCGGATTCATTTCTTCTTTCTCGATGTGATCTTTCACTTCTTGAACCTTTTTCTTCTTGATATGTCCTTCTATCTTGCGAGTTTGAGTAGTAATTTTTTCCAATGCATTACAAGATATGGTAGGATTCATTTCTTGATGGTCGATGTGACCTTTAACTTCTTGAACATTTTTCTTCTTGATATGTCCTTCTATCTTGATAGTTTGAGGAGTGGTAATTACAAACAATGCATTACAAGATATGCTAGGATTCATTTCTTCTTTCTCGATGTGATATTTCACTTCTTGAACCTTTTTCTTCCTGATATGTCCTTCTACCTTGAGAGTTTGAGGAGGGGTAATTCTTTCTAATTCTTTACAAGATATGGTCAGATTCATTTTTTCTTTCTCTCGAGTTGGTTCCTGGTGTATATCCTCTTCTTTTGATGTTTCTTGATCCTTTTTTTCCTCCTCTTCATAATCTATGTAAAATAATTTCTTCTCGGCACACTTATGACCTTTAGTGCATTCACTATCACAATTGTAACAAAGCCCTTTTTATATTTTGTCTTCCAATTGTTGTGGTTTAAACATTGTAGGTTGTGGAAGGCTAGGAGAAAAAGCACTTCCATAATTATAGTCGTGAGTGGTGGGATTCCTTGTTTCCATAATTTCTCTTTAAATTTTTCTTGCCCACCTGAATTCCTTCCCCAATGAATCAGGTTCCCAAAGACGAACCTCATGTTGAATGTTATCCTTTAAAGTACCTATGAAGACATCAATCCTTTGCTTCTTTGGAATGTCATTTACCCTTATATTCAATTTTTGAAAGTCCTCAATGTGCTCTGTTGTTGAACACTTTTGTCTAAGATTCATCAATTAGCTAAAGAAGGTGTTTCTCCTTGTATCCTCGTAATGTGCTATCATTTCCTCCATGAAAATTGACCACGTAACAAGTGGTTTACGAGAGCAAAGCCATTTATACCATAAAAATTGATCTGGTTCTAAATATGAAGATGCAATACATAAATTTTGTAATAGTGGTACACCATGTAGATCGAAATATTTCTCCATATGTAGTATGCAATTTACCAAATCCTTGCCATAAAACTTCCTCATATCACCTTTTCTTGATTTTAGGAGCTCGATCTTGAAATGGCTGTAACTCGGTAATTTCAGATCTTCCAGTTCTGAAATCACGACTTGCAGTATCCCTCTGCATGCTCTTTCCAATGCCACTAGTCTGATCGAAATTTGATTCTCCAAAAACGAGTTATGCACAATATCACAAGATGACCTGATTATATACCCTTTTAGAAGAGAAAACATGTATGAAGTGCCACGTGTCACTGTTTTAACCTTCAGCTCTAAAAACTATACACAAGAAACTAAAGTTTGTCCTCTCTCTTCAACTTCTTATGACTTTTCAATCTAATGATCAGAGAAATAGTTATGACGATTTTCCCTAGGCCACGTGTTTGGAATGTAATTTGGGATTCTGCAAAAACCCTAACTTCCTCAGATCATATATCTACAAATATAGTAAGCCAAGCTCTAAAATTTAGACCCAAGGTTTAGTGTGATTTCATCTCAAATGGGTTTTTGTTTTAGCATCAGAAATGGCGCAGAAAGATAGTTATAGCAGAAATGCCACGATGGTGTCTTTGGAGCAGTGAAACCCTAGAATCCAAACCTCTGCTACCAAATGTTATGAAACTAGCTCACAAAAAGATAGAAAAGATAGACCAAAACCTTAGAAATAAGCCTCTTAAAGGAGGAAACCTCCTTTACATTACACAAATGAACAATTCCTAGATGCTATGAATGACAAGACCTCCTTTATATATATAGGAGTCCAAGGGGTCATAATATAATCAAAGTCGACATAACAATAATAATGTAAGGGCACAATAATAACAATAGTGGACTTCTATGGGGCATAACAATAACAATATGGGGACTACATGGACACAACAATACAATAAGGGGGTTGTAATAATAACAGTAAAGGGTTACCCTTGTAGTATAGGGACCTAACAAACATTTCGCTTCCATTTTTGGTAGATAATTTCAAGGTCATTACCCAACATCTTTGTGACCCATTTTTGCTGCTCTTTTGAAGATGATATTTGTCCTAAGAAGTATTTAAGACTATCATGATCCATTTTTACCTTGAAGTGTCTTCCAAATAGGTAGGGTTGCCATTTCTTAAGTGCATGTAGTATTTCCAACACTTCCTTCTCATAAATAGCTCTGTGTAAATACTTTCCTTTGATTGGGAGAATTTTGAAAGAAATGGGTCTTTCTTCTTGCATTAAGAAAGCACTAATTCCATTTCGTGAGGCATCACATTCCACAATAAAGGTTTTTTTGAAGTCCAATGTAGCTAAGACTAGTGCTTGGCACATTGCCTCTTTAAGATATTAAAAGGCCTTTGTCGCTTATGGAGTCCATGAAAATGCATCTTTCTTCAATAATGTTGTTAGAGGTGCTGCTATTCACCCATAATTCTTAGCAAACTTATGATAATACCCTGTCAAGCCGAGAAATCCTCACAGATTGCTTATGGATGCGGGGATTTTCCATTCCTTAATGGCTTTAATTTTAATAGGGTCTACCTTCACACCTTCATGAGATACAATATGACCTAGATATTCCACCTCTTGTACTCCAAAGAAACATTTGGAGCCTTTTGTATATAATTGTTTCTCCTCCAATAGTTTGAGCACCCTGTCAACATGTTGAACATGATCCTTCCAAGATTTGTTGTAGATTAGTATATCATCAAAAAATACTAACAAAAATTTTCTGAGGAAGGGTTTGAAAATGCAATTCATCAAACCTTGAAATGTAGAAAGCGCATTGATAAGGTCAAAAGTCATGACCAAAAATTCATAATGACCTTTATGAGTTCTAAATGTGGTTTTTAGAATGTCTTCAACATTCATTCTGATTTGATGATATCCTGGATGAAGATCGAACTTGGTGAAGTAAATTGATCCATGCAATTCATTTAGTAATTCATCAATGACAAGAATGGGAAATTTATTTTTAATAGTGAGCTTGTTAAGCTCCCTATTGTTGGGTGCTAAAATGTGTCGTTTAAAACTCCTAATTGCCTCACATTAATTATCAACCTATGTAATTTCTCTTATTTCAAGAGTGTACAAAATATGTGCACACTATAATCCCAGCGAGTAATGTTTCTTAAAATGTAGTATAGATATTTGATACAAGAATAAACGGATGCATCTAATAAGCTCAAATTGCAATTATTAAAGGATATATGACATCTAAGTTTCAAAACTCAATCCTCTACTAAAATTAAATCTCACACAAGCAATTCAATTAACAAAAGCATAGGCCGAGAGTATAGTAGCAATAACTCATCTCTTCTTGGCTGATTCAATCTAAACTATACTCAATCTCTACAAAGAAATCAAAATGGAAATGATATCAGTCTGAGAGTTCAATAGCGATAAACAAACTCTTTATAGTTGATTAAATGAATACGATTCACGATATAAGTAATTGAATCTGGAATAAGCGCGAACCAATCAAATGACAGTGTTGTAAATCATATAAAGAAAAGGTATTCTTTCAATACAGGAAAATAGTAAAAGGTGCATAAGATGGTAAACTTAACAAATTAATCGAACTTGCAGAAATCAGAAAGATATAATACAGAGAAGCAACTTAATCAACCAGAGGTTGGGCCCTTAGCCGCAAGCGAATGCTGATGAGCTACTTCAGATAAGGTGAATGAACAACAACCTCAAATTATATACTAATCATTGAACTTGAGTGACATTACAATATGATCGCGTTCTCTTGACAACACAAGTTTGCAAATTAAAATTACAATTTGAAATAATAAGGATTGATCCCCTTTCCTCTTATCCTATCCTATCCTATCTCTAATAATCCCCTATAATAATCTCTCCCCCTCTTTGATCTTTTTTTTTTATTTAAATACACAAAGAGCATAGAGAAGTTACAACAGATATGATCACAATATGATTCCCATTAAAAAATTGGATTGTTCACAATAATTTGATCAACAAGATCATATTTGAAATATCTTTCCATCAGCATTCAACAGGAACATGTCAAATTTGGTATTGCAACTAGGATAATTTGGAAACCGGTCGCAACAGCGAATCTGAGAAAAACATCTTTGGAGAACCTTCCATTTCTCTTAATACGTACCAAATTTGTGAAAACTTCTCACTACAAAACTAACATGGTCTATTCTGAACGAAACCCATGTCATTGGTTTGTAGATTTCTATGGAGTCGTTTCTGAGAGACTGAATTCGGATATTCCACAATGTTCATCTTTTCATTAGTCGAAGTTTCGAGCCTAGACCAAGACTCATCATCAGGACATTTCGAGTCATGGTGATGAGTCTTGGTCTAGGCTCGAAACGTCGACTAATGAAAATATGAACACTGTGGAATATCCGAATTCAGTCTCTCAGAAACCCATGTTTTGGATTTTCCAGATTATTCTCCATTTTCCTGAAACGTCCAATACAAAATTGTCACTTCTTATTCCAACGAATTTCTATGTTGGCACATTTAATGACGAACTGGAGATCAAATCTATAATATGGAAAATATTTTGGAGGCTAAAATAGTGAGTGATGCTACAAAAAATTTATTAATAAACCATCATTGGTAAAATCATGCATAATAATCATCAATTTATTAAAAATAGATAAGAAATAATATTTATCCATAAGAGCATAAATAATTATAAAATGGAATTATATGATAAATCATGATAGATGATGTGATAAAAAATGGTAGAAATGGATGAAATAGGCGTTAAAGAGTGATAATAATAATGACAAACTAGCGGCCCATCATACCCCCAAACTGAATATATTGCATGTCTTCATGCAACCCAAAGACTTTGTATTAACCAAGCAATAATACAAAAATTGTTCATCCTAACTCATGAAATGGATGGAACAAATGAATTCTTCCTCAAATAATGAATATTCAATTTTAGCAATGTTGATGAAGACGTAACAATTTTTACGTTGAAGTTTATCTATATGTATATGAAGTTGCAGCAAAATATGATATAGGTAACAACAAACTCCATTAACGATTTTCTCAAAAACTACAAACCAGATTTTACTGAAATTTTGCAAGTAGATTTCTACTATATTAATGCTTCTATGATCCAAAAATTAGATCGTTTTGATGCAGGGATCATGAGATAAAAGAAAAATGGTTGTAGGTGACAGTACATGATATCTGAAATTTGACAAACTAATTTAACTTGAAATTTTTTGGGTTTGTATATTTTAATGATACCTCTTTGTTATAAAAAAATCACAAGGATTCAGTTCATAGTTTTAAAGATATAGGCCAATCAATTTCTGCATTGTAAAAAAATGAAATTGTATGGCTTATATGAGAAAGAAAGTAGAAAATATTCATCATGTGTAGCAATTCCTCCCCCAAACTGGAGAATTAGCATTCCCTCATGCAATGCTAGAAAACAAATTGAGGTGGTCGCTACCATCTGTTGAAATCTGTGCTTGGTGTAAAACAACATGAAATAAGGGAGATGTTGAGAATGAATAAGAAGATGAATGGATAATAAAGAATATGAATGGCATGGTCATAATAAATAAATAAATGAAAGGAACACTCCCCCAAACTAAAAGAATCTATGTCTTTGAAAAATGGGAAGTGGTAAAGATGTGGAATGAATGATGGTAAATAATGCTCAATGGATTTTCATAAAATTCTCCTAAATTCATAATAAATCAGAAAATTATGCTATTTTACCTCAAGTTTTACCTCCGAAAAGAAAAATGTGGAATGACATGTATGGACTGGCATTTGTTGAAGCTGATGTAGGCTGAGCGGATACTGAAAGTGATGCAAAAGGTGGAATCTAGGCAAGCACATCATGTCTGAACAATTGTTCGCATTCGTGAGTTTCTCAAGCCTCTTCTATTAGTTACGATAGTGTGGTCGTGATGTGAATAGAATTCCATCCATACTTGTTGTTCTCTTGTAAACAATTCACTATTTGGCATGCAATTTTCTTGAATCCACTGTGCTGGTTTTGAATAGCAACAGATAAGATACATGCAAAAATTTCAATCAGAAAAGCTTTTGTATAAATGCAATACTAATATTTTGTCAAATCATCAAGTTATGGAATAGTTCAATAATTATATCGCATGCTTTACCATAATGCATACATTCGCCCCTCCAATTGGAAAAGGGATTCCATTACCATAAAGCATACGAAAGGTGTTGTGCTGACGACAAGGCAAGGGAATGAACAATATAGGAGTAAATGAAGCAAAGTACACATATCAATGATAGAACAACGAGAGGTACGGTTATAATGAGAGCAGAGTGTGTAAACATAGTTATGAATACGAGATAGGACGCCTTGGATTGATGATAAGTTATGTGAAAAAGAAAAAGGACAGCAATAAGCCAAAATGATGCTTTGCTAACGATATTCTAGCTGAAAATGATGTGATTGATCGAAAAACAATTTCTCGTGCGTAAAGGTTCAAAACAGGGAAAAATTAAAGAAATAACTTCTCTGAAAAAAAAAAGAAAATAAGAAAAGGGTATTATAATAATAATCGACTATAAGATATAACTTCAATATCATAAGCAGAGCCTCTGCTGCCTGCAGGCATCCACAGCCTCGGCAGGGTTTCTTTTTAACCTATATGAGCCAGGATCCTCAATTTATAAATGGAGAGTTCCAGTGTTGTTCTATAGAAGAGATCAATGTGCTAGCGCGGTAACCAAATAACCACACTACCATCCACTGGGATGTAGCAAAAGTGATCAGGCCGGCTCGTAATGAGACCTCCTATTCCAAGGATAATTTGGCTATCCAATGGATCATAACCTTGGTGTGGTGGCCATAATGGGAATGTCACTTTGTTACAACCTTATGAACATGGTAGGCTGGCTCGTAATGAGAGCCCTTATCCCCCGTCTGTAAACAAAATTTTGTTGTTATTACACATTTTTATGATAAAAAGAGGGAGGCTCAGTACTCTTTAAGAGTAGAGATGGTGGAATAAGTTGAACATGTCAATAGAAAAAAATATACCCATAATCTTATTTATTACAAACAAGGAATATTATAACCAGGAAGGGTGGAACCAGCATGGTATTAGGATGATCAATCAATATCATGTACAACAGAAAACAATGCAGTAAAGTAGTTTATAAATAATTGTGTCCCTTTTGAAAAAAATCTATCATCAAGGAGCTATCATGTTAAAGATCATAATGTGAATGATATTAACTTGCTTCAATAGAATCCATAATTCTTTTCTTCATAAAAGTAGTGTACTTCATGCCATGAAAGGGAATCAGTAAAATGTGGTTGAGATGAACTAGGAATAATCCCACAAGAGGAAGGAAGGGTTGTTTTTGAACATACACCCAAAGTGTTGTAACCTTAAAGGAACAACAAAAACACTCGAAAAAATGTTGTTACTTGTAGGGAACAACAAAGGAAATGCAAGCCAAAAAGTGTTGTTCCCTTTAGAGAAAAAAAAAATGCACACGAAAAAATGTTGTTCACTATAGGGAACAGCAAAAAAATTCACACGAAAAGGTGTTGTTCCTTGTAGGGAACAACAAAAAAATGCACACGAAAAAGTGTTGTTCCCTATAGGGAACAACAAAAAATACACACGAAAAAGTGTTGTTCCCTACAGGGAACAACAAAAAATGCACGTGAAAAAGTGTTGTTCCCTATAGGGAACAACAAAAAAATGCACACGAAAAAGTGTTGTTCCCTGTAGGGAACAGCAAAAAAATGCACGTGAAAAAGTGTTTTTCCCTATAGGAAAAAAAAAAAATGCACACAAAAAAGTGTTTCACGGTGTTGTTCCCTGTAGGGAACAGCAAAAAAATGCACGCAAAAAAGTGTTGTTTCCTGTAGGGAAAGAAAAAAAATGCACATGAAAAAGTGTTCTTCCCTATAGGAAACAACAAAAAATACACACGAAAAAGTGTTATTCCTTATAGGGAACCACAGTTGTTCCCTATATGGAACAATAAAAAAAATATACACGCAAAAAATAGTGTTGTTCCTTATGGGGAACAACAAAAAATACACGCAAAAAAAGTGTTGTTACTTATAGGAAACAACAAAAAATGCACATAAAAAAGTGATGTTCTTTATATAGAACAAAATATATGGAACAACAGTTGTTCCATATAGGGAACACCAAAAAATAAACACAAAAAGGTGTTGTTCCTTATAGGGAACAATAGCTATTCCTTATAGGAAACAACAATAAATACACACAAAAAAGTGTTGTTCCTTATAGGGAACAACATTTGTTCCCTATAGAGAACAACAAAAAAATACACGCAAAAAAAGTGATGTTCCTTATAGGGAACAACAGCTGTTCCCTATAGGGAACAACAACTGTTCCCTATAGGGAACAACAGCTGTTCCCTATAGGGAACAACAAAGAAAAATAGGAAAAAAAACTACAAACAATCATCTCTACTGCTCTAAGCAAATACAATCGAAGAAAAAAAAACAATTGTATGTACAAGTTTCAAAAATAAATTCTTTACGGGGCTAGTGCTATCGAAGAGTTGCCTTCTGCAACGAGAATTTCCATGGTGGGGTCCTCATCATTCAATCGCTAATGGAGCAGAAACTACAATTTGAAGTAAGAAACACCTGAAACACAAAAACATAAGACAAATCAGAAAAAAAAAAACAACACTTTATTTAAAAACAGTATATAAATAAATTAATTAAGTTACAATAGCTATAATGTTATTTCCTAAGGGAATATCAATCTGTCAATGGATAAATGATCTCTTGTAAAAATGTTTCGGCAGCAGTGACATGAATTTTCAAATGGAAATCAATTCTTCATTTCTTCTATTATGAATCCGTTAGGTAATGAATTGGATGAAATTCCTTGTCTTATTAAAATTTCTTTCAAGAATCGCTCGTCCATAAATTGACCTTCTCTATTCTCCTAGGACCTGAAAAAACGAGTGTCTACCTACAATAGAACATTAAATCATGGAGAAAGACAGGTGATTGGGCTCCCATAATCCAAGAATTATGAAAAAAACTAACAAGTAGTTACTCTATAAAACAAATCAATGGAAAAATAGCAAAGTAAATTAATTTATTACCTGCGAGAGAGCAATGGCCAATCATGCTAACCTGTAGTGTTTTAATCATAGCTTCTTTGTTTTCATCCAATTTGAGTGATTCCAAAGATAGATAAGATCTAATTCAAATGTATATCTCCAGTAGAAACATATTTTAAAAATTAAATGATATGATATGTCAATTTTACTTAGAAAAACCTGCATAACATAGTCATTTTCGATTACCCCACTTAGAACAACAGTGGATATTTTAAGCATAGATTTCTCATTTGATGACTAATTTGAATGATTCAAATTGGAAATGAAAATATATTTATTTATTTATCTCCAATAGCAATATGTTTTGAAAACAAAAAGAATTGATGGGTCAAATACTCTAATGAACAGCCGGAAAAAACAGAGTTTTGAGAGTGTTGATTTACGATAGACAGATAGTATTTTGAGCATAACTTTCTCATACGATATAAAATATTAGTGATTCAAATTGACTTGTAAACTATATTCACAAGGGAATATACCATATAAACATGCTTTCAAAATATAGTCATTTAAGCCTCCAAAAACCAACTGTCCCAACTTTGTTCCTGTCATGCCGACTAGACACCTAGTTAATGTTTTGGTTATAACTTTTTTGTTTCAAATCTAAATTGAGTGATTCAAACTGGATTGGAACTTACATATCAAGGGATACTTAGGAAAGAACTAGTTTTAAAAATATAGTCATTTAGGCCTCCAAAAACTGACTGTCCCAACTTTGTTCCTATGCTTCCTACTAGACACCCTATCAATGTTTTGGTTATAACGTTTTCGTTTCAAATCCAAATTGAGTCATTAAAAATTCAGTTGGAAAGAAGAAATCAAGGGATACTTAGGATAGAAACAGGTTTTAAACATATTACCTTTTGTTCCCTCAAAACATGACTGTCTTGGTTGTGTTTTCAGAAATTTTATCAAGCCCACGAGCAAAAAAATATGATATTCAAGCAATTTTTCCAAATCTGTGATAAAAATGAATATGAGTATTTGTAGAACTGTTATTTCCATTATAATCCATCTTACATACACAAATGAATTAAAAAATTTATCACTGATGTTGATTTCCACAACATGTTGCAACAAAAACACCTATTTTTACATAAAAACAAAATGCATTTATTTATGTCCCTATTTATTTATTTATTTATTTCTTTTTACACTAACCTATTCTGATTTGAAAAATGAATATGATTACGTATAAGAGTACTTCCATTGGAGCCATTTTCGGAATAAGGCTTCAAGTATTCACATACCCAAATTTGAAAAATGCATGTTAATAAATATTAGGGTATGAGAAGCCAACTTCCCTTGAAAAAATGGTGTCCAAAATTGTTGAAGTATGGAGTGATGCTGCAAACAATTGACGGAGTGAAACCAATCTTTAATATATCCTTTAATTTTTTCATTTCCCATAGCCATCATATCATGAAGTTCTTGAGCTTTTAAAACGACTTGTTGATGCAGACTAGAAGAAACATCATTTTCTTCCATAACATCTATAATTTTTGGATTTGAGATATTTTGAATCTCAATATAATTTTTCTCCAATGGTGCATGTGAGATAGAATGGGTGGGAAGGGTGGGTAAATTTTACAATTCAAAACTGTAATCATGTTGTACTGGTTTATTGTGGTGAGGGTGTGGAATGAGTTGAGCAGGAAAATGTGTAGGGAATGGAACATTTTGATGATGTAGTTGACTGGGCTGAGTGGATGATTTTGATAGGCAAGTAAGATGTTGTGGAAGAGCTGGTGAAGAATATGGAGGATGTGTTTGTGCTACAAGATGAGGGAGAGTAGTCATGCAATCATAAGATGAACCATGTCAAACTTGTGGGAAATATTTGTGGGGGTTATATTAAGATTGACATGGTTGCCCTAACACATGAGTATTCCATAATGGATTATGCAAGTAAGGGAATGGAAATGAAGTGTTTTGTATCATACATGTAGGCCATGATTTCCATGGTTTTGACCTTCTAGCAGCTTCCCCATCTCTTTGATATGCTACTTCCATCCTAGATAAGGAATGACAACTATCTATGGGATGCTCCTTTCGGTAATGAGGGAAAAGCACTTCATAAATTTCTTGATTTTTATGAACTTGAAAAACATCCAATTTTGAATTTAGAGAGCTAATAAAATCGACTTTAAAATTTTCAAATAAAACATTGATTTAAGCTCTTATGTCTCCTGTTCTTGTAGCAGATTTGGAAAAGAAAGAAGAAAATTCTCTAGAATTCTTACCAGCCTTGCAGATTCCTCTTGAATACCTTATGCAGAATTCACAAACATCATCATATGAAAACTAGAAAACATAACCTTTTCCTATCAGATTTAAGAGTTCTAAAAATTCATCTTTGATTCCTTTGAGTAGGATTGTTTTTCAGATCTCTTTTTCCAAATACTTATGGTTTTAATTTTTGATGGTTGTATTGAAATCGCTTCACATATTCCTCCAAGATTTCTTCTTCTCCTTGTATCATATCGAAAATATATTCATTGTCCTTACAATAGTCCTGGTACTTCTTCAAGAATATGTTCTTCATGTCCTCCCATGTTTGGATGCGGTTCCCACCTAGGCTCATGAACCATCAGAGAGCTACTCCTTTTAGAGTAAGAGGAAACACTTTCAACCTTTGATCATTAGTAAAATAATCATATCCTCTACAAAGTATTTCAAAATCAAATAAGAATGTATCTAGATATTCATTTTTCAAACCATGAAAATTTGGTAGAGAAGATGGGGGAATTATGTGCATTTGTGTCACTCCTCCTAGATCATTGATAGGGAATTCAAACGTTGCAATGTGAGCCGTTTCTTACCATAATAGAAGATTTTCTTCATGTGTTTCTTTGAGGCTTCCGTTTCAAATGTTCCTGTCAATTGGTTAGTGAAATGGGTGGTGCTTACATAACCACTTGAGTGGAATTATGAGATTTTTTAAAATATTCTACCTCTAAAATTCCTACTTCAATTCCTACGCAATTCTGCTGAAAAGCAGGTAGAGGAGAAAGCACTTTACTTCCTCGTTACACAGTTTCTTACTCTCCATTTTTAATTCCAAATTCTTTCACAACAAACAAACGTCAAACACCTACTTCAACTTCTATGCAATTGTGCTGAAAAGCGGGCGGAGGAGCAAGCACTTTACTTGCTCATTACGTAGGTTCTTACCTTGTATTTTTAATACCCAATTCTTTCCCAGTAGTAAATATCAAACATACATCACTCTCTGTGAAATGGCAACACTCTCCCCAGCAACAGTGCCAAAATTTTGGGTGCTAAAAGTTGTCTTTTAAAACTCCCAATTGCCTCACATTAACTATCAACCTGGGTAAGTCCTCTTATTTCAAGAGTGTACACAATATGTGGATGCTATAATCCCAGAGAGTATGTTTCTTAAAATGTAGTATAGATCTTTGATACAATAATAAACAGATGCCTCTAATAAACTCAAATTTCAATTATTAAAGGAAATATGACATCTAGGCTTCAAAACTCAATCCTCTACTAAAATAAAATCTCACACAAGAAATTCAAATAACTACAGCATCAGCCGAGAGTACAGTAGAAATAACTAATCTCTTCTTGGTTGATTCAATCTAAATTATACTCAATCTCTACAAAGAAATCAAAATGGAATGATATCAATTTGAGAGTTCAATAGTGATAACCAAACTCTTTACAGTTGATTAAATGAATACGATTCACGATCTAAGTAATTGAATCTGGAATAAGCGTAAATTGAATCAAATGACAGTGTTGTAAATCATATAAAGCAAAGATATTCCTCCAATACAGGAAAAGAGTAAAGAGCGGATAAGATAGGAAAATTAACAAATTAATTAAACTTGCGGAAATCAAAAAGATATAATATAGAGAAGAAACTTAATCCACTAGAGGGCGGGCCCTTAGCTGCTACCGAACGCTGCTGATCTACTTCAGATAAGGCAAATGAACAACAACCTCAAATTATATATTAATCGTTGAACTTGAGTGACATTGCAATATGATCGCTTTCTCTTGACAACACAAGTTTGTAAATGAAAATTACAGTTTGAAATCACATGGATTGATCCCCTTTCCTCCTATCCTATCCTATCCTATCTCTAATAATCCCCTGTAATAATCTCTCCCCCTCTTTGATCTCTGTTATGATTTACAAACACAGACCACAGAGAGAAGTTACAATAGATATGATTACAATATGATTACCATTACAAAATTGGATTGTTCACAACAAATTGATTAGCAAGATCGTATATGAAATATCTTTCCATCAGCATTCAACAGGAACAAGACGAATTTGGTATTGCAACTGGGATAATTTGGAAACCATCCGCAACAATGAATATGAGAAAAATTTATTCGGAGAACCTTCTATTTCTCTTAATACTGACCAAATTTGTGAAAACTGCACTCCAAAAAACTAACTTGGTCCGTTCTGAACAAAACCCATGTTTTTGATTTTCCAGATTCTTCTCCATTTGCCCGAAACATCCAATACAAAACTTTCACTTCTTATTCCAACGTATTTCTGAGTTTACACATTTAATGACGAGCTGGAAATCAAATCTGCAATATGGAAAATATCTTGGAGGCTAAAATGGTGAGTGATGTTACAACAAATTTATTAATAAACCATCAGTGGTAAAATCATGCATAATAATCATCAATTTATTAAAAATATAGGAGAAGAAATCATATTTATCCATAAGAGCATAAATAATTATAAATGGAATTATATGATAAGTCATGATAGATGACGTGATAAAGAATGGTAGAAATGGATTAAATAGGCGTTAAAGAGTGATAATAGTAATGACAAACTAGAAGCCCAACAACTATAATTCAGACACATGCGCCATGACCCATCCTTCTTGTGCACCAATACTACTAGAGCAGAGAAGGAACTTTGACTAAGTTAAATAATACCAGCCTCTAACATTTCTGCAACCATACATTCAATTTCACTCTTTTGGGCATAGGAATATCTGTAATGCTATATGTTTGGAGGAACACTTCCTAGAATCAAATAAATAGCATGATCATGATCATGAATAGGTGGGAGGCCTTTGGGAGTCTAAAATACCTTGGAATTATTTTCCAAGACTCTTTGGAGGCTTGGATAAATACATGATTTCGATGTGGGAACCTCTAGCGAACATAATTGTGTAATTACGCCTTGTTGTTCTTTCCTTAGAAGCTTTTTCATTCACTTAGAGTTGATTATCTTTCTTTTTTTCCCTCTGATACCCCTTAATTCAAATTCCTTTTTTTCCGAATAAAATTTCATGAAAAGTTCTTGAAAATTAAAATCTATTGTACCCTAGGATTGTATCCAATGGACTCCTAGTACAACATCAACACCACCCATTGGAATGGAAAGCATTGGGCTATTTAATGCATATTCTCCCATGGATAGCTTGATATTATGGCACTTTCCAGAGGAATTTATGGTTCCTCCACTTGCAACCATCACTTGACACTCTAGTGCTAGATATAGGAAGCAATTAAATTCCTTGGCTATCTTACAGTGAGTAAAATTATGGGTACTTCTGGAATCAATCAACACTATTACCTCTTTCTTCTTAATATGTCCTTTTATCTTGATAGTTTCAGTGGTAATTCCAACCAATGCATAACAAGATATGGTCAGATTCATTTCTTCTTTCTCTAGGGTTTGTTCCTGGGGTATACCCTCTTCTTTTGATGTTTCTTGTTCCTTTTCTTCCTCCTCTTCACAATATATGAAAAATAATTTCTTCTCAGCACACTTATGACCTTTAGTGTATTTTTTATCACAGCTATAACAAATCCCTTTTTCTCTTTTTCTTCTAATTGGTGTGCTGTCAACCTTGTTGGTTGTGGAAGGCTAGGGGAAACAACACTTCCATATTTATAGTTATGAGTGGTAGGCTTTCTTGTGGCCATAATTTTTTTTCCATCTTTGTTCCTAACCTGAATGATTTCTCCAATGAGTAAAGTTCCCAAAGGTGAACCTCATGTTGAATGTTATCATTTAATGTCCCTATGAACACACCAATCCTATGCTCCTCTGCAACATATTTTACCTGTATATTCAGTTTTAGGAAGTCCTCAATACGCTTCATCATTGAACTCTTTTGTTTGAGATTTATCAATTGGCTAAAAAAGGCTTTCTTTTTGTATGCTCATAGTGTGCTATCATTGCTTTTGTAAAAATTGTCCAAGTGAAAATTTGTTTACGAGAGAAAATCCATCAATACCTTACAAACTGATTTGGTTCCAAATATAAAGTTGCAATGCATACATTGTGTGTTTTGGACATTATAGAGATCAAAATATTGCTACATCTGTAGTATCCATGTTACGAGATTCTTGTCATCAAACTTCCTCATATTAATCTTTGCAACATGGTGGGTCTTCAATCCACCATTAGAGTCTATGAAATAATAATTAACATTTATTTTGTTCCTCATGAGAATCCTGTACTACCCTTTTGCCATTAGTAAACATTTCTGATAGAAGATTTGTCAAATTTCTCTTCAAATCTATCTTCAAATCCTCCATGTTTCCTTTAAGTTTTTCTTCTATATCATCCATCTTAGCTTCTATGCCTCTCTTTAAATATTCCATGTTGCCTTAAAATTTTTCTTGTATACCATCCATCTTACCTTCCATTTCTTTCTTTAAACCATACATATTAGCTTCCATTACCTTTTGTGAGAGTGAATTTTGTTGCACTTAGTGTTGTAATTTTGATATATCATATTGCATTTCTTCCTCTTCTTCATGAGTCATGCTAGATATTTCAGGTTTCTTACTCGGTGTTTCCATTTTCTTCCTTTGGGGCATCAATTAATGATAATAATTCTTCATTATGCCCTTTCAATTCCTTCAAACTAATTTTTTAAACCAAAATTATGCAAAATTTTAAAAAAACTACACACATTTTTTCACTTTGTAAGGGCTCAATATTGAACCTATTGTATCTTTGTAATTTTTGATCTTAAAGATCTAAAGTTGCATCCTACAGTAGCCCACTAAGTCCTTGTTCCAACCCTGCAATTATGATCATGATTGGATTCTCCAAGGAAGAGTTATGTCAAATCTCCCTCGATGACCTGATTATAGACAGGTTCAGTAGAGCGAACATGTACGAAGTGGCACGTCTCGCTATTTCAACCTTAGGACCTAAAACTAATACACAAAAAACTACACGTCGTCCTATTTCTGTAAATTTTTACGACATTTCAATTTGATGCCCATAAAGATTGTTATAACAATTTTCCCCAAGTCACCTGTTTGAGATATCATTTCGGATCCTGAACAAACCCTAACTTCTTTGGCTCATATTTCTGAAAATATAGCATGAAAATATCTAAAATTTGGACCCGCGATTCAACACAAGTTCGGATCAGATGTGTTTTTCTTTTAGCTTCTGAAACATCACATAAAATGATTCTAGCAAAAATTCCACAACGACGTGTTTGGAGCAGCGAAACAGTAGAATCCAAACCTCTCATACCAAATGTTATGCAACCAACTCTAAAAATAGAAGAAAAGATAGATCAAAGCCTTCAAAATCAATCTCTTCGAGGGGGAAACCTCCTTTACATTACACAAATGAAAAATTCTTGGATGATACAAATAAAAAAATCTCCTTTCTATATATAGGAGTCTAAGGGGTCACAATATAATCAAAGCCGAAATTACAATAATAATATAAGGATACAACAATAACAATAGTGAGATTCTATGGGGCACAATAACAACAATATGGGGACAATAGGGGCATAACAATAACATTAAGGGCTACAATGATAATAGTAATGGGGGGATCACTACTATTAGAGGGACCTAACAACGCTACACATCCAAAGACTCCCATGTGAGTGACACTATGCTTTCTTCCACTCCATGCCTCTTCAGGAATGACATTCTTGACACTTTTGGTTGGACACCTATTAATGATATACAATGCACAAGTGACAACTTCAACCCAATAATCATTTGGCAAATGCTTTTCCTTCAACATACTCTTTGCCATTTCCATAATGGTCATATTCTTCCTTTCCGTGACACAATGTTGCTTATGTGTATATATTGTTATAAATTGTTTGTGAATTCCATGCTCCCTACAAAAATGAAGGAAATCCTTTGAGATGAATTTTCAACCTCTGTTAGTCCTAAGGACTTTGATGTAGTATCTACTTTGCTTCTCAACAAGAGCCTTGTATTGGCGAAGGTGCCCAAACACTTCACTTTTATTTTTTCGGAGATAGACCCATGTCTTCCTTTTTTAGTCATCTATGAAGGTCAATAAATAGTACCTACCACCAATTGATGGTGTTTGTATTGGTCCACATAAATCTTAGCGGAAAATCTGCAAAGGTGCCTTTTCCCTTACTGACCTTCCTGCTTGAAATGTCTCTCTATGTTACTTTCTCAAGATACATTCTTCACATAGGCTGTGTAGTTTTTCTATAAGCGGAAACCCATTCACCATGCATTTCCAATGCGGAAAATTCAAACCTCCAAAGTTGAGATGACCAAATCTCAAATGCCATAACTAATTTTCATCTTTAACCTCTTCTTGATAGTTCACGTGTGTAGCAGCTACAACTTTTATTCCATCCTCTTGCAAGTTCATTGATATTTGTTCTTGTGCAACTTTTTCCTTCAAATATGATTTTATTTTTAGGGGAAACATTGTTTTGTTTTCCATTTGAACTTTTGTAATGAGCTGTCTACTTGGAGGATTATCCAAAATTGCACACTCATTATTTTTTAAAGATACATTGTATCCCTTTTACATGAGTTATCTAATGCTTATAAGGTTATGCTTCAGACCAGGTACAATGTAAACATTTGATATGTACTTCTTATCTCCCTTCTTTGATCAGATATGAACTCTTTCTTTTCCCATGACAAAGACTTTGCTATCAGTCCGTAATCTCCCTTCAAATTTCACACTTTCATCTAGATTGGAAAACATTTCTATCTTCCCTGACATGTGGTTGCTACACCCTCAATCTAGATACCATACATCGCTTTGTTTTTCTTATGCTACATTACAAGCTAAAAAAATTCTATCATGGTTTTGATTTTCTTTTGTGAAATTTACACTTGGTTTGTTACTATTGTCATATTTCTTCTTTCTACATTCATTCACATAATGACCATACTTCTTATAGTAATGACATTGAACTTGAGATTTATCATACATCAGACCTTGTGCTTGATTTTTTCTTGGGCATTAACTTGGATTTTTATTGTTGCCCCTTTCACTTGAACTTGAAGGGCTACTTCTTCCACCTCTGTGTGCCATTCTTCCTCTTCCTCTAGCATATGATCTTCCTCTCCCTCTACCTTAACCAAATGAAACTTGTGTCTTGAAGACATACTCCAGTGAGGAGCTTGTTTCTATATTCAATGTATTTTCATAAGAAATTAGTGATGCATGAAGCTCATCCAATGAGAACCGTGAGAGATCCTTTGTCTCTTCTATGGCCACAACAATGCCATCAAACATTGCTAGCAGACTTCTCAAAATTTTCTCAACTATTCTCCTTTCCTCAATTGTCTCACCATGAGGCTTGATTTGAGTAACCAATCCAATTACATGTGTAAAAAATGAGTCTACATTCTAAGACTCTTTCATACAAATTGTTTCAATGTCCCTTCTTAACATTTTCATTTTTTCTACCTTTACTTTTTCCATGCCTTGGTAGGTTGTTTGGATGGTGTCCCATGCTTGCTTGGACTTTGTTGCTGCTGCAATATTTGGGAAAATACTTTCATGAACTGCTTGAAAAATGTAGAAGAGGGCTTTTGCATCCTTCTTCTTGTTGTCCCTCAACAAATCCCTTTGTGCTCAAGACATGGCATTGTATGTTGTTGCATCTGTTGGTTCTTGAAAACCCTTCTCCACCAAATACCAAATGTCTTGAGGAGAAGCATTCATGTAATAACCCAATAATCACAATTTTTCCCAATAAATTGAAGTATTTGATGATTATTCAAGCTTGTGCTTTTTTGTTGCCATTTATGAGTGAAAAGAAATCTTTCTACCTGCTGGTAAATAGGCCCCAAAGGAACAAAAAAAATCTAGCTGCCAGTAAAAACACTTGTTTTCACACTAAAAATTTCCATTTATGAGTGAAAAGGAAAATTTTCTCTAAAGGAAAAAACAATCTACATTCAAAACCAAAAAAATTCAACTACTAGTAAAAACACATGTTTTTACACTAAAAGAAACTTTCTAAGGAAAAAGCAATCTACCCTCAAAAAAAAAAAAATTCAAGTGCTAGTAAAAACACATGTTTTTACACTAAAAGAAACTTTCTACCTGATGGTAAATACACTCCAAAGGAAAAAATAATCTACCCTCAAAACCAAAAAAAATAACTTCTAGTAAAAACACATGTTTTTACACTAACAATATTTAACCCGCTCGCATAGCTTCTTAGAAATTTTAGTGGGGTAGAGGAATAGAGTTTTCTTCAACAAATCAGTTGTAGCAAGGAAATCTCAACTCAACAAAGGCTATCGCAATTGGACAGAGGCTTGAATAAAACAGAGCAAAGCTTGGAGCTAAAACACATAAATTTACTCCACAGAAAACAAAGTAAAAATAGAGTAAATCTTGGAGCGACACAATAAAACTTTAGCTTATAATTTTAATGCATTAAAATACATTCATATGAGAATGTGACTCATTCACAAGTAAAAAAACAAGGTTAGGGGCTACTTCACTAAGGGAGTAACTCTCCTAAAACTCTGGTAAAAACTTGTTTTCACATGCCCACAAATATTTTCTTTTTCTGCTGACTACCTCACAGACTTACACACTTGACTCCTCTTAACTATACAAAATAATTTTACATTCATATTTATCTAAAACATACATTTTGACTTGTTAATACATGACAAATCAAATATATTTATGTCGAGGACTACATATTTCACCATACTTAATTACCTGCTCCTGACATAGAAGGGAAGGGAAAATTGCCTGAAGCCCATACTTTCTTTCCTGATTCCCACAGAGAATGGAACATAGACAACATGAGCATTGGCCAAATTCGCCAGATGATTGATTTAATGTATACTGAATATAAACTCATGTGTCTTAGAGGAAAATCAGAGGTAGATGCTTGCAGAACCATCATCCAATGTTTTACAGGTACTCTTCTCAGATGGTGGGAAACTGAATCTTCTCCTAAACTTATTGAGACCATGGAAGCAGAAGTGCTCAAGGATGAAAAAGGAGATGTTATTCATAATCCTGATGGTACTGTAATAAGCAATATGATTGGTGCGCTAACATCAATGATTCTAGAACATTGGTGTGGCTGTGAGACAGAAATTGCCAACAAACATGAGGTCATTTTGATGAACCTCAAATGTCATAAGATGTCTCAATTTGATGATTTCCATAGAGATTGGATATAGCGAATCTATGAGGTGAAAGATTCCAAAAACTTGCTCTGGAAGCAGGTATATCTAGCTGCTCTACCCTCTAGATTTGTTGACTATATTAGATTGCAAGAAATTTTTCAGTTACCTTTTGAGTCTTATACATGGGGAGAGATTTATTCCCTTATTACAAAGACACTGGTAAGTCTTTGTACCAGCTCAAAGGTAAACAAGTCTTTGGAAAAACTGTCCAGGCTACCAGATAGAAAGTCCATTTGCAGCAAATATGGACTGACAATAGATGACCCATTGGTCAAAAAGAGAAAGTCTAGGAAGAGGGCCAAAAGAGAATTCAAAGAGACTTTCTACAAAAATCGAAGGGATTATCCAAAAAATAAAAGGAAGTATTCTACAAGGGATAAAAGCCATAAAAAGAAGGGCCACTATAAATTTATCCCAAAAACCCATTATTATACTCCTTCTGACATCCATTTGCATACATCCAAGCAAGACAAATGGAACAAAATTACTTGCTGGTTGTGTGGCCAGACTGGGCATACAGCTTCAAGATGTCCCCAAGGGGAAGAATCAAAGCTTAATAAGGGAAAAAAGACAGTTGTTTATGCTCAAAAGGCCAAACAGGTTAAGAAAGAGCATTCAGGCCCAAGCTTTTGCCTGAGATGCAAATCAAGGACCCATGCTACAGAAAGGTGCCCAAATCTTATTATCAAAGACTCAGCCCAGCAGCACCAATTAGAGGAATCATCTCTTGATTCTTTTAGCACTTCAGAAGAAGAATTTCAAGTTAATATGGGCCAGTATACTGATTCTGAATCATCTGAATGTTCTTGCTCTAATTCAGAAGAATGTGCATGTCATATATTTTATGAAGATGATTCTGAACTTTTGTACAGTTCCAGCGAAGAAGAAGAAGAAGAAAGAACAAAGCCTCCTAAAGAAAAAGTCCTAATGGCATCTGCTGAAGAAGAAGCAGAAATGAAGATTTTATCACATATTAGGACAATGGAAGAAGGAGCCATGAAGAACCGCCTGATAGAAGCATTCACAGATCAGCTTAAATCAAAAGCCTCAAAAGAATCAGGTAAGAAACCTTTGTTTGTCGATGCATCCTATGAAAGGAACACTAAGTCTTTCCAAATGCATCACTAGAAACCAGGGAAAGTAAGATCCCTGACTTTGGGAGAAGTGAGTGGTGAAATTCACCAACTCAAAGCAGAAATTTCTGCAATCAAAGCTCAAATTGCAGAAATTAAGAAAGGCAAGGAGATTCAAGAAGAAAAAGAAGAAGAATCCTGGAACACAACAGCCCATAGACAAGAAATTCAGGTTGTTGAAGGAAGGTCAGACCCAAACTTTGGCTTTCAAGATATGAGATTGTTTACCATCACATATCAGCAACATCATGTCAAGGTAAAAATCTGTATCCAAGGCCAGATATTTTTCATGACTGCATTATTAGATTCTGGTGCAGATATTAATATTCTTAACATCAGAAATGTTCCAGCAAAATATTGGGTCTCTGCTGAAAGAGAAGTTGTAGGCCTAGGAAATAAGAAACTGAAATATGAAATTCCTAGAGCTTCACTATGTTTTGATACCCACTGTGTATACATGAAGTTTGCCATAGCAGACATCCCTGTTGATTGTATATTAGGGAATGTTTTTTTAGCTGCAGTGGAACCTCATGGCTCAGCCAGATTGAAAGGAGGTAGAGCTGGTTATTTCATTTCTGTACCCACATCTAAAGGAAGAAGAAGAAGAATTGAGCTTCCTTATGTTTCAACTCCAAGAGTTTCTACAATGGTTCAAGCCATGCAGAAATTAGACAAAGCAGAATCTTTGCTATCAGATCTTAAAGATCTAAAAAGCACATTGAGAGTAGAAGAACAGCTGAAACTACCCCAAATCAAAAGAAGAATCCAAGAACTGAAAGGAAAACTGGAAGAAAAATGTTGTTCAGAAGAGCCAAATGCTTTTTGGCACAGAAAGCAACATACCATTAAGTTGCCCTATAAAGAAGGATACACAGGAAAGCCCTGTAAAAGCAGAGCGATCCCTATGAGCCAAGAATACAGAGAACTATGCCAAAAAGAAATTCAGCAATTGCTCAACAGAGGATTGATCAGAGAATCCACTAGCCCCTGGAATTGCTATGGATTCTATGTAAACAAAAGAGCTGAACAAATTAGAGGTATCCCTAGACTTGTAATAAATTACAAGCCTCTAAATTCAGTTTTGGCTGATGATACTTATCCCATTCCACATAAAGGAGACTTGATCAGAAGAATTGCAGGGGCAAAAATATTTTCAAAATTTGATTTAAAAACAGGAGTTTGGCAAGTTGCCATTAATGAGGAAGATAAGTTCAAAACTGCTTTTAGTATTCCTGCAGGGCACTATGAATGGAATGTCATGCCATTCGGTCTTAAAAATGCTCCTTCAAAGTTTCAAAAGGTCATGGATGATATTTTTAAGCCATATTTTGATTGGTTACTTGTATATATTGATGATGTTTTAATTTTTTCCAAAAATATTGATGATCACTTCAAGCATGTAAATATTTTCATGAAGTTGGTCAAGAAAAATGGGCTTGTGCTTAGTAAAAAGAAAATAGAAGTATTTCAGACTTCTATAAAATTCTTAGGCCACCAGATTTCTAATGGACAAATCTCTCTGCAACAACATGCCATTGACTTTGCAGACAAATTTCCAGATGTCTTAAAAGACAAGACACAACTGCAAAGGTTCCTTGGTTGCCTAAATTATGTAAGAAGTTTTTATCAAGACTGTGCCAGTGACAAGAAAGTGTTGAATAAGCGGCTTGGAAAAAATCCCCCTCAATGGTCAGATGCCCATACCAGAGCAGTGCAAGAAATCAAAGCAAAGGTAAAGTCCTTGCCTATACTGTACATAGCAGATGATGAGGCATTCAAAATAGTTGAATCTGACGCCAATGACATAGGCTGGGGAGGGATTCTAAAACAAAAAGTTGACAAAGAAGAACAAGTAGTACAGTTTGCCTCAGGAGTATGGAACCCAGCAGAACAGAATTATTCTGTTATTGAGAGAGAAGTGAAAGCTGCATGCATCAGCGAGTTTGCAGTATATCTAATAAACAAGCCTTTTCTTCTCAGAACAGATGCGTCAGCAATGAAGAAAGTCCTATCCAAGGACATCAAGAAACCAGAAGAAGCAAAGTTTGCCAGATGGTAGGCGCCCTTTGCAAATTTTGATTTTTCCATTCAGCACATCAAAGGAAAGGAAAATTGTCTTCCTGACTTTCTCAGCAGGGAATACCTTGAACAAAATATAGCACATATCATGATGATTATTACTGAGTGGGACCAGCATCAAAAACAAGAGGTTTTGAGAACCATTCCAGATAATCAAGATTGGGATACATACAGAGACAATTGGAGACCCACATGGCAATTAAGGAACACAAAAGTCCTTGATGCCAACTTACAACCTCACACTGATCTCCAACATTATGTACCTGAAAGAAAGGTGTACCCAAAGGGCAGAAAATGGATCCATGATATGATGTATGACAAAGCAAAAGCAGATGCTGGAACCACAAGACGGGCCCTGGAAACGAATTTTCATGACATTGGATGTATCTGGCACCATGGAGGTCGTGACACAGGAATCTATGAAAGCTATTATTGCATCTACCGAACCAGAGACTTGTGGATCAACCAACCCCAAGTCCAACCATGTGCTCGATGGCCCAGAAATGATCCCAAAGTAATGTTCCCTGACACAGTTTATGATTTTTCAGATTATAAAAAGTTGTGGTGGGACTTCATGAATGTTGATGACAGAGAAGAAACCCATTACACAAAGTTGAAATTCAGTACAATGGCAGCATCCCAGAAAAATCTACAATGTGAATGGTTTCAGAATTGGTGGACAGATTACGGAGTTAGCAGAACAGCCATGGACCCAGTATATCATGAAAGATATGAAAGAAAATACTGTCACAGGTGTTTTGAGTACAACATTGGGGAATGTTTTCATCGTATATACAGCGCAGTCAAAGAAATGACAGTTCAAGAGTGGGATCCTTTTCACATGACAAATTATTCCCTCCAGGAATACATGAGAGAGCACTTAGAATGGTATGTCTTAACCAAAGTCCAGCATCAAATCATACTGGGTAAACCCATGATAGTCCGGAGGATTTATACAAAGGCATGTGATGATCTATTTTATAAAAGAAACAGATTCCCTGATCTGACTGTATTCTGATTTCGTACCAGTCACAAGGGCTTAATTGTGACCAGAGTTCCCGTGGGCTTTACTGTTTAAAAGCTTCCACAGTGTAAATAATCTTATCTAGTCTTTTCCCGTGGGCTTTTTGTACAAAAGTATCCACTGTGTAAGATATCCATAATGTCCGAATCTACTTTACAGACTATATCTCATGCGTTACCCGGAAGCAATTATTCGGTCTGTTTTATGGGCCCGAATATTTGTGCGGACGTCGCTCTGATAAAGACTGAAAAGTAATGATTCTTTAAGCTTTAAGTCATTTCTGTCCGACCAACAGTAATGTTTGTCCCCCCTTCTCATCCTATATAAGAAGGGTAAGGTTCATTTGTTGGGCATCGGCATTTTGAGAGTTTTTGCGTGTGTGTGTTTTGAGTCGAGTGTTCTCCTGCTCTGCATCTGCGGACATCTAGTCTGATCTGCTTGCAACACGAGAAATCACTCAAAGTCCTTAGTTGGTTTGAGAAGCCTGCGTATCAGTGTGCTCGGCACTGGTAAGAACCTAAAGTGGCCGAACCATTAGAAGAGTCAAGTGTTTGGGTGTTAAGTTTGATTCTGAGACAGAGCCTATACCTCGCCAGGAGCTTCCGGTAGTAACTTGCTCAATTCGAGGACTACATATTTCACCATAATTAATTACCAACTCTATATTAAATTCAGATTAGTTTTTAAATGTTTGATGTGTGTTGCGGAACTCGTACGAGACCTTATGTCCTTCATCCTACAAACAAAATCGCCACTTGTAAAAAAAAATCCATGTGACCATTATGATTACATTAATTGTGTTTAACGCAGTGGTTAGGATTAATTTTCCAACCGATTCAACCTTCCAAATTGTTCACAAGGAAATTAAAATGGCTAACTAATGACGAATGTAATGGACACAACAACGTGTTAGATGTTAAAATGGATACAGTGAATAACATGAACGTTTAATATTATATTCATGCTTTCTTATGATGCAACTTGGTTGGGCCATAGTAAGTTCAATTAGCATAAAGAGGCTTAGGTATTTTTTGTTTAATGAGTTTTATTACCAATTTCAATTTGTAAAGATAATTATAAGTCAAAACAAGTTAATTATTAATAATATCATTCAAATATTAATATATAGCTCTCTTTGTTTTCAAGAGATGCACATGTTGAATAGGTACGAGAAGTTTATAGCTATTATGGAGTATTTGAGTTGAAATGATTCATAAGGTATTTATAAGTTATGTAAATATTATATAATGAAATTGGATTTTAGATCGATGAATTGATGTTATTATATGTAACTTGAAAAGTTTTAATCATTTCTCAAATAAATTTTTTGAATTATTATCATATAAGTTTGGTAGGATTTATTTGAAAGAGGATTTACTTTAAAAGTTTCATATATTGTTTATAATCTAGTCCAAATAATATTTAAAAATATATGTAATATTAAATTAAAAATATATATATAATTTAGAAATATATATATATATATATATATATATATATATATATTTCAAATTCTATGCCAGATAAATATGTCGATATTTTTCATTTAGAACTTTTATATTCTAATTTTATTACCAGATCTTAAAATTTCATTCTATAGTTCTATACTACTATAGAAATTTCGATGATATGTATATAGAGTACTTCACGCGAAGCATCATAGATTAGGAATAGGGAACTTTTCAAGTGAATGATTATCAAGCCACGCCTCTCATCATAGATTAGGCATAGGGAACTTTTCAAGTGAATGATTATCAAGCAACGTCTCTCATCAACCTGATACAAATGCAATACAAAAGTAGAAAACATTGTGATGAACTAACAAGCTGGTTTCGTATATGAATCTGAAACAAAGGAAACTCAAAGTAGTAGGGGATTCGTAGAAGCCTTAATTTCTCAATTACTAGATGTTTAAAGAGTCTTAATGTTTTCTAACAATTACGGAAAATATTGAAACACTAGTCGATTTTGTCTCAACTAGACATATTCTCCATGAACAGGATTTTCAACAAATTTGACAAACTCGGTAACTAGACCGATTCTTCCAAGGACATGCGGAGATTGAAGTGTACGCATTTATCAAGCCATAGGAAATTCTACGAAAAAGGGTACACTCAGGGGCTGGATGAAAAGCTGGATAAACATACTCCAGAAAAAACAACGATAGAAATATCTCTTATTGCATTGAAATAGGAATATCGCGACCTACGCGACCTGGACGAGCACGGGAAGAAAGAATCTGAAAGTTCAAGTTACGAGGTGGATAGCGTCCTTTTGGATAGGGATAAATGGGCAAGGGGTAAAACTAAAACGAAAACCTACGAAACCTCTAATTCCATAGAACCATGACATATATTATACATGTTTGCCCTAAAATAAATAGGGGATGTAAAAGCTAAAAGAGTATTCCAAACAATAAGTTTATCCAACAATATAATAGTCAGACTTTCGTTTTAAAAATCATTTGATCGACGAAAAATGCTCTTCAACACGAAAAATTTGATTAGGTTAGTATATTCACATATAGTTATGGTTATCTGACACTATTATGGAGAGCGTAGTCGGTGGATGCTTTATAGCCGTGGAGAAATGGCAATATTTTGTGCTTGGCATTTATCGTTGTATGGGGATGCATGAACATAACAACGGGGTTGTGCCGGCAGAAGAACTTTATGCGAAATTGTAGTCGACTCCACCGCCTTCCTGCATTTATATTTCTTTTCCAAATTATAGAAAACCAATATCCCATACCGATTATCTTTCTGAAACTCCCGGCGAATCTAGCAGGCTTGGAACACGAGAAAATGGTACCATATTCTTTCCATTTATTTATACTTCCAGCTGATCTGTCACATTTCGCACCTCTGAATCTTTTGTCCAATCCTTCCCACACAAAGCATTGAGTGCCTATATAAACCATCCCGATTGCCCTTCCCATTGCACTCTACCATTTGCTCTCCGTCTTCATGTTGTCAAACATGTAAGGGACTCATTCAGGCATGATTCTTATCTTCCTCGCAAGCTTACGCCTGCAAGCATATAACGCTGGCGCTACATACGCCCCACCTGTGATAGTAAAGCCGCATCCACCTTACAAATTGTTGGAATGTTAATTCCAACTGCCGTGCAGAATCGGGGATTAATTAATTCATGGCAATACTCAAATCGGATGCAGGCAGCAGCGACAGCGACAAGGGGCATCCCCGATGAGCGATCGCCGATAGGCGTAGGCAAAGTCGGCATATCGGCAAAATCGACGGATGGAGCATCGGAGGTTTCGATGGCCGCACTGCGATATCGCATCGGTACTTTCAAAAGGTGGCATGCACTTTGCACACTTATGGTTGCGATCCGATAACCGGACCCGATAGCTACATAACTATTTGCTGCATAATATTTCAATTCTTCAAGCGTCCATCTTTCATGTGTTTTACAATGTTTTTCAAGCTTAAGTATAAATACATCGCTTCGATGGATATCGCTTCGGCGGGTCATAAGTTGGCACTTCTCTATGCAATGGTGCAATTATGATAAGCCTTACAATAAATGCCGATAGGATATTTTCTAAAATATTTTCAGCTAAGTAATCAATGTAATTTATTACAGTTGTTGAATGTAGGTAGGATATTTTTTCTATCTTATCGTTTATGTTTAGATATGCTTTTTTTTAATATATATATGTATGTAATGAACAACAGTTTAGAAGAGAATGTTGTTAAAAGAATCTGAGAGTTTCCCTCTTGTAATTTTTTTTCTGAAACGCACAGCAGTGCTCAGATAGTGAAATCAGATTCTGGAACTGAATCGTTCCTGTTGTAATCCCTCCACAGAGGAAGACTATTTTGTAACAGTGTTATTTTCTGTTGTTTTCTAATAAAGATCTTGTGAAAATAGAGCATTGTTCTCTGTGCTATTTTTGTGTTTGAAATGAGCAGAAATTTTCCAATATGGTATCAGAGCTAGTCTAGGCACTCAGTGAGTCAAAAACAGAGTTTGTTTTTCACTGTAGGAGCTGCAAGAAGCTTATCAAGCAGAGAAAGTTTTTTTTTGCTTTTATATTATACAGTCAGTATCTCTTCTTTATTTATACAGGTTAAGATGGCACATTCTGGAACTGGTTTGACAAATCCCCGACTGCCACAGTTTAATGGGAAAAATTATAGTTATTGGTCCATAATAATGAAAGCGTTGTTTGCTTCTCAAGGACTATGGGAGCTGGTTGAAACAGGCTATGTTGAACCTGCAGATGCAACAGCACTGGCTGCTTTGACAGTAGCAGAAAAAGACCAGTTGAAGAGTGACAAGAAGGATGCGAAAGCCCTCTTTTTTCTCTTCCAATCAGTACATGAAAGTGTTTTTCCACGGATAGCAGCAGCAACAAAATCTAAGGAGGAATGGGACATTCTCAAAACTGCCTATCAAGGCATAGAGAAGGTGAAGACTGCAAAATTGCAGAAGTTGAGGAGAGACTTTGAAACACTCAGCATGAAGGAATCTGATACAATAGATTCATTCTTCACTCAGGTTATTGGGTTGATAACCCAGATAAGATCTCATGGTGAGATTCTTGAAGAAAGAAGGATTGTAGAGAAAATCTTGAGAATTTTACCCTCAAGGTTTGAATCTATTGTGGTAGCAATAGAAGAAATAAAGGATCTCTCACATTTCACAGTCGATGAACTGAGTGCTTCTCTTTTGTCTCATGAACACAGACTGAGCAGAGGAACAGATTCCTCTTTTGAGCAAGCATTCAAGACTCAAATGTCTTTTGGCCAAGGAAAAGATCGAGGCAGAACAAATAACAGAGGTCATGGAAGAAGCCAAAACAGAGGCAGAAATTATCATACAAGCACAAGCGGAAGGAGTTGCAGTGATAATCAAGATGAAGGTTCAAGCAAACAACAAGCTCATGGACAAAGGTATGACAAATACCAAGTCCAATGTCATTATTGTAAGAAATATGGGCACTATGCCAATGAATGTAGGAAAAAGAAAAGTGACATGAATAATAGGCGGAATGCTAATTTTGCAAATGAAGAAGATAAGAACCCAAAGAACGTGCTGTTAACATGTAACATAGCATAAGACAAAAAAGAAAATTTTTGGTTCTTAGACTTAGGTTGTAGTAATCACATGACTGGAAATATTGAAATGTTTGCCAATCTGGATGAAAATATGAAATCTGAGGTAACAACAGGGACTGATGATAAGATAACTGTCAAGGGTAAGGTCAGAGTCAGTATCCGAGCAAAAAATGGAGAACAGGTGATTGTGCCAGATGTATACTATGTACCTGGTCTAAAATGTAATATTTTGAGCATTGGATAGGTCATTAACAAAGGTTACAATGTTTTCTTCAAAGATAATTTGTGTACAATCAGAGACATACCTCCAAGTAAGAAGATCATTGCACAGGTGCAGATGACCAGCAATAGAATGTTTTCTCTCAAACCCAGAGCAGATTTGAAGGAAGGAAGAACTATTGCGGCTATAACACAAGAAGTCTTTCAGGAACAAGTGAAAGATGAGAATTGGTTGTGGCATTTGAGATTTGTACATCTCAATTTCGGAGGCCTGAATCTGTTGTACAGAAAGGGAATGGTAAAGGGATTGTCGTTGATTGAGAAACCGGACAGCCTTTGTGTAGGCTGCATCTTGGGCAAGCAACACAAAGAAAGGTTTCCAGCAGGAAAGAGTATAAGGGCAAAAGCACCATTGGAAATTGTTCACTCTGATGTGTGTGGACTGATGCAAATACCATCATTTGCTAGAAATAAATATGTTTTAACTTTTATTGATGATTACACCAGAAAGACATGGGTGTATATGCTGAAACAGAAGAGTGAAGTGTTTGAGAAATTCTGCCACTTCAAAACTCTTGTTGAGAAGCAGTGTGGGCATTATATCAAAGTGCCCAGAACAGATAGAGGAGGAGAGTATGTCTCCCAAAACTTTCTGCGCTTTTGCAGAGAGAATGGCATATAAAAGCAGTTCACCACAAGATATACACCTCAGCAAAACAGTGTTGCTGAAAGAAAGAATAGGACCATTCTTGACATGGTGAGAAGTATACTGAAGGCAAAACACTTGCCGCATGAGTATTGGGCAGAAGCTGTCACTTGCGTAGTTTACATCTTGAATAGATGCCCAACAAAAGCTGTCATGAACAAAATACCAGAAGAAGCATGGAGTGGTCAAAAGCAAAGAGTCACTCACATGACAGTATTCAGTTGTGTAGCATATGCACATGTACTGGATCAGCTAAGGAAAAAGCTTGATAGTAAGGGGAAGAAGTGTGTTTTTATTGGCTATTGTGATGAGTCAAAAGCATACAAACTCTATAATCCATCCACCAAGAAATTGATAGTAATCAGAGATGTGCAGTTCATTGAAGATGAAGTTTGGGATGGAAGCTTAGAGAAGACAGTGAATGTGAAGACAATTGTGTCTCACGAAGAAGAAGAGGAAGGGACAGCAGCAAATAATCCTTCGTTGGTGGCTCCTCCTCCACCACTGCAAGTACAACAAACCACACCACAAGCTGGAATTCGAACAGCCTTGAGAAGTCAAGGATGTGCTTCTCGAAGCACATCACAGGGATGAGAAATACCCTCAAGTTCGGATGGAACTCCTAACACACCAAGAAGACCAAGATTCAGAAATCTGAATGAGATTTATGAACAAGGAGAAGTAAGTAACAATACCGGTCTGAATTCATTATTCGCTTTATATTGTCATGTTAATGACCCAATCCATTTTGAAGATGCTGTAAATGAAGATAAATGGATTGAAGCAACGAATGAAGAAATTAGTGCAATTGAGAAGAGTAAAACATGGGATTAGTGGACCTCCCTGAAGGCAAAGATGCCATTGGAGTTAAGTTGGTCTATAAGACCAAAAGCAATGCTGAAGGCAAGATTGATAGGCACAAAGCAAGACTTGTTGTGAAAAGCTACAAGCAGCAACACGGAAAAGACTATGATGAAACCTTTGCACCAGTAGCAAGGATGGAAACAGTCAGAACAATGTTGTCTATTGAGGCACAACACAAATGAAATATTTATCAGATGGATGTTAAATCTGCATTCCTGAATGGGGTGTTAAAAGAAGAGGTTTATGTTGAACAACCTCTAGGCTATGAAGTTGAAGGCCAAGAGCATAAAGTCTGCAAACTGAAGAAGGCTCTTTATGGGTTGAAGCAAGCTCCAAGAGCATGGTACAACAGAATAAATGCTTATCTGATTGACAATGGGTTTGATAAGTGTGATGGTGAACCCACACTCTACATAAAGGATAATGACGGTAAGATTCTTATTATTGTTTTATATGTAGATGATTTAATTTTTACTAGCAATGATGCTTCTCCCATTGCTGATTTTAAAGCAGTCATGAAGAGTGAATTTGAAATGACTGACTTGGGCATCTTAAGATATTTTCCTGGAATTGAAGTAGACCAAAGTGAAAATGGTGTTTTCATTTCTCAAGTTAAATATGTTGAAACATTGTTGAAGAGATTTAACATGCAGAACAACAAGGAAGTTGTGACTCCAACTGTAATAGGGTTGAAATTGACCAAAGAAGACAACAACAAATATTTGATCCAAAATTGTACAAAAGCATAGTTGGCAGCCTTATGTACTTCACTGCAACTAGGTCGGACCTTATGCACGCTATGAGTTTAATCTCCAGATTTATGGAAAGACCGAAAGAGACTCATTGGCAGGCAACCAAGAGGATTCTAAGGTTTGTAAATGGAATGAAGGGGTTTGGTATTTTATACTCCTCTTCTGAAAGTTTCATGTTGACAGGTTACACTGACAGTGATTGGGCTGGAAGTGTTGATGATAGGAAAAGCACATCGGGATATGTGTTTCATATGGGATCGAGAGCCATCTCATGGGCTTCCAAGAAGCAACCAGTTGTGTCTTTGTCAACAGCAAAGGCAGAATATGTGGCAGCAACAGCAGCAGCATGCCAAGTAATGTGGCTGAGAAGAGTTCTCAGAGATTTGTGTCATGAACAAGAAAAATGCACAACCATTTACTGTGACAATAGCAATAGCATTGTCTAAAAATTTTGTCTTTCATAAAAGGACAAAGCACATAGACACCAAATTTCACATCCTACGTGAATTGGTTAACAATGGTGATATTGTTTTGCAGCACTGCAGCACAGAGGATCAGTTAGCTGACATCTTCACAAAACCATTGGGAAAGAAATGTTTTGATCATTTCAGGAAATGTCTCGGTATAATTGAACGCCCAGCAGTCGAAATTAAAGGGGAGTGTTGGAATGTTAATTCCAATTGCCATGCAGAATCGGCGATTAATTACTTCATGGCAATACTCAAATCCAATGCAGGCAGCAGCGACAACGACAAGGGACATCGCTGATGAGAGATCGCCGATAGGCATATCGGCGAAATCGGCGGATGGAGCATCGGAGGTTTTGATGGTCGCACTGTGATATCGCATTGCCGATATCGCATCAGCACTTTCAAAAGGTGGGAGGCACTTTGCACACTTATGGTTGCGATCCGATAACCGGAACCGACAGTTACATAATGATCTGCTGCATAATATTTCAATTCTGCAAGCGTCCATCTTTCATGTGTTTTACAATGGTTTTCAAGCTTAAGTATAAATACATCGCTTCGATGGATATTGCTTCGGCGGGTCATAAGTTGGCACTTCTCTATGTAATGGTGCGATTATGATAAGCTTCGCATTAAATGCCGATAGGATATTTTCTAAGATATTTTCAGTTAAGTAATCAATGTAATTTATTGCGGTTGTTGAATATAGGTAGGATATTTTTTCTATCTTATAGTTTAAATTTAGATATGTTTTTTTTTAATATATATATGTATGTAATAAACAACAGTTTAGAAGAGAATGTTGTTAAAAGAATCTCAAAGTTTCCCTCTTGTAATTTTCTTTCTAAAATGCACAGCAGTGCTCAGATAGTGAAATCAGATTCTGGAACTGAATCGTTCATGTTGTAATCCCTCCACAAAGGAAAACTATTTTGTAACAATTTTATTTTCTGTTGTTTTCTAATAAAGATCCTGTGAAAATAGAGCATTGTTCTCTGTGCCATTTTTGTGTTTGAAATGAGCAGAAATTTTCCAAAACAAATCTCCTCGCAAGACGATAGCATTCCCTCCTACCGTTTACAAGTTCCCTCCCCCCAAGCCAAATGTATTTCATCATCCCGCACACACAACTCCTAAGCCTATAGATTTTCCTACGGCGGTTTATAATTCTCCACCCAAACCAGCAGTATTCCCTCCTCCCTTGCACAAAACTCCACCCAAGCCGATAGTGTTCCCGCCTTAAGTTCACAAAACTCCTCCCAAACAGATAGTATTTCGTCCTCAAGTACACAAAACTCCTCCCACCCGGACAGTGCTCCCTCCACCGGTTCACAAAACTCCCCCAAAACGGATAGTATGTTCTCCTCCAGTTCATAAAACTCCTCCCAAACTGATAGAAAATCCTCCTCCGGTGCACAAAAATCGTCCGACCACAACAGTATTCCCTCCACCCATTCACAAAACTCCTCCCAAACTAGTGGTATTCCCCCCTCCCATTCATAAAACTCCTCCCAAGCCCATAGCATATCCATCTCCGGTGCACAAAGCTCCTCCTAAGCCGATAACATTTCCTCCCCCCGGTGCTAAAATCTCCTCCCAAGCCCACAGCATCTCCTCCGCCTGTTCGCAAATCCCCACCTAATCCTGTAGTAAGTTCTCCTCCATTCCATCCGTCTCCTCCCATCTACAATCCCGCCCACACTACACGGCCCCTCCTCATCATCCTCCGGCTTACTGATAATCAAGGTACATATCTCTAATCATTTCCTTTCATTAATATCCTTTGTATCTTTATGTTGTTTTAATTGCATTATTCTTTCTCGGTTGACGATAAATACTTGTTTTTGTATTCAATCTATTTTTCTTGCAGGATCAATATTATGAAGTTGCATTTCTAATAATAGAAACTGTATGAGAGTACAGTATGTATTGCTTGGCTTCTAGGAAAAATATCATCATATTGATCGTCTTAGAATGAGCCAAATCTTACCAATCTTTTTAGATCTTGTCGTGTGTATCCATTGGCATACAATGCCTAAAAAAATATCGACTTCCTGTTAATAAAAATGTCGATTATTTCATTACATCGAGTCTCACACTTTATTTTTCTATGGAATGAACACATGGTAAATCAAAGGATCACTGAGACGCACATGAAAATAACCTAGCTTATAATGAAACTTAATAGCTTTTGCTGAGTAAGCCAACGTACGGTGACACTAAACGGCTATTTACGTTTATCAATTTATTATATTTTGCATGTCCTGGAATATTGCCACCTTCCACTAAGCGTGAATGTATGAATATGGGATAAATTATTTTCGTAACACCGATAACTAATAGCGCTGCCCACTAATTTAAAAACAAAAGCTCATTGCCAAAAGGTATGCTAATTATGTTGGAATGTAATTTCAACTGCAGCAATAGTTGAAAAGAAATCGCACTTTCACCTGCAAACAATCCCAGCAGTCCATCTGTCTTTAATCCAACAGCCATTATTTGTTTCGGCTTATTCACTCCACCGCCATAAGTGTCTTTTCACCATTTGTTTGTTTGTGTTCCCAAAGGAGGAGGAAGGTCAGATCTGGGATCTGCGCCATAACTGCTCACCAAACAACATTAAAGAAGAAGCATGGCCGAGAAGGAAAGTACCAGCCTCGAGCTAGCCGCAGCATTTATCAGTCTTGGGTTTCAGCACAACCGACTCAAGAAATACAACAAAAGATCAGATTTTTTCATTATGTGCAGCAGAGACTCTGTCAGAGAGTTGAGGCGGTTGATGGATAAATTATGACCGCTTCCTGCACTATATATATGTGTAGAGCCACAGCAGTGTTAAGTACTCAGCAATATAGCACAGCAGCGCTGGAATGTAATTTCTGTGTTTTTAAGAAAGAATGTGCAGCAGCATGAGCTCACATGAATCAAGCCCTTTTGCACAGCAGTGCATGGATTGAAAAAAATTCCCGACATGGTATCAGAGCTAGTCCAGGCTCTTTGAAGGCGTCAAAGAAGCTGAAGGAAAGATTTCTTGCAGCAGCAACTTCTCCAGCAGCGTGAAGACTCAGCCAAGAAAGAATCTAAGGTATTTCTCAAGAATTTTTTTGTGTTACTGTTGAAGACAGACAGTGATTTTTAAATACAGTCAAGTATTTGAAGCATAATTTAAAGTGTAAGGAATGGCCAGCGTCAGCACTAGCGTGGGTATGTTTAATACTCAGCTCCCACTATTAAATGAGAAAAATTATGACTATTGGGCAATAGTTATGAGAGCTTTTCTTTTCTCAGAAGATTTATGGGAATTTGTTGAAGATGGTTTTGAAAAACCAGCAAATGAAGATGAAACAGAAAATGAGCTATTGAAGAACTATAAGAAGAAGGATGCTTTGGCCCTCTACTTCTTGTATCGAGCAGTGAATGAAAGTGTGTTTCCAAGGATAGCAGCAGCTAAGACATCCAGAGAAGCATGGGATACTCTCAAAACTGCCTATCAAGGCATGCAGAAAGTGAAGACACTAAAACCTCAGTTCATTGAGGAGGAAGCTCGTGATAAAAGCTTAGAGAAAACAATGAATAATAAAATCTGTTTGTCTCGTGATGAAGGTGATGAGGAGATGGCTGAAGTACATCCCCAAACAACAGCACCAACACAAGGGCAGCAAGTCGCACCCTTGAGGAAAAATGAATGTGCTTCTCCAAGCACACCACAAGAAGCAACAAATGAAGGTACAAATTCTTTGTTTGCTTTATCTAGTCATGTTGATGACCCTGTTTATTTAGAAGATGGAGTTCAAGATAAGAAATGGACAGAACCCATGAATGGGAGAAAGGAATTGAAGTTCCTTGAAGATCTGTTTAAAGAATATGCAGTGCGATATGTAACTCTTGCCAAGATGGCTGAGATGGGCTTCACTGCCAAAACCCTTGTCAATATGACAGAGGAAGAGATTGAAGATTTGATGAAGACCCTGGTAGAACTCTATCAGATGGATCTTCCTATAGGGGAGAGATATGAAATTAAACCTTCCATGAGAGCAGAGAAGGAGCAGGTTGCTGATATTCTGACCAAACCGTTGGATCAGAAAAGTTTCGAGTTTTTGATGAAGTGTCTGGGTATGACTGATAACCCAGCAGTTGAAATTAAAGGGGAGTGTTGGAATGTAATTTCAACTGCAACAATAGTTGAAAAGAAATCACGCTTTCACCTGCAAACAATCCCAGCAGTCCATCTGTCTTTAATCCAACAGCCATTATTTGTTTCGGCTTATTCACTCCACCGCCATAAGTGTCTTTTCACCGTTTTCTTGTTTGTGTTCCCAAAGGAGGAGGAAGATCAGATCTGGGCTCTGTGTCATAACTGCTCACCAAACAACATTAAAGAAGAAGCATGACCGAGAAGGAAAGTACCAGCCTTGAGCTAGCCATAGCATTTATCAGTCTTGGGTTTCAGCACAACCGACTCAAGAAATACAACAAAGATCAGATTTTATTCATTATGTGCAGCAGAGACTTTGTCAGAGAGTTGAGGCGGTTGATGGATAAATTATGACCGCTTCCTGCACTATATATATGTGTAGAGCCACAGCAGTGTTAAGTACTCAGCAATATAGCACAGCAGCGCTGGAATGTAATTTTTGTGTTTTTAAGAAAGAATGTGCAGCAGCATGAGCTCACATGAATGAAGCCCTTTTACACAGCAGTGCATGGATTGAAAAAAATTCCCGACAAATTAGTTTGGGAAAACGCTGTGTAATCACTCGATAATCCACCTAACTTTATAGAAAAATTCTCCGAGTTGATAATTAAGTGGCGTTATCTCAATCAATGTATGTCTCTCAGCACCCATCATTGCATAGACGATCAAACTGCATTACCTCAACACCAATTTGAATTAATGTGGTAAATGAAATACAATGGTGTGAATGTATCATTGAGATTTTCTACGTTGTCAATGCCGAACAGTGATATAAATCTCATCTGTTGCCGCACGTGAAGTACTAAGTACTACATTGATAAAGGTAGCGACACATATTTAACTGCTATTTCGAAAATAGCTGCATGTACTAATCTACATGATTCCAATATGCATACGAGGTTTCTTAAATTTAAGTTAAAATCAAAATATAGCGAGTAAAATTCCTATGTTGTATCATTATCACTGTGTATGAATAATCCGTCATATTGGCAGACATCAAAGTAAACTTTTCACAAAAAACAATAATCTTTTAAGGAATATTGAAAGATAAAATAGAGTAGACGGACAAAGTGTCTAGTAGTACCTTGTAACTGTTGCTGAGTCTTGAATATTACTTATGTCTATGATTGGTGTGTGTATCGTCTCAGTATTTTACTTGGTCTGCCACTGAGAGCTTGTTTTTTCTCTGCAGAACAAATCAAAGAACCATACTTATCTAACTTCTGTGAAGCACTATGTTATAATTATGTCATTGCGGTAGTCTAGCAAAATGTATTCTGAAAGCTTAGGACCGGTAGATGTTTTGAACTTTTGGGAAGACGACAGGGACTTTTATAATGTCCACAAGATTTGACACGTGATAAGGCATTTAAAAATAGTGATCATTGTGCGGGATACTTTTACGCTGAAACTTGAAATGAGGAGATTAGAATGTATTGTTTTAATTAGCCTTTGTGTTTAGCGGATTTAAAATTTTAAAATATATTCTGTTTTTTTGGCTGGAATTTGGTATTATATTTTTTAACGAAATGGTGGTTTTTTTTTCAATTTTTAATCTATCAATAAATTTACTCTTAAACTTTTTTTAAATATATTTTAGCACTTAAATTTATAATTCTAACCCATTTTTCAAAAATTCCTATAAAATTAACCAACAAATATATTTAAGTAAAAGGCTAGATTATTACTATTTTTACAACAAATATATTTATCTAAAAAATTAGATTATTACTATTGAAATTATAATTTTATCATAAATTTAATAAAATTGATAATTTACATCAAATTAAGAATTGAAACTTTAAAAATAATATAACATATGAGATAAACTTGCAATGACATATTAGAAAAATCATTATTAAAGATATAAATATTATAGGAAATAGGTAAGGGAACATTATGCACCATGCACTAGATTAATATTACATTAAATTAATAGTAAATATTATTCTGTCAAACTAGTTAATAAAAATATAGATACACTGAATACTATACACCATGTAGTAAACCAATAATGCACCATATCCCATCATATTCTACCATGCACCAAACTACTAGTTATTAAATAAATAGATATGGTGAACATTATGCACCATATAATAAACTAATAATTCAACATATCCCATGGTATTTCTTTGATAAACTACCTTAGATGATAAGTCATTTCAGATAAAGAAATAGATATATTGAACACTATACCCCATGTAATAAACCAATAATACACCACACCCATTATAGTAAACTATATCTTAGCATACACCACACCCATTATAGTAAACTATATCTTAGCATACACCAAACTAATAGTTATTAAAGAAATAAATATTGTGAACATTATGCATCCTACAATAAACCAATAATTCATGATATCCCATCCTATATCTTTCATAAATTACTTTAAATGATAATTCATTTCAAATCCTACATACATTCAAGGTCTATGAATCATAAGGAGCATGTAGACAAGACTACCTTAAATCACATCATGTTTTCGGACCCTGGGCTTATAGCCCCGCGGTCGGGACGGTCGGCTTACCGCCTCCCCACCTGGGTTCTATTCCCCTCGATGCATGATTTTGGTTGCAGATACTTGCTTTGCTGCGGCAGATATTTGTACTACCTCGAAAAATTTGAAGGATGTGACTTTGGCTCCCTTCAAATGTGAAGGATGTGACTCTGGCTCCATGGCAGATATTTGTACTACCTCGAAAAATGTGAAGCATGTGACTCTGGCTCCCTTCAAATGTGAAGGATGTGACTCTGGCTATGTTGCTTTGCAGCTTCCCATGTCTGACTCTGGCTCTGTTGCTTCGCAGTTTCAGCTATTGTATCTAGTCACTTCGGCGATATAGGAAGTATGTTGACCATGTCTAGATACTCATTCTTGCATATCCGGATCCCATCGTGCGTCAATTCCCCTCTACTTAGAAGGAACTACTTGGAAGGAATGGCTACCAAGGATGTCCCTAATTTAAAAGTTAAATATTAACATTCACTATGCTCCAATGCCCAAAACTCAATGGTTACCAAGGATGTGTCTAATTTACAAGGTTAAGCAATGCCATTCACTTGGCTCCCATGTCCAAAAGTCATTCACTCTGCTCCCATGTCCAAAAGTCACCTTGCTCAAGCACTGGCGCATAATTTGTTCACCTCAAGATCGAAACTTTCACATTTGACTCCAACTAAGCACTTCCACCGTCCATCAACTATGTTTGTTTTAATAGACATGATAGTATGTAAAACGCATATCTATAACTTTAGAAATTAGAAACAATGTATAATTATAACAGTGGCATGTTTAACATGTAAATTAGGTTTAATTTTAAAATTGGGATAATTAATATGCTATACTTTTTACAGGTTTCAAAATATTAAATCACTAAATTAAGTTTATATTTTAAAATTTTATTTTTTTCTAAAATTTTAAATAGCTTAATGACCAAAAAAAAATTACCTGTGGAAACAAAATAAAATTATTTTAAAGCAATGAAGCCTATAAAAAAAAAATTGAATTTTCCGCAAAATTACATTTATTTTGTTAAAATATCACGATAGTATTGAAATTATATATATATATATATATATATATATATATATATATATATATATATATTAATTAAACTATAATACAAATACCAAAACCAATGAAAATTTTAAACAAATTTATTAAAACAATAATTAACCGTAACACAAATACCAAAGCCAATAAGAATTTTAGATGGAGAATAAACTTTTCGTGTAAGTATGCAATAACAAATATTTCAATGCATAGTAATTTATAAAATGGTTTTAGTTTCGTATAAAATATAAATGAATTGAGTATAAAATACAAAAGAAAATATTTCAATGCATAGTAATTTATAAAATGGTTTTAGTTTCGTATAAAATATAAATCAATTGAGTATAAAATATAAAAGAAAATATACATTTGTATTTGCATAGTTTTTACTACTTCTAGGAAATGAAGTTGCATATTATTTTATGATATATAGTAATATCTTTAACACCAATCCCAAATACATTTTCCTTTTCCTTCAGGTCACTTTACTAAAAATTTTGAATTAATCACTAACGATTATATCATAACAACCAACCTCAACTGCAATGCCTAAAAAAATATATAATAATTTAATAAAACAGTAAGTTAGACGACTGAAAAAGGATGTCTGCTAACACAGTAGAAATTTAGATTACTTGTATTTTAGTCCTACCATTTCGGAACCCTTCAAAGTAAGTAGTCTCGAATCTAAAATCCATTTAGAGCGTTTCCATGGACAAAGTAGTTTTTTGTTTTTGTTTTAAAAAAATCTTAAACCAGACAAGTATGAAAGTAATTTTTATATGAATGTAATTAGTAATTTTTACTTGATAATTATGAAAGTAACTTTTACCTGAAAATTTGAAAATGTGACGTATTTTCCTATCTCTATCACTATCACCCTACCTAACTACCTAAATTGCGAAAACAGTAAACACCCCAATACTCTCCAGACAAATGCAAAATCTGCCCTATTTTATTAGAGTGTTATCAAACCCTTTGAGGCCACAAGTGTAGTCCATTGCCAATGGCTTCCTATCCTAAAATATAATCTATTTTGATCATAAGGATAATCATAACTATTCTTTATGCTAATATTTACATGTTTTCCATCGCTGGCCATGGTCACGTTAATGGGAATAACTAATGATACTTATATAGGTATAGTATATATTGAAATTGTGATCGAGGAATTTTAATTTTTTTATAAATAAAATAATATAAATGTTTTAAATTTTATAATTACCTAATATTTTTGTGTAAAGTGTTTGAATCGCTTTTTGTTGAGATATTAATTTTACGGTTTATTTGGTGTTATCCTATTTAATTTTGTTGTAGGTTAGTTGTCATGGTAAGTTGAATTTTACTTCAATTTAGTTGAATTTTACTTTAGTTTAGTCGAATTATATTTTCTATGTATTCTATTTAACTATGTTGCTCCACGATTTCTCTTCATTCTCTGTCATGGACCCTGATCTACTTAAAAATCTTTGAGAACAGCAAAGTTCAAAAACCCAATGAAAACCAAAAAGGTGAACAAGACAAATTGGCTCCTTTAACTCAACAGAAAACTGTATTATTTTTTTCCAAATGTGCAGCGTCCCAATGCACCCGATTGAAGGACCATGTGCGTTGAACTTCATAAACTTGTGAAATTCACGATTCTACATTGTAGCAGAGCCAAACTCCACAGAGAAGTAAGCTCACAGGGAGATGTGCGCTGAGAGGTTTATTGAAAAGATCTAAGTGCGCTACACCCTGAGTCAAAGGTTTCCATCTGTTTCCAATGTCAAGTTGAACGTTTGAACGTGGGATCCACTTCATTCGTGTCTAATGTCAAGTTGAACGGGCGCTCCACGATTTCTCCACAACTGTATCGACAAACAAAAGGAAGGTCAACGTTTCAAGTCCCATGGTTCAAAGTTTTATTTTTATTAGAAAAAACGTTTTGTCTTATTAAAAAGGTCACTTCTTTACATTCACGCTTTATAAAGAGTGATCTATTTTTAATACAATTCGAAAATTTCTTTTTCATGAAGTGATACTACTTTAAAAAATAAGGGTATCATAATTAAAAATAGTTTTTCCTATTAAAAGTTTATGAAAAAAAATATTAATAATTCAATTATATAAAAAAAGTTGCTATAATTTTTTTCCAAAGAGATATTTATTTTTAAGGAGAGTGTAAAAGGTGGATACATTGGCATTAAAAAAAAATTAGCAAATTTTCATTTTGTTTGGGAAAAATTACTAGTTTTGGTTCTTAAAAATCGAGATATTTTAGTAAACCCCGGATTGTTTGTAGAAAAGTTATATAGAGTTGACCCAAGAACAATTAGCAGCTATGAAAAATAATCAGAGAATGCCTTTGTAGAACTCAGAAAGAAAGAGCACAGAGCACAGAGTGAAATGTTGGATACAGAACTCATTTGATGACTCTATATTCGACATGATAATTAGCGCATCAACAACAAAAGAAGCTTGAGATATTTTGAAAACTTAGTATCAAGGTAATGACACAGTGAAGATTGTTAAATTGTAGACATTGAGAGTTCAGTTCAAAAACTTGAAGATGGCTGACATAGAGAATGTGGACCAGTTCATGACTAGAGTCATGGGAATAGTCAATGAGATCAAACTAATTTGTGAAACCATTATAGATCAGAAGATTGTTGAAAAATTCCTTCGAATCCTGCCCAAGAAATATGACATGATTGTACCAACCATTCTGGAATCCAAATATTTTACAACTTGCTCAATAGAACAGTTGAATGGATCACTTTTCACACACGAAAAAAGACTTATCTTGGCAGAAGACTCCATGCAAGAAACTTTCAAAGAATAAATATCTCTTAGCAGAGGCAAGGTCAGATGATATAAAGACAACAACAAGCGAGGGAGAGGTTGAGGACAGGGGGGTTTCACTCAATGAACCTTTGACATATCACGTGCATTCATGGCATATTAAACAATACCCTCAATTTGACTATATATTGGAAAATACCTCTAAAAATCACATTATTTAACACCCTACCAATACAAACCCAATATACCTTCACAATTTAGAAACCCCTACTTTCACTAGATATTATAGGTATCCATTTTTTCATTAACATTTTTTATACCCCTTTATATTTTTTTATTAATTTTGGACTCCATTTTTTATACCTACTAATATAAAAACCCTCTCCCCCCCATATGTCCCCCAATATATTATGTCATTTTTTTCCTCAATAAATATCTCGCAATATGAACCCACGTGCTATGGTAATGCTCCCAAAGTGAAGCCCCTGTGGTCGAGGCAAAGGAAGATCAAAACATCATCATGAAAAAGAGAAATGGATAACTCGACAAAACCAAACACAAAGAAGCAGAACATGGAGGAAATCTAATGTTCAATGCTACTACTCGAAGAAAATTGGGCATTATGAATATGAATGCAGAAAGAAACAATGAGATCAACAAAGAGGCAGTGTCCATCTCTCCAACAATCAAAGAGAATCCTTTGAGGCAGTGTTTCTTTCTTGCTATGTTTCTGAATACACTCATAGTGAGGACCTTTGGTTGTTGGACAATGGCTACAACAATCATATGACATGCAACAAAGATATGTTTTATTATCTTGATGCTTCCATAAAATCATAAATTATTCTTGGAGATCGTTCATGTATTAAAGCTAAATGGAAAGGTATTGTCTTTGTTCTTACCAAATAGAATCAACAAAAATATATACCTAATGTTTATTATGTTCCACATCTGAAGCATAACATCATTAGTGTAGGTCAATTGATGGAACATGGTTATGATATAATATTCGAAGGGAATACATGTTATATCTATGAAAAACCTCCTAATAAAATACTGGTAGAAAAGGTTGAGAAAACCAAGGCTAGGATGTTTCCATGACTCTTAGAAGTCAAAATTTCTCACAGTCTTTTGTCCACAATGTGTCAAGAATAAATGAGTCTCAACCATCGCATTCTAGGTATGGCCACACCCATTTAAGAGTCTAAGTCTGCTTAAGAAACATTCAATTGTGAGCGGTCTCCCCGTTATGAATGACAAAGATTGTAATTGTGGAATTTATGTTCTATGCAAGAATAAAAGAGATAGTTTTCCAAAATATTCTTCTAGATCAAAAGATCCATTAGAGGTAGTCCACATAGATATATGTGACCCAATGCAGACACGATCCATTGGTGGTGGTATTTATTTTTTAACCTTCATTGATGATTATAGCAGGAATATATGGGTGTATTTTCTCAAAAATAAATCAAATACATTCTCAAGGCTCAAAGAATTCAAAACAAAAGTAGAAAAACAGAGTGGAAAGCCTTTAAAAATCCTCAGGTAAAATAGTGGAGGAGAATACAGGTCCAATGACTTCAATTTTTTTTGTCAGCAATAAGGAATCATAATGAAGAACACAACAAGATATATTACATAGTAGAATGGAGCAGCAGAAAGGAAAAATTAGTCAATCATGAACATGGCTAGATTCATTCTTAGTAAGAATAAGTTGTCAAATGACTATGGAGCTGAAGTAGTTTCGACAGTAGTGTATATTCTCAATAGATCTCCAACAACTAGTCTCCAAGATACATTACCTCAAGAAGTATGAGATGGTAAAAAGGTAAATGTATCTCACTTTAGAATTTCTGGATCAATATCTTTTGCACATGTTCCTGAGCATCTAGGAAAGAAGCTTGATGATAGAAGTGAAAGATATATTTTCACAGGCTATAGTGAGCAGTAAAAGGCCTATAAACTTTACAATCTAGTTACCAAGAAGTTTGTTTTAAGCAAAGATGTTAAACTTTTTGAAAATAAATCTTTGTCTGATCAAGTTTATGAAGCATCAAATCGACCTCTTTATCCATGATAGCTACCAAGATTGGAGGTTCAAGAAGAGCCATACTACTCTGAAAATGGTACATATTCAAGCAGTGAATCCACGAGTGATTCAACATATTCAGAAGATAATCAGAAACAAGAAGCATCAGATAAATATATGAGCATGAGCATGCGTTTGATCAATAGAATATGTTTTCCTTTCTTACATCTCAACCAACCCATTTTGAAGAAGTAGTTAAGGAAAAACATTGGGTTGTTGCAATGAACCAAGAAATCTTTTGCATAGAGAAGAACCAGACTTGGCAATTAATTGATCTCCCAAGAAACAAAACTAAAATTGGTTTAAAATGGGTATAATACCAAGCTGAATGAAAAATGAGAAATTGAGAAATATAAGGCAAATATGGTTGCTAAAGGATTCTCACAACAGTTTGGTGTCGACTATGGTGAAACCATTGCTCTAGTGACAAGGTTAGACACTGCGAGAACTATTTTATCCACAACATGTCAATGCAAATGGAAAGTTTATCAAGTTGATTTTAACTATGCTTTCTTAAATGGTATATTGTAAGAAGAAGTTTTTGTGGAACAACCTCTTGGTTTTGAAGTTCCAGGAGAGAAGCATAGTTATACAAATTGAAGAAAGTTTTATATTGCTTGAAGAAAGCTCCAAGAGCTTGGTACATTGCATCGACACCTATCTCATCAAAAGTGATCTTTGCAGAGGAAACCATGAGCCAATCTTGTATACGAAAACTCATGAAGGTAAAATTCTCATTGTATGTCATTAAATAGATCATCTTATTTATACAGGAAATATGAAGTTAGAAGACTTCAACACAACAATCCCAACAAACTTTGATGTGACTCATCTAGGGAACATGAAATACATTTTAGGCATTGAAATTCAATAATATGCTAATGGCATTTTTGTTGGTCAACAAATATATGCCATTGATATCATCCAAAAGTTTAGAATGATAAATTGAAAACTAGTTGATACACCAATTGCTCAAGGTACCAAGTTGAGAAAAGAAAATGTAGCACCACCAATTCATCCCACAATGTATAAAAGTCTAGTTGGTAGTTTGTTGTATCTCACTTTAACTAAACCTGATATCATGTTTCCAACTAGTTTTTTTTATAGGTTTATGGAGTCACATAAGATTTCTCATTGGAAGGTTGCAAAAATTATTTTCGTATATATTGCAAGGACGATAGATTATGGTTTGTGACTATGGTTTGTTCTACACACATACTGAAAATTGTTCACTTTTAGGTTATAGAGTCAATGATTATGCAATCAATCTAGATGATCGCAAAAGCACCTCAGGGTATTATTTTCATCTTGGAACCAATCTAATTTCGTGGGAGTCCAAGAAACAATCAATCATTGAAATATCTTCTGCAGAGGCAAAATATGTAGCCGCAAATTCAGAAGCTTGTCAAGGAGTGTGGTTGAGAAGATTATTGAACGATATATGAAATGTTAAGAAGGAGCCAACTCCTATTTATTGTGATGACAATTCAACAATTTATTTATCAAAAAATCATGCTTTCTGCAATAAGAGTAAGCACATTGACCCACGTTTGTGAGCTTGTCAATGACGGGGACATAGTACTTGCTTTTTGTGGTTCCAAGTACAAGCTTGCAGATATTTTTACAAATCCATTGGGAAAAAATATATTTGAATTTCAAAGAAAGCAATTAGACATTGTAAGTGTCTTTGCTTGTAACAGTTGAGATTTCAAGTGGATGTTAAGATATTAATCTTAGTGCTTGCTAGATGTTATCACATTTGATTATATTGTCTGCTAGGTGTTATTGTCATTTCAATTTTAATTTAGTTTAATCAAATTTCTATAATTATTTATTGTTGATATTTTCTTTTATTCTATTTAATTATTTTGAAGAGTGAGAAAAACAACTTATTCTCCATGATTTCTCTTCATTCTTTGTAACCTTTTAGTTTCAAACAAAAAAAATATTTTGAACTGTTTTTATTTTCCTATAACCTGTCTTAGTCATTCGAATTGATCAACTGTATGTGCATTTCATTTTAACTTTCATCCGCGTGTGTTTGTCAAATACCACTGGATACTCATCACTGTTTCAAAACACTCTCCCCGTCGGTTCGTCCGTCAAGATATTGATATGGGAGAATTGCTTTCTTAAGGCCAGAGCCAGGAGACTATAGATTCGTTTCTAAACCAAATAATTCAAATAACGGAGGTCTAGGGATCTGATCATTGTAGAAAATCTTAATCAAGCAATTCTGAGAATCGCTTGTATCAAAATGGACAACTGCGTGAACAATGTTGGACATAAATATGAAGTAGATGAGGAGAATATAATTACGAGTCGCAGCAGCAAGCAACTACAAGGATTAATAACAAAGGAACCTCTTTACAAATAATAGTAATAGAGTTTGTAAGGCCGGGTATGTGAACGCTCGTCATCGAAGACCTACAGTTTAACGTTTAATGTTCTTTATCAGATATATATATTCTTGGTTATCAATTGGTTAAACTGCCCATCAATTGAATTTCAATGAAATAAATGTGGAATTGTCAATTAATTAAATTTCAATTAAATAGATGTGGAATTGTCTCATAGAATATCTACATTGATAAAAGATTTTACTAAAAAATTAATAATAATGTTGATAGAATAAAATTTTCAAGTGGATTAAATTGATAAGAGTCATAATAGTTCCTTGTGGTCTTTCAACTGCAGAATATGGAATATTTAGGTTTGAGGTATATTAACTTTATTCATTTTCATTAAATTGTCAAAATATGGAATATTTAGGATTGAGGTATATCAACTTTATTCATTTTCATTAAATTTTCAAAATATTTTAAGATAGGCAATCAGGTTAGTTTTCCTTTATTTTTATAAAACTTAAGAACAGATTCATCGGCTCTTTCCTGGTCTTCCAAGTCCCACATTCTTACTTGATGGGTTTTAGTTCGTGGTTGGACTGACTAGACCAAAGTTCAAACCATGCAAACCGATCTACAGAGGAAAAGAAGAAAAATAATGTGTGTTTTTACAAACTGATTGTTAAAGTTATTTCAATGCGCAGGAATAGAAATGGATACAGAGAAGTAATCTATTATCCTCGAAATGCCTTTCATGGTTATGATATATACAGAACATCTAACACATAACACTGTGAAAGTGGAATCAACGCTAGCACGCAAATCCCATTGATTGTCATTCATTTCTAGTTATCAAAGATATATCCGATAAGATTCCATCTATTTTTCAAAGAATATATTACCAACTTATTTGTTATTCTCAATGTGTTTTTCGGATCATCCAGAGGCTCATTATTTGCCTCCTTTTTTTTTTTTTTAATATGAAATATATTGGATCCTTATTTTGATTACATATATCTAAGAAAAGAATATATTTTCAAAGATAAGAACCTATTTGTTATTCTCAATGCGTTTTTCCGGATTGTCCATAGTCTCATTATTTGTAATTTTTTAAATTACAAAATATATTTAAGATGATACGAAGGTTGGGAATTTTATTTTGATTCCTTATATCTAATGAAATGTAGATTTTGGTATTTAACCAGCATGGAACAAAATTTACCTGTATACAAATTCTACAACAAAGATAACTTCAATTAAAAATAAAACACTTTAATATAAAAAAGCAACTGCTCTTATCAACTTGCAAAACACTGCAAACCTACGCTAATTTATTACTTAAAATTCAATTCCGATACCAAAATAACTAATAATATAAACAGGTGCAGGAGAATCTCTTTATATTACATATACAGATTAGTAAAAATTAAAGAAATAACTGACAAAGCCCGTGTTCGTGAAACACAGTATGTAATAGCGAGCGTAGATCTAATTCATCATCTAATCCAATGAGACAGACCCCAGTGATTTTGAGGATTTAAAATTTTGAATATGAGATATCGATGTATTTATATTTATTTCTGTAAGGCTTTTGAATATTTAAAGAATTTTGTAACCTATAATTTTTTTTTGAAAGCTACAACAATATCCATCTATGTGGGCTATAATAAAAGAGGTAATTTATGGTATGCTAAAATGAATAGGTTATATATTATAAATTATAAACTTGTTTTACCCATTATAAATCATATAATAGGATAATATTGATATATTTATAAACTTTATAGATATAAACACTATATATTAGATATATAAATCTCATATATATAATATACAACCCTTATTTATTATAAATTACATATAATATTTAATGCATATTATAAACTAAATAATGTTTAAATATTATATTGTGTTATTTTATTATTGCAATGTTATATTATTGCATTTTGATAGAAATTTATGGAATGTGACAAATAATGTAGTTGTGTATGTGGTTGATGTAAGCTTATTAGTGTATATCAACCACATTTGTTAAATTTGGTTATGTTAGTGGTAGGATAATGAAGAACATAGAAAGTGGCATGTCATGTATTAAAAAGGAAAAGTAGAGATTGTGTGTCTTAAATATGATAAGACTAATAAGCTCAAAATCAATCCAACAAAGAATATGATGAGAAACTATGGAAAGTGATGTTTTTCAATTAGAGAAAAGCTTGTTTACCACTACACACTCCTAGAAAGGATAGAGAATTGGAGTGCGGTGGCTTCCATGCTTCATAGCCACACACCACATGGTGACTGAACTCATGGGAAGGCATCCAACATCTGAATATGTTACATAAATTTGTTGAAAAAGAATTATGTGATTTATTGATGTATTAAAATTATCGTCATATAATTCATATAATTCTTTTAGTGTTGTATTCTAATTTTTTTCACAATTATTATGATCACAAGTCTTTTGATAATATGTTTTCTTTCACGATTTATCACCCATTTTTTAGAGTAATAATTTAATAAATATTGAGAAAATTGGTGCCTTTTAATTTGAAATTTGATTACAGATTTAACTTGATTTATTTCTATTTAATGTCATATTGCTATTCTATCATTTATTGCGGGTGGGATTGTAATTAACTTCCACCAATATAAGGATAGAGAAGGATCGGGAGGTATGACCCCCACAACTAGGAGTATGGCTCTTTATCATTCATATATTCCTTCCAGGCTTGAACTACTTTTGATGGATAATTTAAGGGACACCACAAAAATTACTTTTAAATTATTAATGATTCATTTCACTCTTATTTGCTCCATAGAATATTGGAGACATGCCAAATTTATTATAACAGGGTCAGAGGAAGTGCCTTATACTTAGAAGAAACAATAGAATGTAGAAATTTTTTACATTTTCTTCAACAAAGTTTGCTTCATAGGAAAAGCTTTGTCCTTCCATTGTGTTGATTTCCTTCCAAGATGCTTTCAAAAAAGAGTAGTGTATAAAGATATGTAAGATTTTTTCAAAGTATCATCTACATAAAGGGCATATACTTGACCCATGGAAATAACCTTATTGCAACTTATTCCAAGTAGGGTCCATGTTAGAAAATTATATATTACGGAGCAATGGAACACATAAAATATTGCAGAAATATAAACACAGAAAACGCACAAAACAAGAGAGACACAGATATACGTGGTTCACCCAGTTTGGGCTACGTCCACCCCGAACAGCCAGTCCTTCCTTTCTATTATCCAAAAAAATGAAGAGATACAACCTACAGCAAAACTGCTGTAATATCCTCTGTTTTCTCTCACAGTCTCACCTCTATGTTTCTCGCTCACCGAATACACACCTATCACAGCCTCAAATACAATGCCCTCATATAAAGAGAGGGGTTTCCTTCTAGGGCAAAAAACCCTAAACTAAACATAATTTCTACCATCAGATCATCCGCCTAATGAACGGCCCAGATTGACTAGAAACTACTATACTTTTACAAGGCAATTTTACAGCCGCCCCCCCTGGACCCCCCACGGCAGCGATCATTTTACGGGCTGCGTTGCCGCCCCATTTTGAACTGGGGTCCAAGATGCCGGTACTATAGAAGATAATCAGGCTCCACACCCAAAAATCTCCCACTTGGAGACTGATTGTAGCAACTCCACCGCTGCTCCATTTGCTGGACAATGACTCCTCTTTGGACCTGGCTGTTCCTCATCTTCATCGTCATCCTTGAAGACCAACTGAAACTGAGCATATTCTCAGTTTCTCCCTGGTTACAACTTTTGTTAGCATATCTGCAGGGTTCTGGCTAGTGTGTATCTTTTGCAGCTTCAACTCTCCATCTTCCAACACTGATCGTATGAAATGGTACTTGAGCTGTATGTGTTTTGTCCTGGAATGAAATGCTGAGTTCTTTGCAAGATGAATGGCACTTTGACTATCACTTTATAACGTGCCCATATCATGCTCCTTACCCAATTCACCCATAAACGTTTGTAACCAAATCATTTCTTTACTAGCCTCTGTAGCAGCAACATACTCTGCTTCTGTTGTTGAGAGTGCAACAACACTTTGGATTTTTGAAACCCAACTGACAGCTGTTCCTCCGACAGTAAATACATATCCTGTAGTGCTCCTCCTATTATCTCTGTCACCTGCCATATCTGCATCAACATATCCTTGTAGGGATATGTTTGAACCACCAAAGCATACTGCCTGATTTGTGGTACCTCTCAAATATCTGAGAATCCATTTCACTGCCATCCAATGTTCCTTTCCTGGATTGTTCATGTACCTGCTTACAACTCCCACTGCATGTGCAATATTAGGCCTTGTGCAGACCATTGCATACATTAAACTTCCAACTGCTGATGCATATGGAACTTTAGACATATAATCCATGTCTTCTTGGGTTTTTGGGCACATTTCTTTGCTAAGTTTGAAATGGCTAGCAAAAGGTGTACTAACTGGTTTTGCATTTTGCATGTTAAATCTTTTCAACACCTTTTGTATGTACTCATTCTGAGACAGTGTTAATTTTCTATTTTTCCTGTCTCTAGTTATTCTCATACCAAGGATTTGTTTTGCAGCACCCAAATCCTTCATTGCAAATGAATTTGCCAATTTTCTTTTAAGCACATTTATTTCCTGCATGTTAGATCCTGCAACAAGCATGTCATCTACATACAATAACAATATAATATAGCTGTCATCATTTTGCTTTTTCAGATAAACACAATGATCAGAGTGACTTCTAGTATAACCTTGTTCAGACATAAACTTGTCAAATTTTAGATACCACTGCCTTGGAGCCTGTTTTAAACCATACAAGCTCTTCTTCAGCCTACACACAAGTTTCTCCTTCCCTTTCACCTCATATCCTTGTGGCTGCTGCATATATATCTCTTCCTCCAAATCCCCATGGAGAAAGGCTGTTTTTACATCTAACTGCTCAAGATGCAAATCTTCAGCTGCTACAAGACTTAAAATATTTCTGATTGAAGTCATTTTAACAACAGGAGAAAATATTTCATCAAAATCAATACCTTTCTTCTGTGCAAACACCTTCACCACAAGTCTAGCTTTGTACCTTTGCTTTCCTCCATCTTCTTCCTTCAGCCTGTAAACCCATTTATTCTTCAATGTAGTTTTTTCTGCAGGCAACCTGACTAAATCCCAAGTCTGGTTATGCATTAAGGAGTCCATCTCTTCTTCCATGGCTACCTCCCACTTCTTCTTGTTTTCAACCTGCATTGCTTCTTCATAACATTCAGGTTCACCGGAATCAGTCAACAATAAATAATATAATGAAGGAGAGTATCGTTCAGGAGGTCTACCTATCCTGGTAGATCTTCTAACACCACTTTCAGGTGTTTGGGGTGCCTATTGCTATTGTGGTGGTTGTTGTTGTTGTGGTTGTTGATTATTATTATTTTCAGGCACCTTTACTTTTTCAGTGATTTCATCAAGGACTGCGTATTCCTTGTTTTCCTTTTCCTGTTTCTTTTCCTGCAACTGATTCTTATACAAGACCTTTTCATTGAATATTACATCTCTGCTCCTAATGATTTTGTGATTTTCGTAATCATATAAGCGATAACCAAAATCATTAACACCATATCCAATAAAGGTACATTTCTTTGACTTTGCCTCAAGCTTTGTTCTATTTTCTTTATCAATATGGACAAAGGCCTCACAACCAAAAGGCTTTAAAATAGAGTAGTTTACCTTTTTACCTGTCCATGCTTCCTCTGGAACACCACCATCCAAGGAACTTGAAGGCCCTCTGTTTATTAGATAAACAGCAGTATCTACAGCATCAGCCCAAAACTGTAAAGGCAATCCTGCATGCAATCTCATGCACCTTGCACGCTCCATGATTGTTCTGTTCATCCTTTCTGACACACCATTTTCTTGTGGTGTTCTTGGAACTGTCTTCTCTCTGCGAATTCCATGCTCATAACAGTACCTATCAAACTCTTTGCTGCAATATTCACCTCCATTGTCTGATCTAAGACACTTCAATTTCTTTCCTGTCTCAATCTCAACCAAAGCTTTCCATTTCTTGAAAGTATCAAATACATCAGATTTATTCTTAATACAATAAATCCAAGTTTTTCTAGTTGCATCATCAATAAAAGTAACATAATAACGAGAGCCACCAAGAGATGATACCTGAGCAGGTCCCCATACGTCTGTATGCACAAGCTCTAATTTTTCATTCTTCTTTTCTTTCCCAACTCTGAGAAATCTGACTCTCTTCTGTTTTCCATAAATGCAGTTCTCACAGAAGTCCAAATCAACATTCTTCAAACCTGGCAACAAATTCCTTGAGTGAAGAATCTTCATCCCTTTTTCACTCATGTGTCCAAGCCTATGATGCCATAATGCTGCATCTGATCCTTTGGAAGTCAAAGCATTAACAGAGTTAGAAATACCATTGCATAAATACAATGTACCAACCTTTTCACCTTTTGCTATTACCAGGGCTCCTTTTGTGACCTTCCAAGCTTTATCTGTGAAAGTTGTCACACAACCTTCACTGCGTAACTGCCCTGTTGAAATCAGATTTTTCTTTAGATCTGGAACATGCCTTACCTCCTTTAGTAGCCATTGGTTTCCATTCTACTGTTTTACAAGAACCTTACCCATTCCAACAATTTTACAGGGTTTGTCATCACCCAGACGAACTTGTCCAAAATCTCCTTGAACATAGTCATAAAAGTATTTCTTTTCAGGTGTGGCATGGAATGAGGCCCCTGAATCTACCACCCAGGAATCAGTAATATTTTCGAAAGAAAGAATCAAAGCATCTTGTAACACCTCACGTGTCACATTTGCTTCATGATTGTTTTCTTGTTGTGCATCTCCTTCTTTTCCCTTCCGAGATCTACAGTCTTTCTTTAGGTGTCCTTTCTTTCCACATTTCCAGCACACTATCCCCGATCTGGACTTGGATCTGCCTTTCCTTGATTTACTGCGATATCCTGAGCTCTTTCCTCTTTCCATTTTTCTTCCTCTAGACTCTGCACTCAAAGCATTTCCCGATGTCTCACCGGAGCTTTTCCGTCGCATTTCCTCGCTAAGGATAGCATCGACAACATCATCAAACTTTAAAGTACTAGATCCAGAAACGGAGTTACTAATGGCCATTACCAAACCATTCCAACTTTCTGGTAATGAGCACAAGAATAACAGAGCTCTAACTTCATCATCAAAGTTTACTCCTACAGAACTTAACTGGCTTGTAACTGTATTAAAATCATTTAAATGGTTTGCAACAGATCCACCTTCCGACATATTCATATTAAATAACCGTTTCATAAGAAATACCTTGTTTGAGGCCGAGGGTTTTTCATATAGTTTCGACAACGTCTGCATCAAACCCTCTGTCGTGGTTTCCTTCGAAATGTTGAAGGCGACTGACGCAACAAGACACAACCGTATTGTTCCGAGTGCCTTTCTATCGAGAAGGTTCCATTCTTCGTCTTTCATACCCGTCGGCATCTTTGTTTTTCTGCCCAATGGTAGGTATAGATCTTTCTGATACAGATAATCTTCCATCTGCATCTTCCACAGTGAGAAGTTTTGGCCGTTAAATTTCTCGACCCTAAACTTACCATCTTCTGCCATTTCTCCCACTCGAACCAGGAACCCTTCTTTCCTGCGAGTTTATCAAACAAATAGACCTTCGGCTCTGATACCAGTTGTTAGAAAATTATATATTACGGAGCAATGGAACACATAAAATATTGCAGAAATATAAACACAGAAAACTCACAAAACAAGAGAGACACAGATATACGTGGTTCACCCAGTTTGGGCTACGTCCACCGCGAACAGCCAGTCCTTCCTTTCTATTATCCAGCAAAATGAAGAGATACAACCTACAGCAAAACCGATGCAATATCCTCTGTTTTCTCTCACAGTCTCACCTCTATGTTTCTCGCTCACCGAATACACACCTATCACAGCCTCAAATACAATGCCCTCATATAAAGAGAGGCGTTGCCTTCTAGGGCGAAAAACCCTAAACTAAACATAAGTTCTACCGTCAGATCATCCGCCTAGTGAACGGCCCAGATTGACTAGAAACTACTATACTTTTACAAGGCAATTTTACAGCGGCCCCCCCTGGACCCCCCACGGCATCGATCATTTTACGGGCGGCATTGCCGCCCCATTTTGAACTGGGGTCCAAGATGCCGGTACTATAGAAGATAATCAGGCTCCACACCCAACAGTCCACATAATCATAATAGGTTTGGGAGGGAAGTTCAATCTCCATAGTTTCTACCTCCACCATGCTACTTCATTTGAGACCAAGGATCCCATGAGAGATAGATATTCGATCTTTGGTGAATAGATGTGACTCGGGCTAAGGCACTAGGTAAGCTTGTCATAATTGTTAGAAAGAGAGACGTTGAAAAATTTCAAAGCCCGAGTGTAGGTTTCGAGGCTTCAACAAAGTCTCCTTCGAGGAGGAGGTCCTCTACTGAAGCCCAAATTTTTCCCATATTGAGATGGGCATATAATAATATAGTTTAAAGCATATCATCTTCCTTCATTGAGCATGTTCATTAAGGGGGGAGACAATCTAAAAAAAATGGTTTCTCGATCCAAGGGTCCTTCCCTAATTTGATTTTTGTACCATTTCTAACTTTTTGTGATTACTTTCCAAATGATTGATCCATTCCTTCGAAAGATTTGTGTGAGTTGGATCCATCTAGTAGTGACGGTGGAATAATTTGTTTCTTGTGCATTACATGAGCACATAATCCATCCCCTGGAAGGAGCTTCCATACTCCTTTCACTACTAGGTATTTTGAAAATCGAAAGAGATTTTTTAGTCCACAACCACCATAATCATTTAGGGTAGAAATGGAATTCCACAAAGTGGGGGAAAATAATGTTTTTCCTCCCTACCTATCGAAAGAAAAAAATTTTCATGCATTTATGTATATTTTGAAGAATTCTTATTCGGATCCAAGATAGGAAGCGAAAAAAAATAAAATAACATTTGAAATTACCTTATAATGAACTAGACACCATGCTCTCAAGAGACAATAGTTGCAATAGATTCAAATTCATTTTTCTATATTTTCCAACAACCAATGCCAATTAAATTTTAGTTAATTGATATGATTTAGGAGGAATCCTATATTTTCAATTCTGTTGGAAAACATAAAAGAGATGTGGAATAGATGTTTTCAATTATGGATTTGAGACCGTTTGGAATTATCCATCCATATAAGGATTATTTTCCACATTATTTTTCGTTTTAGTAGCTTCAAAAGAAATAATAACAAGATCTCTAAGGGAAAGAAGGTGTGGAAGGTTCCATTATGAGAAGATTAAAATATCATCTACAAAGAGTGGATGAGAGAGAAAGAAACATGAAGAAATAAGGATCCCCCTAAATCCTTCTTTTAGCTTAACATCTGATATTAATCTACTATGTCCTTCTACCAATGAAGAAAGATGAGGAGGAATAATGGAAAACCCTTCCTTAAACCACTTTTTTCATGCTAAAAGTGGTTTTTTGTTCCATTTATAAGGATGATGAAAGAGGAATAACTAATGCAATTCATTGTTAGGGTGGAAAATTAATGACAAAAAACAAGATGGATTAGTAGAAGTTTGAGGTAGATCCAACTTACTCTCTCAAGATCTTTCAAGAGGTCCACTTTGTACAGAATTTCTGCTTTTCTCCCTTAAGTGGATAGAGTGAAACCCTCCTTAGGAAAGGCCAATAACTTCATAAAATTAAAGGCTCTTAAGAAAACCAAATTTCTCACTTGAGATGTCTCAAATAAGATATCCTTTAATTTTAGAGAAATGTGCTTTGATATGATTTTATAAATGGACTTACATAGAGAAATTAGGTAAAAGATATCAAGGGAGGTATGAGAGTTTGATTTGGGGATGATAGAAATGAAGGTGAATTTAAAGGGACCAAGGACCCATCCTTTGAATCTCAATTATTCCACTACAACTGGGAGATCTGTTAGGTCCCTATAATACTAGTGATTCCCCTATTACTATTGTCATTGTAGCCCATATTGTTATTGTTGTGCCCCTATTGTCCCCATATTGTTATTATTGTGCCCCATAGAAGCTCACTATTATTATTGTTGTGCCCTTATATTATTATTGTTATGTCGGCTTGACTATATTGTGACCCCTTAGACTCTTATATATAGAAAGGAGGATTTATCATTTGTATCATAAAATAATTATTCATTTTTGTAATGTAAATGAGTGTTATCCGCCGAGAAGGCTGATTTTGAAGTCATTGATCTATCTTTTCTTCTATTTTTGACATAGTTACATAACATTTGGTATCAGAGCTTTGGATTCTAGGGCTTCCCTGCTCCAAACAGGTTATCGTGGAACTTTCACTATACCTTCTTTTCTACAATGTTTCAAAAGTGTCAATTAAAACCCATTTGATATGAAATCATGATGAACCTCAGGTCCTAATTTTAGATCTTTTCTCGCTATATTTTCAGAGATAATGTCCAAGGAAGTTAGTGTTTTTGCAGGCTCCCGAATTATATCTCAAACAGGTGACTTGGGGACGATCATCATAACATTCTCTTTCATCATGATATTAAAATTTAGTAAAACATTACAGAAAGAGGACAACCTGTAGTTGTTTGTGTATTGGTTTCAGGTCCTAAGGTCAAAACAATGACACGTGGCACTTTGTACAAGTTTGCTCTACTGAACGAGTCTATAATCAGGTCATCGTGGAAGATTTGGTATAAATCTTCCTTGGAGAATCCAATATTGATAATACTTGCGGGGTTGGGAAGAGGACTCAGAGGGCGATCACAAGACGTAATTTTAGGCCTAGGAAATCTGAAATTATAGAGACACAACAGATTCAATAGCGAGCTCCTACAAAGTCAAAAAAGGTGTCTAGGTTTTTCAAAATTTTGCATGAGTTTGTTTTGAAAAATTAGTTTGAAGGAATTCAAAGGGCATAGTGAAGCATTATTATCATTAATTGACACCCCAGAGAGAGAAAATGGAAACACATAGTAAGCAACCTGAAAGCTCTAGCATGACTCATGAAGAAGAAGAAGAAATGCAACATGATATATCAAAATTACGAGACCAAGTGCAACAAAATTCACTCACAAAAAGTAACAAAAGTTAAGATGGATAGCTTAAAGAAAGATGTGGAAGCTAAGATGGATGGCGTGGAAGCTAAGATGGATGGTTTAAAGAAAGGCGTGGAAGCTAAGATAGATGGTATAGATTAAAAAATTAAAGGCAACATGGAAGGTTTGAAGACAGATTTGACACATTTGCTACAAGAAATTCTTACTAATGGTGAAATGGTAGTAAAGAAAACTTACGAGGAGAACAAAAGAAATGATAATCATGATTTCATACAATCTAACGGTGGATTGAAGACCCACCATGTTCCAAATATCGATATAAGGAATTTTGATGGAAAGGATCTTGTAACATGGATACTACATATGGAGCAATATTTCGGTCTCCATAATGTGCAAAACACAGAAACGTTACGCATTGCAACTTTATATTTGGAACCAAATCAGTTTGTATGCTATCAATGTCTTTTCTCTCATAAACAAATTGTCATTTGGGCAATTTTTATGGAAGAATGATAGCACATTATGAGGATACAAAAAGAAACACTTTTTTTAGCCAATTGATAAATCTCAAACAGAAGGGTTCAATGATGGAGCACATTGAGGACTTTCAAAAATTGAATATAAGGGTAAAAGATATTCCAAAGGGGCATATGATTGATGTGTTCATAGGGACCTTAAAGGATAACATCCAACATGAGGTTCGCCTTTGGGAACCTAATTCATTGGATAAGGCGTTCCGGTTGGCAAGAAAAATGGAAAGAAAAATTATAGCAACAAGGAAGCCTACCACTCACAACTATAAATATGAAAGTGTTTTTTCCCCTAGCCTTCCACAACCTACAAGCTTGACACCACAACAATTGGAAGAAAAAAGAGCAAAAGGGTTTTGGTATAGTTGTGATAGAAAATACAGTAAAGGTCATAAGTGTGCTAAGAGGAAATTATTTTACATATATTGTGAAGAGGAGGAAGAAAAGGAATAAGAAACATCAAAAAAAGAGGATATACACCAGGAAAAAACCCTAGAGAAAGAAGAAATGTTTCTGACCATATCTTGTAATGCATTGGATGGAATTACCACTTCTTAAACTATCAATATAGAAGGACATATCAAGAAGAAAAAGGTAATAGTGTTGATTGATTCAGGAAGTACCCATAATTTTATTCATTGTAATATAGCGTAGGAATTGAATTTGTTCCTATATCTAGCACCAGAGTGTCAAGAGATGGTTGCAAGTGGAGGAACCATAAATTGCTCCAAAAACTGCCATAATATCAAGTTATGCATGGGAGAATATGTATTGAATATCCAAATGCTTTCAATTCCAATGGGTGGTGTTGATGTTGCAATAGGAGTCTAATGGCTACAATCCTTATGTACAATAAATTTTAATTTTCAAGAACTTTTCATGAAATTTTCTTCGGAAGGAAAGAAATTTGAATTAACGGGTATCACAGGGAAACCAGGAAAGATAATCAGTTCCAATAGAATGACAAAGCTTGTAAATAAATAACAAAGAAGCGTAGTTGCACAATTATGTTCCCTAGAGGTTCCCACATCAAAATCATCTATTTCTCCATATCTCCAAAAAGTCTTGCACAATCATTCCAAGGTATTTGAGACTCCCAAAGGCATCCCACCTATTCGTGATCATGATCATGCTATTCATTTTATTCCAGGAAGTGTTCCTCCAAACATCAGGCCTTATAGATATCCCTATGCCCAAAAGAGTGAAATTAAATGTATGGTTGCAAAAATGCTAGAGGCTAGTATAATTCAACCTAGTCAAAGTTTTTTCTCTGCTCCAGTAGTAATGGTGAACAAGAATGATGGGTCACGGCACATGTATCTGGACTATAGGGAGCTCAACAATCTCACTATTAAAGATAAATTTCCCATTCCTGTCATTGATGAATTATTGGATTAATTGCATGGATCAATTTACTTCACCAAGTTGGATCTTCGTTCAGGATATCATCAAATCAAAATGAAGACTGAAGACATTCAAAAAACAACATTTAGAACTCATGAGAGTTATTATGAATTTTTTCTCATGACTTTTGGCCTTACCAATTCACCTTGTACATTTGAATGTTTCATGAATTCCATTTTCAAACCCTTTCTTAGAAAATTTGTGTTAGTATTTTTTTATGATATACTAATCTATAGCAAGTCTTGGAAGGATCATGTTCAACATGCTGACAGGGTGCTCAAACTATTGGAGGAGAAACAATTATGTGCAAAAAGCTCCAAATGGTTCTTTGGAGTACAAGAGGTGGAATATATGGGGCATATTGTATCTCATGAAGGTTTGAAGGTAGACCCTAGCAAAATTAAATCCATTAAGGAATGAAAAATCCCCACATCCATAAAGCATCTACAAGGATTTATTGGGCTGATAGGTATTATCACAAGTTTGTTAAGAATTATGCGCGAATAACAACACATCTAACAACATGAATGAAGAAAGATGCATTTCCATGGACTCCAGAAGCAATGAATGCCTTTGAACATCTTAAAGAGGCAATGTACCAAGCATCGTCTTAGCTATGCCAAACTTCACAGAAACCTTTATTATGGAATGTGATGCCTTATGAAATGGAATTGGTACTATTTTAATGCAAGAATAAGGACCCATTTCTTTCGAAATTTGTCCAATCAAAGGAAATTATTTACAAAAAACTATTTATGAGACGGAAATGTTGGCAATACTAAATGCACTTAAGAAATAGCAACCCGGCCTAATGGGAAGACACTTCAAGGTAAAAACGAGTCATGATAATCTTAAATACTTTTTAGAACAAAGATTATCTTCATAAGAGTAGCAAAAATGGGTCACAAATATGTTGGGTTATGACTTTGAAATCATCCACAAAAAAGGGAAGAAAAATGTTGTGGAAGATGCACTCTCAAGAAAGAATGAGGATGTGGAAGCATTGCTTTGCGCCATTTCTATCATCCACCAAATTGGATAAACAAAGCAAGGGATGAATGGGAGAATGACAAAGAAGTGTGGGCACTCATTCAAAAGTTACAAGAAGATACCAATACATCTGATACATTTAGATGGAAAAATGATTCGTTATGGTACAAATATCGCTTATACCTATGTAATAATCCCCAACTCAAACAAAATATTCTTATGGAATTGCACACCTCTCCCTTAGGAGGGCACTCAGGATTTTTAAAAACTAACCACATGGTTAAGAATCTTTTTGGGATGGCCTTAAATCGGATATTCAAAATTTTTTGGCGGAATGTTTGGTTTTCCAACAAAATAAAGTTGAAATGATTAATACCCCAAGTCTATTACAACCTTTATCCATTCCAAGCCAACGTTTGGAGGAGGTTCCAATGGATTTTATCACAGGCTTAGACAAGTCTAAACTAAAGAGTGTCTTCATGGTTGTAGTTGATAGACTTACCAAGTATGCACACTTTTGTGCATTATCGCATCCATTTAAAGCCAATATAGTTTTTACTGCATTTATGGAAAAAATTCAAAAGCTAAATGGAAACCCAAAGATTATTTTAAGCGACAGAGATCCCATTTTCACTGGAAATTTTTGGACAGAATTATTTTCTTGTCTTGGTAATCAGTTAGCTCATATCTCATCTTATCATCCTTAATCTGATGGGAAAAATGAGATAGTAAGAAAATTTTTGGAAGGATATATTCGTTGCTTTGTATATGATAAGCATGTGCAATGGGTCAAATAATTGCCTCTAGCTGAATTTTGGTATAACACTTCCTTCCATACTGTAGCAAAAATGACCCCATTTATGGAACTTTATGGATATCATGCACCCTCCATCACATCATACTTAAGAGAAAATTCTAAGGTTCAAGCAACGGAAGATCACATCCAGCATCAACAACAAGTTCTCTAACTCTTAAATGATAATCTCACTTTAGTGGATAATAGAATGAAAAACAAGCAGATCAACATCGCAGCGAAGGGAGTTTTGATGTAGGTGATTGGGTATTCCTATGGCTACAACCATATAAAAAAATGTCCCATAGGCAAGCTAAGAAGGATAATAAATCATCACCAAAGTATTATGGTCTGTACAAGGTGTTGCAAAACATTGGTACTATGGCATACAAATTGGAGCTTCCTGCATCTTCCCAAGTGCACCTAGTTTTCCATGTTTCACACTTAAAGAAGGTTATAGGTGACAAACTCTCAGTTCAAACATTATTGCTAGAACTTGACGAGGAAGGAAAAATCATATTGGAACATGAATCAGTCATGAAAACAAGAACTTGACAGCTACAAATTTCAGAGTATCTCATCAAGTGGAAGAACTTACACGTTGAAGATTCCACATGGGAGGATGAGAATTTTATACAGAAGCATCCAGAACTACTCAAGCGTTGAGGAAAACAATTTTTTGAAGGAGAGAGGCATGTTAGGTCCCTATAATACTAGTGATTCCCCCATTACTATTGTCATTCTAGTCCTTATTTTTATTGTTGTGCCCATATTGCCCCCATATGTTTATTATTGTGCCCCATAGAAGCCCACTATTGTTATTGTTGTGCCCTTATAGTATTATTGTTATGTCGGCTTTGATTATATTGTGACCCCTTAGACTCCTATATATAGAAAGGAGGCTTTTTCATTGGTATCATCGAAGAATTATTCATTTCTGTAATGTAAAGGATGTTTCCCCCTCAAAGAGGATGATTTTGAAGTCGTTGATCTACATTTTCTTCTATTTTTTGAGTTGGTTAGATAAAAAGATCATTCATAATGAAGTAAAACATTCAATGTAAAATTCAATTGGAAATCGTATGGTCGTGGACTCTTCCCTTTCCAAAAGTTATGAATAACTGTGAATTTTTTTTCCTTTGTGACCTCTTCCATTATGCCTAAGTTTCCTTCTTGGGAGATCTATTTTTGAGAGAGGGTTTCCACTTTAACGATCTAATGGATATAGGCTCATTGGGGGGAATATTAAATGCATTTAAAGTAATTGCATCCTTAATTGGAGATATCATGAAAAGAAGTTTCGTATGTACCATCTAACTTTATAACATCCCAAATTGTGTTTATGGATTTTTTATGGTTTGTAATTTAATGAAAAAGAATTTTATTTCCATTTCCCTCTTTAAACCAAATGACTCAACTTTTCAGCCTCCATTCCTTTTCCTTCTCCAACAATAGTCTCTTCTTTTTTTCCTCAAATTCGTTAATTTGAAGTTTCATATCAAGAGTGACAGGAGTAGAAACACTTTTATCGTAAAATAGGTGAAGTAATGTCTCAATCTCTAGAAAGTACGTTGAATTTTTATTTTTTCTTCTTGTTAAAACACTTAATGGTTAGGTCCTTATCCATTTTCAGGTTTTGGTAGAACTGAATGTGGAAAAACTGAAGAGAGGTTAAGGAGTGAGGGGTCCAAGAAGACTGATGGCATTTATTACGGAAGGATGCTTCATCCATGCCATATTTATTTTGAAAGTGGCTAGGGGTTTTGAAGGGAAGGGTTTAATATAGAGAGGAATAAGATAGTAATCAAATGCTCCACCAATAAAAAGCCTTCAATTTATCCAAAAACTTGAATACATCCAAGCTCTTGAGATGAGAAAGTGGTCAGGTCTTTTGAAAATATGATCTAGACCAACTCTATTATTTTTCTGAGTAGGTATTACTTTTCAAGATATTATATTCAAAATCCCTAGATTCTAGAACAAGTTCAAGAAAATGAGAGTGAGAGAGTTTGTTAGAGTCAAGAGCCCCAAAATTTCTACAAATCACAAATATAAATTTAGATGCTCCCCTAATATGACACTACTTGAGTCTAGAAGGGGGATATTTGTGAAATATTTCCAAAATTCATGGCAATCAACAAAAGGCTCGTAGACATTGATGTAGAGTATGGATTTATTGAATTCTCTTTAGTATTAATCTATATCTAGACCAATGTTAAAGGACCAGGTAGAACTTATTTTGAGCCAATTCAAACCCAAACCAATGATAAATCCTATTGATCTGCCAGATACACCAATAGCAAGAAAATCCCATGTTGCAAGGAAATGTTAAAGAAGATAATGATTTTCAATGACAAAACATAGTTTCTTGGAGAACAATAATATAGGGAAAGTGAAAGCTAACCAAACACGAGCTAATGGCAAAGTTTTGGGAAGGGTTGGGCAAGCCCCTCCAACTGAGGGAAAGTATTTCCATTTGGTAGAGGGGTTAGGACTAAATCTCTAAGGGCCCAGATAATAGATTTATTCATTCAATATTTGATTTAAAAATTAGCAATATATTTAACAATAGATGGAGAATATTTTATTCCTCTTCCCAATACTTGTTTTATACCTCGTGGGGATGTCCCTAGGCTTCCACTAGGTTCAAGACATAAAGACACTAATGAATTAGAGGAAATAGAAAGGAGGAAAAATACATAGGAATGGATGTTATACTAGGGACGATTAGATAGGAGAGAGGGGGGAGGGAGAGACGAGGAGGAGGGCAAGGGAGAAACAAAGGAAAGGGGAGAATAATGGGAATGTGAGGAGGATGTAGGAGGGGAGGTTTTAGAGGGAGCAAAAAGGGATTGAGGATAGATTGATTCAAAGAAGTGTGAATAGGGGGAATAGGTGTAGAAACCATAGGATTAGAAGTTTGCAATTAGAAATTAAAAAAAAAAAAAAAATAGAATGGATTCCATAATCGGGATCTTAACTTCCTAGTGGATGACACTCCATAGAAGAAGTAGCTAGAGCATCAACATTAGTAGTGGTTGAGTAGTGAGGGTTCAACATGTACTGGGAGAATTCGATAGGCATGAGCTCCTCCTTTTTCATTTCTACACAAGGTTTTTAGGCTGATCGACATAGAGGAATGACCTTGACCTTTGATCTTTGAGGAGAGACTAAAAATAAATGATCCTTCCCAACCAAGTTGTTACAACGTTTCCCAATTTTGTAGCCCTTACTCTAGTTTCCATGGGCATGGAATTGATATCATTTGTAGGGTATCCTTCATAGTTCTTCAATAACGACCCTTAATCTATTGTCGTTGGGATTATATAATGATTTAATTTGCATGGATTGGTTGGAAGCCCATGGAACCAAAGTGCACTTCTAAAATAAATTGTTGGAGTAGCTCAGTGATGAAGGAAAGGAAAACATATTGCAAGGAAAGAGAAAGCTTGTCTCAACTAGTCGAATTCTAAAACTACAAGTAAATAAATATAGTTGCAACGAGTGTGCTTTGTTCATGATCCAAGAAACTAGTGTGACAAAAAAAAATGAAAACAAAATTGAAGAGAACCTTATTTTGAAGTATTTTAATCATGTGTTTTTGGAGGAAATATAGGGATTTCCACCTAGGAGTGAAATCGAATTCTCCGTTGAGTTGGTTCCTGGTGCAAAGCTAGTTTTCGAAACTCTATATCATATGAGCACACTAGAATTGGTAGAATAAAATTTACAACTGAAAGACATGTTGGATAAGGGATATATAAGAGCTAGTGTGTCATTATGGGGAGGACTAACACTATTTGTAAAGAATAAGGATGATATGTCATAGTTTTTCATTGACTATCAACATATGAATAAATCTATAGTAAAAAAAAAAAAATTATTTCCTAGAATTGATGATCTATGAGGTCATCTAATAGCGGATATAGTGTTCCCTAAAATATATTTGAGATCTAGTTATCTTGAGTTCTGAATTAGAGATAAAATCATCCACAAGACAACCTTGAGGACAAGATATGGACATTATGAGTTTGTGGTGGTGCCAATTTGGCTCACAAATCTACCAGCCACATTTATGTGCCTGATGAATAATGTCCCCAACTTATATTTAGATAAGTTTGTATTTGTTCTTTCAAATGACATCACGGTTTACTAAAAAATCAAAGATGAACATCAAGATAATTTGGAGGCAATGTTGCAATTTCTGATGGAACACAAGCTATGTGCCAAACTAAACAAATGTGACTTCTTCCAATCACAAGTAAAATATTTTGAACATGTTATTTCAATAAAAGGAGTGGATGAGGATCTCAGAAATATTAAGGCCATACTGGAGTGTCCTACTCTCTAAAGTGTCATAGAGGTTAGATATTTTATGGGATTGGTCAAATATTACCAATGATTCATTTGAGATTTTCCAATATTAGGCATTGAATCACAACCCTAGAGAGGAAAGGAGTCAAATTTCAATGGACATAAGAGTGCACGACAAGTTTTGAATATTTGAAGAACTTTCTCACATATGTACCTATTTTGAGGATAGAATATTTATAATATGAATCCCTGTTCTACATAGATTCCTATAAGGAAGGAATAGGGGAAGTCCTAATGGAATAGGGGCATGTCATCTATTATTGATCACATGTCGAGCCACTAGGAGGAAAAGCGGTTCCATTCTTTTGAGTGGATTTGTTCCATGGATGAGAAAAAATGGTTGAGAGGGATAGGAGATAGAGCACACATAAAATATTTTTGCACTGTAGTATTCTACAAGCCATAGGCCATTCATCTTTGTACTCAAAACGATTTTCTATTCAGAGAAAGAGATTAAAGCGATCTCACCTTCTAGTTGGGTTTTCTCCTAAAAGGGTTTCCAGCTAGGTCATATCTTGTGTCAAATTATGGTTTGTGAATTTTTATTTCATTGTTCTCTATTGTACGCATAATTTTAATTTGCATGCATATGTTATTAATAATAGCCTATAGATCCAAAAATTTAAAGAGAAATAAAACCCTAATAGTGTAGATTTAAAATATTTAAATATAGTTTTATTATATATGTTGTGATGAACTATTCATTGGAATATCCATGGTACTTTATAGATAATTTATGAGTCAATAAAATTGCATGAGCATGAGAAGAACTATGTCACTTGTGACCTAGAGATGGAAACAATTGTCTATGTCCTGAAGATACAGAGACACTACTTGGTTGGAGGATGGCTTGTATTAATGTCAAATCATGGAGGACTAAAGTATCTGTTTTTTTAGACAAAGTTAAATGCTAGACAAGAAATATGGTTAGATTTAATCATTCGATTTTATTTGAAAATAAAACATATTAAGAGCACAGAAAACCTTGTAACAAATGCACTTGGTAGAACTCTATAAGTAGTGCATTTTGACACTATAAGCATGTGTGATTTAACACCAAGGATCAAAGAGTCATTGAAAAATGATGAACATTACTAACATGTTAATAAATTCTTACAACAAGAATCATAGTGATCAATGAGAAAGAGCTACAATCTAACAAATGATGGTATGTGTTTCTTCAAATATTGGTTATATGCTCCTAGGGTGAATGACTTGAAGAAGGTCATAATTGATGAGTTTCATAACATAACTTACTCAAGTCATCCTAGAAATCATAAAATAATAACAGTAATAAAGAAATAATACTATTGGCTAGGGTTGAAGAAGGAAGTTGTGAAGTACATTTCGAGGTTCCTAGAATGCCAACAAGTCAAATTAGGATGTAGACTCCCAGTGGGACCACTACAACCAATACCAATCACTAAGTCTAAATGGGAAGTCATATCCATGTACTTCATTATATGATTACCAAAGATGACGAGACAACATGATGCCATCATTGTGGTGGTGGAAATATTAAGCAAGTTAACTCATCTTATAGCTATCAAGTCCATCCACAAGGCTATCCACATAGCTAATATTTTCATGAAGGAAATATTTATATTGCATCAAATACCTAAGAAAATAATATTAGATCGAGATGCCAAGTTCACTTTCAATTTTTGGAAGGCATTTTTTAATGGTTTTGGAAACCAACTAGATTTTAGCACAACATAACATCCTTAGGAAAATGGTTAGACTAAAAGGGTAAACATGATTCTAGAGGACATGTTGAGGATTTATGTCATGCATATTTGAAGTATCCAACATATTTGTCTAGCTAATAGATCTTGAAAATGGTCTTCTAGGTGTAATTACCTTTTAATGTGGTGCACTTTGTGCAATGTGCTTCAACGAAGGAATTTGTGGCACATTTCTTCGCAAATTACTATATTGGCTCCTACTACTATCCTAACTATATTGAATTTTTTTCTAACCAAGGTATGTATAGCACTACTTAGGTAACTTACCTATGTATGAATTGGTGTGTGTGGGGCCGTCAGTTTGACACAAGGCATATTTTTAACAGGGTCCTCGGGATGTAGGTCCTCTCCTACTCTTAAGCTAGACTACAAAAGTCCTCCATCCTTTCGTTCTACATGTGGTATGCCAATGCACACTCTTACCAGAATTATTTTTCCTCCACTACTTCTCCATCTCCTATGGCCTCTTACTATCTCCTACATTGGGCTTAAATAAACTACAGTCACTAATGCAAACCTCTCTCCTTTGTAATTACTACCTTGGAACCTTTTTGCACTGCGCAAAACAACAATCTCGAACTCTATATCATATTTTCCCTTATTTATACTATTTACCTTAAACGTTTTGGCATACCTCCTCATGATATCATTCAGGGATCTACTCCCCTCAAGTTATTCCCTAGCCATCCCCCATGTCACCCTTAGTGTAAAAGGGGTTTAACAACTCATGGTGTCAAACACTATCTACAAAATAGAATTATCACGTAACAAAATCTTCAAAAATGTAGGAAATGCCCAAATAAATCTTCCTTAATAACCCTCCAAGAATTTTCTCTCAACGACACTATAGGATATTATAGTTTCAATTGAAAATTTGCTAATATATCCTCCAATCACTCTTTCAAACCAAAAATCGATTACCAAGGAAATATTTTTATCCCCAAATTGTAATCTCTAAACTCGCTAATAAGTCTATATTATAAGCTCGATCAGGTACTAGTTCCTACTCATATCAATGATTTTCTGGATCAACTCCACTAATAATCTTGAAAACTTGGCAAAGAATATTTCATAAAGATTTGTAAAAACATACCATTATAGCCATGCATCAACATCTATTTTTCAGTTCTTGATCTCTCTGACAGTGAATTCCCATAGCTTTGCTTTAAACCATTGGCTAATTTCTTCCTCAGTGGGCTTCCACATTCGCTTCAATCTTTGTTGGTTCTTATTTTGAATTTTACTTGGGTTAATGCATGAGACGAAACCAAAAAATCCACTAGATATTGGCCCTTTCAACATCACCTATAGAATAGGTGAAGTATCACCCGAGGCACCTATGGGGCGTACGAAAACTAGGTTTTTATAGTAGTGAGGGGAATGGGATCCAATATGTGTAAACATTCTCCGAAACTCTACCTCTGATGGGAAAACTAAAATCAATTATACATATTCACAATGACATTAAAAATACCACCTGGAATATGTAAGAAGTTTGAAATCGTGCCTAAATTATTCATATTACTATGACCAATACATCCATAGATTGCAATCATAAGAAAGAAACACAACTATGACAGAATGATATCAATTCATAGAACACAGGAAAAAAGAGACAAATAGGCTTCCACCATCTTCCATTAATAACTAAAATGGCACTTGGCGTAATACATACAAAATAGGTTTGTTGTCTCACCCTCGCTCACCAACCTAATCATAACATTACTGAAAAGGAAATCATCTACCAAACATTAGTTGGCCATCCAACAAAAGGACCAAAAGACCAACCAACCCACTATTCACCAACCTGAATCCTTTCAGATCCTGTTTATTTATACATAATTACATAGAATGAAATACCATGGGAAATACTTAGGAAAAAAATTACCATGGCCATACACGTTACCTGCTAAACTATACCACATCAAAAACAATGAGGACCACATAGTCATACTTAACCACTTCTGTTGCTCCACTTCATGTGCTAATTCTTTTTGAATGGTTCTCTATTCTTCGTTGTTTCTAAACACTCCTCCTTTTGCAACATATCTGCTTCCTACCTTTCTATTTTGTTTCTGCTCTACTTCTCTTGCATGCACTCCCAAAATTTCTTAAAATATTCTTCTTTTCTTCCTTCCAAGACTAGCTCCAACACATTGTTTATTGCGTTTATAACCTTTCTAGCTTTTATTACAACATACGATCCTTAAAAAAATGGAGAGACTTAAATGGTAAACATGATTATAGAGTATATGTTGAGGATGTATGTCATGCATTAGCAAAATAGGTGGGAATAATTCTTTCAATTAGTTGAATTTGCATACAACAATGGGTACCAATAGTCACTGAAGATGATCCCATTTGAGGACTTATATGGAAAGAAATGTAATACCCTTGTTAACTAGGATTGGCTAGGGAACAATTGTTCTTAGACCTGACATGTTCAAAGAAATGGAGCATGAAGTAATCAATATAATGCATAAATTTAAAGTATCCAAACATAGGAAAAAGATTTATACAAATTGGAAGGCAATGCAAAAAGAAATAGAAGTGTGATAGCATGTATATCTCTACATCAAACCAAGGAAGATCTCATTGAAATTGGGGTCTTGTACTAAATTAGCACTCAAACTTTGTTGACCATTTCATATCTTTGAAAGAGTGTGACAAGTAGCTTACATACTAGCCTTAACACCCATAGTAAAACCACATGATGTATTCCACAATTATTTGTTTAAAAAGTATGTACATGACACTAATCATTTAATTGATTGCACAGTGATACAAGTAGGATCTATGGGAGAATTCCATCTAGAAAAATTGTTAATCCTTGATCAAAGACATATTCCACTCCAGAATCAAGTAATAGAGTAAGTAAAAGTGCAATGGAGGCACTTTGTACATGATGAAACAAATTATGAATATGATAAACAAATGACTGTACTATACCCATTTTTGTTTAATGTTTAACTGGATGTAAGATATGTGATTTTAAGGCTCAATATTTTTGTTTTTATTTTTAGTTATAGAACATCGAGGATAGTGTTCCTGTTGTGCCCAAGAAACTACCCCTAACAATGAGTAAATTTCAAGTAGTCATGGAGTCCCCCTCCATAGTTTTATTTCTATAAGGGTAAGAGCTACTATTAAAATATCCCTAAGAGGAACCCCAAACAGGGCCTATGGTTTGTTTGGGGTATTGTCTTAATCCTTTAATATCCCTAATATTTGGAGTCAAAAATTAAATTACTACATTAATTGTTAGCCCTTTCCCTTGTTCGACTCCCTGATACCGACGACATGTCAGAGAATTATCCCATCCCTTAATTGCACCCTATAATGAAAGTTACATATTGGAGGTCAAATTGTTATGTCAACATGAAATATCTACTTTCCTTAACTTCCTAATACTAACTCCATATCAGAAGATTTTTGATAGCCTTAATATTGCTTGTATTAGACATTAGAAGCCAGAAAGAATTCACTATTGGAAAATTTTCAAACTCTTTCTCCCTCTCACTTCAAAACATTAATGTAATACTAGGAAAATTTAAACTAGGAAAGTATTGAAAATTGTCCAAGTAGCCTCGGTGACCAATCACTTTCAATATTAATAATTGAACCTATTTAACATTGATCCGAGTCTTCCATTGAGACTCAATCATGCCTTTTACAAGATGATTTGCATCAAACACTTTTATATGGGGGGATAACTCATGATTTCTTTAAAACCTTTCCAATGTATTTTCCCTGATTTATCATCAATAACCTAAATGCCATCATCATGATCTCCCTATGCTAGTAATAGGATCTTATGGTCAAAGTCTCCCTATCCTTGCATGAATGAGACTTTATGATAAAAAAATAGTGCATTGGTTTTGTTGGGATGTATTAAAATCTTCTAGGAATTTCATTAAAACCTTCCCATAGCTAGAATTAATTGCTATAATGGAAATCATCAAGCCTGCCTTCTCTTATTTTGAGCAGCAGTTCCCCACCTTTCAACTCCACCTACCTTGAACAATAAAGCTACACTTTTATCTCAAACTTCACTAGGGTCAAATATGACTCTATTAGGGTAATCAATTTTCTCTACATTTGATTTTTATGACTAACAGGTTACACATGTCTTGAAACTCATATACATTTATTGCATGCAGGCGCCAAAGATGTTGAAAGTTAAAAAAATGTCAAAGACACGCAAAGGAAAGGGGTTGAAAGACAAATATCATGGAACCCATTATACTAGACCCACTTGTGAGTGAAACCCACTTCATCACCCACTTCATGGATACTAGAATCTTCGATGGAGTTGATATGTACCTAGATTGGGGAGGAATTTACAAGACATATGCCAACTTGTAATTTATTGTAGATTATGAGGATTCATGGTGATTTGCAACATAAGAAATTCTATAACATATTGTATGGATAAGATATCAACAGTTTTGTTGTATAACAACATGGCGATATGGGAAATGGTGCATGCCTATTTACAAAAAGAAGTTGTATTCAATAGTGTAGGGGAAGTTGTGGGCTGCCTAAAGGCCAAGGGTTCTAGCTAGATTTATCATATGAATCCTTTAGAAAATCAAGTTGAATAAGTAGTGTGTGGACAATTTGTTAACCAATCAATTGAAATTCATCAAAATTTTGAAGGGATAGTGGTGGGACAATGACTCATTTAAAGAGCATGCCAACAAACAATACCCTACTAAACACCTCTCGACACCATTTTTCCATCTCATAGTGACAACCAATAGGTTATATGGTGAGTTTAATGACTCGCACTTTAAAATTGAGTGGTTTCCTTTAGTGATAGAAATAGTTTCTATTGGTACATATTCAATTTGCCAAACATTTTATCAATAAACTTACTGAAGGCTCTTATGAAAATAAATAAATATCTACTTAATGAGGACCCTTCTTTTTCTCCGATAGATGTTTTTTGTGTTCCACTAAGTTCCTAGCACAGATAAGACTAAGAAGTAGACACCCAAAATGCCACCTATCCATATATATTTTCAATAATTATGGGTACACTACCACTCTAAGTTTTTTTACGATATTTGTGACCATTTCCTAGCCACAATGCATCAAATTCTCTTTAGTTTTTTCACCTACAAAATGTTTGAAGAATCCATAAAATCCCTGAGAGGATTGGGGAATTGGTAGTACGAAGAACACCATATATATCTAATTGTAGGTTATTCAACAACCTGTCACCAATTTCTCTTTACCTTCCAAAGCTTTAAACTATTGGTCAGAACCAAGAAGGCTAAATAGTTTAAAATAGATACATAGAAGATTGACCCAACATCGAGGAGCCACTAGAAAAAATTTGTTCCGCCAGAATCATGCCAAGTCATCTCCATAGTGGCCTCCATCCATCAACCAGTCAACTCTAGGTTGAAACATAACTATGTGTCTAAAAGGGAAGAGTGGGACTCAGACGAAACCTTGGTTACTTGAACTATTCCATTGGACCATCAAACCTTACGAAAATGGTGAGAGCTAACTTGTGGAGAGAACCGATGCCACTGTGTCCATATCGATCCTCAAACATTAGCCTCAAATTCTTTATGTGCGATGAAACCCAATGCAAAGATAACGTGGCATGAGGGTAGGTGGCTAAAATGATGTGGTTTCAAGGTGGACCCTACTCCTAAATCTCGAACCTCAGACATTATACCTTAGTGTTTTCTACTTGAGATTAGAGTCGAGGGAAGGCCCAGAACTCGAATGCTGAGACGATGTGGCTTGGGGTGACATGGAAAAATTTGAATGGCTTGGGGTGGACTCTACTTGAAACTGGTAAGTCTAAAATCGGCGTTTTCCCATTGATGTTGGAGCAAAGAGAAAGTTGAGAACTGAATGCTGAGATAAAGTGGCTTTGGGTGACTTAGTCCTGGCATTGATGAGTCAAGTAGAACAATAGATAGGGGATGTGTAAATGTGTTAGAAAACCTACACAGATGAATCTAGCTAGTAAAGGTTGAACACACAGCTTTGCAGAGCAAAAACACTAAAAGAAAATTGAAAGAACAAAAGAATGGTTCATTAGAAAATAGGTTACAACGCTCATGATATAGCATTACTGGGTGAAGATCCTAAGGTAATGCACCATAGTGGTGGTCAATGAGAAGTCTCGACACCTACAACAAGTTCCGAAGATAACTAGCCAGTTACGGAGTGAAAGAAGGAGCAAATCAGGGAGTAAATCATGCAGAAGAACTAACCAGTTGCGGAGTTAAAGAAGGAGTAAATCATGAAAAAGGAATCTTACATGTAGTCCCATGCTCTAACTAAGATTTTACATGTAGGTGTGTAGTAGTTCCAACACCCCCCCTGAACACCACTGTTGGGAAAAATAGAAAATGGGCCCTGGCAACTAAGGCCAAAGGTCACCCAAAATACAGTGCAACTTGTACTAAAATTGAGGAAAGAGGGAAAACCTCATGGGAAAAATCCCCCCTCAAAACACAATGTAACCAAAAGAAAAGAGGAAGAAGAGAAAGTTGCTAAGCAATTGTGTCCTTCACTCCAAGACGATCGCGCAGAGAGCGAAACTTCTTCTCAGTGAATGTCTTGGGGAAGATGTCTGTAGTCTATTCTGCCGAAGGAAAGAACTGCAAATCAATGACCCAATCATGTACTAAGTCTCTGATGTAGTTCATATGGATCTCTATGTGCTTCATCCGTTGTTGTTGTACTGGATCCTTGCAAAATTTGAGAGTGCTCTGGTTGTCACACCAGATGATAATGGGATGGTGGAACTGGACGCCAAACTTAGTGAGGAAGTGCTGTAGCCATAGAGCCTGAATTGTGAAGTTGACTACACCTCTGTACTTGGCCTCAGCGGAAGGGAGAGCAATAGCATCCTGCTTCTTTCTCGACCAACAGATAGGGCTAGATCCTAGACTGAGTGAATATCCAGAGGTGGAATTGCGATCAATGTTGTCTCCTGCCCAATCAGAATCTGTGAAGCCAAGGAGATTCAATGCAATGCCTGCTGCATAGTGAATCCCGAAGGTGATGGTGCCCTGGACATATTGGAGGATGCGCTTGGCAGCATTCCAGTGTAGCTCATGCAGGCTCCTGCATGTATCTAGAAACTGTCCCTACTGTATATGAGATATGTAGTCTAGAGTGGGTGAGGTACAATAAGCTCCCCACTAGCTGTTGGTAGAGAGTGGTGTCAACTAATGGAGTGTCACCTCCATCCTCAAAGCGGACCCTAGACTGAAAAGGAGTCGGTGTTGGCTTGTAGTCAGTCATGCGAAATCTCTCTAGGAGATCCCGTGCATACTTAGCCTAACAGAGTTTGATGCATGTGGCATCCTGACTGATCTCAAGACCAAGAAAGAAGTGTAATGGACCCATGTCCATCATCAAGAACCTATCATGTACGGCCCTCTTGACTGTAGCAATGGCTGAAGCCGAGCTACCGGTGATTAGGAGATCATCCACATACAAAACTAAGATAAGAAGAAAATCATGTGTCCTGAGCATGTAAACATTTATATCAGACTTACATCTTTCAATGTTTTGTGATAAGAGAAAGGAATTCATCTTCGCATACCAAGCTCTCTGGTCCTGATTAAGGCCGTAGAGAAATTTCTTCAGCCTGCAGACCGAAGATGAATCCTGAATAAAACCATGTTGCTGCTTCATGTAAATCTCCTCTTATAGGTCTCCATGAAGAAAGGCATTCTTCACATCCATCAGATGTACTTCCCATCCCTGGGTAGCCGCAATGGCAAGGGTAAGGCATATGGAATCAATTTTTTTACTGGAGCAAAGGTCTCATCATAATCAATGCCATGAACTTGTTGGAAGCCTTTAGCTACTAGCCTCGCTTTCCATCTGGTGATTTTCCCATCTGCAGCACTCTTGGTCCTGTAGACCCATTTGAATCGGACAAGTTTCCTTCCTGAAGGAAGGGGGACCAGATCCCAGGTCTGGTTCTCGAGGAGGGAGTTATATTCCTCCTCCATGGCGAACTCCCAAGATGGATGCCCAGCAGCCTCAGCATAAGACTGTGGATTAGAAGACTGAACCAAATGACAATGCCAGGATGACGATGGTTTAGTGGCAGTGAGGACAAGAGGAGGCTCAATAAACTCTGAGCTAGTCCTCTGTAACTCAGAATTTATCTCCCACAAGACCATTTCTAGTAGCTGGGTGGTATTGTGCATATATCTCACGTAAGCTCCTTGCTCTCTGATTTATGACAAGGGAATATGATTCATTGCTGGAAGCCCGATCTGGACTTGGATGTGAATCATCATTTGCATGCACTAGATTTGTATCTGAAGACTCTATCTCTGCATCTGCATGCTCTACCTCGTCATGTGCATGCTCTGTATCTACATATGAGTATAATGAGTCATAATCTCGGACATGAGGTAGATAAAAGGTGTCTGCATTCGGCGATTGAGGTGCATGGAAGAGACTTTTCTCAAATTTGACACTTCGCTCAGTGATGGGCTTGTCCATAGAGGGAATTAGGAGTCGGTATCCCTTCACACCATCAGGGTATCCAACAAAGATGCACTCAATGCTCTGTGGATCAAGAGCTTTCCTCTTTTTAGAGGGGATCCTGGCCCATGCCCACGAGCCAAAAACACGGAAGTGGGTGACCTCTGGTTTAGTGTCGCTCCAAGCCTGAAAGGGGGTCTGATCCTTGATAGACCTATGAGGAGATCTGTTCTAGATGTAGTTAGCACAATTAAGTGCTTCAGCCCATAGCTTATGTGGTAGTGACTTAGCATGCAACATGTAGGAAGCCATCTCTTTGACAGATCGATTTTCTCTCTCAGCAACTCTGTTCTGCTGCGGAGTGTATGGAACTGTGTACTGCAACTGTATGTGAGACTGAAGGAAAAAGTTTTGAAGTGTTGTGTTAACATATTCCCCCCCATTGTCTGTATGGAGGGCTTTGATCTTTCTCTTTGACTGTGTCTCAACTAGTGCTTTGAAATCTTCAAAGTGCTCAAAAACTTTAGATTTGTTCCTGAGAAGATACACCCAAGTATACTGTGAGAAATCATCAATAAATGTAAGCGCATACCTTGCTTTGTTGATGGAAGGATGAGGAAAAGGCCCCATGAGATCATTATGGACCAGATCTAGAGGAGAGGACGCTCTGTGAGTCTTACCGGTGTCAAACTTTTCTCTAGGATGTTTGCCAAGGACACACCCTTCACAAACTCCTTTGGAGAAACTAATATTTGGCAATCCTTCCACCATCTCATTCTTTCTTAGCTACTGCATATACCTATAATTTAAGTGACCAAACCTCTCGTGCCAAAGCCTACTGCTATCATCATCATGTGTAAGAAATAAGGAGGATTCAGGTTCAATAAATGCATAAAATGTATACAGTCCGGTTCCATTATTTACCTCACCGGTTGCAATTTTGGAGCTACTATGTAGATCATATATGTTGACTGCATTTGGAGTGAATTCCACTCTCTTTCCGGTGCCAGAATGAGTGATATGATAAACTGAAAGCAGGTTTACTAAAACTTTTGGAACATCAAGCACATCTTCAAAGCTTCCGTGTAAAAGTTCCACTCTACCTTTTCCAGTGAACTCAATAGGTGAGTCATCTCTCATGAGGATGGGAGGTCCTTTGCATGCATCCAAAGAGGAATAGACTTCCTTTGCGGTAGCCATATGATGTGATGCACTAGAATGTATAATCCATACATCATGAGAACAATTAATTGCAACTAAAGCATGAAAATTGTTACCTTTCCCGTGTGGTGGATCCTCAGTTTTCTTCTTGGCGCCCTGAGGGATGTGGTCCCCAAGGTTGTGCTTCTAAAGGATTTCTTCCATTTGGTCAATTTGTTTCTTCATGCAAGAGGATTATGGATGGAATCCTCTTTGACAGTAGGTGCATCTGTTTCCTTTCTTCCTTTTCTCATTTCTCGAGTAGGAGGAGTCATTGAAGGGCTTGGTGTACCCTTCCTTCTTTCGATGGGAATGCACTTTTCCCTTGTCTTTTTGCTACTGATTTTTCTAATTTGAGTCAGATCTATGATTTTTATTGTGCCTACCATCGTGCACAACAAGTTCATGAGCTTTTGGAGGTTTGATTTTCCCCATTCCAATGAGTTTATCTTGCTAAAAAATAAGGGACTCCATAAATTCTTTGAGAGAAGGCATAATGTAGGATTTACCTGTTGTGAGCCTTACTGAATGAAATGTAGACACAAAGACGGAGTATTCCTGTCTGAGCTTTGACATAATAGAGAGAACTTGGCAACTCTCCTCCTTGGATTTGTCAATTCCACAACCCTTGAGTTGCAGCAATAGATCATTATATTTGGTGAAGAAGTCTTGAACTTTGTCATAGTTCCATTGATCCAATGATAGTAGCTCCACTTTAGGTAGATGTCCTTTCATCTCATCCTGTTTCCCATAGAGATCTTCAGCCTTTTTCCAAATCTCATTGGGAGTACTGTAGGCAAATAGATGAAACTGCAACTCTGGAGAGATGCACATGCATATGGATCTGTGGGCCTCATCAATACGGTTGAGGTACTTGGATTTCTCTATGGTTGAAGTGGGTTCCAATTCTGTAGCCATGGTAATCCTGTACAACCCTTTATGATGAAGGTATCGAGCCATTTGGTCCTTCCATTCATGATAGTTGTACAGTGTTAGGATCGATGCTTTAGGAAACTCCATTTTTCTATCGATCTTCGATCTCCAAGCTGTAATACCTGCAAAATAAAGTACTAGTGCACCTTTTATCTAGCAACCTATGGCCTCTGATACCATGTAAATGTGTTAGAAAACCTACACAGATGAATCTAGCTAGTAAAGGTTGAACGCACAACTTTGCAAAGCAAAAACACTAAAAGAAAATCGAAAGAACAAAAGAATGGTTCATTAGAAAATAGGTTACAATGCTCATGATATAGAATTACTACGTGAAGATCCCAAGGTAATGCACCATAGTAGTGATCAATGCGAAGACTCAACACCTACAACAAGTTCCGAGGATAACTAGCCAGTTGCGGAGTGAAAGAAGGAGTAAATCATGCAGAAGAACTAACCAGTTGCGGAGTTAAAGAAGGAGTAAATCATGCAAAATGAATCTTGCATGTAGTCCCATGCTCTAACTAAGAGTCTGCATGCAGGTGTGTAGTAGTTCCAACCGAATGTAAAGGCTAAAAGAGTATTCCAAAACGATAAGTTTATCAAAGAATAAAATAATCACACTTTCGATTTGAAAATCATTTGATCGATGAAAAATGCGCATCACCACGATAAAATTGATTGGATCAGTATAGTACACATATGGTTCTGATTCTCTGACACAATATTATGGAGAAGCATTGTCCGCGAATGCTTTATAGCCGTGGGCAAATGGCAACATCTTGTGCTTGGCATTGATCGATGAATGGGGATGCATGAACAGAACAAAGGGCATGAGCCATAAAGGAACTTTATGCTAAATTTTAGTCGACTCCACTGCCTTCCTGAATTTATATTTATTTTAAAATCATAGAAAAATAATATATCCCATACCAATTATCGTTCTAAAACTCTGACGGAGGAAATTAATTCCAACTGCCGTGCAGCGATTGCAAACAGTGTTTTTGTTCCGGAACCTGCCTTTTAAACAACGATGCCAAAACCGCCATGGTTTCCCCGCTCCGCCATTCACCGGACAATGGTTTTTCTCGAGGGGGCAGCGATCACAATCATCGGCTGCCACGTGTATGAGCCGTCCTTTACAAAACCACCCATCCCCCGGCGCATAAACTTCGGATGAAAGGGACCTCCGGGGAAATAGCGTCAGCCGTCGGATTAGATCTACGGTTTGTGGTAGCAGGCACATGTTTTGTTTTATTATCGTGAGGACCTCCGTAGCAGCCGTATGACAGGGTTAATTATAAAAGGAATGTATTGCCATGCTGAAACATTTATTGAATTTACCGTGGTCAGTAAATGTAGGTAGAATTTAATTTTATTATTTTTTTAATTCTCACGGGTGTTTGTTTTAGGGTATAGGTAAAACAAAAAGTCAATGTATGTAATTTTTTTTTGTTGTTCATTGTATGTGTGTAATGAAAACGCACAGCAGTGCGAAGAAAAAAAGGGAAGAACAGAGCACGAATGTAATTTTTGTTGGTTGAATGTAATGCAATGAAAATAGAATACGCAACAGTGTGAGAGCAAGAAGTAAAAAGGGGTTTTTACACAGCAGTGTAATTTTTTTTTAAGCTGGAACAGAGAATGAAAAAAATTACACAGCAGTGTTGATTTTATTTTGTGAGAGACAGAGTAATTTTCTGGAGAGACAGAGTAATTTCTTTTTGTTTTGGAACTGCATCTGAAGCAGTCTCTGGTTGTAATCCCTCTGAGAGAGGAAGAAATTTATGTAACAACAATTTTATTAATGAATCCAAGTGTTCTTTGTGCATGTGTAAAACTTTGTCTTCAGCAAACAAAATTTTAATTTCCTGTGTGTTAAAAATAGAGCATTATTCTCTGTTCTGTTAAAGCTATTTTGTTTTGGAATTAAACAAAAAATTCCCAACAAATTGTAGTCGACTCCACCGCCTTCCTGAATTTATATTTCTTTTACAAATCATAGAAAACTAACATATCCCATACCAATTATCGTTCTGAAACTCCAGCCAAACTAGTAGGCTTGGAACACGAGAAAATGGTATCATACTCTTTCCATTTATTTATACTTCCAGCTGATCTGTTACATATCGTACACTTGAATCTTTCGTCAATGCCTTCCCACCCAAAGAACTGAGTGCCTATATAAACAATCTTGACTACCCTTCCCATTGCACTCTACCATTGTTTCTCCATCTTCATGTTGTCAAACATTGAAGGGACTCATTCGGCCATGATTCTTATCTTCGTGGCAAGCTTATTCCTGCACGCATATGACGGTAGCGCTACATACGCCCCACCTAAGCCAATCGATTTTCCTCCACCGGTTTATAATCCTCCACCCAAACCAAGAGTATTCCCTCCTCCTGTGCACACAACCCCCCCCCAAGCCGATCGTATTCCCCCTCCGGTTCACAAAACTCCTCCCAAACCGATAGTATTTCCACCTATAGTACACAAAACTCCTCGCATCCCGACAGTACTCCCTCCACCCATTCACAAAACTCCCCCCAAACAGATAGTATATCCTCCTCCAGTTCACAAAACTCCTCCCAAACCAATAACACATCCTACTACGGTGTACAACCCTCCTCCGACCCCTACCGTATTCCTTCCACCCATTCTCAAAACTCCCCCAAAACTGATAGTATTTCCCCCTCCAGTAGACAAAACTCCTCCTAGGCCCATAGCATATCCACCTCTGGTGCACAAAGCTCCTCCTAAGCCAATAACATTTCCTCCCCCGGTGCTCAAATCTCCTCCCAAGCCCACCATTACTCCTCTGCCTGTTCACAAAACCCCACCTACTCCGATAGTAATGCCTCCTCCATTCAATCCGTCTCCTCCGATCTACCATTTTCGCCCACATTACACGGTCCCTCCTCATCATCCTCTGGTTTACTGATAATTAAGCTACATATCTCTAACTGTTTCCTTGCATTAATCTCCTTCTATATCTTTATGCTGTTTTAATTGCATTAATGTTTCTCGGCTGACGATAAATACCTGATTTTTTGTTCAATCTATTTTCCTTGCAGGGTCAATATTATGAAGTTGCTTTTTGAATAATAGCAATTGTATAAGAGTACAATATGTATTGCTTGGCTTCTAGGAAAAATATCATCATATTGATCGTTTTAGAACGAGTCAATTCTTACCAATCTTCTTAGATATTGTCATGTGCATCCATTGGCATACAATGCCTAAAAATATATCCGTTGTTGTTAATAAAAATGTCGATTGTTTCATTACATGTCATTTCACTGTTTATTTTTCTATGGACTGAACACATGTTAAATAAAAGGATCAATGAAATACATATGAAAATAAGTGAACTTACAATGAAACTTAATGGATTTTGATGTGTAAGGCAACGTACAGTAACACTTAACGACCGTTGATGTTTATGCATGTATTATATTTTGTGTCTTCAGCATATTGCCACCGTTCCCTAAGCGTGAATGTGTGAATATTGAATTCTAGAATTATTTTCATGACACCAGCTACTAATAGCATTACTAATAGCATTACCCATTAATTTGAACGCAAGCTGATCCCCATAAGATATGATAATTAAGTAGGAAAAACATTTTGCAAACACTGTATAATCTGTTGAATTTTATAAAAGGTTGTGAGAGTTGATTAATTAACAGAATTATCACAATCATTCTACGTTTCTCGGCACCGATCGCCAGATTGCAAAGGCATTCAAACTGCAGTACTTCAACTCCAATTGGTTTTTTGTGGTAAATGAAAAACAAATGGTGTGAATGGATCGTTGAGATTCTATACATTGTTAACGCCCAAGGATAATATAAACTTTATAGCTCGTAACTGTTGCAACGCGTTGTTGAAATATTAATTTCAACCTGCCATGCGCAGCATTAAAACAGCGAACATAAAACCATTCCCGAAAACCGCTACCTTATCGGACCACTTTTGGTTTGCAGGTGGTTTTCGTAGAAACTCATCCGATGCAATGAAAACTTGATGCGCATCCATTGTACCTTCTCCAAAACAACCATTCCATCGGGACATAACGTTCACCAGATAAAGGCCTTCCGATATTCACCTCAACCGTTCGATTTCTTAAGGGCAGATCAACGGTTGACGGACATCTCATACCTGCAGCAAATAAATTTTAACGTGCAAGTAAAATTTTTTGGGTTGACCGACTGTAAAATATAAACGAAATTGAATGCGTTCGTAGAGTATTGGTAAAATATTTTAATTTTAATGTTCCTTTTTCTTACGGAGGCATGGGCATAGGTAAATGTTTTTAAATTTTAATGTTTTTAATATGTACAGGAGTATGGTCATATACGCAATGTAATTTTCTTTGGTTTTGTTGTTTCATACGCATAGTATGTGTTATGCTTTTGTTTTGAGTTGACCATTCTGTAATGAAGAAGAAAAGCGCAGCAGCGTAGGTAATGTCCAAGACTTTGTATTGTATGTGAGGATCGCACAACAGTGCGAAGACGAAGGAAAGATTAGAACAGAGCATGTAATATTTTCTGCGCTGAAGTTTTTTTTTTGTAATGAGCAGGCACATAATGTTTTTCTTGGAGCAGCATATGTAAAAAAAAATTTTACAGCACTATATGCAAAAGGTTTTTACAGCAGTAAATGTAAACAAAATTTACACACAGCTATGTAAATTTTTTTTATAAAGGAGACAGAGTAATTTTGTTAAAATGTTTTGGTAAGTCCCTCTGAGTGAAAGAGGATGAATCTTGTATCAGGAATTTTGTTTTAATGAATACAATGATTTTGTGGGTGTATGTAATGCTCTGCTCAGAAACCTTTTAAGCTTCCCTATATTAAAGATCCTGGAGAAAAACAGAGCATTGTCTCTGTGTGCAGTCTATTTTGTTTTTGGGATTTTAACAGAAAAATCCCCAACAGTGGTATCAGAGTTGGTTTAGGCTCTTTAAAGGTGTTAAAGAAGCTGAAGGGAGGAGTTTTTTGTTGCAGAAGTAAATGTTCTCCAGCAAAGTGAAGTCTCAGGCAAAAGAATCCAGGTATTCCTCAAAGTTTTTGTTTGTGTTATTGTTGAAGAAACAATCAGTGTTTTTAAATACACAGTGAATTATTTGAAGCATAGTTGAGAGAGTGCAAGGATGGCTAGCACCAGCACTAGCATGGGCATGTTTAATACTCAGCTCCCACAGTTTAACGGGAAAAACTATGACTACTGGTCAATAACCATGAGAGATTTATTTGGCTCACAAGATTTATGGGAACTTGTTGAATATGGGTTAGAAGAACCAAAAGATGAAAATGAGTTTAATGGATTAACTCAGGCAGAGAAAGATCTGTTGAAGAGAAATAGGAAGAAGGATTCAGAAGCCCTTGTATTTTTGTATCAAGCAGTGGACCAGAGTGTGTTTCCAAGGATAGCAGCAGCTAAGACATCCAAAGGAGCATGGCAAACTCTCAAGACAGCCTATCAAGGCATGGAGAAAGTGAAGACAACAAAACTACAATTTCTGAGGAGAGATTTTGAGAACCTGTACATGAAGGAGTCAAACAATATTGACTCATTCTTCACACATGTAATTGGTCTGGTCACACAGATAAGGACTCATGGAGAGACTCTTGAAGAAAGGAGGATTGTGGAGAAAATATTGAAAGTCCTACCCTCAAGGTTCCATGTGATTGTCACCACCATAGAAGAGACAAAGGATCTTTGAAACTTTTCAGTTGATGAACTTCATGCATCACTGATAACACATGAGCAGAGGTTGAGTAGAAATGAAAACTCATCTCTAGAGCAAGCCTTCAAGACCCAGATGTCCTTTGGAAGAGGAAGAGGTCAAGGCAGAGGAAGCAAGAGAGGAAGAGGCAGAAGCCAAAATAGAGGTGGAAGGAACAGTCCAGCAAATGCTCAAGGAAGAGGCAGCAATCCAAATCAGAACCAAGGCCAAGGCAGCAACCAACAAAGTGGACAACATCATGCTCAAGGACAAAGGTATGAAAAATCCAATGTCCAATGTTATTACTGTAAAAAATATGGGCATTATGCCAGTGAATGTAGGAAGAAACAACATGATATGAATAATAGATCTAGTGCAAATATCACTAGAGAAAATATCAACCAAGATAATGTATTGTTAGCTTGTAATATGGCTGAAACAAAAAGTGATGATATATGGTTTCTAGATTTTGGTTGTAGTAACCATATGAGAGGAAACATAGCCCTGTTTTTTGTTTTAGATCAGAGTGTGAAGTCACAAGTCACACTTGGAACTGATAGCAAAATTTCTGTTATGGGAAAAGGGGAATTTAAAATATTTAAAAAGAAAGGTGAAAGGAAAACCATAGTAGATGTCTATTATGTTCCTGGAATGAGATGTAACCTCTTGAGTATTGGACAACTTGTTCAAAAGGGTTACAAAGTTTTCTTTGAGAATGATGTATGCACCATCATGGATAGAGCACCCAACAAACGATGTATTACTGAAGTGAAGATGACGAGGAACTGGATGTTCCCTCTCAGAATAAGGGCAGATTTGAGAAACAAAGAAGTAATTGCAGCAGTTACCCAAGAGGCTTTCCAAAGCGTACCAAAGGATGAAAATTGGTTGTGGCACTTGAGATTTGGACATCTCAATTTTGGAGGTCTTAACTTGTTGAGTAGAAAAGAAATGGTAAGAGGATTACCATTGATAGAGAAACCGGGCAACCTTTGTGAAGGTTGTATCTTGGGGAAACAACACAGAGAAATTTTTCCATCAGGGAAAAGCATAAGGGCAAAAGCACCCTTAGAAATTGTTCACTCATATTTATGTGGACCGATGCAAACCCCATCACTAGCAGGCAGCCAATATTTTCTAACATTAATTGATGATTTTACCAAAAAGACTTGGGCTTATTTTCTAAAGAACAAAAGTGAAGTGTTTGAAAAATTTCGAAATTCCAAAGCACTTGTGGAAAACCAAAGCGGGCTACATATCAAAGTTTTGAGAACTGAAAGAGGAGGTGAGTATATCTCCAAGGAATTCCTACAGTTTTGTAGAGAAAATGGAATACACAAACAGTTTACAGCTAGGTACACCCCACAGCAAAATGGAGTTGCTGAAAGGAAGAATAGGACCATCATGGATATGACGAGGAGCATGTTGAAGGAAAAGCTTTTGCCAAATGATTAATGGGCTGAATTTGTACACTGTGCAGTATATATTTTGAATAGGTGTCCTACAAAATCAATCATGAACAATGTTCCGGAAGAACCATGGAGTGGGAGAAAGCAAGGAGTCACCCACATGAAGGTTTTTGGATGTGTGGCCTATGCACACATTCCAGATCAGCTAAGGATGAAGTTGGACAACAAAGGGGAGAAATGTATTTTCATTGGATACAGTGAGGAATCCAAAGCTTACAGGTTGTATATCCCATCCACCATGAAGTTTTTTGTGAGTAGAGATGTTTAGTTCATTGAGGAGGAAGCTTGGGATGGAAGCATAGAGAAAACAGTGAATGTTAAAAATTGTTTGTCTCATGATGATTGTTACACAGTAATTTCTCACCATCCCTGTTACTCCTCTTGTCGTACCTTGGAGGACTCATTCCGGGAGTTATAAGAAGTGACAAGGGCTAAAAACACTTGCATTATGTTCCCCTGAGTATGTACTCCATGTTCCCTGAAGACACCTTCTGCAGATCATCCCTAAAAAGTGATCTTTTTCCATTGGCGCAAGTCCACAGTATCCTACCCGCGCCAATGATGGAGATCCTCAAAAGAGGGCGCGACCATTGGCGCTCTATCTTAGAGCAACAGTCGCGCCAACCAAATTTAGTCGTGCTTTTTGCCTTAATGCACGTCTGACTGTTGTTTCCTTCATTACATGGAGCTTTTCTAAAGGATAGAAAATCAGTCTTTTGTCGAGCTTTATCCATCTTTATGGCTTTTGCTAAATCCGCGAAAGGTGTCCCGATTCATCGCATCCTCCTCCCTTCTCCATCTATATAATCTTGTCATTATGCATTGGACAAGCTAGGTGCTAAAGTGCTAGAGGGAGATAGTGCAAGTGCTAGAGCTAGTGCTAGTGACAGTGCTAAAGAGAGAGTGTTGGTGTTAGTGTTATGCTAGTGATTTGGTGATGGAGTGATAGTAGTGATGATTATTGATCATGGAGTGTTAGATGTTGAGTTCTTGGAGGAATGCTAGTGAGTGCTAGAGAGGTTATGCTGCCAGAGAAGAGATGGATGTCAAGACACATATAGTTACTCGCCCAGCCAGGAGAAGGGTCGACGTCAAAACAATGGTTGTAACTTTTCCTGTTTATTAATTGATGAGCGACTGTATTATAGTTCCAATCTCATTATCTATCATGGTGATATGTTGATTTATTTCCTTTCTGACTGAAATATAGTTGTGCCTTGGTAGTTTTTATGTTGGTATCTGTCTCTTCCTTTGCATGTGCAGGTATTCGTTATGATCTGTTGGAGAAAGGGAGCGAGGATATCAACTCTGCTTCAATCATAGCGTTGGACTCCAGGTTAGTCTTCTTGATTCACCTTTGATGCATAACTAGGAACTTGCGTAGCAGCGTGGTTTGTTTGTGGTTAGTTCTGTGATAGGCTAGTGGGATCGCCTCTGTCCGCAGAGGGGATTTACCTTACCAACAAATTGGCGACTCCGCTGGGGAAGTAACTCTTTGATTTCTGACTTGCATGTTAATTTTCTTCTGCTTGCTTGAGTGCATGAGCTTCCTGAGTCAGTTTTGAGTTGATTCTTTACTGTTTGACCCATCTGAGCACTCTCAACCCAACCTGAGGTCGAATCTTTTATCTTTTTAGTTGGCAAGCTTAATTGGCGCGGTTATTTCTCTGACAGTCGCGCCAGTTGGCGCACGTTGCTCAAAAGCAACTCGCGCCAATTCTGTGGTAGCACAAGTTGTAGGCTGACAGTCGCGCCAGCTCTGTAAATTTTGCCTGTGTGTGGGTGGAAAGCTCATTCAGTCTCTTTATATATCTCTTTTAGCCTCTGGAACTATGTTGAACCTCTGCTTGATTGGTCTTAGCCTGTATCCCTCAGCTGTTTTCTTATTTCCAGTGACTTTGCATGTCTAGCCTTTTGTGGGAAGTTTCGGTCTCTTGATCATCCAGTCAGCTTGTTGATTGTTCTACACCTATCCAGTGCTTTGTTAAAGCTTGATCTTCTATACTCTGAATACTTCACTTCTAGCCTCTTTGAAGTTCACTAGTTTTTGTGTTTTTCCTTGCTTGCATGGTTCATTTTGTGTTTTAGAATTGGTTCTATTTCATTGACTGAAGTTGGATTGTGCATATCTCTTAGAATTTGTTTACATGCATCATGCCATCTTAAAGGAAAGAAAAACAAAAAATCTCTTGCATTATAGTAGTTAGCATTTATTGTTATTTGTTGCTATTGAAAAGAAAAAAGACAAAATTTCGTTTCTTGTTATTAGCTGCATTAGGATCTTTGTTCTTTGTTGAAGTGATCATTTCGTTTGTGAAAAGATCTCAACCCTCCTGTAGATAGAACTCATCGAATCAAATGATTTAATTTCGGCATATAGTTTGCATGTAAGAAGTTTTCGAGATATCACATACGGTAGGACCAAAAAACTGAAACATAATCAAAGATAAACTTTAAAATGAACTCAATGAACATAACAACGCATTGGAACATAACACAAACACTCTAGAGGTCTAGGTTAGAGACGTGTTCCGGCGTCGTTAAACCTGGTAGTTTATCGTCGAGTGGTTGGGTGATTCCTCCACGGTGAAACGGTAGCTGCCAATACGGACTGTGCTCCCACGTACCGTCGAGTATATATTGGGAGACCACTATAGGAATAAAGCCTTTATCCATAGGAAGCCGTGTCAGCCGCCCTACGATTCGCAATGCAGTGAACACATCATTCACGAAGATCGATCACCCGTACCCTAAAAATTATTCTGTGGTTTTGCGAAAAGTTTGGCACACCCTCTACCTAGCATTCCAGAGCAGTCACTTTTGATCCTTTTCGGACTCCCTAAACGAAAAGGTGCCTATGAGCGTCTTGTCACTTCGTGCTCATTAAGTATTCGAAGGAGACTAGAGTCATCTTTTACCCTTTTCTCGACTCTTAAAAAATGAAAAGGTTAAGTTCAGTGTCTTAAAATTTATTGGCCACGATAACATTACCCAATTAGATTTTGCGTGCGTTAGCTTGAGTAGGGTTAATTCTCGTTCAATGGCAGCCTTTCCGGTGCCCACCGGCCAAGGTGTTCCTCCTGATGTATACCCTCACCCATTTCCTTTTGTTGGAAATGTTGGTGTTCAGTATATCGCAACATTGTCTTTGCCTGGGTTGACCATTGGTTTACCTGTATGGTTGTTTTCAAACTCGGTGGTCTCAAGTGTGATGACTCCTGTCCCACCACCACCTCCTCCACCCGATCAACACCATGTTGATTCTAAGGTGGACCCCTTCCCTTCTTCACCTATTGTTGTGTCCTCTTCTTCTACTTCGCCTGGTGAAACCTTGGATTTCACTAACCAGGTGGCTAAGAAGAAGAAGAAGAAGACCAAAAAGAAGAAGTCTCCTAAGGGAAAGGTCGTATCTACCACGAAACTATCAGAAATGGAACCACCTTCTGCTCCTCTGCGGAAGCTTCGGCCTCCTTGTCGATTATGCAAAGGGGACCATTTTCTTTCTGATTGTCCTGGCATTCCCAGGATCCTAGATATATGGTCCCGTGACCCGACTCGCCCCTTGCTGTCGCAAACTGACGACACCTTACTAGTTGGTAACAGAAAAGGGAAGGTTCGTTTCCCTTATCGACTTTATGAAGGTAATCATCTCCTTCGCCTTTGTCCACTTATGGATGAAGCTTCCTGTCTTTTGGCAAGTCTGTCGGATTCCTTACCCCAACTACCCGCTGGATATCAGCGTCTTGTTACACCTGCAGAGCGTCTCTCCGCTAACCAAGTGATCAAACATGATTCCTCTTTGGTCCAGCTTTCCCTTCCTGAACCTACCTGTGCTCAGCCTGTTCCAGACCAGTACCTGGTCTGAAAGAGTGTTTCTCAGCCTGTTCCAGACCAGTACCTGGTCGGAAAGAGTGTTGCTCAGCCTGTTCCAGACCAGTACCTGGTCGGAAAGAATGTTGCTCAGCCTGTTCCAGACCAGTCCCTGGTCAGAACAAGTGATTTATGTTCATCATCTACGCACTACTTGATCATCAAAGATGAACCCCCTGAGTCCAAACCAACCGAAAGTCTACAGTTCAAGCTTACAAGTAACCCGGTCTTTCAAAAGGTCCAGCTTACAAGTGACCCGGTTTTGCCTACAGAAGTTCCATCTTTAGCTGCTCTTACATTTGAATCTAAACCAGACGAAAGTCAAAAGGTCCGTCTTACAAGTGACCCGGTTTTGCTTTCAGAACTTCCACCCCTAGATGATCCTACATCTAAATCAAAACCAGACAACAGTCAAACGGTCTGGATTACAAGTGACCCGGTTTCGCCTTCAGAAGTTACCTCCTCAGATGATGTTATCACTGCCAAGAATGACGAACCCACCGTCTAAATTCTATTCATTGACGTAGACGTTAATGATCAAGTGAGCATCCCTCTCATTTCTTCACAACAGGAAATGCCCCAGCTCTCACCCCGTCATTCTGATGACGGCAGCTCACCCGGGCGCGTGACTGAAGCCCGGGGGCATCCTCCAATCGAGTCTTTCCAAGTAAACCTTCATTCCATCCACTCCATGAATGCCATGAAGCTTGGGGGGCATGTACCTCGATTGGTATAATCATGCTGGGGGCATGCAAAAAATTTTTTTTTTAACAAGAATAATTTTTCGTTTCAAGCTTGTGTAAAAATGAAACCGAATCCAAGCATAGTTTTTCGTTTCAAGCTTGTGTAAAAATGAAACCAAATTCAAGCAAAGTTCTTCATGGTTCAAGCTTGTGTAAAAATGAACCCAGTTACATCCCGTGATTGCCTTTTATCCGCTAAAATTCTGCTAGGTGAGCCTTGGTTGTTTCATTCCATCGCCACCATCTTTTTGGCCGATCATATGCTTTCACTTGGTTGTTTCTCCTTTCCTGAGGAACCGCAACGATGAGTGGTCTTATTAGCCAGCCTCTTAACCTTTACGTGTTTCAAGTAAAGTTCCACCATTACCGGAACTAGTTGCTATCCCTTATACCACTCGTTCCTTCAGGACGAGTCGCCTTTACGCTCTTTTCTGACTCGTAAAATATGAAAAGATTGCCGAGTATTTTTCCCTTTTTTGACTCGTTAAAGAAAATAAAAATGGAGGTCCGCTTTCAGCTCTTTTTTGACCATTTAAAGAGGAAAAGATTGTCGAGTCGCTCCTCTTGACTTGTTAAATGGTGATAGGGGCGGTCGTGTTAAGTTCTTTTTGTCGACCGTTAAAACATAAAAAGATTACCGGGTTTTTGTCGTTTCAAACTCGTTAGTGGTTACGAAACGACGTGGTTTTGACCGCTTTTTTACTTTTTCAGGTCAAAGTCACTAATCATGAAAAGTACTCCTCGATCGTAATGATCGGGCGGTTCTTTCGAGTATTATTTTATACTTTTTCGGGCCCGAGAGACACAACTTTACGAAAAAGGACATCCCTGGAGTTTCCTTTTCTGTTGTCTTTTCAAACTCTCTAAACATGAAAAGACGCCGAGTTCTTCCTTTGTCAGACTCGTTAAAACTTAATGACATCGGATTTTGTCACAACACAAGCATATGCTATCCCCATCAAGCTTGTTAAAAATAACTGGGGTACTCGCCAGAAATGGTGGGGGAAAATAAAATTTTTTGAACCATAATTATTACCGTAACGACAGTATGTCGCTCTTGAACATGGCACTTTTTGCTTTCGTGTCCAGGGTGGGGATATTTCATCTCATATCTTTCACTTGCTTCCATGGATTTGGGTACCCTATTTGACCTCTCATTCACTCATTGCCTCTTCATAATGACCTTTGATACATTGATGTCAAATACTGCCAATTCCGTTAATGTGCCGCTGATATGTTCAAGAGAAGTTGACCTCTGCAAATAAACAACCTCCCTCTGATAGTTCGCACAATCTTGATTCACGACATTATCTCTCTGTCTCGTGTCGATGATGTGGGAAACATTATGGCCCACCTTCGATCAAGGTCACTCCCTGTCGACTTCAGCTCATTATCCAGGAAGTTGACCTAGAGACTCCCTTCCGGTGCCTTGGAGCCTGCATGCCTCAATGGCAGGTTCTTCGTGTTCGACGTGAGGTTTTCATCATTGGCCTCCGATCGAATGATTCTACGGGTGTTCGACTTCAGCTCATTAATTCACACGCCGTAGATTGTACCTATAGTACCTTGAGGGCCATTGTCATTATTGGTGGTACCTCTCGCGTCTGTTAATAGTTTCCATTATTGACTGGTAATCAGGCGATGTTAATGCATGTTCGACTTCAGCTCATATATTCACATGCTTGGACTTGTACTCTTGTTCGGGTCGAGATGGAGCGCAAGACCCTGGATTGTGTCTGTTGTAATCCAGACGTGATTCTTGGTACTTGACTCATTCACTGGATGGCTGCGACCATACCTGAGTCAGTTCATTGATCCTAACCAGATGGCTGCGTCCATACTATGGATCCAGATTATTTATGTACTCTCTTATGGATGGCTGCGACCATACCACGTACATCATGTAATTGAACTATCAGTCATGTCACTTAATACAGCTCCTCGGCGGCAGTAACTATATGTGCTCTTGTCTGCTCTTATGTGCGTTCTGGTAAAGCATTTCACCCCTCTCCACCTCTCAGACTTCATGCTTTAGGGGGCATTTGTTACACAGTAATTTGTCACCATCCCTGTTACTCCTGTTGTCGTACCTTGGAGGACTCATTCCGAGAGTTATAAGAAGTGACAAGGGCTAAAAACACTTGCATTATGTTCCCCTGAGTATGTATTCCATGTTCCCTGAAGACACCTTCTGCAGATCATCCCTAAAAAGTGCTCTTTTTCCATTGGCGCAAGTCCACAGTATCCTACCCGCGCCAATGATGGAGATCCTCAAAAGAGGGCGCGACCATTGGCGCTCTATCTTAGAGCAACAGTCCGCCAACCAAATTTAGTCGTGCTTTTTGCCTTAATGCACGTCCGACTGTTGTTTCCTTCATTACATGAAGCTTTTCTGAGGATATAAAATCAGTCTTTTGTCGAGCTTTATCCATCTTTATAGCTTTTGCTAAATCCGCGAAAGGTGTCCCGGTTCATCGCATCCTCCTCCCTTCTCCATCTATATAAGCTTGTCATTATGCATTGGACAAGCTAGGTGCTAAAGTGCTAGAGGGAGATAGTGCAAGTGCTAGAGCTAGTGCTAGTGACAGTGCTAAAGAGAGAGTGTTGGTGTTAGTGTTATGCTAGTGATTTGGTGATGGAGTGATAGTAGTGATGATTATTGATCATGGAGTGTTAGATGTTGAGTTCTTGGAGGAATGCTAGTGAGTGCTAGAGAGGTTATGCTGCCAGAGAAGAGATGCATGTCAAGACACATATAGTTACTCGCCCAGCCAAGAGAAGGGTCGACGTCAGAACAATGGTTGTAACTTTTCTTGTTTATTAATTGATGAGCGACTGCTATTATAGTTCCAATCTCATTATATATCATGGTGATATGTTGATTTATTTCCTTTCTGACTGAAATATAGTTGTGCCTTGGTAGTTTTTATGTTGGTATCTGTCTCTTCCTTTGCATGTGCAGGTATTCGTTATGATCTATTGGAGCAAGGGAGCGAGGATATCAACTCTGCTTCAATCATAGCGTTGGACTCCAGGTTAGTCTTTTTGATTCACCTTTGATGCATAACTAAGAACTTGCGTAGCAGCGTGGTTTGTTTGTGGCTAGTTCTGTGATAGGCTAGTGGGATCGCCTCTGTCCGCAGAGGGGATTTACCTTACCAACAATGATGATGATGAGGAGATGGCTGAAATACATCCCCAAACGGAAGCACCAACACAAGGACAGCAAGAGACACCCTTGAGGAGAAATTGGAGTGCTTCTCCAAGCACACCACAAGGAGGAAATTCAAGTGCATCTTCAATCACTTGCACACCAAATGAATGAGGTAAGAAGTTTAAAAATCTAAGTGACTTTTATGATGAAGGTATGAATTCCTTGTTTGCTTTGTATTTTCATGTTGATGACCCTATTCATTTCGAAGATGCAATTAGAGACAAGAAATGGATAGAAGCTATGGATGAAGAGATGAATGCCATAGAGAGAAAGAAGACATGGGATTTGGTTGAGATACCAAAAGGTAAAGAAGTCATTGGAGTCAAATGGGTCTACAAGACCAAGAGTAATGCTGAAGGCAAGATAGAAAGGCACAAGGCAAGGATGGTTGTCAAGGGATACAAGCAGCAGTATGGCAGAAACTATGAGGAAACTTTCGCACCGGTTGCAAGAATGGAAACCGTGAAAGCAGTGTTGTCCATAGCAGCACAAAACAAGTGGAAAGTTTACCAAATGGATGTGAAGTCAACATTCCTAAATGGAGTGTTAATGGAAGAGGTTTACCTTGAGCAACCTCTAGGCTATGAGAAGAAAGGCCAAGAGCACAAAGTGTGCAGATTGAAGAAAGCTCTTTATGGGCTGAAGCAAGCGCCAAGAGCATGGTACAGTAGGATAGATTCCTATCTACTGGAAAATGAATTTGCAAAGTGTGAAAGAGAACCCACCCTCTACATCAAAGAAAATGATGGTAAATTTTTAATTGTTGTGTTGTATGTTGATGATGTGATTTTTACAGGCAATGATGACTACCTCATTAAAAATTTCAAATCATTCATGAAGGAAGAATTTGAAATGACAGACATGGGTTTGCTGAGATACTTCTTAGGAATAGAAGTAGATCAAAATGAAAATGGAATTTTTATCTCACAAGCAAGATATGTAAATGAAGTGTTGGGCATATTTAACATGCAGGACAACAAGGCAGCAATCACTCCTACGGTAATGGGATTAAAACTTAGCAAAGAGGACAACAACAAGGATTTTGATCCTAGCTTGTACAAGATCATAGTTGGCAGCCTCATGTATTTAACTGCAACTAGGCCAAATATAATGTTTGCTGTTAGTTTAATTTCCAGATTCATGGAGAGGCCAAAGGAAGCACATTGGCAGGCAGCAAAAAGAATTCTGAGGTATGTTAAAGGTACAAAAAGGTTTGGAATTTTATATACTACTTCAGAACATTCAGATTTAATTGGATACACTGATAGTGATTGGGTTGGAAGTGTAGATGATCATAAAAGCACTTCTGGTTATGTTTTTCACATGGGTTCAGGAGCCATTTCATGGGCTTCTAAGAAACATCCTATTGTGGCATTGTCTACAGCAGAGGCTGAATATGTGGCAACTACAGTGGCAGCATGTCAAGCAGTTTGGATGAGAAGGATGTTAAGGAGCTTAGGCCAAGAGCAGGCAAAAGCAACGGTGATCTTTTGTGACAATAGCTCAGCTATTGCATTATCAAAGAATTCAGTGTTTCATAAAAGAACGAAACACATTGACACAAGGTTTCACTACATCAGGGAATTGGTGAACAATGGAGAAATATTTTTAGAACATTGCAGGACTGAGGAATAGGTAGCAGACATTCTGACAAAGCCATTGGATCATAAAAGCTTTGAATTTTTGAGGAAGTTTTTGGGTATGACTGAATGCGCAGCAGTTGAAATTAAAGGGGAGTGCTGAAATATTGGTTTCAACCTTCCATGCAGCAGCATTAAAACGGTGACCATAAAACCATTCCCGAAAACCACTACCTTATCGGACCGCTTTTGGTTTGCAGGTGGTTTTTGTACAAACTCATCCGATGTAATGAAAACTTGACGTGCGTCCATTGTACCTTCTCCAAAACAACCATTCCATCGGGACACAATGTTTAGCAGATAAAGGCCTTCCGATATTCACCTCAACCGTTCGATTTCTTGAGGGTAGATCAACGGGTGACGGACATCTCAGACCTACAGCAAATAAATTTTAACATGCTGTAAAAGTTTTTGGGTTGACCACCGGTAAAATATAAATGAAATTGAATGCGTTCGTAGAGTATTGGTAAAAGATTTTAATTTTAATGTTCTTTTTTCTTACGGAGGTATGGGCATAGGTAAATGTTTTTAAATTTTAATGTTTTTAATATGTACGGGAGTATGGTCATATATGCAATGTAATTTTCTTTGGTTTTGTTGTTGCATACGCATAGTATTTGTTAGGCTTTTGTTTTGAGTTGACCATTCTGTAATGAAGCAGAAAAACGCAGCAGCATAGGTAATGTCCAAGACTTTGTATTGTATGTGAGGATCGCACAACAGTGCAAAGACGAAGGAAAGATTAGAACAAAGCATGTAATATTTTTTGCGCTGAAGTTTTTTTTTGTAATGACCAGGCACATAATGTTTTTTTTTGGAGCAGCGTATGTAAAAATTGTTTTTACAACACTATATGCAAAAGATTTTTACAGCAGTAAATGTAAACAAAATTTACACACAGCTGTGTAAATTTTTTTTATAAAGGAGACAGAGTAATTTTGTTAAAATGTTTTGGTGAATCCCTCTGAGTGAAAGAGGATGAATCTTGTATCAGGAATTTTGTTTTAATGAATACAAAGATTTTGTGGGTGTATGTAATGCTCTGCTCAGAAACCTTTTAAGCTTCCTTGTATTAAAGATCCTGGAGAAAAACAGAGACAATGGATGAATCTTGTATCAGGAATTTTGTTTTAATGAATACAAAGATTTTGTGGGTGTATGTAATGCTCTGCTCAGAAACCTTTTAAGCTTCCTTGTATTAAAGATCCTGGAGAAAAACAGAGCATTGTCTCTGTGTGCAGTCTATTTTGTTTTTGGGATTTTAACAGAAAAATCCCCAACACGCGTGAATATTACGTACGATATTGATATTGGTAAAGGCACATATTTGTCGTAAATATTAGCAAGCTATTTCGGAAATAGCAGCACAAAAGCACGTATTAATTCATATGATTTTAATTTCCAACAATTCTTATAAATTATAGATAATAAGATTTGATTTTTGAAATGTATACCATCTGAATATATCAAAAAAATTTAAAAAATTTAAACCCATTTATTGAAAAATTTATTTTAAAAAATAAAAATTTACAATCTCGTATCATTATCATTATATTTTAACGATTAAATTATATAAATAGATAAATTTAAACATTAATAGGACAATAAATCATTTCTCATGAAAATTCTTTCATATTAAAATTATAATTCTCACTGACATACATAGTACTTTGCTTTCCTCCTCTCGCATAGAATAGTGTCATGGACAACATTGGGAATCTATTCATTATATGTTTAATTATGAATTATGAATTTATTTTCATATTAAAATTATAGTTCTCGCTGAAATACATAGTACTTTGTTATCACTAAAAATGTTATTGCCGAGGGAAAACCCTAGTTATAGAGAAAAACTTTAAGGTAACTTCAAAACTTCTTTTAGGTTGAAGTTATCCCTTTAATTCAGAGAGGGATCTTTTAATAAAACTCAACTACCTTATGGTCACTATAGTAGAAGGATTTGTGCAATTAAGTTCAGGTGGCCAGATTTATGTCTAGGTATAAATTGGTTGGGTGATCTTCAAAATCATTGGGCATAGAGTCCAACTTTAAAACAAATGAGATCACAACTCCAACGATCAGGTTGTACGAGCAACGGTGCGAAAATGTTATCACTTAGGGAAAACCCTCGCTATAGAGAAAAACCTTGAGGTAACCTCAAACCTCTTTTAGGTTGAAGGAATCCCTTCAACTGAGAGAGGGATCTCTTCATAAAACTCAACTACCCTATGGTCACTATAGTAGAAGGTTTCGTGCAATTATGTTCAGATGGCAAGATTTATGTCTAGGTATAAATTGGTTGGGTGATCTTCAAAACCATTGGGCATGGAGTCCAACTTTAAAACAAATGAGATCACAACTCAAACGATCAAGTTGTACGAAGCATGAAAGTCATAAGTCCTTCAATTGTTTGCGAATTTTGAAAGAAATGGGACTCAAGGAAAACAAAGCTTATAGATGACTAGAATAAAAAATATTAATGACTGATAATTTAAGAGAGTAGCATCAAAGAAATCCAATCTCATAAACTAACATTATCACATGGAAGAAAACAATTATATAACAGAGAAAATATTGACAGGGAGAAGCAACACATGAATTTCTTACTAACTACTCATTAAACATTGTGCATACATTCAATATTTCTCAAATAAATTTGTATTACAAATGTTTTTCCAATAAAATCCAACCTCATTTACATCTTCATAAACTGTTTATATAGTGCTTTACAGAACAATTTTACAAAATAATAGTCATCACCTAATTACAGAAATAAAGATATTTTAAATATCTCTCAAGTTCATTTATGCAAAAGATAAACTTAAAAATATTCAATATGTTCTAGAATGACTATAGGAAAATATACTTGCATTCAAGTAAAAAGAAATATCTGTCAACTACCTCCCTTGAAAGTAGAACAGGTCCCAAGACTGTAGTTTTGGATTTTCTCCTAACATAACAGGTCCCTCTACAAAAAATTATCAAAACTGCTTCTTTGTTCTTCTTCAATTTAGGTAGAAAATCTTTAGCCTTTAAAACTGGAAATTGTTTTATAAATGCTAGTTCTTTGCCTTTAAATCTAGAGTTGTTTCAGTTGTTTTCACACAAGCCTATTGACTGTCCATTCCAAACTACCATCCCTCTTTTCCTTCGATTTAATAGCTATCGATCCATCTATCTGTTAACTTTCTGTATGATATTATAAGAGAAGTATCTACCTTATTGTTTCAACGATACTCTTAAACCCTTTGCACTTGCTCCTTTGCCCTTTGTTTTATTATATAAAAGGGCTAGTGATTATTGACTTAATGCCATAGGAGCCCCTTTATAGCGTAACTTAACGCGCAATTCTGATTTGTCCTGGCTCCTTTTTCTTTAGCCCTTTCCCACATTTCTTTTCCATAAAATTTAAGGTGATGACCATACCACCTAGCCTTGAGGTGCTAATGATTTTTGTTTGTTGTCAGGGGCTATTTCCCTCTGTTAAATGCTTTTAGCACCTTAGTTATTTAAGTCTTAACTACAATGAGTCAGCCCCTCTATTCAAACTTTTCGACCAGAGATTTTTAATGTGGCAAGTGTTACAAAATTCCTATATCCCTCAACCTCCTATTTGCGACCTCCAACTATGATGTAATCATTTCCATGTGGCACCTCGTGAGTGGCGACACATGTCACCCTCATTGTCCCCCTTAGGACCCCTAAAAATGTCAAAACTTCCTGCCACGTGTCTATCATACTGCCACGTCATGATGACATCATACACCATGTAGTTTTATCAGAACTAATCATATTCTGCCATGCATCCCACTAGAGGAGAGATAAAAGACCTGTCCATCTCTGGTTTTTCGATGAATTCCTTGGTTAATTTGTTTCAACGTTCCCCAACAGTTTAACAATATTTTCACTTTTCCCATCAGTTGAATACTATTGGCACTTTCATATTGGAACTCCTTATATTGCAACATCACATATTTTGCATGTCAGAACATTCTCCAACATGCAATCATTGATTCGTCGACTGCAGATCGCTAATCATCGATCATCGACATACTATGTGCCATGGATATGCGATCGTCGATGTGCGATGTGCCCTAAACCTTGCCAATTATCGATTTGTCTATCCGTTGATATGCTCTGATGCACCATGGACCTTTGACATATGATAAGAGATCACCGATGATACATGACCCATCGATGTCCAATATGAAATATCTCCCAGACCTCTCATATGTACTTTTCGCTTCATTTCAAAGGCTTCAAACCCTTAAAATTTAACGCGCCATATATTTTGATCGAGAATTCCCTTTTTAGACTTCCACATATCATTGGAAAGCTTGTTTACAGCTCTTTCCATGGAGAGGGTCTGATGTAGGCTTTGATTCCTTCCCCTACTTGGAAAATGACTACAAATTTATCTATTTATTTACTCAGATTTCCAAAAAAAAATTACAGCACTACCATCAAGAAATTTTCCCTACTTATTACAATTTGAAATACTGACACTACAACTATCAACATTTTTCCAAAAAACATTTTAAAAATTTGAAAAGTTTATTGTGATAAGAGTAGAGATTATTAAATAATTCCCATTCAGTACCAAATACCACAACTTACATTCTATGTAACACAAAAGCTTTCGTCATTATTACAAAACTCACGACTTAAAATTATTCTTTGGCCTTTTATGGTCATGATTCTTGTTTCAGTCCCTATTATTTGCTTTCTTTTTTTAATGAATTTCAGTTATAACAAGGAAGTTAAATAGGTATCAAATTAAAGTTGATTTTTCCCTATACATTGCAATACTGTAACATCTAACTTCATAAATTTTTCTTGGTAGAGGTGGTTTTCCGGTTGCGAACAAGTGAAAGGTGGGCTACATTATTAGGAATGTCTACCTAAAAACTATTCTATGACAAGGCATTGCATTTTTTTACTGTGAAACATCAACATGAGAGGTTACTGAAAGGATGTCAGGAGACACCATACTAATTCAAGAGGTTATAGGTGGAAACATCAGTTAATAACTGCTATTAAACAACAATCCTTTAAGTAACTCCAATGCATCATGGGTAACACTACAGAAGATTTAGAATTAAAATGTTCATTGGTAATGAGAAAAATAGACAAGATACACATTTACAATCAAAATATATTTCTCCATATAGAAATCCATTACATTTGTCATCTCATAAATTGTGACAACCACCTCTTTGGAATAGGAACATGAGCATTTGGAGAATGTAGCCCGACCAACCTACTTGTTGAGGTGCATCAACAATTTTTTTTTCCTTTGTTGAATAAATGGAAACCCTACCAAACTTCCTGCTTAGGTGCATTAGTGAATTTATTTATTTTTCTTTGGTAAATCAATTACATTTGTTGTAGTACAATCAAGACTCCAAATATAAAACATTACAATGCTATAAAAAAGCTAATACTTTGGACCTATTTTAGTTCATTCTTGAGTCTCATATTGTAAGGACCTGTAGTCCCGAACGTGTTCCACCCGAAGTGCGACCGCGATCAACGAAGGGCGCGCGATTGGAAACCTGAACGAACAAGCTCACGACTTCACGTGCGACAGTTATGTGTGATAATACACGCAAGGAAGGGAGCGAGGATGAGTTTATATGCATGAAGGCATGATTTATAACTTATGGAGGCCGAACTACAACTTAAGGCAAGCCGACATGTGTTTTGACGAGTTTGCAATGGAGTAGGGGTGTTGGGCAAGTCGATTGGTAGCCAAGACTTTGCCCTACGATTGGTATATATGGAGGCTCGTTGGAGCTCATTTGAACACAATCGCTCATCCCTCAAACATGTGCGAAGTGTGCAAATTAGAGGTGGATGCAGCAAGGAAGGTGCATAGCTTGGTGATGTGCTCATTCTTGGGCAAGGCCGCACAAAGGTGAAACGCACATCTTGGTTTTGGGTAAAGGGTGCGGGCAGGGTCGCTCGCCAGTTGGAGAAAGGCGTGCACAGTGTGTGTGGGCTCCCGGTTTGTGCGATGACTTGGCACGGGTTCTTGGGTGATTTGGGTGAGCACCTGCCCATCGTGCATGTGTGCACGGTGACTTGGTGAAGTGTTGAGATTGTGGACAAAGGTGTGTCTCGGGTGGAGGCGCCTGTGTGTGGCGACTTGGAGGCGTGCCCAAGTTGGGCAAACGACACGATCGTGCGACGAGGTGAACGAAGGGTTGGTGAGTCATGCGGCGACCATGTGAAGGTGCCGACGAGCCAGGCAACCGAGTTTGCCGAAGATTGTAAATTTGTCTAAGTATGAAAATTGGTATTTCCCAAGTATACTTGTAAAGCTTGTAACATTGAAGATAATATAATATATTATTCGGGCAAACTCATTATTCAGGGAGTTGCCCCTCCCTTTATACTGTGCAATTGTGTTCTTCATTTATAATTGCTGATGGTAATGAATGTGTATGGGTGTTCATTGGTATAAAGGATAACATAATAATACTTGGTTGTGAAACACAAACTAAGTAGGAATAAGTGGTTAGGCGTAGTCCATGAACATAAGTATTGGTGAAAATAAAGTGCTCGGTGATGTTGCACCTCACTAAGAGCGGTTGAAAGACTAGCGCAGGCTTGGGGGCATGACAGTTGGTATTAGAGCTGGTTGATGATCGGGTTGATGATGAAGTGCTAATCCCACTGCACTTTCGTGACAGGTGGTATCAGAGCTCCCGTTCGGGTTGATGATGAAGTGTTGATCCCACTGCACTATCGTGACAGTTGGTATCAGAGCTCGGTTGGAGCTGGTGATTGAAGTTGATTCAGGGTTAAAGAAGCTTGACAGTTGAAGACAGTGAAGCAGGAACTTGCAGGTGAAGGAAGTTGTTTCACATACAAGTGGAACAAGAGCTGGTTCAGGTTGCAGGCATCTTGGTGAAGCTGTTCGATGGTCGAAACTAGATTGCAAAGAAGAAGGAAGTTGTTAGCAATGGCAGCTAAATCTCAGGCTGGGTCTAGTCATGGTGTGAAGGATGCTACTATGGCATTCATGGAAAAAGTGTTGGAGAAGATGGAGGACCTAGAAGCTTTCTAGACTAAGAAGATGGACTTGGTCGATAAGGATCAAGAGGCCAATTCAAAGATGAGGGAAGAGCTCGAGGAACTAGAGACTCAACACGAGCACACTGATCTTATGTGTATACAACTTGAAGTAAGGGTGAAGGAGGTTGAAGAGGCAAGAGACCAAGGTCTTGCAGAGATCGTGGGCTTGCGAAAATATCTTGACGAAGCCAGAGATGAGATCGTGGTGTTGAAGAAGGCCGTGAGGCATAACTCAGGTGGAGGAGTGCCTCATGTGAAAGTCAAGGAACCAGAATATTATGATGGTACAAGGAGTGCAAAGACTCTTGGAAATTTTCTATGGGACATGGAGCAATAATTGGAATGATTGGGTCTATCTGATGATGAGACAAAGGTGAAGATAACTGCTCAGTTCTTGACAAAGGATGCTAAGATGTGCTGGCGAAGGAGGATGGATTATATTGCCAATGGCAGTGTTGGTGACATTACTTTGTGGGATGAGATGAAGAAAGATTTGCAGACCCATTTCAGTCCTCAGGATGAAACATTGGAAGCAAGGATGAAAATTAAGTTCATAAAGCAGACCAGGAACCTTCAAACATATCAGTGGGAGTTTGCAAGTGCAGTTCTGGAACTTCCTGACATGGCGAAGAGGGACAAGGTGTTCAATTTCATTATTGGATTGAAGCCTTGGGCACACAATGAAGTGAAGAGGCAGAGGATTAGAACACTTGAAGAAGCTTTTGTTGCTGTGGACGGGTTGGTGGAGCATTATGATGAGACTTCTGATGATAGGAAGACCGATAAACCGAAAGATAACAAGAAGGATGATGCTTCGAAATCGGATGATAATTCGAAGATGAAGAAAGCCTTGAAGTGTTGGATATGTGCTGGAGCACATACAGTGAATAATTGTCCTTCTAAACCGAAAGTGGCTGCGATTTCACAATCTAATGCGAAGAATGAAGAAGCTTCCGTGGGGATGATGCAGATACTTGGTGTTTCTGCTGCTACAGAAGTGATCTCTCGGAGGGATCCTGAGAGGAACAGTTTGGAGTATGTTCGGATGAAGGTTGGGAGTGTTGATATACTCACTATGGTGGATAGTGGGGCTTCTCACAACTTCATGGGTGAAGATACTATGAGAAGAATTGGGCCGAAATTTGTACCGGTGAAGGCATAGATGAAGACAATGAATTCTCCTCCTGATAATGTTCTTGGTGTAGCTGAAAAAGTGGACACAACACTAGGTGAGTGGACCGGGAAAGTCAACTTCACTATAGTGCGAATTGATGACTATGAGGTTGTTCTGGGAATGGAATTCATGAAGCAATTCAATGCTATGATTGTTCCACATTTGAAGAAGTTGTACATCTACGATGGAAGGGAAGATGTACCCATTGGTGTTCCAACCATTAGAGTGACAAGACCTGATTGTAAGTTGGTAATGATGCAAATGGAGGACGAGAAGCAGATGGAAGAGATGAGTAAGCGGTTGTCTATGGTTGAGACAAAGCTTACCGAGCAATCATTGGTGATCATGACACTTTTAGATAGTATCTTGGATTTTTCAAGAAGGCTAGAAGTGGTCGAGGATGATGATGATGATGATGAGGCATATGTGAGGCTGAATGTCCGGGAGTAGGATTGGGTCACTTATCTACAAAGGATGGAGATAGAATATCCTGACAAATTGATTGAGATGATTAGTGAGGGTGATCCTTGAGGCTCTACTCCCTCCACATCTTCCTAGATGACAAAGAAGATGGGGTTCATTGTTAGCTGCTTATGGCAGTGAGTCCTTAAAACAGGTTGAGTAGGTATGACAGATGGTGCAGGTATGGCTTGGCATCAAGCATCATGACATGTTGGAGATGGTATGGAGTTTCCATGGACCTAAGCATGGGAGAGATTCTTGGTGAGTCCGGGATGTGGCAGAATCCGAGATAGACTGGTGAAGGCATAAGGATGGACATTCTTATGATTTGAGCATGAAAGTTGGACTGATCACCCGACTAGTTCAAGTCATGGGGGCTAGCAGTGTACGAGAGAGATGATAACATCAGGCAAACGAGTAGGACAGTTCACAGGATGAGACAGATATCGACGATGATCTTAGTGGATGGCTATCAGGATGACATGTTGTCAGGGACGACAATGACTTCAGGTGGAGGAGGATGTAAGGACCTGCAGTGATAACCGCGTTCCACCCAAAGTGCGACTACGACCGACAATGGGCGCGCGGTTGGAAACCTGAACGAATGATGGAAGAGCAAGCTCACGACTTCATGTGCGATGGTTATGTGTGATAATGCGCGCAAGGAAGGGAGCGAGGACGAGTTTATATGCGTGAAGGCATGAGTTATAACTTATGGAGGCCGACCTACAACTTAAGGCAAGCCGACATGTATTTTGACGAGTTTGCAATGGAGTAGGGGCATTGGGCAAGTCGGCTGGGCAGCCAAGACTTCGCCCTACGATTGGTATATATGGAGGTGTGTTGGAGCTCATTTGAACACAATCGCTCATCGCTCAAACATGTGAGAAGTGCACAGATTAGAGGTGGACGAAGCAAGGAAGGCGCATAGCTTGGTGATGCGCTCGTTCTTGGCCAAGGCCGCACAAAGGTGAAACACACATCTTGGTTTTGGGTGAAGGGCACAAGCAAGGTCACTCGCCGGTTGGAGAAAGGTGTGCACAGTGTGTGTGGGCACCCGGTTTGTGCGACGACTTGGCACAGGTTCTTGGGTGACTCGGGTGAGCGTCCGCCCATCGTGCAAGTGTCCACGGTGACTTGGTGAAGTGTTGAGATTGTGGACAAAGGTGTGTATCGGGTGGAGGCACTTGTGTGTGGCGACTTAGAGGTGTGCCCAAGTTGGGCAAACAACACGATCGTGCGATGAGGTGAATGAAGGGTTGGTGAGTTGTGCGGCGACCGTGCAAAGGCGCCAACGAGCCAAGCAACCGAGTTTGTCGAAGATTGTAAATTTGGCTAAGTATGAAACTTGGTATTTCCCAAGTATACTTGTAAATATTGTAACATTGAAGATTGTAAATATATTATTCGGGCAGACTCATTGTTCAGGAAGTCGGCCCTCCTTTTATACTGTGCAATTGTGTTCTTAATTTATAATTGCTGATGATAATGATTGTGTATGGGTGTTCATTGGTATAAAGGATAACATAATAATACTTGGTTGCGAAACACAAACTAAGTAGGAATAAGTGGTTAGGCGTAGTCCACAAACATAAGTATTGGTGAAAAGAAAGTGTTCGGTGGTGCCGCACCTTGCTAAGAGCAGTGGAAAGGCTACAACAAGCTTGGGGCATGACACATATGGTCAAAAAGGAGATTACAACATTCACTAGATACAATCACTCTGAGAATAGATTGATTGCATTCTTGAGTCTCATACGGTCAAAAAAAATATTAAACCATTCACTAGATACAACCAATGTGAGAATAGATTGATGTACAAGATCATGTTTAACACAGACTCAGGCGGGGTATTTATAAAACTTGAATACAATATTTCCATTTTCAAACGTAGATATTGTGACATTTTTCCAAATCATTACCATTAACTTACATCTATCATTTGGTTTCCTATACACTGAAAAAAAAAAAACCAAAATATAACTTCATTTAGCATGAAAAACATTTTCAATTGGATTTTTGTCAAAGGCAGAAGGGAGGTAACATCCTTTAAAGCATCTTTCTTGTTGTGGATTTATCTCTTAGACATCATTGTTAGTCTTTGATCCTATCCCAGACCTTGATAATTTATGATTTTACGGTAAGTGTTTGAAGGGCTCCCATGCACCCCTAAATCAAGCCACTTAATGCCATGTCCTGCCATGTACTCTGCAATTAGTATTCCTAATTTCTTACTTACTTCACTTCTTTCGAGCTTAGTCCAATTGGAGGTCGAGGGTTCTTCTCCCTAACCTGCATCTAATTCAATATTCACTAGTTTGTTAGAAACTTTGTTTCCTTTTATTTGGATATGTCGAAGCTAAATATTTGGGGAGCTCCTTACATGTGTAACCTCCATTAGAGGGATGTTAATATCTAACTTTTAGTTAAAAGGTCTTCACAGGCATCTAATAGAACCCACTAAATGAAATTGATCATGATATATGAATGATGAACCCCCCCTTCAATGACTAGGTCGGCAATCCTCATAGCTAAAGAATAATGTATCTCTTTCTTCAGGGGAAGCAACTTTGCTAGATTGTTTCATGGTGATATTAATATCTATGCGAAAATTTGTTTTTGTTGGTAACACACCATCAACATTGTGATCTACTTTCAATTGAGATTCACCAAACTCTTCATCTCTATGTATATTAGCTACTACATATCCATATTAATTCTCATCTTCAAGCACCGCTACAACATGTTGAACAACACTACTATTTTTGACTTGATTACTCCCCCTTGCACTAAAAGTCATTTCAACAATATCTCATGCCTCCTTTGTTGTCTTTGCATCTACAATGAGAGGAAGAATGCTATCATCTACCCATTCCTTTATCCATTTTGATGCCAAGGCTTTCTTTTGCCTTTTGACATCCAACTCTTTCAAATACAAGTCAAACAACTCTCTTTTGTTTCGTTTTAACTTCCTTAGCCTCTGGGATTTTCCCATGAGAACACTACAAGTCCGACTCTCTCTAGTTCAACGATTTCGGCTGAAAACCTTTAGTCAATTGATAATTTGATGCTCAGATAAATTGCAAAAGAACATTACAAATCTACCAACATACTTTTAGCAATAATTTTTCAACACTCCTCTTTAGAAGTAAAGCGATAAGTGTGCCACAGTTGCACGGCACAAGCCATAGTTAGCTCATGATTCAACAAGGTTTCATATTCAACTGGTGGACTCATCCTGTACGAAAGCTCGTCCTTAAGTTACAGTCTCACACACAGACACCACACTTTTGGAATTAAAAAAGTTCAAAACCTCGCTAGACAAAAAGACCAGGCTACCGACGGAGGAAATGCGTCAACATCCGAAACAAGGAACACCATCGAACATATACAACATTGGCTCCTCTACAGCAGCTCGTGTGCTACAACAGTAACCTCATGTTACCCAGACAGACTCAATTTAGAGTGACAGAGAATATGCCTCGGCACTTTTCTCCACGATGTCGTCGTAGCTCTAGAGGCTCACAGATTTCTTATCAACATTAGTGTTCCGAAGTGGCTATCTAGATTTCTTTGATCCAGTGGACCATAAGCATATGAATCTGCATATATTTCACTGATTGCAAGTATGTAGCATTCTAATCTTGTTTACATATTAGAAAAATACAACGTAGAAAATAATATAAAGTCAGAGCAGCTCACAATACTGGTGTTTGCGAGTTATGGCAGGGACCTCTGGCGAGCCTTCTCCTCCTCGGTGTTGCCTTTTGACTTACTGAAACCCTTTGGGCTGTACCTCAACCCTGCCGCTAAATGCTTCAAAGAAATCTTCAATTCTACAGGTTTACGGCAGCAAAACTATCTTGACTACGACGGCTCGTTCTAATTCCTTATTCTTTACGATGACAGTTAAAACTGAAAAAATTGATGGCTTGGCTCCTGATTACGACTGTGGCTGCGGTGCTTCTTTCCACGACACCTTCTCCGGGCGGCTCTGCAGGCTGGTGTTCATTCACTTACGCAGCAGTCGAAACAACTTTAGACTCTTATTAGTCACACACTTTAACAACTTTAAATAATATTGGGCAGATAATACTTGTCACAATCTCAACCCCAAGTGCATGTACAAACTTGCAGCTCTCCTCACTAGCAAGCTTCAATGCCAAACCTCATTGGCACTCCTGGAAGCTCTGCACTGCAACAGTAACCTCATAAACAACTCCCATTAAAATCGTGGAATTTTCAAACACCTTCATTCAGTCAGTCTCCAACTTTGTTGGTGCGAGGACCATTCGTGACTGTCGTTGGATGACACAAACACACAACCCTCATTCATTCCATAAAAGTTAAGCAACATTAAAAAAAGAATATTTATCTATCCTCAATTTTCTAAGAATATCTTCCAACACATAAAACTACTCCACACATGCCGAGGTCATATCTCTGTGGAGCACTGGAGATTTTTGCCCTCCAGTATGACTGAGTAGAGGCTACTCTGGTCCCAATTGACACAAGTGTTGCCAACCGTATGCTTTCACACGACAGATTGGTAAACACTCGGTTGCTTTTCACCTTCAGACCACGACAATGAACAACAATTGTAATACGCTCAATTACTCTAGCTCTGATACCAAATGAAAGGTTCGACATAGCACAACACTCTGATACCAAATGAAAGGTTGGACAAACCACATCGATCTCATACAAATCGAAAGATACAGAGAAAACAACGAAGCATAACAAGAACACAAGATCAACACACTCAAAACACAGCTACGAATGCTTAATTTAAACATAAAATCAAACATGAATTTATACAACGTCAAACGATGAACTATGCAGCTACAACTGCATTACAACTTGGACTCTGCATCCGGAATGTGCATGACAATAACAAGCTACAAAACTACTGCTGCAAGAGCATGCAGCTACAGCTGCGTACAACTCCGACTATGCTATTTCTACTCTGCCTCATCTACATTTATACAGAAAATAATTCGGTTAACTATCCCTTCAATTCGAAAGGCTTATGGCGGTGATGGCCCTTCGAAGTTGAATAGGTTAAGGCAGTTGCGCCCCTTGGAAAATCAATAAGGTAAGCCGTTGTTCGGTGAGACGATGTGCAATGCGGCAATGACGATGCATCGATGAAATGACCAGATGTAATTATCTCTAACAAAATTTATTCCAAACAATAATTAAACTTTAACACAAATATGAAAACTAATGAGAATTTTGAACAAATTTATTAAAACAATAATTTAACCATAACACAAATATAAAGGCAGTAAGAATTTTAGACGAAGAAGAAACTCTTATTGTAAATAGCCAATAACAAAATATTTCAATACATAGTAACTTATAAAATAATTTTAGTTTTCTATAAAATATAAATGAATTGAATATAGAAGAAAATATACATTTGTATTCGCATAACTTTTACTACTTCTAGGTAATGAAGTTCCATATTATTTTCCGAAACATAGAAAGAGTTTTTACACCAATCCCAAGTACATTTTCCTTTTCCTCCGTGTCACTTGCTAAAATTTTTGAATTAATGAATCACGATTATTTTATAACAACCAACGTCAAGTGCAATACTTAAAAAAAATATAATCAAGCACAGTAAGCTAAACAATAAGGAGGATTTCAATTAACATTGTGGAAATTTAGATTACTTGTATTTTAGTCATACCATTTCTAAACCCTTATAAAAATTTCTGAAACCAGATAACTATGAAAATAATCTCTACCTGAAAATTTTAAAATGTGACGTATTTTTCTGTCCCCCACTATCACCCTAAATTGCGAAAACACACGACACCCAAAAACTTTCTAGATAAATGCAAAATCCACCCTATTTTGTTGCAGTCTTATCAAACTCTTGAGGCCACAAGTGTAGTCCCTTGCCAATGGCTTCCTATCCTAAAATATCATCTGTTTTGATCATAAGGCTAATCATAACTATTCTTTAGGCTAATCTTTAGATGTCGTTCATCGCTGGCCATGGTCACGTTAATTGCTAGACAAGAAGGTGATAGCTAAATATACCATTGTTCGAATTAGTGATTAAATGCATTCGAAACGGTTAAACGAATGAAAATGATTAATTATAATTATACCGGAGTAGTATATAATGGAAATGGAATTGGAGTAAGAATTTTAATTTTACTGCTAACTCTCCGAAGGTATACATATTTTACTCCCTCTGGTTTTGAAGTTGTGACTTTTTAGGAGGAAACACATGCTTTTAACCATTAGGCCTACTAGATAAAATTATATATAGCATTAAAATATTATTCAAACATATTTGTTTTATATATGAAGTTGATATTCACATTTTTTTTATTTCTAATTACTTTAAATGAAATTATATTAAGTCATATGAAAAACTAATTAAACATGCAAAGCATATTTTTTTAGCCAACATTATTTTTCTATTTAAATAATATATATTTTTTTAAATTTTTATGACCCATAATATGTTTGACAAAAGCTCTTTTGTAAAAATCTTACTATATCTCTAATTTGATAATAATATTATTATACTTGATTTTATTAATAAGATTATTTATAATAATAAAAAATTTATTACCAATTATTTTGAATATTTTTTTTGGTAGGTAAGCACCCACAAGGGATTTGAACCAGTGACCTATTGCAAGGAGTGCCTTAATAGTGCACCGTCAATCCAAAGATCCATAGTCTCCAATTATTTTTAATATCATTACTTTTATATATATATATATATATATAAAAAAAATTGATTTTGAATAAATTGTTTCTTTCTTGTGATGAACCACATTGGTTAGTTCTAAAAGGGTCGACCAGATTTTTTCCTATATGACTTTTACCTAAAGATATTTTTCAAACATAAGTAGTATATCAGGTTGAACCACGCTATTTTCTTTAAACACAAGTAGAGCTAGATGCCTAAATCAGGTTCCTCATCTTGTCATGAAGATGAACCACATTATTTGCTTCGAAAAGCGACGAGATTTTCTCGTATGTGATTTTTAATAGCTTAATTATAATAAATTTATATAAATCTACAAATATTATAAATAAATATTATTATTTACAATTAATTCATTTTGAATAAATTATTTCTTTTTATATAATAATTTTATTAATATTAATAACCATTCTTGAGTCAAATTAGTCATTATAATCTAAGGAATAGTTGGCCTATATCAGTTTCCTTATCTTATGGCTTCAACTAGATTTTCTCCTATGTAAATGTTTCCTTATCTTATGGCTTCAACTAGATTTTCTCCTATGTAAATTTTACAGATTTTTTTTTTTTTTTTGTCAAATGTAAGTAGAAATAGAATGTGATACAACAAAAATCTTACTATATGTCTTATTTGATAATATTATTATTATAATTCATTTTATTGATAATATTATTTATAATAAGAAAAATATTATTACCAATTATTTTTAATAGCATTACTCATAATAAATTTATTTAAATTCATAAATATTATTATTTATAATTAATTCATTTTGAATAAATTATTTCTTTCTATATAATAATTTTATTAATATTAATAATAATTTTTTAGTAAAACTAGCCGTTATAATGTAATGGCTAGTTAACTCTTCTCCACCTCTATTTATTTGAATGCCTAGATCGGGTTTCTCATGTTGTCCTAAAGATGAATCACACTAGTTGGTTCCAAATGCATGATGAGATGTGACTTTTACCAAGAAAATTTGTCAAAAAAAATATTTTTATTTTAAGAAAAATACTTGTCAACTCCAAACTGAGTATATACATACTTGCACATCCCTTTACACTGGGTTGTAAAATAAGCTTCTCACTTTATCATATCCCTATGTAAATACATAAAAGAATTTTATTTTTTTTAAATGGTAAAACTATATTACATTTACATAACCTTTATCGTAACCATTATTACTCAATTTTATCATTTGCTTATAACTAAACAGAGGTGATATGTCTTGGACCCACTTTATTTGTTTGACAATCTATACAGTTTATTGATTTATGGTTTGGCTCAACTGCATGGGTAACATGTGTAATAAAACGACAATCGGAATTGCATGCCTTGTCCAACCCGTAGCCTTTTCCGACATTGAGTTGTTGGCGGCGTTTAAGTTTTTATGACAGCGATTAACAGGTGGCCTGGCTCACCCGCTTGGCCATGTGACTCATCGGTCCTCGCACCCTCGGCCTTCACGCCTTGGGTTCCCGCCCTTTTCCTACGGTGGAGATCTAATGCCCAGATCTGAGCGCAGGGAAACATATAAGGGTTTGAGGCTCTTCATAAACCCTTAGAACCTTGCTCGCGGCTCATTTGGTACTGGAATGGTTCTCGGGATTTCTCTGGTCTATCAACACCTGGTTCTGTTTTTCGTTTATCGCCTCCCCAGGGCTTCATCAACAGCTCCGAGGTCTTAAGCTTATTCTTTAGGGACACTGTGTAGGTAATATACTTTGTTTTGAATTTAGACACCGTCTTTTCGCTACAGATTATCTCTTATTTCCAAAAATTCCGCCCAAGCTTGCATGCGTTTAATAATGGGGTTTACTGCTAGATTGTAAGCGTCCATTGATTGTTATCCCTCGATATTTGTCATGTGCAGGTAAGGATTGTTGCAAGCCGCCTTTCTTCTTGTGGATTGACGGAGCCCAAATGCCTCGACGTTCTCCGTCACGTACCAGGTAAGCATTCAGCCCTAAAACCTGGTGCGAAGTTTGAGGGTTTTTCCTTCCTTGATGCCTGAAACGGCTGTGATTTATACCCGTTTGCCTTTTTCTTTTATTTCTTATGTGCACTGGCTTTCAGCTGTTTAGATTCCAAGCGAGGAATTCCAGAGGAGGTCCTCATAAATTGCATGTGTTTTCTCATATTCCCAGGTCTTTATGTTCCGACTTACCCTGTTGAGCTATGAGGAACAGGCAGTTTCCCTTGGACCTTAACCCTATACAGCGGTTGAATGATCCGATGGCAATCCTTGCCTTCCTATGTTTAGACATTCAGATGCCACTGTTTTATGTAAATGATGAGGCAGTTGTTGAACTGGCCACTGTGTATGGACCCCTCTAGTCAAAGGGTGTTTTTATTTAAGTTTAATGAATATATATTCAATTTTTCTCTTTCAGTTCATCGCTCTTATTTGTTATTTAATTTTTGGTTCGCTTCTGATCTTTCCTGGGATAGTTAATTGGCATGTCGCTCATACTTACAGTATGCTCAGTTCGATTTTGTTGGCTTGCCATTCTGATTCGGTTGGTTGTTATGTCTAATCCTGTGAATGGTATGTATTTTGGGTTCTTCCACTACGCATAATGTTATCATCCTCCGAAATGGTAGTTGATTTTTCCTTACTACTCATTTTTGTTTATATCCTCCTTACACAGTTACGGAATATTGTATTACGAGCATATGGGTTTTACCGTTACTGAGTTTAAGTTATAATAGAAATGTTGGATCGTTACAGCGCATACTTTTATGTATTACCTGTTGAATGTACGTGTATACATGTGATTACTTACGTTGCCGTGTCCATAGCCACGGTTAAGGCAGTTTTTGTGGTTGCATTCTCTGTCCTTTGAATGGATACTAGAGTAACTAGACTTGGCTGGTGTTCCTTTGGTATCTCTTCTTAAGTTAATCATTCTCGAAACTTTTACTTATTCATTACCGTTCGGTTAACTGCAATTTATTTCACTGTTTAAGTGACCAATTTCGTAATATTTACCCTTTCGATGGCATTTGGTTATATGTGACTAATTCTCAGTGTTATGTGAATTTTCTTGTGGTCATAGACTCGTAAAGTCTTTAAGCTCTGAACTATGTTCACCGTGTATAATTAGACGATTTGTCCAACGGTTTATTCGGTTAGAATAACTCTCGCTGCTCTCTAAAAAAATAGTTTGAGACCTTTTACATTCCTTCTTTTAATGGTGGATAACACAGGTAGATAAAGATAATCTAATCGTTCTTTTAATGTACTTATCCGCTCGGATATCCACTGCAGTACTTCTGGTCCGACTCATTGCTTATATGTTTCTTTTTATTGAACTACCATTAGTGTGTCAGGTTTTCTCTTTTACAGTTATCTGACATTTAAATAGTAATATCTGCCTGAATCAAATATATTAAAGCAATATGACTTCAAAGGAAAATTTTATGATGTAATGGTCTGCACTGTCAACTATTGTAGATTTAGCTAACAGTATGGTCAACATTCATAGTTGAACTAATTTTCCTTCAAATGCTAACACGTACCTGGTTCGCCAGAGTTGTATATATATGCTTCAGAATTCACCTGCAATCCATGTTTGCTCTTGTCCACCCAACCTTGAGACCCATCGCTAAGACTGGAATCTCCCCCCAAGCTATCTTGCAGGCCTACAACCCTCAACAAGATACATGCACCTTGTGCCTGGTTATCTGGTCCTTACCAGACTTAACCAACTTGTTTTTCCCTTCTCCTTCTGTCTGTCCCTACAACACAAAAGAATTCTTTTTCTCTACCCAGCACTTTCCCGTTTGGGAAGGTAGTTTCATTCAGTTTTCATAACTGATTTTCTTCTTCAAATCCCCCTTTTAGAAGTTGCCAGCATTTCAAGAAGTATATATATTTTCCAATATATTTTTAATTCACAAATAAAATAATATGATTAGAGTTTTTTTTTTTTATTAATAAGAAAAGAACAACAGTCTTTCAACTCTATCTCTTACTACAGTAAAATTTCAATATTTACATTTTCCAGGATCATCACACACTTTAACCAATCACAGCAGCAAACAACTACCAAGGTTAATGAAACAAAAGAACCTTTTTACAAATAATAATAATAGAGTTTGTAAAGCCGAGTATGTGAATACTCGTCATCGGAGACCTACAGTTTAACGTTTAATGTTCTTATGAGATATATATTCTTGGTTATCAATGGGTCAAACTGCCAATTAATTGAATTGCAATGAAATAGATGTGGAATTGTCAGTTAATTGAATTTCAATGGAATAGATGTGGATTTGTCTATAGAAGATCTACATTGATAAAAGAGTTACTGAAGATTTAATTAAAATGTAGGATAGAATAAAGATTTAATTAAAATGTAGGATAGAATAAAATTTTACAGTGGATTAAATTCATTTGTAGTTACTAAAGATATATCAGATAGATTCCATATATTTTTAAAAGAATAAATTTTGAACGATAATAACTTATTTGTTATTCTCAATGTGTTTTTCGCATCATCCACAGGCTCATTTTTTGCCTTTTTTAAATATGAAATATATTGGATTTCTATTTTCATTCAATATATCTAATATATTATCCCATCTATTTTTAAAAGAATAAATTTTGAAAGATAATAACTTATCTGTTATTCCCAATGTATTTTTCGGATCATCCAAAGGCTCATTTTTTTCCTTCTTTAAATAGGAAATATATTGGATTTCTATTTTCATTCAATATATCTAATAAAATAATATATTTTCAAAGATAATAACTTATTTTCTATTCTCAATGTGTTTTTCGGATGGTCCATAGTCATTATTTGCCCTTTTAAATTACAAAAAATATATAAAAAGATACGAAGGCTCGAAATTTTATTTTGATTTCTTGTACTTAATGAAATGTAGATTTTATATATTTAACGAGCAATGGAACAAAATCAAAGATTAAATTTACTAAATCTACGACAAAGATAACTTCAATTATAGATAAAACACTTTAATAAATAAAAACACACATCTATTATTATGAACTTGCAAAACACTGCAAACCAATGTTAATTTAGAAGTTAAAATTCAATTCCCACGTCAAAAATAACTAATAATATAAATAGGTGCTGGTGAATCTTTTGATCGAGTGAAAAAGCTAAAAGCTAATTCTACAGTTTAATATGATGTGTAATCTTATTTATCATTAAAATTGAAAAATCTTTTGATTGAGCGAAAAAGCTAATTCTACAACTTATATGATGTGTAATCTTTTTTTAGCAAGAAAAAAAGCTATATGGTTATATTATATTCATCCAACACATATGTACAACAATGTTGATATGGAAAACATCTGATATGGAAGATGTAATGTGGCTCATCCACATAGAGAGAAAAGATATATAGAGCCTCATCAGATCTATTACATAATGGTCTTAAGGAAATATATAGATAATTCAGAAATTCAGTCCCATGAGCCAAGATTATATATGGAAAAAAAGACAAAAATATGAGTCAAATGTTGGGGAAACAGAAAATCATACTAGATTTGACTACACAAAATAGAAAAACTATGTACCCGACATGGAAAAGTCTTGGATCTAGTGGGTGATGTTGTCCACTGTAATCTGCATCCTCCATATACCCTGTGGCAATGATAGCCCCTGTTTAGATAAAGCATCTGCTCTCCGATTTTTATCCCTGACAATGTGGGAGATTGTGTAGTCTTTTCTGTTGCACCACAAAGCCTCAAGCCTATTCAACCAACCGGAGAGATGTATATTTTTTATAATATGTTTAGACAGCACATGGTCGATGGTGACTTTCGAGTCTCCAAAAATATGAAGGTTTTGAAGGCCAAGGAAGGCAGAGATAGAAAGGAGTCCAGCCAGGGCCATAATTTCTGCTTTGTTGTTTGTTCCAGGTCCTCCATTCCAATGAATGTCAAAAGACTGTCCTTCTTCTGGGATTATGTAAACTCCACAGGCGCAAGTATCCTGCTGGGCAGCACCATCAAAAAAAGCGCAGGGATATCCATAGGCATCGTTGAGCTGATTGTTCCTTCCTTGTCTGTTTTTGGATTGTCGTGGCCAACCTAGCGTTTCATATAAACAGAGGATTGATTCGAAAACTTTAGAAATCGGTTCCCTTTTGGAATCGAAAATCATCCGGTTTCACCATTTCCATATGGCCCAGATTGTTAACAATGGAATGGGTCTCCACTTGCAGTACATATTGCTCCATGCTTTGAATGCCTCATAGATAGAAGAAGTGCTGACGTAGTCGAAACCAAAATGAGCAGTTAAGTTCTGCCAAATTAACTGGGCTTGAGGACATTGTAGAAAAATATGCAAATTATTTTCAGAATTTGTTCTGCAAAGGGGGCATATAGCTGGCCCACACCATTTGCGCTTCTGGAGATTCTCCCAAGTGAAATTCCTAGCTAATTTTTCATGACAATGATGTGTAACCTTATTGATCATTAAAATTGATATTTTAATCATGCAAATGAAAATAAAAATAAAAAATTTAAAAATAAAAAAAAAAATTAAATAACCATACAAAAAATTTAAATAATATAAACTTATAACAAATTAATCCTTCTTAACTTATATTAAATAAATATTTAAAATAAATCTATTCTCATCTTCAATTTTCACATAAGTAAAAATTAAAAACATAAACTCTCGTCCGTGAAACACGAAATGTAATAGCGAGCGTAGATCTAATTCATTATCTAATCCAATGGGACAGACCCCGATAGTTTTGAGGATTTAAATTTTTTGAAGGTGCGATATCGCTCTATTTATATTTATTTGTATAAAGCTTTTGAAGATTGAAAGCTATAACAAAAGAATTTTGAAAGCTACAACAATATCCCTTTATGTGGGTTATTATAAAAGAGGTAATTTATGGAATGTTAAAATGCATAGGTTACATATTATAAATTTCTTTTATTTATTAGAAATTATATAATATAATAATATTTATATACTTATAAATTTTATAAATATAAATACTATATTTTATATATATATAAATTTTATTTACTATAAACGCTATATAATATTGGAATTGTGTTATTTTATTATTTAATGTTATATTATTGTATTTTCATATAAATTTATGGAAATTTGAATGTGACAAATGATGTGATTGTGTATGTGGTTGATGTAAAATTATTTGAATTTATCAACTACACTTATTAATGAAGAATACTTATTAATGTGATTATGCTAGTTGTAGGATAATTAAGAACATAGAAGGTGTCATGTCATGTATTAAGAAAAAAAAGTAAAGATTGTGCATTTTAAACTTGATAAGACTAATAACTTCAAAATCAATCCCACAAAGAATATGATGAGAAACTATAAAAGTGATTTTTTTATTAGAGAAAATCATGTTTACCACTACATAAATAGAGAAAGGATAGAGAATTTGAGTGGGTGAATTTCATGCTTCATAGCCACATGGTGATTGAAGTCATGAGAAGGCATCCCACATATCACTATGTTACATAAATTTGTTTAATTTTTTTTATGTGATTTATTGATGTATTAGAATTATTGTCAAATAATTCATATAATTCTTAGTACATTGTATTCTATGTTTTTTTTACAATCATTATGAGTAGAAGCCATTTTATAATATATTTTTTTCATTCTTTATCACACATTTTGTAGAAAATAATAGTTTAATAAAGATTAAATTTGATTAAAGATTTAACTTGATTTATTTCTATTTTGTTTCATATTACTATTCTATGCTTTCTTGCGGGTGTGATTGTAATCAAATCTCACCAATGGAAGGATAGAGAAGGATCGTGGACATTGTATTCTATGTTTTTTTTAAATCATTATGAGTAGAAGCCATTTCATAATATATTTTTTTCATTCTTTATCACACATTTTGTAGAAAATAATAATTTAATAAAGATTAAATTTGATTAAAGATTTAACTTGATTTATTTCTATTTTGTTTCATATTAGTATTATATGCTTTCTTGCGGGTGTGATTGTAATCAAATCTCACCAATGGAAGGATAGAGAAGGATCGTGGGGTCTAACCCCCACAACTAGGAGTACAACTCTTTATCATTCATATATTCCTTCCAGGCCTAGACTACTTTTGATGGAGACTTTAAGATACACCATAAAAATTGGTTTTAACTTATTAATGATTCATTTCAATCTTATTTTCTCCATAGAATATTGGAGACCTTATACATAGAAGAAAGAATAGATTGTAGTCATTTTTAAAATTCTCTTCAACAATGTTTGCTTCATAGGAAAAGATTTGTCCTTCCATTGTGTTCATTTCCTTCTAGGATGCTTTCAAAAAAGAGTAGTGTATAAAGATATGTAATATTGTTTCAAATTTTGATATACAAAAATGGCATATGCTTGACTAATGGAAATAACCTTTTTTCATGGTATCCCAAGTAAGGGCAACATAAGCATAATAGATTTGGGAGGATAATGTAATTTCCATAGTTTTTACCTCAACCTGGTAGGTCATTCAAGAAGAAGGATCCCAATAGAGATATATATATCTTTGGTGAATTGATGTGCCTCAGGCTAAGGGACCAGATAAGGTTGTCGTAATGATTAGAAAGATAGATGTTGGAAAATTTCAAAGCCCAAGTGTAGGTTATCTAGGCTTCAACAAAGTATTCTTCGAGGAGGAGGTCCTACAGCTGAAGCCAGGAAATTTTCCTCATTGAGATGGGCATCTAGCAATCTGGTTTAAAGTATACCATATTCCTTCATTGAGCATGTTTATTAAGGGATGAAACAATCTAAAATTTTTTGGTTGTCGATCTAAGGATCCTTCCTAATTTGACTTTTGTGCCATTTCTAACTTTTTTTGATTACTTTCCAAATGATCTACCCATCCTTGGAGAGATTTATGTGATTTGGATCCATCCAAGAGTGGTGGTGGACTAATTTGTTTCTTGTGCATTACATGAGTAAATAATCCCTCCCCTTGAAGGAGCTTCCATACTCCTTTTATTTCTATGTATTTTTACATCCGAAGTAGATTCTTTAGGCCACAACCACAATAATCATTTAGGGTATCAATGGAATTCCAAAAAGCAAGGGAAACGGAATATTTGTCCTCCCTACTTACCCAAAGAAAAAAATTGATGGATTTATGTTTCTTTTGAAGCATTCTGATTGGGATCCAAGATAGGAAGCAAAAATACAAAATCACTTTTGAAACTACCTTACAATGAACCATACACCATGCTCTCAAGAGCCACTGGTTGCAATAGATTCTAAATATATTTGTTATATTTTCCAACAACCAATGTCAGTTAGATTTGAGTTAATTGACATGATTTAGGAGATCCTAGATTTTCAATCCTGTCGATGGATAGGAAAGAGAGGTGGAATATATGTTTTCAATTATGGATTTGAGACCATTTGGAATTATCCATCCATATAAGGTGTATTTTCCACATTATTTCTCATTTTAGTAACTTCATAAGAAATAATAAAAAGATATTTAAGGGAAAGTAGGTGGGGAGGGTTCCCTTATGAGAAGATTAAAATATCATCTACAAAGAGTAGTCGAGAGAGAAAGCAACATGGAGAAATAAGGATCCCCCTAAATCCTTCTCTTAGCTTAGCATCTGATATTAATCTACTAAGTCCTCGCACCAATGGAAGAAAGATGACGGGGGATAGTGGATAGCCCTTTCTTAAACCACTTTTTGCATGGTAAAGGTGAGAATTTGATCCATTTATAAGGATGACGAAAGAGGAAGAGCTAATCCAATTCATGATCAGGCTGGAAAATTAATGAAGAAAATCTTAGATGGATTAGTAGGAGTCTGAGGTAGACCCAAGTTACTCTCTCAAGAGCTTTTGAGAGGTCCACTTTGTATGGGATTTCTATTTTTCTTCCTTAAGTGGATAGAGATAAAACCTCCTTAAGAAAGTACAATAACTTCATGAAGTTTATGGTTCTTAAGAAAACAAAATTTCTCACTTGAGATGTCTTCAAAGAAGATATCTTTTGATTTTAGAAAAATGACCTTTTTTTTTTTTTGTAAGCTGTGGTAGATCTATTATTTACAAACAAGAAGTACAAATACAAAACTCAGGAGTCTCAACCTGCCCCGGAGGGAAACCAGATCTGTTGACTCCTGTAATCCGCGAGTTCAAAATCATAACAGTTTGAATAGAGTTTACTAACATACTTTAGCAACCTGTTTTTTCCAAAATTGTTCCACCCATCTATCAACCCCTCAGTACTATTTATTAACCGCCAAGAGTAGTGTTTCCTTGGGCCAGTATCACTAATTCTTTCAAAAACTAACAAGACAAAACAAAAGAAAACAGAGGAACCTGGACTTTTAGAAAAATGACCTTTGAAATTATTTTATAAATGGATTTACATAGAGAAATTGGGTAAAAGATATCAATGGATATATGAGACTTTGATTTGGGGATGAGAGTGATGAAGGTGGAGTTGAAGGGAGCAAGGAACCATCCTCTAGATCTCAATAATTCCACTACAACAATGAGATCATCCATAATGAATTCAAAGAAATTGATGTAAAATTCAATTGGAAAATCGTACGGTCCTAGACTCTTCCCTTTCTGAAAGTTATGAATAACTATGACTTTTTTTTCTTTTGTGACCTCTACCATAATGGATAAGTTTCCTTCCTGGGAGATCTATTGCGGGAAGAGGGTTGCAGCTTTAAGGATCTAATCAATATATGCTCATTAGGGGGAAGAGTAAATACATCTGAATTAATTGCATCCTTCCTCATAGATATCCTCAAAAGAGGTTTCATATGTACCATCTAACTTTATGATATCCCAAATTGAGTTCATGAATTTTTTATGCTTTGAAATTTAATGAAAATAATTTGTATTCCCACTACCCTCTTTTAACCAACTGGATCACATTTTCATCTTCCATTCCTTTTCCTTCTCCAGCAGTAGTCTCTTCCCTTTTTCCTCAAATTCTTTAATTTTAAGTTTCATATCAAGAGTGACAAGAGTATAAAAACGTTTCTCGTAAAATAGGTGAAGCTACATATCAATCTCTAGCAAATAATTTGAATTTTCTTTTTTCTTGTTCTTAAACCACTTAATCGTTAGGTCCTTATCCATTTTCAGGTTTTGGTGGAACCGAATGTGAGGGAACTCAAGAGATGTTAAGGAAAGAGGGGTCCAGGAGGACTAATGTCCTTTATTAGGGAAGGATGCTTCAACCATGCCATATTTAGTTTGAACATGGATAGGGGTTTCGAAGGGAAGGGTTCAATATGGAGAAGAATAGGAAAGTGATTAGAAGCTCCACCAACATAGAAGCTTTGACTTATCCAAAAGCCAAAATCCATCCAAGCCCCTGAGATGATAAAGTGGTCAAGTATTATGGAAATATGATCTAGAAGAGCTCTATTATTTGTCTAAGTGGGTAGTAATTTTTGAGATATTATATTTAGAATCCCTAGATTATCAAACAAATTCAAGAAAAGGAGAGAGAGATTTTTCTAGATCCAAGGGCCCCAAAATTTCTGCAACTCCTAGAGAGAAATTTAGATCCTCCCCCAATATGACCTTGCCTAATTTTATAAGGGGAAGCTTTGTGAAATATGTCTAAAATTCATGGAAATCAGCAAAAGGCTCGTAGAAATTGATGTAAAGTATGAATTTATTGAATTCCCTTGGGTATTAATATATAGGAGACCAAAGCTAAATGAATATGTAGATGTGATTTTGAGCCAATTCAAATGCCAACCCACGATAATTCCTATTTATCTGTGAGACACAACAATAAGATGAAAATCCCATGTTGGATGGAAATATTTTAAACAGGAGAGGAATTTTCAATTATAAACCATAATTTCTGAGAGAACAATAATATGGGGAAAATGAATTCTAACCAAACTTTAATTAATGGCCAATTTTTGGGAAGGGTTGGGAAGGCCCCATCAATTGAGGGAAATTATTTTCATTTGGGAGAGGGGTTAGGCCTAAATCTCTAAGGGCCCAAATAATAGATTTCTGCTTAAAATATTTGATTTAAAAATGAGTAATATGTTGGTCAATAGATGGAGAATATTTCCTTTCTCTTCCCAAAACTTTTTTTATACCTCTTCGGGATGTCCCTAGCCTTCCACTAGGTTCAAGACATAAATACAATGATGAATTATAGGAAATATAAAGGAAGGAAAATACATAGGAATGGAGACTATACTAGCAACGATAGGACAAGAGAGAGGGGGGAGGGAGAGATGAGGAGAGGGAAGGGGAGAAACAAAGGAAAAGGGATAATTAGGGGGATGTGAGAAGGATGTAAGAGGGGAGGTTTTAGAGGGAGGAGGAAGGGATGAAGGATATACTGACTCAAAGAAGCGCGAACAAGGGGAATAGGTGTAGAAACCATAGTATTAGAAGTTTGAAATTACAACTTAAAAGAGAAAATAGAATGGATTCCATAATCGGAATTGTAACTTCCCAGGGGATAGACCCTCATAGAAGATGTAGCTAGAGCTTAAATATTAGTAGTGGTTGAGGAGTGAGGTTCCAATGTGCCATGGGAGAATTTGGTAGGCACGAGCTCCTCTCTTTTCAAGTACATTTTGCATGTTGATGGAGAAGGAGGAGGATTGACCTTGACCTTTGATCTTTGAGGAGAGACTAAAAATAGATGATCCTTTCTAATCCTATGGTTACAACTTTTCCTAATTTCACAGTCCTTGCTCCAGTTCCCATGAACATGGAATTGAGATCATTTGTAGGGTACCCTTCATAGTCCTTCAATAACTACCCTCAATCTATTATTGTTGGGAACATATGATGCTTTAATTTGCATGGATTGGTTGGAAGCCCATGGAACCAAAGTGAACTACTAAAATAAATTGTTGGAGTAGCTCAATGATGAAGGAAAGGAAGATATGTTGCATGGAAAGAGAAAGCTTGTCTCAATTAGACAAATTTTAAAACTACAAGTAAAGAAATATGGTTGCCAGGGATGTGCCCTACTCATGGTCCAAGTAACTAGTGTGAAAAAAAACAATGAAATCAAAATGGAAGAGAACCCTCTTTTGAAGTATTTAAATCACGTGTTTTTGGAGGAAATATAGTGATTTCCACGCAGGAGTTAAATGAACTTCTTCTTTGAGTTAATTCCTCGTGCAGTGGTAGTTTAAGAAACTTTCTATCATATGAGCACACTAGAATTGGTAGAATTAAAGTTATAACTGGAAGAGATGTTAGATAAGGGGTATATAAGACCTAGTGATTTTATGGGAGGCCTAACACTATTTGTAAAGAATAAGGATGGTATGTAGTAGTTGTGCATTGACTATCAACATATGAATAAATCTATAGTAAAAAGAAAGTACCTTTTTGCCTAGAATTGACGATCTATTCCATCAACTAAGAGTCGATATAGTATTCCCTAAAATATATTTGAGATCTAGTTATCATCAGTTTTAAATTAGAGAAAAAGATATCCGCAAGACAACATTGAGGATGATATATGGACACTATGAGTTTGTGTTGGTGCCATTTTGGCTCAGAAATGCACCAACCATAGTTATGCGCCTGATGAATAATGTCCCCAACCCATATTTGGATAGGTTTTTATTTGTTGTTTTTAATGACATCATCGTTTACTAAAAAACCAAGGAAGAACATCAAGAGAATTTGGAGGCAATGTTGCAATTTCAAAGGGAACAAAATCTATGTGCCATACTCAACAAATGTGACTTTTCCAATCACAAGTACAATATTTGGGACATGTCATTCAATAGAAGGAGTGGTTGTGGATCTCAAAATATTAAGGCCGTACTAGAGTGGCCTACTCTCTAAAGTATCATAGAGGTTAGATCTTTTATGGGATTGGTCAAATATTACCAATGATTCATTCGATATTTTTCCAATATTGGGCATTGAATCACAACCCTAGAGAGGAATGAAGTCAAATTTCAATGGACAAAAGAGTGAATGAAAAGTTTTGAATACTTTAATACCTTTCTAACATCTGCACCTATTTTGATGATAGCATATCTAGAAATTGACTTCTTGTTCAGCATAGATGCCTATAAGGAAGGACTAGGGGAAGTCCTAATGTAAGAGGGGCATGTCATCTATTATTGATCACATGATGAGCCACTAGGAGGAAAAGGGGTTCAATTTTTTTGACTGGATTTGTTCCATGGATGAGAAAAAATAACTGAGAGGGATAGGAGATATAGCAGACAAAAAGGATTTTTGCACTGTAGTATCGCACATGCATAAGCCATACTTCTTTTTATTTACAAACATTTTCTATTTAGAGAAAGAGAGTCACCTTCGGGTTGGGTTTTCTCCTAAAAGGGTTTCCTAGGTCATATCTTGCGTGAAATTGTGGTTTGTGGGTTTTTATTTCATTGTTCTCTATTTTATGCATAATTTTAATTTGCATGCATATGCTATTAATAATAATCTATAGATCCAAAAATCTAAAGAGAAATAAAACCCTAATAGTGTAGATTTTATATATTTAAATATAGTTTTATTAGATTTATTGTGATGAAATATCCATGGTATTTTATAGATAATTTATGAGTCAAGAAAATTGAATAAGCATGAGAAGAACTATGTGACTCATGACCTAGAGCTGGAAGTAATTGTTCATGCCTTGAGGATGTAGTGACACTACTTTCTTGGAGGAAGGTTTGTATTGATGCCAGATCATGGAGGACTAAGATATTTGTTTTATTAGCCAAATTTAAATGTTAGACAAGAAATATGGTTGGATTTAATCATTGTATTTTATTTTGAAATAAAACATATTAACAGCATAGAAAAATAGGTAACAAATGCACTTAGTATAACTCTACAAGTAGTGTACTTGGAAACTATAAGCACTTGTGATTTTAATACCAAGGATCAATGGGGAATTGACAATTGATGAACATTACCAAAATGTTAATAAATTACTACAACAAGAATCATAGTGATCAATAAGCAAGAGCTACAATCTAACTAGCATATTTTTAACAGGGTCTTCATGATATATGTCCTTTGCTACTCTTAGGATAGATGACTACAAAGGTCCCCCATTGTTTCCTTCTACATGTGGTATGCCAATGCACACTCTTTTGGGACTTACTTGGTCTCCACTACTTCTTTGCCTCCTATGGTCTCTTACTATATCCTTCATCGGGCTTCACTCAACTACAGGCACCAACGCAGACCTCTCTCCATTTTCATTACTACATTAGAACCTTTTTCCACTGCACAAAACACCAATCTTGAACTATAGATCATATTTTCCCTTATTTTTACTATTTACCTTAACTTTTTTGGCATACCTCCTCACGATCTCATTCAAGGATATTCCATCGCTACTTCACTCTCTTCTTCCTTCTACTCCCCTCAAATTATTCCCCGGCCATTCCCCGTGTCACCCTTAGTGAAAATGGGGTTTATCTACTCATGGTGTAAAACTTCATCTTCAAAATAACCTTATCACGTAACAATATCTTCACAAATGTAGGAAATTCCCAAATAAATCTACTTTATTGACCCTCTAAGAATGTTCTCTCGACGAAACTATAGGATATTATAGTTTCAATTGCAAATTTGGTAATATATCCTCCAATCAAAATTTCAAATAAAAAATCTATTACCAAGGAAATTTTTTTATCCATAACTTGTAATCTATCAGATTGCTCATGAGTCTAGCTTCTAGGCTTGATCAGGTAGTAGTTCCTATTCATATGATTGAATATTTGGATCAACTCCACTAATAATCCTAGAAACATGGGAAAGAAGATTTCATAAATATCTGTAAAAACATACCATTGCAACCATGCATCAACATCGATTTTTTAGTTCTCAATCTCTCTAACAGTGAAATCCCATAGCTTCGCTTCAAACCATTGGCTAATTTCTTTCTTGGTGGGATTCCACATCCCCTTCAATCACAAACCCTAGTCCTGAAAACAAAACAATTTGTTGGTTCTTATTTTGAATATGAATCAAGTTAATTCATGAGATGCAACCAACAAATCCCACTAGGTATTGGTCATTTCAGAATCACTTATGAAATAGGTGAAGTCTCAGCCGAGACACCTATGGGGGCTGCGAGAACTAGGTTTTTGTAGTAGTGAGGTGAATGGAAATCCAATATGTGAAAACATTCTCCAAAAATCTTCCTCTGGTGGGAAAACTAAACCCAATTATACATATTCATAGTGACATAACAAATACTGCCTGGAAGATGTAAGAATTTTGAAAGGGGTGCCTAAATTATTCATATTATTGTGAGCAATACATCCATACATTGTAATCATAAGAAAGAAACACAACTATGAAAAAATGATATCAATCCATAGAACATTGGGAAAATGAGACAAATAAGCTTCCACCATCTTCCATTAATAACCAAAATGGTGCTTGGTGCAATACATATAAAATAAGTCCATTGTCTCACCATGGCTCACCAGCCTAATCATAACATTACTGAAAAGGCAACCATCAACCAAACATTAGTTAGCCATCCAACCAAAGGACCAACAAACCAACCAAACCACTATTCACCAACCTGAATCGCTTCGGTTCCTGCCGATTTATACATAATTACATTGAATGAGATACCATGGGAAATACCCATGAAAACCATTACCATGGGAAGACATGTTGCTTGCTAAACTAGACCATATCAAACACATAAAAGACCACATAGTTAGACTTAGCCACTTCTACCCCTCCACTTCGTGTGCTACGTCTTTCTAAATTGTTCTCTATTCTTCATTGTTTCTACACACTCCTTGTTCTGCAACATATGTACATCCTACCTTTCTATGATATTTCTTCTCTACTTCTCTTACATGCACTCCCAAAACTGCTTAAATTTTTCTTATTTTCTTCCTTCTGAAACTAGCTCCAACACATTGTTTGCTGGTTTTCGAACCTAGATAACTTTTATTACAACATATCATCGTTAGAAAAATGGTTAGACTTAAAGGGTAAACATGATTCTAGAGGGTATATTGAGGATGTATGTCATGAATTAGCGAAAGAGGTGGGAATAATTCTTTCCATTAGTTGAATTTTCATACAACAATGGGTACAAAGGGTCACTGAGGATGACCCCATTTGAGGCATTGTATGGCAAGAAATGTAATACCCGTTAGCTAGGATGGCCTAGGGAACAAAGTGATTCTTGGACCTGACATGTCAAAAGAAATGGAGTATGAAGTAATCAATAGAAGGAAGAAATTGAAAGTAGGCCAAGATAGGAAGAAGAGTTATGAAGATTAGAAGACAATTCATAAAGAATTAGAAGTGTGATAGAATGTATATCTCTTCATCAAACCAAATAATATCTCACTGAAAGTGGGGTATTGTACTAAATTAGCAACCAAATTTTGTCGACCATCTCATATATTCGAAAGAGTGGGACTAGTAGCTTATAGACTAGCCTTCCCACCCATAGTAAAACCACATGTTGTATTCCACATTTCTTTGTTTAAAAAGTATGCACATGACACTAATCGTTTAATTGATTCCACTGTGATATAGGCGGGATATAACAAAGAATTTCCACTAGAGAAATTGCTCTACCTTTATCGAAGACATATTGCACTCGAAAATCAAGTAATAGAGTAAGTAAAAGTGCAATGGAGTAACCTTGTACCCGATCAATAAAATTGTAAATATGATAAACAAATGAGGGTATTATACCCATTTTTGTTTAATATATAAGTGGATGTAAGATCTGTGATTTTAAGGCTCAATATTTTTCTTTTTCTTTTTAGTTATAGAACATAGAGGATAGTGTTCATATTGTCCCCAACAAACTCCCCCTCACAATTAGTAAATTTCAAGTAGTCGTGGAGTCCCCCTCCATAGTTTTCTTTCTATAAGGTTAAGAGCTATTATCAAAAACTGCCTAGGAGGAACCCCAAATAGGTCTTAAGGTTTCTTTGGGCTATTCTCTTGTTCCTTTAATATTTCTCATATCTGGAGTGAGAAAGTAAACCACTATATCAATTGTTATCTCTTTCCCTTTTTCGACTCCCTGATACTGATGACATGTCAGAGCATTCTCCCATCCCTTTATTAAACCCTATATCGAAAGAAAAATAGAGATTGGAATTCAAATTGTTATGTCACCATGAAATCTCTACTTTCCTTGACTTCCTAATGCTCAGTCCACATCAAAAGATTTTTCCTATCCTCAAGATCTCCTGTATTAGACATTAGAACCCATAAAGAATTCAATATTGGAAAAAGTTTAAACTCTTACTCTCTCTGACTTCAAAACGTTCATGTAATACTAGGAAAGTATTGACAATCGTCCAAGCATTCTCCCTTATCAATCACTTTCAATATTAGCACTTGCCCTTATTGGACATTAATCCCAGTCTTCCATTGAGACTCAACCATGCCTTTTGCAAGATGATTTTCATCAAACACTTTTATAAGGGGGGATAACTCATGATTTATTTGAAACCTTTCCAACTTATTTTCCCTCAATTATCATCAATGACCTAAATGCCATTAGCATGATCTCCCTATGTTAGTACTAGGATTTTATGATCAAATTCTCCCTATCCCTGCATGAACCAGACTTTATGATGAAAAACAATGCATTGGTTTTGTTGGTATGTATTAAAATTGTCTCGAGATTGCATGAAAACCTTTCCATAGCCAGCATTAATTGCTATAAAGGAAGACATTAAACCTACCTTCTCTTATTTTGAGCTGCATATTTTCATAACTTCCCCCCTTTCAACTCCACCTCCCTTGAACGATAAAGCTACCCTCTTACCTTAGATTTCACTAGTGTCAAATATGAATCTATCAGGGTAAGAAATTTTCTTTACATTTGATTTTTATGACTAGTAGGTTACACATGTCTTGAAACTCATATACATTTATGGCATGCAAGTGCCAAAGACGCTGGAAGTTAAAAAAATGTCAAATACACGCAATGGAAAGGGGGAAAAGATAAATATCATGGAACCCATTATATTATACCCACTTGTGAGTGAAACCAACTTCATGGATACTAGAATCTTTGATGGAGCTGACGTGTACCCAAATGGGGGGGGGGATTTAAAAGACATATGCCAACTTGTAATTTACTGCAGATGATGAGGATTCGTGGTGATGTGTAGCATAAGAAATTCTATAATATATATTATGGATAAGATATCAACCATTTTGTAGTATAACAACATGACGAGATGGGAAATCGTGCATATCTATTTACAGAAAGAAGTTGTATTTAATAGTGCAGGGCAAGTTGTGTCCTACCTGAAGGTCAAGGTTTTTAGCTAGATTTATCATGTGAAGCATTCAAAAAAATCAAGTTGAATAAGTAGTGCCTGGACAATTTCTTCACCATTCATTTGAAATTCATCAAAAGTTTGAAGGGATACTGGTGGGACAATGACTCATTTAAAGAGCATGCTAACAAACAATACCCTACATAGCACCTCTATACACAAATTTACCATCTCATAGTTATGACAAAGAGGTTATATGGTAATTTTAGTAGCTCTCACTTTAAAATTGAGTGGTTTCCTTTGGGGACAGAAATAGCTTTTATTGGTTGCATATTCAATTTTCCAAACATTTTATCAATAAACTCACTGAAGGCTCTTATGAAGATAAAGGAAGACCTAGTGAATTAGTGCCCCTCTTTTTCTCTAATAGATGCTCTTTGTGCTACCAATGAGTTCCCTAGTATGAATAGGAGGTGGACAACCAAAATGCCACCTATCCATATCTATTGTAAAGAATTATGGGCACACTACTAGCCAAAGTTCTTTTACAAGATTTCTGACCATTTCCTAGCTAAAATGCAGCAAATTCTCTTTAGATTTTTAACCTACAAAATGTTTGAAGAATCCTGAAAACCCCTAAAAGGATTGGGGAATGGTTAGTACGAAGAACACCATATATATCTAAGTGTACGGTTGTTCAACAACCTCTCACCAATTTCTCTTTACCTTGCAAAGCTCTAAAATATTGGTGATGGGGGTAATCATGGTATTGTACAAGAAAACTCAGATAAGGAATTCCTTTGGTAGTCGGAACCAACAAGTTAAAATAGTGTAAAATGAATACACTCAAAAAACTTTGTTCCAATGAAGTCATGCCAAGTAACCTCCACACTGACCTTCATCCATCCACCAATGAGCCCTATGTTGAAACATAACTTATGTGTGCAAAAATGAAGAGTGAGACAAAAACGAAACCTTGGGTACTGGAACTATGCCATTAGGCCATTAATCCATGAGACCTTAGGAAAATCATGAGAGCTAAATTGCGGATAGAACTGATGCGAATGGGTCGATATCGGTCCTCAACCATTAGCCTTAATGTCTTTATGTGCAAGGAAAACCAACACCAAAACAACATGGCTTGAGGTGATGTGATGTGGCTTCAAGATGGATCCTCCTAAATCTCGAACCTCGGACCTTGTACCTTAGCGTTTTCTACTTTAGATTGGAGGGAAAGCCGAGAACCCGAATGCTAGATGATGTGGCTTGGGGTGACATGGAAAGAGGGACATGGATTGGGGTGGTCTCTACTCTCCAATCTGATACGTCAGAACTCGATGTTTGATGTTGGAGTAAAGAGAAAGCTGAGAACCGAAAACTGAGATAAAGTGGCTTTGGGTGACTTAGTCTTAGCATTGATATGTGTACAACAATAGATTGGGGAGGTAAAGGCTAAAAGAGTATTCCAAAACAATCACGTTATCCAACAATAAAATAATCACACTTTCGCTTTGAAAATCATTTGATCGACGAAAAATGCGCATCGGCACAATTAAACTGATTGGCTCAGTATAGTCCACATACGGTTCTGGTTCTCTCACACAATATTATGGAGAAGCGTAGTCCGTGAATGCTTTATAGCCGTGGGCAAATGGCAATATCTTGTCCTTGGCATTGATCGATGTATGGGGATGCACGAACATAACTACGGGCATGAGCCGGGAAAGGAACTTTATGCTAAATTGTAGTTGACTCCACTGCTTCCTGAATTTATATTTCTTTTCCAAATCATAGAAAACTAATATATCCCATACCAATTATTGTTCTGAAACTCCGGCCAAAACTAGTAGGCTTGGAACACGAGAAAATGATATCATATTCTTTCCATTTATTTATACTTCCAGCTGATCTGTTACATATCGTACACTCGAATCTTTCGTCGATGCCTTCCCACCCCAAGAATTGAGTGCCTATATAAACAATCTTGACTGCCCTTCCCATTGCACTCTACCATTGTTTGTCCATCTTCATGTTTTCAAACATGGAAGGGACTTAGTTGACCATGATTCTTATCTTCGTCTACAAACCTCCTCCGACCCTTACCATATTCCTTCCACCTATTCATAAAACTCCCCCCAAACCGATAGTATATCCCCCTCCAGTTAACAAAACTCCTCCCAAACCGATAGCACATCCTACTCCGGTCTACAAACTGTTGAAATCGTAATTTCAACGCTGCTTACGTACGCAGCCCAAAACCATCAGCATGAAAACCACAAAATCGGCCAGAGCTCATCGCACCGCCTTCCCACGAAAAGCTGTTTCCGTATGTTTTGCTCCGATGCGTTTTGGTGCTGGCACGTGGCTCTCGCCTGACGTAGGCAACTCTGACATATCGGGATCTATAGTTCACTCATGTGAGGGCTTCCGATATCTTTCTCGTCCGTTGGATCTGCTCCATCTTTTTCAGTCGTTGATTGATTAAACTTGCACACGTGCCTGCGTCAATTCAAGTTACGTGGAGTGTAAGGTTTCAGTTTGACTGCCGTGGAGGATACGCTGTGACCTTTAATGCATTTATGAAGTTTTGGTGAGGCCCTTTTAATATGGGTATGGGCACACATATTATATATGTCTTATATATATATATATATATATTTGTTTATATAGCACGTAGGTTTCTTTAGGTAAAAGGTATGTAGCATTTAAAGATAGGTATGGTCGTTTTTTAATGTAATGTAATACAAAAAAAATAGGAGCTCGTATATTTGTTTTTCGAGTGTGTTGACTTTTTATAATGTATTGCACACGGGAGGTGAATGTAAGGTGTTCGCAGCAGCGAGAGAGAACGAGGATGTATGCACAGCAGTGCACAAATGTATTTGGTAATGTTTTGTGAGGCATTGTAAAACAGAGGAATAGCAAAAACCATGTGTGGTTTTGCACAAAGGAAATGGTGGAGCGATTTTTGTAAGCCTGAGTAAATTTATTTTACAGCAGTAAACATATGTAAATTTTTATTACAGCAGTAAGTTGTTTTTCACAGCAGTGAATATAAAAAGGATTTTACAGTGGTAAATCTTTGCATCAGGTTTTAATGAATAGAATGTTTTTATGGTGGTGAAATACTATGTTTCTCTGTGAAATTTTTTTTAAGTTTTCATGTGCTTAAAAGATCCTGTGGAGGTAAAACAGAGCATTGCCTCTGTGTGTTTGTTCATTTGGTTTTTGGTATTTTCCGGCATTAAAAATATCCAACAATGGTATCAGAGCAGGCTTAGGCTCTTTAAAGAAGTTAAAGAAGCTGAAGGGAGAAGGTTGTTGCTGCAGCAAAACTTCTCAGGCAGACAGAAGACTCAGACAGCAAAGGATTCAGGTATTTCAAAAGTTTTTTTTGTGTTGCTGAAGAAGCAGTGATTTGTTTTAAACACACAGTCAAGGATTTAGAGGCATAGATCAGAATACAAGGAATGGCCAGCACAAGCACTGGTATGGGTTTGTTTAACACCCAGCTCCCACAGTTTAATGGGAAGAACTATGACTACTGGTCAATAACTATGAGAGCCCTGTTTGCCTCTCAAGATTTATGGGAAATAGTTGAAGATGGTTTTGAAGAAGTAGCAGATGAAAATGAGTTCAATGCACTAACTCAGGGAGAGAGAGATCAGCTGAAGAGCAATAGGAGGAAGGATGCAAAGGCCATTTTATTGTTGCATCTAGCAGTAGACCAGAGTATATTTCCAAGGATAGCAGCAGCTAAAACATCAAATGAAGCATGGCAAACCCTGAAGACAGCCTATCAAGGCATGGAGAGAGTGAAGACAGCAAAGCTACAATTGCTGAGAAAGGATTTTGAAAACTTGAACATGAAGGAGTCAGACAACATTGAATCATTCTTCACTCATGTGATTGGTGTAATCACACAAATGAGAACTCATGGAGAAACCATTGAAGACAGAAGGATTGTGGAGAAAATATTGAGGGTCTTACCCTCAAGGTTCGATGCCATAGTCACCACCATTGAAGAGACAAAGGATCTCTCAAACTATTCAGTTGATGAGCTACATGCATCACTGATAACACATGAGCAGAGGTTGAGTAGGAATGAAAACTCATCTCTTGAGCAAGCCTTCAAGACCCAGATGTCCTTTGGAAGAGGAAGAGGTCAAGGCAGAGGAAACCGAAGAGGAAGAGGCAGAAGCCAGAACAGAGGTGGAAGGAACAGCCCATCAAATGCACAAGGAAGAGGCAGCAATCCAAATCAGAACCAAGGTCAAGGCAGCAGCCAACAAGGAGGACAACATCATACTCAAGGACAAAGGTATGATAAATCTAATGTTCAATGCTATTATTGCAAAAAGTATGGACATTATGCTAGTGATTGTAGAAAGAAACAGCATGATATGAACAGCAGACAAAATGCAAATGTTACAAGAGAAAACAGCAGTCAAGAAAATGTATTGTTAGCTTGTAACATGGCTGAAACACATAGTGAGGACATATGGTTTTTAGACTCAGGTTGCAGCAACCATATGACAGGGAATATAGCCCTTTTTTCAGCTTTAAATCAGAATTTGAAATCAGAGGTCACACTAGGAACTGATAGTAAAGTGTCTGTTATGGGAAAAGGGGAGGTAAAAATATTTACAAAACAAGGAGAAAGGAAAACCATAGCAGATGTCTACTATGTCCCCGGAATGAGATGTAACCTATTGAGTGTCGGACAGCTTATCCAAAAGGGTTACAATGTTTACTTTGAAAATGATGTGTGCACCATCATGGACATACCACCCAGCAAAAGATGCATTGCTGAAGTGAAGATGACAAGGAACAGGATGTTCCCTCTCCGGATCAGGGCAGATTTGAAAAACAAAAGGGAAATGGCAGCAGTCACCCAAGAGGCCTTCCAAAGCGTGCCAAAGGATGAGAACTGGTTATGGCACTTGAGATTCGGGCATCTAAATTTTGGAGGTCTAAACTTATTGAGCAGAAAAGGAATGGTAAGGGGATTACCATTGATAGAGAAACCGGACAGCCTATGTGAAGGCTGCATTTTGGGAAAACAACACAGAGAAAGTTTTCCATCAGGGAAAAGCATAAGGGCAAAGACACCCTTAGAGATTATCCACTCAGATTTGTGTGGACCAATGCAAGCTCCATCATTAGCTGGCAGCCAGTATTTCCTAACATTCATTGATGACTGTACAAGAAAGACCTGGATATATTTCCTTAAAAACAAAAGTGAAGTGTTTGAGAAATTCCAAAACTTCAAGACATTTGTTGAAAACCAAAGCGGGCTGCACATTAAAGTTTTGAGAACTGATAGAGGAGGTGAGTATATCTCCAAGGAATTCCTAAGATTCTGTAGAGAAAATGGAATTCATAAACAGTTTACTACTCGGTACACCCCACAGCAAAATGGAGTTGCTGAAAGGAAGAACGGGACCATCATGGATATGGCGAGGAGTATGTTGAAGGCAAAGCATTTGCTAAATGAGTATTGGGTTGAAGCTGTACATTGTGCAATGTATATTCTGAACAGGTGTCCTACAAAAGCAGTCATGAACAAAGTGCCAGAAGAAGCATGGAGTGGGAGAAAGCAAGGAGTCACCCATATGAGAGTTTTTGGGTGTGTGGCCTATGCACACATACCAGATCAGCTAAGGAGGAAGTTGGACAGCAAAGGGGAGAAATGCATCTTCATTGGATACAGTGATGAATCCAAAGCCTACAGGCTGTACATTCCATCTACCAAAAGGTTCTTTGTCAGCAGGGATGCTCAATTCATTGAGGAAGAAGCTTGGGATGGAAGCATAGAGAAAACAGTGAATGTCAAGAACTGTTTGTCTCATGATGAAGATGAAGAGGAGGTGGCTGAAATTCATCCCCAAACAGCAGCGCCAACACAAGGACAGCAAGGGACACCATTGAGGATCAATGAGAGTGCTTCTCCAAGCACACCACAAAGAGGAAATTCAAGTGCATCTTCAAGCACTTGCACACCAAGTGAACGAGGTAAGAAGTTTAGAAATCTAAGTGACATTTATGATGAAGGAATGAATTCCTTATTTGCCTTGTATTGTCATGTTGATGATCCTATTCATTTTGAAGATGTAATTAAAGATAGGAAATGGATAGAAGCTATGGATGAGGAGATGAATGCCATAGAGAGAAACAAAACATGGGATTTGGTTGAGTTACCAAAAGGCAAAGAAGTCATTGGTGTGAAATGGGTCTATAAGACCAAGAGCAATGTTGAAGGAAAAATAGAAAGACATAAGGCAAGGCTGGTTGTCAAAGGGTACAAGCAGCAGTACGGGAGAGATTATGAGGAGACTTTCACCCCGGTTGCAAGAATGGAAACCGTGAGAGCAGTGCTGTCCATAGCAGCACAAAACAAATGGAAAGTCTACCAAATGGATGTGAAATCAGCATTCCTAAATGGAGTGTTAATGGAAGAGGTCTATGTGGAACAGCCTCTCAGATATGAGAAGAAAGGTGAAGAGCACAAAGTGTGCAAATTGAAGAAAGCTCTTTATGGGCTGAAGCAAGCGCCAAGAGCATGGTACAGCAAGATAGATTCATATCTATTAGATAATGAATTCGACAAATGTGAAGGAGAACCCACAGTCTATATCAAGGAAAAAGATGGTAAAATTTTAATTGTTGTCTTGTATGTAGATGATGTTATTTTCACTGGAAATGATATTTATCTTATCGAGAATTTTAAATCAGTCATGAAGGATGAATTTGAAATGACTGATATGGGTTTCTTGAGATACTTCTTAGGCATAGAAGTAGAGCAAAATGAAAAAGGGATTTTTATATCTCAAGCAAGATATGTAAATCAAATTTTGAGCAGATTTAAGATGGAAGAATGCAAGGCAGCAATCACTCCCACAGTGATGGGATTAAAGCTCAGCAGAGAGGACAGCAGCAAGGATTTTGATCCTAGTTTGTATAAAAGCATTGTGGGCAGTCTTATGTATTTAACAGCAACTAGGCCTGATTTAATGTATGCTGTTAGTTTAATTTCCAGGTTCATGGAGAGGCCAAAGGAGGCACATTGGCAGGCAGCAAAGAGAATTTTGAGGTATGTCAAAGGCACCAAAATGTTTGGAATTTTATATCATGCCTCAGAACATTCAGATTTGGTTGGATACACTGATAGCGATTGGGCTGGAAGTGTAGATGATCGGAAAAGCACTTCCGGTTATGTTTTTCATATGGGTTCAGGAGCCATTTCATGGGCTTCTAAGAAGCAGTCCATTGTAGCATTGTCTACAGCAGAGGCTGAATATGTGGTAGCTACAGCAGCAGCATGTCAAGCAGTGTGGATGAGAAGAATGTTGAGAAGCTTAGGCCAAGAGCAGGCAAAAGCGATAGTGATCTTTTGTGACAATAGCTCTGCTATTGCATTGTCAAAGAATTCAGTGTTTCATAAAAGAACGAAACACATTGATACAAGGTTTCACTACATCAGAGAATTGGTGAACAATGGAGAAATTGTCTTGGAACATTGCGGGACTCAAGAACAGGTAGCAGACATCTTGACAAAGCCATTGCATCAGAAGAGCTTTGAATTTTTGAGGAAGTGTCTCGGTATGACCGAATGCCCAGTTGTTGAAATTAAAGGGGAGTGTTGAAATCGTAATTTCAACGCTGCTTACGTACGCAGCCCAAAACCACCAGCATGAAAACCACAAAACCGGCCAGAGCTCATCGCACCGCCTTCCCACGAAAAGCTGTTTCCGTATGTTTTGCTCCGATGCGTTTTGGTGCTGGCACGTGGCTCTCGCCTGACGTAGGCAACTCTGACATATCGGGAGCTATCGTTCACTCATGTGAGGGCTTCCGATATCTTTCTCGTCCGTTGGATCTGCTCCACCTTTTTCAGCCGTTGATTGATTAAACTTGCACACGGGCCTGCGTCAATTCAAGTTACGTGGAGTGTAAGGTTTCAGTTTGACCGCCGTGGAGGATACGCTGTGACCTTTAATGCATTTATGAAGTTTTGGTGAGGCCCTTTTAATATGGGTATGGGCACACGTATTATATATGTCTTATATATATATATATTTGTTTATATAGCACGTAGGTTTCTTTAGGTAAAAGGTATGTAGCATTTAAAGATAGGTATGGTCGTTTTTTAATGTAATGTAATACAAAAAAATAGGAGCTCGTATATTTGTTTTTCGAGTGTGTTGACTTTTTATATAATGTATTGCACACGGGAGGTGAATGTAAGGTGTTCGCAACAGCGAGAGAGAACGAGGATGTATGCACAGCAGTGCACAAATGTATTTGGCAATGTTTTGTGAGGCATTGTAAAACAGAGGAATAGAAAAAACCATGTGTGGTTTTGCACAAAGGAAATGGTGGAGCGATTTTTGTAAGCCTGAGTAAATTTCTTTTACAGCAGTAAACATATGTAAATTTTTATTACAGCAGTAAGTTGTTTTTCACAGCAATGAATATAAAAAGGATTTTACAGTGGTAAATCTTTGCATCAGGTTTTAATGAATAGAATGTTTTTATGGTGGTGAAATACTCTGTTTCTCTGTGAAATTTTTTTTAAGTTTTCCAGTACTTAAAAGATCCTGTGAAGGTAAAACAGAGCATTGCCTCTGTGTGTTTGTTCATTTGGTTTTTGGTATTTTCCCATTAAAAATATCCAACACAAACCTCCTCCGCCCCCTACGGTATTCCTTCCACCCATTCATAAAACTCCCCCCAAACCGATAGTATATCCCCCACCAGTTCACAAATCTCCTCCGACACTACCACCGGTAGTGTTACCTCCTCCGGTCCACAAAACTCCTCCCACGCCCATAGCATATCCACCTCCGGTGCACAAAGCTCCTCCTAAGCCGATAACATTTCCTCCGCTGGTGCTCAAATCTCCTCCCAAGCCCACGGTTACTCCTCCGCCTGTTCACAAATCCCCACCTACTCCGATGGTAATGCCTCCTCCCTTCAATCCGTCTCCTCCGATCTATCATTTTCCCCCACATTACACGGTCCCTCCTCATCATCCTCCAGTTTACTGATAATTAAGGTACATATCTCTAACCGTTTCCTTTCATTAATCTCCTTCTGTATCTTTATGCTGTTTTAATTGCATTAATGTTTCTCGGGTGACGATAAATACTTGTTTTTGTGTTCAATCTATTTTACTTTCAGGGTCAATATTATGAAGTTGCTTTTCGAATAATAGCAACTGTACAATAGTACAGTATGTATTGCTTGGCTTCTAGGAAACCCATCATCATATTGATCATCTTAGGACGAGTCAATTCTTACCAATCTTCTTAGATCTTGTCGTGTGCATCCATTGGCATACAATGCCTAAAAATATATCCACTGTTGTTAATAAAAATGTCGATTGTTTCATTACATGTCGTTTCACAGTTTATTTTTCTATGGACTGAACACATGGTAAATAAAAGGATCACTGAAATACATATGAAAATAAGGGAACTTACAATGAAACTTAATGGCTTTTGCTATGTAAGGCAACGTACAGTAACACTTAACGGCCGTTGATGTTTATGCATGTATTATATTTTGTGTCTTCAGCATATTGCCACCTTTCCGCGTGAATGTATGAATATGGGATTCTCAAATTATTTTCATGACACCAGCTACTAATAGCATTACCCATTAATTTGAACGCAACCTGATCCCCATAACATATGATAATTAAGTAGGAAAAACGTTGTGCAAACACTGTATAATCTGTCGAATTTTATGAAAGTTGTGAGAGTTGATTAATTAACAGAATTATCACAATCAATCTACGTTTTTCGGAAAGGCTGGAGCTAATCAGCTATATATTGAGTATTTAACGTCCTCAGAGCAGCACGCCACTTAGTCCCATAACATTTATTTAATGCCGAATTTGCTCTCTCCCGTGTTATCGGGTTAAGTCGCGTGCTGGTTAGGGCATTAAATACCCAATATATGGCTGGTTAGCTCTTCCCATTTCGGAAATGTATACCATCAAAATATATCAATTTTTTTTTTTTAATTTAAACCCCTCATATATTCAAAAATTTATTTTAAATCATAAAAATTTACAATCTCGTATAATTATATTTTAACGATTAAATTATATAAATAGACAAATTAGGGCATTAAATACCCAATATATGGCTGATTAGCTCTTTCCATTTCGGAAATGTATACCATCAAAATATATCATTTTTTTTTTAAATATAAACCCCTCATATATTCAAAAATTTATTTTAAACCATAAAAATTTACAATCTCGTATAATTATATTTGATTTTTTTTTTCAGAGGGAAAATCAACATATGGCCGAGGCCAGCCAGCAGATTTTTTACAATATATGGCCAAAGCCAGGAAAAGCCAGCAGATTTTTTACAATATATGACCAAAGGCAGCAAAATTTCAGAACATATGGCCGAAGCCAAAATCGTTCATAAGGCAAGCCAGCACCAAAACTCGGGGTCCAACATGACCCACAGGATTCGATCCCGGCTAGGAGGTGCGAAAGCCATCCGCCCCAGCAATCAAGTCATGCACGTCGCGTGCTTGATTGAGAGAATGTTAGAATACATCTTGTTTCATGTTTTTAATAGAATATTATAATGTGATTTGGCAAACCTGTTGTACGACATATTTATTGTAATCTACATCATGGTTCATGTTTTTATAACACTATAATGTGATTTTTCCTTTAGTTAGGACATATTTATTGTAATCTTTATTGATTTCTAAATGAATGGAGCAATTTAAATGGATATTATTTCAGTTCAGGAATTCTGGTTTAGTTCAGTTCAGGAATTTCTTATTTATTCTCTAACATCTAGTTAGGTTTGATAAAGAAAAAATGATTTAAAATCGTTTTTATAAATTGATTTAACTTAAAATTATTTATAAGATTGAATTTTAATTTATTTTTATATTTTTATTCAAATATTTAATTTAGTTTTACGTGTTTTTAAAATGGAGATGGAAAGGTCATGGTTAAGATTTGCTATATAGTGAGATATTAGAAAGGAGATGTTTGGTATGTGTGAAGTGCTAGATGATTTTAGATAATTTTTTAATAATGGTCTTAATCAAGAGATTTGTGAGAGGTATAAATTGAATAGGATTTGACTATTATTAAATTAAATTTATAATAAGGATTAAAATGCTTATTTTAAGATACGTTTTACATTGCTAAAATTATAGATATTAGAAAAAATAATTATTATTATTATTATTCATAGAAAGAATTAATATAAAAGTTAAACATATATACATCAAAAAATATCTAACAAGATTCATGCCAAAAAAAACATCAACCTCATATTTTATTTCCATCCAGAAGGGTCACAAAATTTTCTATAAGAGACGAAATTTCCTCATAAGTAAATTGTACAAATTAATAATCTTAGGCTATAAATTAACCATATATTTCATTGTAATTTTTATTTATTTATTTTAAATCTAGGAGAATTGGGAACTAGTGAGATAACTGGCTGCCACTATATACCTAGGCTACATGCAACCACCTGCAAGCCGCACAATAGTAGGAAACTTATGCCTCAACAAGAGTCGAGACGTCTCCTATGGGACAGCCTACTCTTTTAGCCAAGACACAACAGGTCATATATATACTCAATGAGATTTGAACCCCTTTTAGCTAAGACACAACAGGTCATATATATACTCAATAAGATTTGAACCCTCATCTCGCGAGTTACACCCCGGAAACTTACGGTTGAACCTCATATCATTGTATCATATATCTCATTGTAATTATGATGTTAGGTTGTTTTAGTCAATGGGCATGTAGCCCTTGTCAATATAACAAACGTAGGGACAGGAATTTGGCATGTTTTAAGCTACTAGACAGATATCCCATTTTTACGTTTTTTCTTAAAATATCTTCAACCAGTGTTTTGGTATATATAAGTATGCGGGTAGTAGTGAAAAGTAATGTCAATCGGAATTATAGGTTTAATGAATTGGAGAGGAAGAAGCTCTCAATTATATTCGAAAGTAAGATTTCGAACAGAAGGCCGCAAGGTTCCGTGCATACCTCTCTATTAAGGAATGCATATAGTTTTTATCTTATGTGCATATGTTTATCATCTCTCTCCATAATCTTTCTCTGCAAATTTGAATTTTGCCCGTTTGAGAATTAGATAGGAAACCCTTGTAAGAGTTTAGAAGACTGGTTCAACTCTTAGTAGAATGGGCTACAAGAGCCTCGTAGAAAATGTTGAATGCTCTTTAAGGATGGATGTAATTATTTACGATTCAATGAGTCTGCATTATGGGATTCCAGCGTAGAGTTTAAGTCTCGTTCGAAGAGTGATTGTGTTCACATTGGCTCGATATTATTCTGTCTTGTGGCAATTTTGCAGGTCCAACGATTAATGGAATCTTTGGTTTGAATGTTAGAAATACACCGAACAAAGGTTTGTGATTGAGTAGGGGGATTGAGTAGGGGAAACCATTGATGAGGAGCGACGTGCCCCTACAGTATTTGTTTAATGCATTGATTGAGGAGAGATTCCAGACCCTGAAGTACATAAGTGTTGAGTTTGTTCGAGTATGGGAACTGCACAACTCTCGGGCAAAAGTGCAGAGATGAATAGACCCAAGTTAGAAATGTGGATTGAGAACCTGTAAAAATGTCAAGCATATTTAAGGCCATCGATTTGCCTATGGTGCCCAAAGAAATCCAGACTTGGGACAATTAAGTTGACAAAGAAAATATATCGTGAGCCCGACCTCGGTAGAGCCCTGTTAACCAGTTGGCCAACAAAGGAATCGGGCTCGGTGTATTAGTGATTCATCATGCTTTCAAAGAGGCCCGACAAGCGTTAAAATTTGAACACATCACGTCAGAGAAGTGATTAGCCAAATTTACCTCAAAATAAATTTAAATTTTGATTTTTACAAGAATTTTTTAAAATTTAAATAATATTATAAAATGCTATATGAAATCTTGCTTGTCCCTAGGACATTTCAAAATATTCTAGTTCTCTGAATGATGTAACACTCTAAAGTATGAATGAGGTTTTGGCAACACTCAAGAAAGTGCGATGGGACATAATGGACATTGTTCATCCATTCCGAGGCCATCAGTCATAATGGGAGCATTGATAGAGTTAGCAATCATGATATGAGGTTTATGTTCACATTCATTGAAAACAGAGGTTTCTTTTAGCATTAATTGATAGTAGAGGAGAACTAGCTATGTATTGGTATCCGTGAATATGGCATATCTTGAAAGTATCGGAGATTTAGAAGAAACAAATGACAAAAGATAGAATTAAGGATCATTGAGGTAGTTTATTCTGACCCTGTGAATCTTGCCCGCATTGATTTTTCCAATCTCAACCTTACAGCGAGTGTAGCACACTTTCGCAAGGTATTTTGAACTCTCAATTTTAATTTTCAACTTTCATTTCCCTGACCTTTCATTTAGTTCATTGATTTAGGCGGAACGGATTAAAATTATTATATATGGAATGGTTGATTGATCTTTATATAGTCATCTGTAGACTATAGATTTTTTCTATTATTATATATGAAATGGTTAATTGATCTTTATATAGTCATGTGTAGACTCTAGATTTTTTTTATATCGCCCATCATGTCATTGATGAAGAGGAAAGGATGAAATTGCTCCGGAATAAGAACCATCAAGGTTACATTACGTATGAAGCAGAATCTCTTAATCTTTCCATTCAACCCAAAGGTTTGATGTGGATTTGTGTCTCCTTATATTTACTTCTCTTGTAATTACCTCTTGCTCTGATCAACTCTGAAAAATCATTCCATTGAAGTATTTCACTTCATATTTTTTCATATATTCATTAATTTCCTCTTGCTCTAATCAACTCTGAAAAATCATTCCATTGAAGTATTTCACTTCATATTTTTTTATATATTCATTTTTCTAGGGGATTGGAAGGGGAGTTATGAAGCTTCTGAAGCGTGGATAAAGGCAATCGATTTCACAGTCCCAATCAATGGCCTTCAACAGGTATGGAGTTTAGCATTTGAAACCATATTTTTCATACTTCTCGAGCGCTTGAAAATATATTAAAGTGACAATATCGACATTTTTACATTATAACCACATACTACATTTTATGTGGTATCTCCATTTTCCTTCCTTAATTTGTAAAATTTTATTCTTTCTTGTCAACCCACCATTAAGACAAGATTGTTCAATTATTAGATTTCCCCATTAGATGGTGATAACTACGCTTACTAATTCACAAACCTTTTTTTTCATCTTGTAAATAGCTACTACCATCGACTACATCTTCGACGATGCTGAATATCTATTCGAGTACTATCATCCTACTGCTATGAAAACATCTTCCATCCTACCTTTATGAGGACATATTCCTGACATTTCCTTGATGTTCCACATAGATATCTTGACATTGTAGAATAAGGCCAATAGGGTTCCTTACATTTTCCATGAAGACATCATTACTTTGAAACTCTGATGTTTGACATGGAAATCTTGAGATAGACATCATTACTTTGAAACTCTCATGTTCGACATGGAAATCTTGAGATAGCATAATAAGACAGATAGGGTTCTTTCTTTAGGGTTTCTTTTTAGTGAACATTTGTATATAGTCAGAGTAATCTCTTTATTAATTTGAATTCTTATTTTATAGTAATAAATGAATACATTCTCATTTTATAGTAATAAATGAATAAATTTTCATTTTATTTTGAATTCTTAAATTTTCTTATTTATTTTCTAACATCTAGTTAGGTTTGATAAAAAAGAATTGGTTTAAAATCATTTTTATAAATTGAATTTTCATTTATTTTTTATATTTTTACTCAAATACTTAATTTAGATGGAAAGGTCACGGCTAAGATTTGTTATATAGTGAAATATTAGAAATGAGATGTTTGGTATATATGTGTGAAGTGTTAGATGATTTTAAATAATTTGTCAATTCTTGTCTTAATAAAGAGATTTATGAGACGTGTAAATTGAATGAGGTTTGACTAGTTAATAATAATAATGTATTATATAAATTAAATCTCTAATAAGCATTAAAATACTTCTTTCCAGATACATTTCACATTTCTAAAATTATAAATAATAGAGAAATTATTATTATTATTATTCATCAAAAAATTAATATAAAATGTAAACATATATACATTAAAAAAACATCTAACAAGATTCATGCCAAAAGGAGCATCAACCTCATATTTTGTTTAGACCAAGAAGGCTCACAAGATTCTCTAAAGGGGAAGGAATTTTCACATAAGTAAATTGTACAAATTAAGAATTGTAGGCTATAAATTAACCATGTATCTCATTGTAATTATGGTGTTTGGTTGTTTTAGTCACTCTGCATGTGACGTTTGTCAATATAACAAATGTAGGGATAGGAATTTGGCATTTTTTAGGCTACTAGATAGATATCCCATTTTTACTATTTTTGTTATCTTCAGCCATTGTTTTTGTGTATATAGGTATGTTTGTAGTAGTGAAAAGTAAGGTCTATTAGAATTATAGGTTTAATGAATCATATAGGAAGAAGCTCTAAAGTATATTCGAAAGTAAGATTTCGAACAGAAGGTCCGCAAGGTTCCGTGCATATCTCTAATAAGGAATGAATATAGTTTTTTTATCTTATTTGCATACATATATCATCTCTCTACATAATATTTTTCTCTAGATTTGAATTTTTCCCGTGTGGGAATTGGATAGGAAACCCTTATAAGAGTTTATAAGTTTGGTTCACTCTTAGTAGAATGGGCCACAAGAGCCTCGTAGAAAAGTTTGAATGCTCTTTGAGGATCGATGTAATTATTTATGATTGAATGAGTCTGCATTATGATATTCCAACGTAGAGTTTAAGTCTCATTCATAGAGTGATTGTGTTCACATTGGCTCGATATTATTTTTTCTTGTGACAATTTTGTAGGTCCAATGATTAATCGAATCTTGGGTTTGAATGTTGGAAATAAGCCCAACAGCGGTTTGTGATTGAGGAGGGGAAACCATTGATGAGGAGCGACGAGCCCCTATAATATTTTTTTTATCCATTGGCTGAGGAGAGAGTCCAGAACTTGAACTACATATTTGTTGAGTTTGTTCAAGTAAGGGAACTCTATAACTCTTGGGAAAAAGTGCAGAGATGAATAGACCCAAGTGAGAAACGTGGATTGAGAACCTATAAAAACTTCAAGCATATTCAAGGCCATCAATTTTTCTACGGCATTCAAAGGAATCCAGACTTGGGAAAATTAAGTTGACAAAGAAAATATATCTTGAACTTGAACTCGGTAGAGCTCTGTTAACCACTCAGCCAACAAAGGAGTCGGGCTCGGTGTATTAGTGATTCATAATGCTTTCTAAGAGGCTCGACCTCTTAGTTTAATTCAGGGTCGACCTATCAGTTTTGGTTAAGTTAGAGCCTATCATAGTCAGGCTCGATGGGATAGGCGTGCATCAAAGGCAAAAGGCTCAAATCAATTTTGAACCTTTTGACCTGCTCTATTGGGACCTGCAATGTGAAAACACCCACATGGAACTGTGCATATATATGATCGGAGGTTGGGTTATAAAAACAGGTTTTCAAAGCACAGGGTCCACGACGGATTATATATACATATATATAATGAGGTTTTTTTTATAAAGTGACGCAAAACGGGAACGTAGATTATTGCCTAGTAGAAAGGGAGAAATAGAAAAAGATGCATCATTGTTGAGGAGGACAAGGAAAGGGTTCTTGGTTAGTGAAGTTAAAAGAATGAAGTTTTTGGGTAGATTTGACCGACCATTGAAGGGGTCTATTATGAAGGGGCCTACTATACGGCGGTATCAAAACTGAAGCTTTTTTTTAAATGAAAGGGAGATTGCATCTCGTGAATGATAATTTTTTAAGATAGGGGAAAAAATAATCTTTTTGAGATTTGGAGTAAGACCCAAGAAGTAAGGAATTTTATGGTATATGATTGATCATATATTTATCTTACAAAAGAAAGATTGAAGGAATGATCAGGGACGATGAAGAGACCCGTGGAATAGAAGACTAGGAAAATTGCACTTAAAGGAGATAGAGAAACTCAGAAAAACTAAAGAGGAGTTCTCAGAGCAGATTTAGGAGTAGAGTACATCCAAGTAGATGAGAAGACTCTATCATTTAAGGAGGTAAATCTCATCTTTAAAATTTAATTTGATAGAAAAATGGTAGCAACATTATAGTACTATGATAATATTTGAGAAGAGAACCAGTAGTGTTCTTAAGGATTGTGGTAAAAAGGAGCATGCAACAAGAAGACCAAAACAGAAAAAGGAGAACCCAATTGCAGTACAAGAGTTAAGAGGATAGGAGATCCTCAAGAGGAGAGAACAAGTGAAGCTTTCATGAGGTGAGCAGAAGGTGCAACAACTAGAGAGGAGCAATGAGGGCTTAAGAGGTTTCAGAGGAAGTAAACGAGAGGGAGACCAATATCTAGGTGAAGGTGAGGTGTTCAGTTAACAAGTGAGGTGAGGATCGTTACAGGGCTAGGTTGGAACTCGCGATGAGCATGGTGGAGCACATGTAGAGAAGGAAGAAGTTGACCATTATTGGTCATGATGAAGGGTCGAGTATAGTCCACAGCAGAGGGGAGAAAGATGCCAAGAGAAATGGCATGATGAGGCTAAGTGATGAAGACTTTCAAAAGGAGATGATTGAGTTGAAGGCACAACTTAACGTGCTAATACAACTCCTACACAAGAGGGAAAAAGGTCAGAGAGGGAACGTGAGTAGGTCAAAGGGCTCGGTAAGCAGAGGATGAGGCCTTTGATAAAAGCCTAGATGGAAGAAGAAAAGCTCAGAGAAGCTAAGCCCATAGAAGAAGCAGGAGGAAGATCACTCCTTTGAGATAAGGAAAGGAAATTGGTGGAAAGCATGATGGATTGTGGAAGAAGTCCAAACCAACAAATGATGCAAGGAGCACTAGTAGAGGCTCAAGTTCTTAATATTTTTAAAACTAATCAATTGTTTTCATATGCAGGTCATAAGCATGATGAAGAAGGATAGCCATCTGAAATTGTCATGAATAATGTGGATAGAGGAGACATTCTTAAAGAAGGGGATGAAGAAAGATTGCCTGGAAGTCTCATGGACTATATGGAAAGTCTATAACAACAAAAGGAACTGCAATCTTATGATGGTGATGAGACGCTAAGTAAAAGTATCATGAGAAATCAATGGGTAGAGTTGACAAAGGAATTGATGGGAAAAGCACAAGGCGAAACTACAAGGCCTTTTGTTTTTAAGATTGGTGAATTTTATGTGAATGCAATTCTTGTAGGGAAGGAGAATGAGAAATACTAATTTGTTTTAGGGAGGAAAAAATAATGTAACAAATGGTGGATAGTTCTCAAGGTAGGATGAGGAAACTTCTTAGAGGCAGCAACAAGGAGAAATAAAGTTGTTCCCTGAAGACAAACAAGGAGGAATGTTTTGCAATAAATTTCCAAGTGTGGCAATGGTACTTGCATCCATGGGAAATAAGAAGAACATAATTGATGCTCTGCTATAATGAAAGAGAAGAAGAAGGCCTATGCACCAAGAAAAGGATTGTTGACAACAAAATAGGCAGGGAAGCCTCATATTGATGATTTATATGTGAATTTTATAGATGAAGAACATGTACATGAAGTCCAATAAATGAAGGTGCATAGATGGCTTCATAGAACAAAAGCAAGAAAATATGGAAGGGCTTATGAGGTTGGATTATAGCCACACAACGAATGAAGAACAACATTGGAAGGACATTACGAAGAGGAGTGAAAATAAAGAGCTGGAATGTGAAGACACCTACAAAGAATATGGAAAGAAGTTTACAATTATTATGTTGTCATTATATGAACAAGAGTTGAAGTCTCTAGAGGATTGGCTAAATGATCCTAGAATTGGAGAATAATGCACAAAGAGTGTAGCCAAAGAGTTGAGGGGAGATGAAATGGTTGAGGTATAAAATTTGTATGATGATGATAAACAAATTGTTGGAGGAATAGTTGTAGGAGCAGAGAAAAAAAACTTATGTTGTCAAGAGAAGAAGGAGAGGAAGATAATGATGATATTAATGTGTCTCACGAAAATTTATTTCAATTGCAAACAAGGAGTACAAGGAAGAAAACAATAATAGAAGGTTGCGAGCAATTTGAAATACTATATTTTATTTAATGCTATTAGGATGTAGACGAATGGAACTCATATAACTAGTACAAAATGGCTAATTAATTACTAAAAAAATGACTAAAATTTGCATATAAACGACCATTTTTCAGTCGGTGACCAATAGTGGTTAATTTACAGTATCTTATAACGCGACCAACTTTTAGTCGTATTTAGCTTAGTCATTAATTGGTTGTCTCAATTTTATCGTCTAGTAGTATATTTAGTCATAAATTTGGTCATTAATTTAGTCATTAATTTCCACAATTAATGACCAAATACAAAACAAAATTTACTACTACATGATCACTCGGGAAAACAAATTAATGACCAAAGAAATATGTCCAAAATGTTGGTCGCATTATAAGATACTATAAATTAGCTACCAATAGTCATATATGTGCAAATTTCAGTCATCATTTGAAACCAATTAATGACCAAATAAATATAACTAAATTTTGGTCGTTTTATAAAATACTGTAAATTAGCTACTAATAGCCGTATATATGCAAAATTTAGTCATCGTTTGTAATCACAAATTTATCATTTACAATAGTCATTTATCTTTTTTTTGGTAATTTCATATTCATTATATAAATGACTAAATTAGTAGTTTATATTCATTTCATTTACTTTCATTAATAATCATTCTAAACGACTAATTTAGTTGTTGTATACACATTTTATTTTTGTTCATCATTAATGAATATAAACTATTAATTTAGTAGTTTTAGTTTTAGATTGATTTTATGTGTTTGCTATTAATCAACATAAATTAATTAGCATGATTTTGCGACTAAATTTAAAAAAAAAAGAGTCATAAAATGTGCATTTTCACCTAATATGAAAACACAAAGTTACATATGTTAATTACAATACGGAATAATATAAAGTACAACTATAAATAATTTCAACCACAAATTATATTGTATAAAATACCAAGTACTACAATATGACTTCCCAACTTAATATTGGTTGGACTACAATTTACACATGAAATATTGTTTTATCACTTCAAACCAGTATCATTGTGTTGTCAAGGAATTACAGGTAAAGTCACCAACTCTAAAGAATTGATCGACATTATGCACAATATCGAATTTAATGGCATCATTGGACTGATTCTTTTCTCTCTTTCTGCATTTGTCCCTCCAGTGTTATTGTTCTCCTATTTCTTCAATTCCTGCTTCTTACCATCAATACTAAGTTTCTCTTGTGAAAATGAAAAAAGATACAATGCAAAGTATAAGACACGAAAGATGACGAGCACTGGAATAGAAACAAAATTAGACTATAAAATATTTATATGATATATACCTCAACATCAACAATGTCAATGCCATTTTTCCCCAGAAAAGAAAGAAACTCGAACATGTTTTCTTTAGTTGGGCCATAGTTGCCACTATGTCACCATATGACATGTATCAAAAAAGAAAATAAAATGTCACCATAGAAAAGAATACATTACAAGCATAGTGTTCAACCTTTAGGAAAAGCTTAGGCACAATCATGCCAACTAAGTTATAATCTAGAAAGCTCAAATTGTAGATAACTTTTGGAGCACTTGTGGAGTGTTTTGTAGTTGACTTAATGATACAATATTTGAAATTTATTTTAATTAGATTTCTAGTTTTTTCAATGTAGGATTTTTCACAAAACTTATAAGGTTTGAAAAAAATTCCAGTATTCCTTTTATAAATATTATAAATATGATAATGAGTATATCATGCATATAGAAGGGAAATTAGTGCTAAGAGTGGGATAGTGGAAGGAAATGTTCTTGATTTCAAATAAAGGGCTAATGAAAATCTTTCTCAATTTAAGAGATGGATAAATTGAGATGGATTAGCTATTGGTTATGGATTTAGAGAATAAAGACTTTAGAATAGATTTTAGTTGGGTAGTAATGAGAATGATATATATATATATATATATATATATATAGATGAATTTCTTAACAAAATAATTATAGATGAAAACATTAAAAAAACCTTTTTCATTATTTTTAAAACAATTTAAATATAAATATAAATGTTATTTAAATTATTAATTTTTCATTTCATTTATATTTTAATAGTAATAAAATATCAATAAGTTCCCAGTGTAGGTCAATTGAAAAGTGTAAGCCCAACTTAATTGATATTTCTCTAAATACAAATATATATGTAGATATAAATTTAGAATCTAGAAACTACTTCCTAAAAAAAAAAAATTATTAAAAATTTTATATTTACAAACTGTGCATTCTATTTTTATGAATAGAGAAACTACAAAAACAAATTTTTAATGAAAATAAATGCATTTAGATTTGGACATGCAACCAACAAAAATGAAAATGAACGTTGCACATGATGAAGTTAACTTCGTCAAATATAATTGAGGAGATACCCTCATAAGGTCGGCACTTCAATTTGTATGTCAAACAGTTTGCTAGCACAGTGGATGTGATTTTCAGCCAAGGATTGACCTCATTAAACAGTTTGTGAGCATGTGTTTAGTAGATAGGCTTGATCTCAAATTTATGTTTACAATATCAATCGTGTGGTCTGCACCACATGCTACTTAATTTCCTGCACCGAGTTCATCAACTAGTTTTGAAAAGTGAAATGAATCCTCAAGTGAATGAATTAAAAGTGAGTAAAAAGGGAGTAAAGTATAGTTATTGTTAGACCACAAATTGGGAGTATATAATCAGTGGCAAAGCTACCCTAATTTTAGAGTTCATTGCAATCCCCCAAAGAGAGTATTTATTTTTCTTTCAACATCACTTATTTCACAGCATATGGAACTCATGGGGTCTTTAAAACAGGCTACCTTATCTTCCTTACCATCCATAAAACACAACTCCAATACACGCCTGAAGAATATATCAAACTGCACTCCTAGAGGCTCGCCATCCAGTCTAAATCTGGTGAAGAACCCTTCACAAAAGATATTAGTTTGGTCTAAACAACTCGAAGTCACATAAATAATTGATAGGGGCTTATTCGGGTCTTGTATTCAATGTTAAAATTTATGAAGAAGATTTAAATTCTAGGGCTTGAATATGAAATTTATCATATTTGGTTCATGCAATCCACACAACCTTGAAACAACAATTTTAAGTCGTACATAACAATTCTATTAATATTTTATTATTTATACTGATCTAAAATGAAAATAATAAAACCCCAAAGCAATAGTGTTATGAATGCTAACCATCCTACAATGTTTGTTAGACCATCCAAGGGAAGCACTTTTCATCCCAAAGAGAAACTCAGAAATAAAAAAAAAAAATTCAAAGATAATAATAATAGCACATCAGTTGAGAAGTTAAACCAGGGGATTCAACCAAAGGCCAAGCAAGAGAAAGGTTAATCTAGTCAAAGCGGACTCAAACTACCTTTAATAGGTGGAGTCTTTGAAAGAATGCTTGACATCAAATGGGGCATCCTCAAAATAGTGCATATTTTAAAAAATCAAAATTAGAAAATATGCTATGAATAAGCCATTGACAACTTGGACAGCCAACATAAGTTATAAAAAATCCATTGAGATGCCATTTCATGATTAAATTGCATCTTTTTCACTTATCCATTATATTGTACTCGCGGGGCCAACACTTAGTTATTTCGAACAAAGCTAAAAATTTACCCTCCAAAAGTGTTCTTGTGTCCCTAAGAATTCAACCCCCTCTTAAAAAGAATACGTCGTTGCTCTCATGAGCATCTGTTAATTTTAGGTATGTTCTATGCTGATAGAAAATTTTCTTCCATTTTCCATATTAGCTCAATATCAATTCTAGATTAACAATCACATTTAGCATGATAGTAAAATGCAAATAGAACATAAACATAAATCGCACAAGGCAAGAGAAGAAAAGAGGACATAAGATGTGGTGCCAACCAAGGACAAACCCCAATGTGGGGAAACCCTTAATCAATTCTTCTTATATTTTTTTCAATAGTTCAACAGAGAGAGAGAGAGAGTACATATACATCAGAAATCAACATTTTGACTTATCTAAATAAGAGCAGAGATATTCTCAAAGACGATTTCACATGAGGTAGCTGATCTGGACTTAGGTGAAGGCATGACGATCCTCCAAGGTGATTCCATCACCATGTTACACCTCAATGTGTTGCACCTCATCATCATGTTTCACCTGTCATTGTGTTGCACCCATTAACTGAGCTTCTCTTATCACTGAGCTGCACCCAATCACGACTGTACCCATTGTTGTGCACTATGCTGCACCATTCCATCATTGTTGTACCCATCACCAACAAGTTGTTGCAATGCATCGTGCTGCTTCTATGTCTACATGCCCATCATCACGATGTTGTACCATTGTGCAGCATAGTATTTCATCCATTCTATCCACACTAGTCACTGCATGTATCATGTTGTACCCATCCAAGTATGGTAAACATACTGCCAAAACAACCATGTCGATACAACCAAGCTGCATCTTATTACATCATGTGCTGCATCATACTGTGATGCACCATACTTTCGATTGTGTTTCACCTAAGTATGTTATCATACCAAAGTTCAGTCCTCTATGTTGTTCGCTATGGCCTGCGGCCTAGCCGAGCAGCAACACAACCCAACTATCTTTACCCAATGAATTCCTATCAACCTTATTGTTGCACAACCTTACAATGTCTAATGTATGATAGGATCCTCTCCATGGATTGTGTTTAGGAAGCATTGGGTCTTCTCTTTGACAGCTACGACTGTGACCTATTCTTCTCATTCTCTATGGCTGGGTTAAGACTTGAGACTGCAGATTAGGACAACAACTTAGGGCACATGAAAACCCTCCTCAAACTGTGGCCTAAAACAATGTTAAGGTCTTCTTCTTGACTGCATTTAGGGAAACATTTTGACTACCTCTAGGGAAACATTCTTAACTGTGTTTAGGGCAACATTGTGACTGCATTGAGGGAAACATTATGACTACGTCGAGGGAAACATTCTTGACAACGTTTAGGGCATCATTGTGACTGCATTTAGGGAAGCATTCTGACTGCATCTAGGGAAGCATTCTTGACTGTGTTTAGGGAACATTGTGACTGTGTTTATGGTAGAATTCTGACTGCGTCTAGGGAAGCATTCTTGACTGCATTTATCGCAGCATTGTGATTGTGTTTAGGGCAGCATTCTGACTGTGTCTAGGGAAACATTCTTGATTGCGTTTAGGCCTATTTTAGGGCTTCTCCATGGGGCAGCATTAAGGTTTCTTGACGCTGAGATAAGGGTTGTCCTCCATGATAGCGTAGAGCTTTCCCATCTCCTAAGATAGCATAGAGCCTTCTCCATTAGGGTAGCGTTGACTCTTAGGATCTCTCCTCCCACCAAAACCAAAAGACAAGTGGAGAGGAAGAGATTACAAGAAGAGTGTGTACAAATGACTAGTAAGCCACGTCTTTTTATACTAAAACGTTGAGCACATGTGGGGGCAATTTGGTTGCTGGCCAACCTTGACGAATTGTCCCATAACACAAATAAATTCATATCTCCATGAATACATGTCAGAATCGGATGACCTTTAGATCAATCCTACACCTCTCGACGAGAGGAATCTAAGAAAAATATCATCTTCCATAAATAAGATGACCCACATGGATTTTGGCCCTAGTTGCCAATTTTAACACTCCCTCTAACCTAGGGAGAACCTCATCTGCCAATCCATCTGCCACACTGTACTATATCTAGCATTAATGCACTGCATTGCTTTGTTCTGCTCTACTCTGCTGAACTATGAAGAAGACGAAATTATCGAGAATGTATCATACCATCCTCTACTGCCCTGAAGTCAGTCCCATATAAAAGAGAGTGTCTCATACCACTCTTACTGACCCAAAGTCAGTCCCAATGAAGAGAGTGTGTCATACCACTCTTACTGATCTAAAATCAATTCCAAAAGAAGGTGAGTTATATCACTCTTACTGAGCTGAAGTTAGCTCTAATTGATCCCAGATCAAAATATCATCCCAGCATAGGGAGTACAGTAGTAACACGATGCATCTATCGGTACTACTATGGTCCCTATCCTCATTTCCCTACTCATTGGCCAGATGAGAGGTACTTCCCATGAGTCCTAGACTACATGGGTATTATGTCTCAATAGGATAAGGCTAAACCACCCACCCTGCCTACATATCGCCAGGGGTATCTCGGGGAAAGGATGAACCACTCACCTTGTACACAAAAAAACACTAGGGGAAGGTTGAACAACTCACCCTATGACTGTGTCCTAATAGGAGAAGGATGAACCACTCATCCTGCCTACATAGCAGACCACTAGGGGAACGTTGAACCAGTGACCATATGGTTTCTCATTGCTCCACGATGCACCCCCAATCCCCCCAGAGCTCCCAGAGCTAAATTTCCATATCATACAAGACCCTTAGGAGAGAGTCTCTCCATGACGCCTAGTCGTTCTCATAAAGTCAAGAATTTGAAATTTCCCAGGGGCTTCGACAAAATATCAATGACCTGCACATCAGCCCCAATGCGATGGAGCCCTCTTGCTCCTTGATGTATGATATCCCAGATAAAGTGGTACATGATGTATATATTATTGGAGCGATCATTGAACATAGGATTCCTTAACAATCGAATCCCACTCTAGTTGTCACAGAAGGTCACGACGTTATCCATCACATGTCCAAACAACTCACTGAAGAGTGTAACTTCAGAGGAGTCCATACTCACTGCTATGTATCCGACCCCATTGGTGCTTAAATCAACCAACTTCTGCTTCCTGCTCATCCAGAATATCAAAGCAGAACCCAAAGAGAACCAACACCTAGAATTTGTCTTGTGATCCTCCACACTGCCTGCCCAATCAGCATCAGAATAATCATGTAGCATCACATTTCTAACAGTGTATCTCAATCCATGAGAGATTGTGCCCTAAATATATCTCAAATGATTCTTAGCACCAATCCAGTAAGGCTCAACCATATATGAGCTCAACATGTTAACTGTAAAACATATATCCAGATGGGAGTTCACCAAGAAAATCAATGTTGTTATGAGATGACAAAACTTAGAGGAATTTTCCAAATTAGGTATGGCAACACTATCACATAACTTCTTAAAGTTAAGCTCCATCGTGGTAGTCATGGGTTTGCAGTTCACCATTCGAAATCTGGAATGTAACTCCCTCTTACATTTCCAAATGAGAGGGTCTACATGTGTCAGAAAGAGGTCAACCTCATAAGGTGGCATATGACAGGTCTATCATCCATAACTTCCAAGCAATGGTTTGGATCGGGTTCACTCCTAGTGAATCTGAGCTTCATCATACAACTATCAATCCTCTCATATTAAGCCGAGGGTGTTAGCTCCAAGTCAAAAAGATATTTCTTCAATCTGCATATGTTGGGCATGGAATCCCCCCAAGGCATGTTTTGGGGCTTAAAGCCCAAGTTTTGACCAAGTCCATTATAAAGGCTCTGCAATTTGTGGGTGTAGAGCGCAAAGTCACAATAGAGTCACAGGGTTGTCCGCCCTTGTTTTTGTAATGTAATTTCAGCTTGATAGACATACCCATGGTCCGTGGACCATGGGATTGTATAAATAGAGTGAGGCTCTAAGTGTAAAAGAGAGAAAAGAAAGAAATATAAAAGAAGCATGACAAGTCTAAGAGATTAAGTCGAAGTGTAAAGTGTGTCTGGGGTCGTAGAGTAGGAGAAGGCTCTGCAATTGTGTGCACAGAGGCCTAGTAGTCCGCACCTAAGTGCGCAGACCCCTGCAGCTAAGTGCGCAAGGCAGGTTGAGTTTGTAACCGTGGGAAGAATTAATAAAGAGAAGTTTACCATATTTATGTGTATCTTTTCCTGCTTTATTTATTATTGGGTTTAATTTGCAAGTTTACTGTTTATTTGTTGCGTGAACTTATATGTATGTACTGTATAAATAAATATAACACAAGGCTTCTACTTACGCGAAGATAACTAACTAGTGCAAGAAGGAAAGTAAGATCTCGGGTGCAATTAAGGGAGAAAATCACTCTGGTGGAAGCGGAAGTCAAGAAGCTTGAGGACGAGATAAAGGAAGATTTTCTCGATAAGAAGACCAGGGTGATAAAATAGCGTGCGCATGATCATGCTGACAAATTTGGGGACTATCGCCACGAATTGGTCTGTCTGATGCCTTGGCTTGGACCGCATATTACTACATGAATAAACCATGGTGGCGCGATGCAAATGATAAAGTGCATGATGCCGCTAGTAACAATGAAAGGTGGGTATTTTCCAGGAAAAGTGATGGATGAATGGATGAAACCCTATAAAGGTGGCGTGGCCACCTGACTAGCCGTGGGAAGTATAGTCTTAGCACTTCAGGCAGTTGAAAGGAGGTGTGGGACTATAAACTACTCTACTTGGGAGCTGCGGAATGTTGAAGCTACGCACAGGAGTAAGGTGCCACAAGGTACGCTACCGCACAAGGGGGGTTGCACTACCGCGTGGGTTGGCTACAAAGTTACCGTTGGAATCACTATTCACGATGTGATGCTCAATTTGAGACCAAATGGAGCGAGCGGCTAGAATTTAAGACGCGATTTATGGGTAAGATTTGGGAAAACCTGCCATCAAGGGAGCATTAATGAACTGGATTTGGGGGGAACTGTCGAATTCAAATTCAAAAGGTGCTATAAATTACAAAGGGCTCCCCAACAAAAAACACTTGGTCATTTGTGAATTGAGTTGTTGTATACCCCGCGTATTGTGAGCAGAGCCCTAGTTGACCTATGCAGAGCATTGATTGAGCCCCCAATTACACGAGTGATAGATTTCTGGATGGAAACGATGGCAGCATCTAAGGAAGTTATGGAAATTGCATAGGTGACCATCGAAGAGGCCACGTAGGCCCTGATTGTGGGGGATTCCCCAGAAGGTGTCGGGATTGTGGTAGAAATCCCTAAATCACTGTGCACGCTAAGGTCAAATAAAGACAAATAGCCCATGGTTCCCGTACGTGTGTCCTTGTGAAACCTATTATGCACCAGGTTAACCATGGAGGAGAAAGGGAAAGACGTTATCATGGAAACTAACGAGGAGGAGGAAGATCTAGAGGACCTTGTCATGGAAGAAGATGAGGACGAAGGCATGGAGGAAGAAACTGAGCTTGCACACCCTCCAACAAAGTTGCCCGCCTATATTCCCCCGCAAAAGGGGAAGGCAAAAGTGCCCAAGGATCTCAACGAAAGCAAGAGCTCTCTCCAGATCCCGTTCCTCCCGGACGACATCATTTTTGAGGGAACACACCTGGGATAGGTGCCTAGCTTGAAATTTGAAGATTGGGATCGCGCTAACCATGAGAAGTTCCCTCACCTAGAGACCATGAAATTCATGAAGCCCAAGCAAAACACCACGGAGGGGGTTATGAAATTGGAGCCATGAAAGTGGTTGCATGGAGTGGAAAAGGAAGGGTTACTAAACCTACTCTGGGTGGGAAAAAGAAGGGTTACTAAACTTGCTATGGGTGTTTATGGCTGGACGAGACCATCCCCATCACAGACCACTTGATTCACTGCATTACCTGGCTCCCATGCAAAGGAGAGGACCCCACAGACATCTCGGAGGGGAAGAGTAGTGACTTGGCCATCGCAAAGGCCATGAAGAAGAAATACAAACTAGAGAAGAAGAAAATGGGCTACACCATATCCAACATCAACAACAAAGAAGTAAAGGTGGTGACCCAAATACTGGCAAGTAAAGTTATGTGCAAGTGTCACGTGGACGAGGTACCCGTGCCGGTGGTGGCACTTGCTCAGTAGTGCGCAGAGGGGGTCCAGTTCAATTGTTGCAAGTTCCTATGCAAGGAGTTCCTGGAAAATTGTCGCAAGGCCCAAGAACAAGGCAAAACATTCCACTATGCATGTTTTTCACTGTCCATAGTGCTCGTGGTAGGAGAATTACTAGAGGACAGTCAATTCCCCATAATTGATAGAGATCTAGCGGAGGCCGCGAAGTATGCTTCACTCTGGGCCATAAAGGACGCGAACCGGATCCACAACAGTAAGATATTCTAGGTGTTCATCGAAATGAACATCAGAATGGGGATTAACTGCAAGCCGTGGTTATCATCTACTATCTACAATAGCTTGCAAAGTTTTGCAGAGTTTAAAGCCGACCTCCATAGCATATACATCAGTGCGCGCAAGGACCTAGCTAAGAAATGGAGCGAGCTACCATTCGTAGCCACAAACGCTATAATTTACGATGTACTCAAGACATGGCCGCCGGAGTGGTGCGCCCAAACATCGTGACAATTGCGAATGGTGGAGTTGGTAGAAAAGAGAAGGCAAGAAACAGTGGCCGTAAAGGTGCAAGAGGTGTGGGACACTGCACAGACAGCAAGAGGAGGGTGGTGCGGACCCAAAAACCGCGTCAACACAACTAAAGCGCCAGCTCTTGAGTAAGCGGACAGGGCCACACAAGAAGGTCAAGGCATCAAAGTTGTCTATTGACCCGATCACCATTACTAAGGGTGATCTGCAAGACATCGGAGATATGGTGCATGATGTCACCTTCGAGGCCCTCCAAAACTTCGCGCAATATAATTAGATTGTGTTGGGGGCCCTCAAAGCGTAGCTGCAGGAGTTTCAGGCGCGCACTCCTCAAGCTGGTACCCTTTCGACCAGCCTCGCAGTAGGGACAACTGTAGTAGAGCATATGTTGCGCTCTCAGACAAAAAATACAATAATGTTGCTAGAAGGGGCACTGGTGAGGACAAATGAGGCTGACAGGCCTATGATTAGCACACTGAAAGGTATTGGGATCAAATGGTTGCACTCGCATGGGAGACACTATACGTTCTCGAGGATGGCATTACTCCAGAACTGCGGGCTAGGGAGAGCTGCCCGCTGCAAGTACTAAGCAAGCAAAAGATCAACATGGAGCAGTTGATCTTGCAACGCGACGAAGTGGTGTCGCAGAATAGGAAGATCGTACAGGTACTGGAAGAGGCATGTCAAATGATCCCTGAGGTGGCCATCCCAACAGACGCACCAGCAGAGGTGCGCATCCACAGGCTAGCAGCAGGGGTGCACAAGGCGCAAGAAGAAATGACTAAGGTTCAGTTGGTGTTGAACCTTCAAATAGAAGATTTGCGGCTGAAGGTTCAACCATCCACCCCTTTGGAAGTCAGAGAATACTGGGCCAACGCTATTACATCATGGTTGGAAGAAATCAGCAGTGCAGTAACGGACTGCACCAAAATGTTGGAGGAGTCATTTGTGGTCCTTATGAATATGCAGGATGACCCCAACATCCAGTGCTTAGACACGGAGGCGTGTGAGCTCCAGCAGTAGTATGACAGTGTCAAAGGGACCGCATAGATGGTGGCCCTCACTCAGAGGCTCGTGTGAATGCAATAGGCCAAAGCGCTGAAAGAACAGGTGGACGCAGCACGACACAAAGAAGCAGTCCTAAAGGTGCGCTTTCAACCTTGGATCGACGAGGCCTTCACAATAACAACAAAAATTGAGGGTAAGCTCGCACAAATGCAGGGGACGTAGGTACAGGTCCAGGGAAGCAGTTCCAACACCATGGTCTCGGAACAACAGGTCCAGGGGATTCAACAGGCAGTCACTGAGTGTGCTACCGACCTTGCAGCAGTTCGAATAGAGTTGGAGGGATTCCGCGCGAAGATCTCCGCAGCAATAGAGTGACTCGAGGGCAAGTCTCGATGTTTATGTTGGGGGACTGTTGTGCATGGAATCCCCCCCAAGGCATGTTTTGGGGCTTAAAACCCAAGTTTTGACCAAGTCCATTGTAAAGGCTTCGCGATTTGTGGGGGCGGAGCGCGAGGTCATAATCGAGTCACAAGGTTGTACACCCTTGTTTTGATAATGTAATGTTGGCTTGATAGATTGTATAAATAGAGAGAGGCTCTAAGTGTAGAAGAGAGAAAAGAAAGAAATAGAAAATAATCATGACGAGTCTAAGAGCTTGAGTCGAAGTGTAAAGTGTGTCTTGGTTCATAGAGTAGGAGAAGGCTCTACAGCTGTGTGCACAAAGGGCTAGTAGTCCGCAGCTGAGTGCACGGACCCCTGTAGCTGAGTGCGCAGGGCAGGTCGAGTCTGTAACCGTGGGAAGAATTAATAAAGAGAAGTTTACCATATTCCTGTGTATCTTTTCCTGCGTTATGTATTATTGAGTATAATTTGCAAGTTTACTCTTTATTTGATGCATGAACTTATATGTATGTATTGTATAAATAAATATAACACAAGGCTTCTACTTACATGAAGATAACTAACTGGCGTAAGAAGGCAAGTAATATCTCAAGTGTGATTTAAGGAAATAGTGTAGAACGCTACTCTAGTAGCGCGGAAGCCCCACAGCCCCTGGTTAGGGATGCGTGAAGACAAATCTATCAGGGCATGAAGGCCAAGCAAGTGCGTGAAGTAGCCTGTGTGCAGGGACTAGTAGTTCGACCAAATCAACCCCTCAAACATCTCAAGGGTGCGGAAACCTCGTTCTAGCACCCCCCCATACTACTTTGGGTGAGACCTCTGTCCGTGCTCCGCGGACTATTGTCGAAAGGGTCAGTAGTACAGGTATTTGTTTGGTTAATTAACTCCAAACCTGGGTCAGGCCCCAACAAGCCAACAACATACATGAGATTCCTGATCCTGAATCTAAAACACCTCAAGTTGTTCCAAACTTGTGGACTTGCTACATGAGGGGAATGGCCCCTTTGCAAGATTTTCCTTTGGTACATCTCAGACATGTACCCTCATGCTCTTCTTGAATTCAGGCATCCCTATCACCATCCGTCTCACATCGGGTAGGGCCCCATAATATGTAGACCTTCAGTGCTATGAAGAGATGTGTTAACTGACATGCTCCCCAATGGAATCCCTACAACTTGATACAAATTTCCAACCTTAATCCCAAGAATAAAAGCATCTTTTAAAATTCCATTTTCAAGCATGTACCTTTCCATCGATGAGTGCCACCCTAAAACATTTGACTTCCATTACTGAAATGGACACCAGGTTCTTCTTGAGATTAGGTACATAAAAGAACTCTTATAAATGAATCGTGTTGCGCTCATTAAATTGAGGGGTGAGATTCCCATTTTCAGGATAGGTGGCATTGACTCCAAGTATAATCCCCATGATTGTTCCCATCTCTACTAGATTAGAGAGAGATTCCTTCTATTGGTTGAAGTGCCTTGAAGCACTACAATAAATAAGCTAGATTCCCAAAGAGTCTGGAGGATAAGTAGTAGATAAATACTTCTTTATCTTATCATAAACAACATTTGATTCTTCATACCTAGAGTTCCTTGCTTTCTTTGAAGAGTCGACCATTTCCTTGATGACTTGCATTACCTGTCATTCCTATGATCATTGAAGATGCCCTTGGAATAATTTTTATCATCATCAAGTGATGTGTCCCTACCATTTGGGCACTCCTTCGCATAATGGTCAAACTTATTGCAAGCAAGGCATCTGCCTTTCCTTCTACCCTTAGATCCGGACTTCCCATTATGATGCAGGGGCATCCGAACACCTCAACAAAAAAAAATTAGAGAAAGAAGACACGGGGACAATCACATGGACAACCAGGCCAATCTTGAATAGAATTCGGTTAATGAACAAATTTTAGTTAAAAAAATCAGTTAAAACTGAATGTATGTATAACAAGAACTGAAGGATTCATTACTGAATCAAGTAACAGGGAGAAAAACCTGTGCATGTGAGAGAGGGTAAAATGTAGTTGCTGGAGAATTCTTGATTAAGGCTGAGATGCCTTAAATTCATTTTGTTTTATTTTCTGGAGCCATGGGTTCGTGGCATTGTTGATGTTGAGCCTAGGAGGATGGGAGTGTGTGAAAATCGATTTGGGGTTTATGAAGGAAGGCGCTTTCCAGACAAAAGACGTCAACCTTTTTGAAGTTCATATGATAGGAAAGCATCTCCTTCTGCTTATGTATGAAGTGATTCTAGGAGGAATTATAGAGGAGATGATGCTTATTTTGATAGACAAGCTTGACCTTCAGGCAGATCTATTGGAACTGTTACTAGACGGTCCTCATACCGAGATGACTATGCATATCAAGGGCCTGGATATGCTGAGAGCATGCCTCCACGTAGGCCTCCATACCCTGAGGATAGCTATAGTCATCGCATGAATGGAATGTCAACCTATAGTGATGGACATATTCGTGATTATGCAGGAGTATCTGGGCCCAAGCGTCCATACTCAGATGTGGATGATGATCTCTTCTGTGTCTGTAGGAGCGCGACAATTGCGGCCAAGAAAGCAACTGGCAGTTTTCCAATAAGATGGTAAAGTCGAAGTCAATGAAAAAAATATTCAGGTGTAATGGCCCTGGATAAAGAATGGTACTCTGGGAAAGTAAGGTCGTTTGATGCGTGAACAAATCGGCACCTCGTTGTCTATGATGATTGCCAGCAGCAGTGGCTTGATCTTAAGGAGGAGAGGATTAAGATTCTGGATGAAGCCGACAACATGTCTGGGGAAAGTTCAGAGGTTAGAGCTGCCTTGCCTGAAAGTGATAAAGATATCGATATGAAGGAAAGAAAGAATTTGGGGAAGCAACAACAGCAAAGAACCTTGAAAAGAAAGTTCGTGTGTGGATGAAGAACGATGAGAAGTTTCTGATAGGTTTCGTGGGGCCATAACCCACAGGCCTCAAGAGCAATTTTATTGGGGAATTAGGATTTTGGTTCACCCCAGAATCTCGTCCCCATCACATTGAAGTGATTTTTAGGTAGTCCATCAGATGCTTCCGCTACGCCACTCGGATAATATTCTCAGATTCGACTTCACCCTTGGTGAATTTGAAGAGGGATGAGGAACCCATTGAGCCTTTTTGTCCTTTCCAACTGTCTTATGTCATTTCTATTTCACTCTTTCTTGGGCTTTGTCTTCACCTAAGCTCTGATACCATGTTAATTTTAGGTATATTCTATGCTATAGCAAATTTTCTTCAATTTTCCATATTAGCTCAATATCAATTCCAGATGAGCAATCACATTTAGCATGATAGTAAAATGCAGATAGAACATAAACATAAATTGCAGAAGACAAGCCAAGACAAGAGGACACAAGATGTTGTGCCAGCCAAGGACAAACCCCAATGTGGGGAAACCCTTGATCAATTCTTCTTATATGTTCTTCAATAATTAATCAGACAGAGAGAGAGATGGTACATATACATCAGAAGTCAACATTTTGACTTATCTAAATAAGAGCAGAGATCTTCTCAAAGAAGATTTCACATGAGATAGATGATATGGACTCAGGTGATGGCATGCTTATCCTCCTAGGAGACTCCATCACCAAGCTGCACCTCACTGTGCTACACCTCATCATCATGCTGCACCCGTCATTGTGTTGCACCCATTCACTGAGATGCACCCAATCACGACTGTACCCATTGTTGTGCACTATGTTGCACCATTCCATCACTGTTGTACCCATCACCAACAAGTTGTTGCAATGCATCGTGTTGCTACTATGTCTACATTCCCATCATCACCATGTTGTATCATTGTGCAACATAGTATTGCATCCATGCTGCCCACACTAGTCACTTCATTTATCATGTTCTACCCATCCAAGTATGCTAAACATACTACCAATACAACCATGTTGATACAACCAAGCTGCATCTTATTACATCATGTGCTGCACCATACTGTCCATTGTGTTGCACCTAAATATGTTGTCATATCAAACTTCAGTCCTCTATGCTGTTGGCTATGGCTTGCGGCCTAGCCCAGCAGCAAGACAACCCAACTATCTTTACCTAATGACTTCCTGTCAACCTTATTACTGCATAGACTTATAGTGTCTAATGGCTGATAGGATCCTCTCCATGGACTGTGTTTAGGCAGCGTTTTGTCTTCTCTTTGACAGCTAGGAATGCGCCTTTTCTTCTCATTCTATGTGTCTTAGTTAAGACTTGAGACTATAAATTAGGACAACATCTTAGGGAACATGAAAACCCTCCTCAAATTGTGGCCTAGAACAACATTAAGGTCTTCTTCTTGATTGCGTTTAGGGTAGCATTCTGACTGCGTCTAGGGCAGCATTCTTCACTATGTTTAGGGAAGCATTGTAACTGCGTTTAGGGTAGCGTTCTGACTGTGTCTAGGGAAACATTCTTGATTGTGTTTAGGTAAGCATTGTGACTACGTTTAAGGCAGCATTCTGACTGCATCTAGGGCAACATTCTTGAGTACGTTTAGGGAAGCATTGTGACTACATTTAGGGAAGCATTCTGATTGTGTTTAGGGCAACATTCTTGACTACATTTAGGGCATCATTCTTGACTGTGTTTAGGGAAGCATTGTTACTGTGTTTACGAAGCATTTTGACTACGTCTAGGGCAAAATTCTTGACTGTGTTTTAGGTCTATTTTAGGGCTTCTCCATGGGGAAGCATTAAGGATTCTTGAGGCTAAGATAAGGGTTGTCCTCAATGACATTGTAGATCTTTCCCATCTCCTCAAATAGTGTAGAGCCTTCCCCATTAGGGTAGTGTTGACTCTTAGGATCTCTCCTCCCACCAAAACCCAAAGAAAAGTGGAGAGGAAGAGGTCACAAGAAGAGTGTGTACAAATGACTAGCAAGCCACCTCTTTTTATACTAAAATTTTTAGCACATCTGGGGAAATTTGGTTGTTGGCCGACCTTGATGAATTGTACCATAACACAAATAAATTTATATCTCCATGAATACATGTCAGAATCGGATGATCTTTAGATCAATCCTACACCTCTCGACGAGAGGAATCCAAGAAAAATATCAAATTCCCCTAAAGAATAAGATGGCCCACATGGAGGTTGGCCCTAGTTTCCAATTTTAATACTATCCTACTATTAGTAGTTGAAACAATTTGACCTGCTAAAATCTACAACTACTAGTTATAAATCAATTTTGAAGGAAAATCATTAGCAAAGATGCCGAGTTGTAAGCACCATATTTCTTGCCTCTAAAATCATTGTCCTTTATTATGACTCATTATAGATCTTCACTTGAATGGTTTTCATTATAAATATGTTAGGACTCTTATTGTCCACCCTTCGTATACTTGGAATCATTGGTTCTTGGCCTCTCTTATGAGGATACCATGATGAGATTGTTTTCTTCAAGTCTAAATGGGATTACAAAGTGCTAACTTGAGAAGCTTGGTAAGGGAAGGTTGTGAAGGAAGTGATGTGTCCCCATGTTGAAAAAAATAAAATTTTCATCATGTTGAAGAAGTCCCTAGACCTTAAAGTTGATAAAACAAGTCAAGAAGAAAGCATTTTTGGTCCTCCATTTGAAAGTGATGAAGAAGAAATTGAAGAAAAAATTCCAAATTCAATGCAAGGTCAAATTTAGGTTCTAAGCATAGATCTTGAAATATTCTCAAGCAAGGTAGATGTTGCATAACCTATGTCCATGTCCATCCCCAATACAAGCCCTATTTCGTTCATGGAGTAGGCCCTATCTTCAATTTCCATAAAGGAATTGAGTAATTTTGGTACAAATTTGGGAATTTTTTATAACAATTTGTCACATGATGGTTCTGGTTCAAATTTAAGAATTTCCAATAAGAATATTACAAGGAAAGATATTAGAATATCATGAAGAGGAAGTAAGATAAAAAAAAAAACATTACTCATCCTAAAAATCATAATCAAATGACTAAAAAGAGGAAATACTCATGTTCAAAATTCAAAGTTTGATCTACGATTATGATTGAATTTGAATATCAATCTATTGTTCCTAATGAAATATTATTGATTATTAAATCATTTAAAGCAGTTGTTGGACATATGACTATAGAACTTGAAATTAAAGATGAATGTCATTAATTTAAACCTAAGATAAAGAAAATTGTCCTCTAGACAAACCTTACCATCATCCTAATCACAAAAGTTATCACCTTAATAAGACAACCTATTGACATCTAAATAGGCACCATTTTTCATACATTTCAAAGAATCTGATTTTTGTTCGAAACCTTATCAACAACAAAATACACAATTATATTACAAGTTGCAACAAGATTCATTCAAAACCTTTCTCAACAAATAACTCTAATAAACGTAGATCTTTGTTGGATCCATGCACCTACAATGTACTAGTGCAATTCCAAGTTTCAAGTGTTTTTGGGTCTTGCTTCCTTGCATTCTTTAAGGTTGGAGCATCTCCAAAAGAGAGAAACTTGTAATACATTGAAAGCATAATCCTATATTCTGTTATGTAAACATTATTATCTATCATGTCTTTTATAATAATTATGCCGCTTCACCTACACATACACAAATAAATACACTATCCTGTACTATGTCCATTATCTTGTCAATTATTTAGCATTTATGTATATGTCTCTTGAATGTATGGATGATATAAACAATAATTCTCCTATGATAAATATTTCGTTCAATCTAACATTGTTGCATATACGTTTTCATCCAACATATTTCGAATATAATGGTTAGCACTGAATGCATCTCTCCAATAGTCAAGGCCCAAAATTCTAATTGACTTGTGCTTATGTCAACATTCTATTTTTCAAGAAATATTGCAAACACCTACTCATAGATGATCATAGACTTCAATATAATTAGCTACCATTTAAAGGAAAATCATTAACAATGCATTTGATTTACACAATGGGCAACTGTCAATTTCTTCAAAAATATATATGTTCCAAAAACTGCAAATTTTTTAAATGAAAGGGAGCTCACCTCTTTAAGCTTGTCTGACTTCGTCTTGAATTCGTGAAAAAGATCTACATTATAAACAACATACTAGTCTCAACTTTTAATAACAAATACAATAATAAACATCATTGAATAACTATTTGTTCCAGCAATAGACTAGAATAATAAGAAAAACAAAAAATTTCCCATCAAACATAGAACAACGGAAAATTAAACTTTCTAACTCTGAGAAAAAGTAACCAATACACAATTAGCTTCTCAATGTTCGCATCTGGTAAACAAATCCTAGTTGTGGGCAAGTGTCATGGGGTAGTGATGGAGGGGGAAAGCAATTGCCATACTTTTACGATTCTAATCCAGATCATGATCCGAAAATAATTCATAATTCCACGTTAAATTCAAATCTCACTAATATCGTATAAGTGACTATGTGGTACAAACTATCCCAACAATTTCTTTCCTTCAAAACCTAAAACCCCTTAACTTGTGGAACACACTTGTGATTTCTATTCTTACTATAGAAGCAGGCTCCACCACAACCCAGAAACCTATAATATGGGCACTACAATAAACCCTATTTTCCACATAGTTTGGGTTTTATCTTGGATTTCATGGTGAAATAATGAAGAATTATGGTGCAAAAAATTAAACCAAAACCCAAACATTGAAAAAAAACAAAAACCAAACCCACAGGGCCTACCTTGGTAGAGGGTCGTCTCATTGGGATCCATATTGCATTTCTTTAGCATTGCATATATCTCCTCATCCCAGTGATTCCTTGTTATTTCTTTTATATTTGGTATGATTTTCTGAACACTAGAAACGGTGCCACCGATTCTCACAACACCCTTCTGTTGAGGCCTCAAAAATCGGGTCGACAACAAGGGGGATACCCACCCGGTCCGGACCTTGGTTCGTAGCTCCTTATCCGTTTGGTATAACGGGTCTGACTGGGGATAATGGGACCAGTTTCCCAATTTAAGGGTGTGTGTGTGTGTAGAGTTGGATGATGCTGATCTAAGAGTACTTAAAGCTAATTTAATTCAAACTTCTAAACTAACTCTATGCTATTGTAATCTAATGAGAAACAACAAATCTAATCTATGCTAACCTGGGGTGAATTTCTTCTATTATGCGATCTAAAGATATTTCAAACAATAACTGGTAATAAAGATCATTCAGCGATCATAAGAATAGAAATCAATTAAGATAAACCACTTTGCATAAAAAGTTAGGAAAAACAGTTGTGAACAGCATATCGCATAATAAGTTATTCATATATCAAACATAAATAAATGACTCCACCGTACAAAAGTTCCAAATGGTAACTCATACATTCATGCAGTAACATATAAACAATTAAAAACTATATATCACTTTAAGAATATAAACAGAAACAGTCAAGAGATAAAAGTACCATTTATGACTGGTTCCACCCATAAGTTTCAAGCAACAATGATTTATCTCTCCTTGCTCTAACATCTACTAAGAGTACAGAAGTGCAACATCAGTAGCAGATATCAAATCCAAACATTAATAAACCTTGATCCATCCATTCATCAAAACCCCCTCCGAGGGTGCAAAAGTGCATGTTCTGAGGACAAGTTTTTTGACAAATTTCTGGACCCTTATCCAAATGCCTGAGAAGGGTTTAAATACTGCTAACTAATTAACTTAATTACATAAATTTAGGATACGGTTTTTAAATGACCGCCCTTCTGCTAAAGCAAAACTATTTCTAAAAATTGAATCTAATTCCTAACCATTTCTGTATTTTCTCCTTAGTGCTGCAAGTATGCAACATTCACCTGGGAAGAGTCGGCTGGTCGTCTTCTGCTTTCATTTGAGCTACGAAAATAGAAATAACAAGCGCTAGCACCACTTTCTGGTAAACTAGAAAATATTTTCGAGAATCTTCCTCTGGCTGGGTGTATTCACTACGTGTATACTTGGTAATAACCCAAATTTCTCTCAAACTGATTCTGCTTTTGCTATTTCGGTTTCCGGCCTTGCGAAGGACTGAACAAGTTAGGGACTTTGCTCTCTAAACAATTTTCTGCATCGAAAACTGCCTCCGTTCTTTGTTCCGGGATTTTTTGGTGCGTTTTCCTTCTTTAGTGCCTTTTTTCTTTTTTGCTTTACCCAGCATAAGATTCAGGATCTTTTGTAAACATGCTGCTTTTGTGCGCTTTTGACTCTGGGCGTTGGATGTCCTATTGACATCAGCATCTGTTGAGTGATACTCTAGAATCTGTGGTCCTGTTGCATGCGGCATCCGTTTCTGAAGGGATCTTTTCTCCGTTCTCCAAGCAATGACGCTTTGCACTTTTCCTTAGATGTTTCCTGCACATTGCTTCATGTTATTTCCTGTCTTACAGTTTACGCAAAGGAAAAGAGTAATGATAATAAAGATTGACATGAAAGCTATAAGCTCTTATGAATGCATAATCATGACACCCATAACTAACTGACTCTTCGAAAAACACAAAACTGTCATTCTTGAATACTTTGGTGTACAATCATTAATTTCTTTTAAGGCGCACGCCCATTTTTGGTTTTCGGACAGCTTTCCTTGAATACTGTGCTGGGGAAAATTTGCGATGGGTGATTTCTGTGACTCGCATCGCAGCATCGCGGATCGCGTCGTCAAGATGTGTCATCGCAGAAACTCATGATCGCATTTATCGCAAATCGCATTTATCGCAGATCGCGCTTAGTCATTCAATCATTGTGTGTTGCTTACGTGATTCTGCGATATGCGACGTCGCATATCGGCCGTCGGAGATTTCTTAAGATTTTTCTTTTAAGAGCGCTTCATAATGTATGCGATGCGATGAATTTCGCGTCACTTCTTCGCAGCTTATTATGCTCATAAGAAAACGTTTCATTCTCTACTCGCGATGCGATACAACTTTAAGGAGTTGAAATACAAAAATTTTCATAAAATGTTTTTTGGATTTTTTATTAAGGGTCCCCATTTGCTTGGTGTTATTGCTAATACCAAACAAAGAGGGGGGTTTTTGGTGGCCACAACAATGGCGATTCACTGGGAAGAACCAATTATCTCTGCTTTTCGATTGAATTTTAACTTCCCAAGCAGAAAAATTTTCATAAGTCTAAATTTTGTTATGGACAGATAGAGTACATTATGCCTTATCCTATCAATGATATTTTGTTTCAACGTTTTCCTATTCCAATTGTTTGCTTCCTCAGGCTTAGTCCTTGCATTTACATCAGCCATTACTTGGTATTTTAAAGATAAAATAAGGTCCTCTCTATGTGTTGGCTTTTAAAATGTGCTCATTTGTCGTAGGTAGAGCCTCTGCTGCCAGCAGGCGTCCATAGCCTCGACAGGGTTACCTGTTACCCAGCAATGATCCTTTATCCTGCTTAAGGCTATTTACAACTTTTCAAAGAAAAACCCATTTTGACACTTTTTTCCTTTTTTATTCTCTAAACAACAATGTCTTGGTCTGGTGGCCAAATTATGACATAGTAATTCACTTGATTTACACTTTTGCTGAACGAGCTGGCTCGTGATGAGACCCCTTTTCTTTTGATTGCAACAATCTTGAGTCGTTGCCCTGTTTTGGTGGATAGTATTGGCAAAGTCAGCAAGTTATAATATCTGTGATCATGATAAGCTGGCTCGTGATGAGACCTCTTATTCTTTGAGATATAGTGTTTTCTCGGGTTGTTCCTCTGAATGCTGCAGTTTTCTTTAGAAGGGAGGAAATCATTGTTTTTCCTTAAGAAATCTTTGGACGACAATAATAGAGTTTGAAAATAGCAGTTTTACAGAGAATATTTATTTTGTTATTGATACCTTTCATTGTGCTGATATAAAACAATTTCTTCGCTAAAGGTTGCTTTCATCAAATTTTTGAAGTTGAAACTAGTATCATATCTAGGCTAAAGTTAACTCTATCTGTCAATAATAAAGATCAGATTTTTCGAAAATTTTACTACTTGTACAAGCGAAAAAAAAAAAAAAATCAAAATCTGATAGAGAATTGGTGTCTTTTTCGTGAACCCCTGTAGTAACCATCTACAACTGGTTTTATTATGGAAAAAGAAAAAAGAAAAATTAAAACTATCCTACATAATAGAAGAGTAATCTTCTATGGAAAATATATGTTAAGGATTTGTCCATTAACAGGTAAAGAATCCCTTCTACCTGCTAAATCCTGCAACACAAATGTTGATGGGCCTATGACTTCTACAATCTGAAAAGGACCAAGCCACATCTTCTGAAATTTTGTATGTTTGCCCTTTTCTTCATGACCCTTATCCCATTTCAAAACTAAATCTCCCATCTGAAAAAAATTTCTGGTCATTATGCTCGAGTCAAAAGAGGATTTTATTAGCACTTGGTGATGAGCATGGGTTTTCTTAGCTTGTTCTCGTTGTTCTTCTAATTTAATTATTTCCATTTGTCTTAGTTGTATGGAGGAAGTAGATACTTCATCGATGAATTGTACTAAAGACAAAGAGGAGATGACTAAGTGAGTTGGAAGAACCACTTCTTTCCCATAAACTAAATTAAAGGGAGAAGTGCCGATTGAAGCTTTCTTCGTTATTCTATCTACCCATAAAGCATTTACCAAAGCTTTGTGCCAATTCTTTTGGTTCTGGTCAACCGTTCTTTTAATAATCCTGATTAGGTTTTTATTTGTTGACTCAGCTAATCCATTACCTTGCGGATAGTAGTTGGCCGAATATTTCAGTTTGAATCCTCTTTTAAGTGCAAATTCGGTCATTGCATTTCCAAAAAAGTATGAGGCATTATCAAACATTAAAGCCATTGGCAATCCAAACCTAGTGATTATAAATTGATCTATGAATTCAATGATGTTTTCAGAATTAGTTGTCTTGAGAGGAACTGCTTCTACCCATTTAGTAAAATAATATGTTGCCGTGAGGATGTATCTATGCTGCTTAGAAGAGTGAGGAACGATCTCACCTATTATTTCCAAGCCCCACTGGCTTAATGGTTGCTTGATGTTTACCGACTGTAGTGGCATGGACGGTTTCTTTTGTCTCCCTGCAGTAGTTTGGCAGACTTGGCATTTCCTCACGTAACTGTGTGAGTCTTTGAACAGCGTGGGCCAATAATATCCTGCACGTAAGATTTTATGTGCAGTAGCGTCTCCAGCATAGTGTCCGCCTGCTGGTCCATCGTGGAGTTCCTGCAAAACCTTTTCGGCTTCAGTTTTCTCAAGACACCTAAGAGGAACAGAATCGTAATTCTTTTTAAACAGAACATCATTTATGAGCTGATATTGTTTAGCTTTCAATCTCAGAGCTCTTTTCTTGGTGTGATCCAAGTGTGATGGAGCATACCCATTCTTAAGATAATAAATGGTGTCAGCATACAATGATTCTGCATCGTTTAGGCTTACCTCATACATTTGTACCTCTTCAGATGAATTTTCAAGAATTTGCGATGCTCCAGCCAACATTTTGTAGAAGCCTTGACCTCTCACAATGCTTGCTGGTTTGATCTCAAGGTCGTATTCTTGTAAAGCAGTGATCCAATTTGATCTTTTTTCACCCACATCCTTCTGTATTAGAAGATTTCTTACCGCTGGAAATGGTACTATGACTTTAGTATGGGTTTTAAGTAAGAAAGGTCTAAAATATTTGACCACTTTGAAAACAACGTATGCCTGTTTTTCCACGTCTGGATAGTTGAGTTCAGTACCTTGTAAATTCGAGCTAAAAAATGCGATTGGAGCTTCCTCTTTCTCTTTATTTTCTTGAGTTAGAATCGCGGCATATGATTTCTCTTAGGCAAATATGTATAAGATAAAAGATTCTAAAAAATTCAGGGTTGCTAAAGATGGAGCGTTAATGATAGCTTGTTTGATCAAGTTGAATGCCTCATGCTCATCTTGAACCCATTTAAAATTTGAATTCTTTTTAATCATGGTTTGCAAAGGAGAAACAATTCGTGAAAAATCTGGGACAAATCTCTTCACGAAATTGATTTGACCAAGGAAAGATTGCATGGCTTTTTTGTTATGAGGTAGGGATATTTCAGAAATTTCTTTGATTCTGTCAGGCTCAATGTGAATACCAGATTTTGACACTATGTATCCTAGAATTTTTCCTTCACTTAATGCGAACAAAGATTTCTTTGGGTTAAGTGAAATCCCATACCTTAAACATCGTTGAAATATTTGTTTCAAGTGTTTGAGATGGTCGCTTCGCTTCTTGGAGTACACTGTTATATCATCCAAATAAATTACTATAGGTTTATTGACAAAACCCTTGAATGCGATGTCCATGGCTCTCTGAAATGTAGCACCGGCATTGATACAACCAAATGGCATCTTCCAATATGCGTATGTGCCCCATTTAGTTCGAAATGTGGTTTTTAACTGATCATCGGGATGTACCAGCACTTGATTGTATCCTGAAAATCCATCCAAAAAAGACATTAGTTCTGAGCCTGCTACTGCCTGTAATATCTGCTACATAGGTGGGAGGGGAAAATTATCTTTTTGACAGGCTTTGTTGAGATTCTGAAAATCGATGCAGATTCTAATATCTTCGTTTTTCTTTCTAATGGGTACCATATTGGAGACCCATTTGGAATGTCTGATGGGGAAAATTATTCTGGCTTTTAATAACTTATTTAGTTCAGTTTTTATCTGATTTTCTAAATTGGGGTGGATTTTTCTAAGTTTCTGTTGGATAGGTTTTTCGTTGTCAATCATAGGGATAGTATGTTGAATGATAGAAGTGTCGTATGTCTTCAGCTCATCGTAATTCCAGGCAAAAACATTTTTGTACTGTCTCAAAAGACGAATATACGCTAGTTTTTCTTCAGGGGCTAGGCCGTTGCCTAGATTAATGTTTTGTGGTTTATCATCGGTTCCTAGGTTTACTAATTCGTAGTTCAGAGTTGAACTGTAGAGCTTCGAATTGGTAGACCTTTTAAACCGACTTTTCAAATCGTATAAGTCTTCCAACTTAACCTCTGATTTAGGTATAGAATTATCAGTGCTATCTTGTTGTATTTGTCGATCGTGATGGTCTTCGTCAATTATTTGATTGGAGTAGGATCCTTCAGAAGTGAGGAAATTAACAATATCAGGATCGTCATTGAATACTCTCCAATTTGTAATGTTGTCAGGGATGGATGGTGTAAAGATTAATTCTATTGAGAATATATCCGGACAAAAATCTTCGGAGGGAATAAGTCTAGAGGCTACGTTAGCTAAAAGGTCTGCGCTCGTGTTTTGGAGTCTTAGGATTGACGAAATATTGAATGCCATAAAATGCTCAGTCAGATCTTGTACTAAAGATTGATAGTGTTTCAAATGACCTGATAGGCAATGTATCGTGTTACGTACATGTTTGACGACAATCTCAGAGTCTCTGAAGACTTGAAGATACTTGACGTTCAGCCTGATTGCTTTGTATAGGCCTTGCACCAAGGCCTCATATTCCGATGTATTTTTTGTGCAATCGAATTCAAGTCTGCACGTAAGCATGGTCTTATTTCCTTTTGGACTAATCAGAACGCATCCTGCTCCTGCTCCTTCGTTAGATTTAGAGCCATCAAAATATAATTTCCAAAACAAAGATGTATTTACAGGTTTATCTACAAAATTAACACACTTTGAATTATCAGTTTGGGAAAAAATTTCGACTTAGGATAAAACTGAATTTTCTAAGTAAGGTGATGTATGAGCATTGAAATTGCCGAGGAAAGAATCTACCGAGTAATTGCCTATGATACTGCTGTTATATGCTATTGCTTCATTTTCTCCCTCCAATTCCGTTACTATGTACTTCTGGTGTAACTCTCGTTCAACCTTTATTTGATTCAGTTTACCATTGTAGGGTAACCACATGTGCGACCAGTCGGTTGAGAAGTATCCATGGAGTTTTTCGGACCAATCCCTGCTAAGAATCAAGCCATAGAATTCTGGGATATCAGCTACTAGAATGTCAATAACCTGACATACCTTCGGGTTAGACGACAATCTTATGGTCACTTGATTAGGTTCACCAATCACTTCGACTTGAGATCGATCAAGCTGAACTATGCACACTGCGGATTTTTGTGGTTGAACATTCAACTTGGCACATATTGATCTGGGTAAAATATTCATTGAAGCACCAGAATCTACCAAACAATTGTGCACATTTTTATTGAAAATTTCATAAGTGAGAAGAAAAGGGGGAGTGTGAGACCTTGATCTTCCTCCAATCAAGGCGATGTCATTTGGATCAATCTTATTGATCGTGTTGGTTGGAGGTCTTCCCATGTTGTGGGAAGCTACAACTGTAGGCAAAGATGTAGTAGGCACGGCATGTAATTCTTTCATCATTATCTTCTGTTGATGTTTCAATTTGCTCAATTCATAAAGAGTGATATTAGCCCTAGTCTTTTTCATGTCATCAATAATATTGTATTCCATTTCGTCCGACACTATCAGTGTTCTTGATGGAGGTGTTTGATCTGGTTGGACTGGGCTAGATTGAGTCGCTTTAGCACTCATTTTCTTTGTTGCAAATTTATCTTTTGCTGCATGGCTTGCGCCCTTCTGCTTAGGGGTAGTTTGGGGAGGATCAAGTTGATTTTTGCTTCGTGTGCAAACCGGAAATGCTTCTTGATCTTCTTCTTGTTGGAGGATGAAATCCGACATTCCTTGTAGTTCCACAACTTCTTCGTCATCGGTCTGCCCTTCAGTGGTACTCTCTTCTTCTTCCTCTTCTTCGGATTCGACATTTGAGATAGCGTTGGGTGGTTTCACATCCATTGAAGGGCCTCTTTTAAAAGCTCTGTAGGGCTTTTTTGAAGAAGTTTCTGCTACTTGTTTTTAATGTCAATCATCTCATTGGACATGGTCTTTAATACTTTTTGCAATCCTTCCAAATCGAAAGGATCTTTCGTTTGTTTCTTCTTGGGGTCTTCCTTGAAGGTGACTTTTTTAGATTTACGTTCCTCTATCGCAGATCTCTTTTCCAGGGCTACTACGCGTTTCTCTACTGCTATCGCCTCTGTCAGGTTTTCAACTAAGGTTGTTTTATTCGCCCTATCCACGAAGATTGCTAAGTTTGATCGTAAGGTCGTAATATACCATTCACATCGTACTTCTTCGCTGGGTTGGGAAGCAGTGGGAATTTTGTTGAGGATTTTATTGAACCGTAAATTGAAATCTTTGATGGGTTCTCTAGCCTCGGCTTTAAGATTGGATAGGTCATTGATTAACGTTGCCGTTGATCTGTCATCACCAAACTTGGTAAGGAATTGACTTTGAAAAATGTACCAACTTGTGATAGACCCAGAAGGTAATGAAAAGTACCATGACCCGGCTATTCCTTGCATTGTATAGGGAAAAAGCCGGACAACAGCATCCTCGTTGGTAACTCCGTTGAGATTGATAGAAAGCATGAAATTGTTAATGTGCTCTTCAGCTAGCATGCCTGCTTCTAGATTGAATTTGGGTAGCCATTTCTCAGGATGGGCCGGTATTTGGCTTAGGGGTGGAGGCATTAAAACTGCCCCAGGATTGTTCCATGGAGACTGGGCCATCGTTGAGCTGCTAGTAAATGAAAGTGCAGAGGATGATCCCTGTGGCTGGGAAGATGAATATATTATGATCTTAGATGATTGAAGAAGAGGGGTTGTGGAAGATGGATGAGTGGTTTGGAATGAAGATGTGGGTGGTTGACTTCGCGGTGAGGGAGTTGAAATGGACGATGTAGATGAAAGAGTCTCACTGTCAGACTCTGGTGGTGTTTTCCTTGCTCTTTTCCTGGTGGGGAGAGGGAGTTCAGTTGGCTGGATGCCAAATTTTTCACTCTTTAATCTGGTCAGGGGATGAGCAGGATTGTACTGCGAAGTCACGCTGCTTTGAGATTTATCAGATCTCTGTGTAAAAATAGAAAATCCCTGGAGTTTTCGAATCAGAGATTGAACTTCAGGGGGTTCAATGGTAGATTGGTCTGAAATATTAGGGTATGTAGCAGCGATTAATACTCGAGCGACTTCCGACTCTAGATTTAAACGTACTGGGGAAGTCGGGGGAGTTGATGAGGGAGATTTACTCTCAGAATGGTATTTAGATTTTGATTTAGGTGCCATTCATAGTTCGGGCCCTCCTAGCGCCAAATATGTTGAGGCCCCGAAAATCAAGTCGACAACAAGGGGGATACCCACCCGGTCCGGACCTTGGTTGGCAGCTCCTTATCCGTTTGGTATAGCAGGTCCGACTAGGGATAATGGGACTAGTTTCCCAATTTAAGGGTGTGTGCGTGTGTAGAGTTGGATGATGTTGATCTAAGAGTACTTAAAGCTAATTTAATTCAAACTTCTAAACTAACTCTATGCTATTGTAATCTAATGAGAAACAACACATCTAATCTACGCTAACCTTGGGTGAATTTATTCTATTATGCGATCTAAAGAGATTTCAAGCAATAATTGGTAATAAAGATCATTCAGCTATCATAAGAATAGAAATCAATTAAGATAAACCACTTTGCATAAAAAGTTAGGCAAAACAGTTGTGAACAGCATATCGCATAATAAGTTATTCATATATCAAACATAAATAAATGACTCCACCGTACAAAAGTGCCAAATGGTAACTCATACATTCATGCAGTAACATATAAACAACTAAAAACTATATATCACTTTAAGAATATAAACAGAAACAGTCAAGAGATAAAAGTACCATTTATGACTGGTTCCACTCATAAGCTTCAAGCAACAATGATTTATCTCTCCTTGCTCTAACATCTACTAAGAGTACAGAAGTGCAACATCAGTAGCAGATATCAAATGCAAACATTAATAAACCTTGATCCATCCATTCATCAAAACCCCCTCCGAGGGTGCAAAAGTGCATGTTCTGAGGACAAGTTTTTTAACAAATTTCTGGACCCTTCTCCAAATGCCTAAGAAGCGTTTAAATACTGCTAACTAATTAACTTAATTACATAAATTTAGGATACGGTTTTTAAATGACCGCCCTTCTACTAAAGCAAAACTATTTCTAAAAATTGAATCTAATTCCTAACCATTTCTGTATTTGCTCCTTAGTGCTGCAAGCATGCAAAATTTGCCTGGGAAGAGTCGTCTGGTCGTCTTTTGCTTTCGTTTGAGCTACGAAAATAGAAATAACAAGCGCTGGCACCACTTTCTGGTAAACTAGAAGATATTTTCGAGAATCTTCCTCTGGCTCGGTGTATTCACTACGTGTATACTTGGTAATAACCCAAATTTCTCTCAAACTGATTCTGCTTTTGCTATTTCAGTTTCCGGCCTTGCGAATGACTGAACAAGTTAGGGACTTTTCTCTCTGAACAATTCTGCATCGAAAACTGCCTCCGTTCTTTGTTCCGGGCTTTTCTGGTGCGTTTTCCTTCTTTAGCACCTTTTTTCTTTTTTGCTTTACCCAGCATAAGCTTTAGGATCTTTTGTAAACATGCTGCTTTTGTGCGCTTTTGACTCTGGGCGTTGGATGGCCTATTGACATCAGCATCTATTGAGTGATACTCTGGAATCTGTCGTCCTGTTGCATGCAACATTCGTTTCTGAAGGGATCTTTTCTCTGTTCTCCGAGCATTGACGCTTTCCCCTTTTCCTTAGATGTTTCTTACACATTGCTTCATGTTATTTCCTGTCTTACAGTTTACGCAAAGGAAAAGAGTAATGATAATAAAGATTGACATGAAAGCTTTAAGCTCTTATGAATGCATAATCATGACACCCATAACTAACTGACTCTTCGAAAAACACAAAACTGTCCCTCTTGAATACTTTGGCGTATAATCATTAATTTCGTTTAAGGTGCGCGCCCAATTTTGGTTTTCGGACAGCTTTCCTTGAATACTATGCCGGGGAAAATTTGCGATGGGTGATTTCTGCGACTCGCATCGCAGCATCGTGGATCGCGTCGTCAAGATGTGTCATCACAGAAATTTATGATCGCATTTATCGCAAATCGCATTTATCGCAGATCACAAATCGTAGATCGCAGATCGCGCTTAGTCATTCAATCATTGTGTGATGCTTACGCGATGCTGCGATATGCGACGTCGCATATCGACCGTCGGAGATTTCTTAAGATTTTTCTTTTAAGAGCGCTTCATAATGTATGCGATGCGATGAATTTCGCATCGCTTATTCGCAGCTTATTATGCTCATAAGAAAACGTTTCATTCTCTACTCGCGATGTGATACATCTTTAAGGAGTTGAAATACAAAAATTTTCATAAAATGTTTTTTGGATTTTTTAGGGTCCCCATTTTCTTGGTGTTATTGCTAATACCAAACAAAGAGGGGGGTTGTTGGTGGCCACAACACCTTCATTTTCGTTGTGTTTCTTATAATAACGCCTTCCTTTAGAGACAACCCACCCTTTTAAGGATTTTTCTTATGAACCCAAAATGACGAAAAAGATACTTCAGCAAAAAAATTGTTTGGATCTAAGAAGCCAATCCCACCCTATGTTAATACACATGATTCCAAGATTTTCACCCTCCCTCCCTCTCTTTTAATATACAGGGTTCCAAGATTTTCACCCTCCCTCTCTTTTAATATACAGTGTTCCAAGATTTTCACCCTCCCTCTCTTCCACTACACCAACTGAGGCACAAAGTCTAATCTCAGGCAATCACAAAACCGAGGTCAACCAATGAGAGAGAGAATAAAGAGAATAATGAATCTTCTCTCTATGCCAAATTTATATCTCTGCTAAATCAAGTAGCAGAGTTGTCGCCCTTCTCGTTCTTGTCATTTTACCAAAATATAATTTTGGCGATGGTAGCCTTGCTTGGGGTTTCTTTTGATATTATTATCATAAAAAGGGTTACTTTCAACCAATGTGACCAGCCACACACTTATTTATATATTTTATTTAATTATAAGTGTTTGGTTATTTGTGAGTTTCATAGCGGTTTTTTTGGTTGGTTTTATCATGGTAATTTTTATTTTTTTTAAATTCATCATTGATGTTTACCATAGAAATATATATGGTAATTATAAAGTAACATCATTTATTTGGAAATGGTTCCAAGGTGAGTATTATTTATATATGTAGTTTGTTTATGGTCAAACATGTTTTGGTTATTCATGGGGTATATCTCATGTAAATGTAAAAGTAAATATTTAACATGTAATGAGGGTATGGTGTTATATCTCAAGTAAATATAAATGTAAACATTTATCATTTATCATTTAATATTTTTAATACTCTATTTAACAATCAATCTAATTATTAGTATGTATAAACACAATATAAATTTAAAATATAAAGAGTTTAATAAGATTCAAAAAAGAGGTATGGTAAATAAATACAAATATAAATAAAAGTGAGGTCTAGTAAATAAATAAAATCTCTTTTTATACTTACTCAGGTATAGTAAATAAATAAAAATATAAATAGACTTGAGTTATGGTATAAAACTTATTTTATAATTTACTCCATAAACATGTTTACATTTTCGTAAACTTAAAAAATAGATTTTATTTAAGTGAATCCTATGGGCCAAATACTATTTTAATACCATGGGCTAAATACCATGGTCCAAATACCATATTTGTAAAAGAGGTATAAAGAGGTATGAGGTATGGTAAATAAATCAAAATATATCAAACATGATTAGCAATCAACATCTAATTATATACCAAGTCTATGAGCCAAATACCATGGTAAATAAAAGAGGTGCGGTAATTAAATAAAAATATAATTAAACCAAGGGTATGGTAAATAAATAAAACCTATTTTTATATTTACTCCATAATCCTGTTTATATTTGCTAACACTAAAAAAATAGCTTTTATTTAGGTGAAGCCTATGGGCCAAATTATTATTAATACCATGCAAAAAACTACTATTAACCTTAATATTAATATTAAAAGTTTAATATTATTATTATTAAATCTAATATTCGTATCAATATATTATAATATTAATATTATTAATTTAATAACTTTGCAATAATACACTATTAAATTTGTTATATTACAATATATACTAATATATCACAATATATATTAACTCTAAATATATTTGGGAGGGAAGAACAAAGACATAGAGTGATACATGTGGAGGGATAGGGAGAGTTGGAGATAAACTTAAGGAGATGGAGAGGAGGAATGAAGAGAGGGGGAGGGAGATGAGTGAGAGAGGTAGAGAAGGGTAAGAGAGGGATAGGGAGACATAAAGATGGAGGGGGGAGAGAGAGAAGAAGAGAGGGATGGAGATAGTGAGAGGATTTGCGGGCAGAGAGAGAGATGGGAAAGAGAGAGGGATGTAGGAGAGAAAGGGATAGAGGAATGACGAGAGAGATGACTTGAGAGAGAGGAGGAGAAAGGGAGGCATAGAGAGATGGATTTGGAGGGGGAGAGAGGGAGCGAAGAAGAAAGACATAGAGAGTGAGACGTGGAGAGAGAGAGAGAGAGAGAGAGAGAAGGGAGATATGGAGAGAGAGTGTGTATGTTTAGGGGTGAGATAAAGAGACAAATAAGAAGATATGGAGATAATGAGAGAGAAGGAAAGAGGGAGGGATATAGTAACATAGAGAGAGAGAGAGAGAGAGGGAGGTTGAAGAGAAATGGAGTGAGAGGAAGGATGAGATAGAGTACTTGAGAAAGAGGGGGAAGAGAGAGAGAGAGAGAGAGATGGGGAAGAGAGAGGGAGGTAGGAGATAAAGGGACATAGAGGAAGGACGAGAGAGAGGGAGGGTGAGAGGAGGAGAGAGGGCAATAGAGATATGGATTTGGAGGGGGCGAGAGGGTGAGAAGAAGAAAGAAATAGAGAGTGAGAAGTGGAGAGACACAGTGAGTGACAAGGGAGATATGGAGAGAGTGTGTGTCTGTTTGGGGGTGATATAAAGAGACAAAGAAGGAGGGATAGAGAGAAGGGGGGAGAGAATGAGAGATAGGGAGAGAGGGAGGGATATAATAATAGAGTTGGAGGGTGAAGAGAGATATAGAGAGAGGTGGGAGAGAAAGGGAGAGAGAGGAAGGAAGATACGAGATGTGAGAGAGTGGAGAGACAAAGGGAAAGAGAGATGAAGTTGTACAAGAGAGAGAGGAAGGTAAGAAGAAATTCTTAGAGAGAGAAAGGTGGAGAGAGAGAGAGAGAGGGAGCGATAAGGAAAATGGAGAGAGAGTAAGATAGGAGAGAAGGAGGAAAGAGAGAGATAAGCGAGGGAGAGGGAAAGAAGGGGAAGAGAGAGAGAGAGAGGGATGGAGAGAAGGGGGAGAGAAGGAGGCATAAGGAGAGATGGAGGGATACAATAATATAGCTGGAGGGTGAAGAGAGATAGGGAGAGAGGTGGGAGAGAAAGGGAGAGAGAGGAAAGAAGATACAAGATGTGAGAGAATGGAGAGAGGGAGGGAGAGAGAGATGGAACTTGAGGGGTAGAGAGAGGAAGGTAAGAAGACATTTATAGAGAGAAACTTGGCGGGAAGAGATATAGGGAGCAATAAGGAATATGGAGAGAGAGTGAGAGAGAAGAGTAGGAGGAAAGAGAGAGATAAGTGAGGGATATGGAGAGAAGGGGAAGAGAGAGAGAGAGAGGGAGATGAAGATAGATGGATAGATAGATATATTGGAGAAAGAGAGTGTATGTTTTTGGGGTGATCTAAAGGGACAAATGGAGTTAGAGATATTGATGTAAGGCAAAGAGAGGGAAGAAGAGAGATATGGAGAGAGGGAGGGAGGGACAAAGAGATTGATAAATATGGAGTGAGAGAGAATGTGTTTGGGGGGATGATATAGAGAGACAATGGAGAGATGGAGGGGGATATAGATATAGATGGAGGGAGGAGAGAGGGAAGAATATTTCTTGCACTAGATGCATTGATTTCAGTGTAGATGGTGATTTCTAATCTTATTTGATATCTTGCACTAGATGCATTGATTTTAGTGTATATTTTGATTTATAATGATATTTTGTTTCTTGCACTAGATGCATTTATTTCAATGTAGATGATTTCTATTCTTATTTGATTTTTTGCACTTAATGCATTGATTTCAATGTAGATGGCATTTCTAATCCTATTTGATTACTTGCACTAAATGCATTGATTTTAGTGTAGATGTTCGTTTATAATCCTATTTTCTTACTTTCACTAGGTGCATTGATTTGAGTGTAGATGTTGATTTCTAATCCTATTTTATTGTTTGCATTAGATGCATTGATTTCAGTGTAAAAGTTGTCTTCTAATCTTATTTGATTTCTTGCATTGGATTCATTGATTTTAGTGTAGATGTTGATTTTTTATTTAATGTAATTGGATGCATGATGGTATATTAATTTTAAAGTGATTGAATTAACAATGTGCATTGATTTTAGTGTAAGCACAAAAAAATATAGGCAATGTACATTGAATTTTTTGTTATAGTAATTCAATTTATTAATATTGGAGAGCAAGAGAGACAAGGTATGATGTTTACTACAACAACTCGAGCTAAAGATTTAAATGTTTTACGATTTCAACTGTCATTTTCATATAATCGATATGAAAAGTGAAAATTAACAAGGGTGAAAATAAGAATAGTATAAGAAAATAGTTTGAGATTGATCACAATGAATACTATGTGTAATTAATTGCATTCTGATTATTCACATTTTCTATCATTCAACACTATTACATTGTCACTTTGCATTCAAAAATTTTATTTCATCATTAAAATTATTAACAATATTTATCATATCAACATAATGATATACCTAAGAAAATTTAAAACTAAAATGACCACATTAATCTCAAACATATTTAGAATTTTTAAAATTACTCTATTAATATTAGATGTATTTACATATTATTGAAATTAATCATATCTTCGATAGAGTTTCCTTGGACACACATGGCTAAAACCAAGCTAGATCCATCTTAACTCTGTATCTATCAAGCGCTGAGAGGGATCAAATCTCTCGAGGTGCAACCTTTCGTCAAGATTTTCACTAAAAAAAGAGGTTTCCACCTCGAGATATTTGATCCCTCTCGGTGCTTGATAGATCTAGAGTTAAGATGGATCTAGTTTTTAAAATAATTACGAAAATTATTTTGTGTTATTATGTTTCTTGTTTCATAAAAGAGAATGGGTGTTTCGTTGTGTTGATAATGGTACTAAGTGAACAATCCTTGATCAAAGTTCACACCCTCTCATTGGCACTAGCACTTTGTAGGATGAAGAAGAGATGTGAAGTAGACATGCAACCCACTAAATAAGTTGGCAAGGTTGTTGAAACATATATAGGTGGTCATGTCATGTTGCAAAAGAAGGTGTTAGATCACTCCCATTTTCTAATTTTGTGTAAGTCAGATAGATATATTATGAAACAAAAATATTGTACAAAAAATATGCAGAGGCAGATCGAGACCTGATGAAGACAGATCAAAAGACACAAGACTCCAGCCCTAAGACAACCAGATACTATGATATTTCAAAAAACTAACCGCACTCCGCGCAGGGTGGCCTTATCCCTTTATCTTCTACGTATATCTATAACAAAGATAATTCTTGAACTGCATCACTGTAACTGGTACACTATCAGGATGAGACAAAATTACAGTTCAAGACCTCAGACAGACACCAGACAAAATCCATAAAGGCCTACAGAAACAGACAACAGACAAAGCCAGAGAGATGGCACAGACATGACAATAGACAAGGCCGAAGAGATGGCACCAACAAACCCGATTCACTGCGGGGGCATTCCATATCTGCTTGCAATGTCCAAACCTTGTTCCAGGACATGCCTGTCCACTCTTTCCAGCAGGGATCGATAGTTGTTAAGTTCCTTCGGGGGTGCTTGCTGCTTGTTGTCAGAGCTCGGTGGATCCAGACATATGGTCTTCCGGAGAATTTGGATAAGCAGAGTTAATTTCTTATTGACCGTTTCCGCCTTATCATACACAGCTGTAATTTTATCATCCAACGCTCTGCAAATCTCCAGCAGACTATTTAGTTGGGCTTCAGATATATGGTTTTCCCCTTGAGACTTCTGGTTCCCAGCTTCCATGAAATCCAGAGCTTTTGCCAAAAGGGTCTTGACCCACCAGCTTTATACTTGTGTGCGCACGAATTGGGTGGCACGCTTGGATGCAGTGCCTGGGTCGATCAACCAATCTACCTCCCTTGTGATTTCCTCCTCATTGCGTGGTTGTTCCTCCTCCTTTACCGCAGCCTCCATCTCCTCGATTCTTCGTTTGTTTCTTGTAGTTGTTCGAGTTTCATATGCGCTCCTTGCAGCCCGGAGCTCCTGGTTTGAGCTGATGCTCCGGCAATTCCCATTATCCATGTCTTTCCTGTTACCCGTCGCTTGAATCGCAGCTCGGCCTCGGGAAAAATTGCAACCCACAGTAATGCCTTTAGAAGAAGTGAATGAAACGTTGCTCCAGCAGTTAGTTAAATAACTCTTCGCCATGAGGTTTCCCACGCTGTGCCTCGCCTCCCAAAACAGCGTGGGAGTACTGCTATCATAGTACCTGTGGGTGGTCATAAAAGCTGTGTGATGTTGCCTGCTATACAAATAAATGTTGCTCATGCCTTGATGAATGAACTCGTGCCAAATGTCGATCCTGCCGAGGGGGCAACTGCAGTAGTCCCTTCGAAATATCCACTTGAAGATGTGCTTTCTGTGCACCCTTTGTTGCCATAAATGCATACGCCTGGCTTGTCCTTTCGATTTGTTCCAACCTTCACTACTCATATCGTCTCCTGAGTATTTCATCATGAGGGCCGATATAGTCTACCGCTTTCCGGTTAATCCCGGTTTAAATTGCCCACGTCCTCTCTAGCCAGCTTTTGGCATCTTTCCTTAAGGTGAGGACAGTCCACTTGCTGCCAACATGTGTCCCATCTCCTATCTTGGTTGTCAATACTATAGTTTGCCAAGTAATCAGCTAGCCCATTTGCCTTACGCCTGACTGATTGAAAGACTAAACCTTTCATTTCGCCGATTAATTTTGCAATGTTCTCCGTCACCTTGGTGAGCCTCCAGTGTCTCGTCGCTTTGCATGCCTGAGTGCCTCCCTGAATTCTCTTTGCGACTGAGATAACCAGGGATGAGTCGCCTTCTACCACTGCATTGCCTGTCGATAGATTCCTTAGAATTTTCAATCCTTGTTCTAACGCCGTGAACTCCATCTCATTGTTCGTGCCTTCCCCCAACTCTTTGCAGTAAATATGCACAATTTCTCCATTCTGGTCTCTGATAACACCTCCAATGCCAGATTTCCCGGGGTTGCCTCTAGAGGCACCATCAAAATTCAGCTTCAAACCACCCGCAGGCGGACAAGTCCATCTATCGGCCTCCGAGTTTGGTTGTTGCTGGTGTCTCGGCGCTGCGAAGATGTGGTTGATTTCCAGTTGAAAGCACTTCAAGATTTGTAAGTCTCGATTCGAAGGCTTTTCGTTGGGATCTGTCTTGCACTTTGTCTGAATCAATTCTTTAATATTTGTAAGAATGGTTGCTTTTGAATGCTCAATGCTCCTGTTTTCATCCTGAAACACCCTCCTATTGCGCTCTTTCCATATTGTCCACAGTACAAAGCCTGGCATGGCTTTCCATATACTATTGACTCTCTGGTTTTTGGAAAAATTAATTTGCCAGTTTAAAATCGTGTTTTGGATGGACTCTCAGTCCCGATCTGATTTCCGCATGATTCCCTCCATCCAGTTCCATAGATGGTTTTCCCAGTCACACGAGTTAAATAGGTGGTTTATGGTTTCTTCATCACCTGAACACATCGGGCATCTGGAAGGCCCTGCGAACCCTTTTCTTCGTAGCTTGTCCCATGTCAGGGTTTTGTTCCGCATTAGTAGCCATAAAAAGGTCTTAATTTTCGGCCAAAATAAGTTGTCCCACACTTTATTGCACCAGGGCGTTGCTTCCTCCTGTCCTACCTTTACTAACAGTTCCCTCACTTCTTTCAAAGAGAAAGTCCCATTACCTATCATACCCCATCTGAGCTGATCCTCTTCCTCTGTTTTCCTTATCCTTCTCTTACAAATCTGACTATTGAGTTTTTTTATGCTTTCATCTCCCTCAATGTTGTTATCAGTGGTTAGGTGTGTCCATTCTCTCCAATTTGCATCTCTGCTGCTGAAGTCCCAGTAATGGCAGACTCTGCTTCTGCCTTCAAGCTGGCTGAACTGTTTGAGATGTGCTAACTCTGGGGTTTCTAGTTTGGGGATTTGGTGCCATGCATCTTCCCAAAACAGGGCTAGCCTACCATTGCGTATTTCCCAAAAGCTATTTTCCTGTACTAGGTTGCGGTTGTGTCTTGCAAGATTCCATATGGGTGAGCCCTCTGGAACCTCCTACAATCTTATGAGATCCTGATGATTGTAGTTAGGTAGGTACTTGTGTTTCCAATGTCTGGCCCATGGCAGATTGTGCTCTTTAATCCATATCCACCATAGCTTTGCTCCACAGGCTATGTTGGTTACCACCGGATCCACAAGATTTAGTCCCCCCAAATATTTCGGGTTGCATAATTTGCTCCAGGCTACTAACGCCCATTTTCTCTTGTCCCCATTCCCACTCCATAAAAAGGATCTCTGTATCGCTCTGATTTGTTGAAGAATCCCTTTGGGGGCCGGTAGCATGGATAATAAGTATTGCGGTATGGCCTGTAACATAGCCTTTGTAAGGATTAATCTTCCTGCAAAGTTAAGCGCCCTGTGTGTCCAATGTTTGCATCTGTTTTCCATATTGGCTATGATCTTTTCCCAGTGCACTTTCTTCCATGGTCTCAGAGTAAGGGGAGCTCCTAAATATCTCGAAGGTAAACTGCCTATTCGAAAGCCTAGAAGATGAGAGAGGTGAGCTTGAATAGCACGATGAGTGTTGAAAAAGAAGATCGTAGATTTGGAGAAGTTGATTTCCATCCCTGAGGCTCTGCTAAAGAGATCTAAGATGTCCTTGAATGCCAAGGACTCTTTCACTATGGGGCTGCCATGTAACATAGTGTCGTCCACGAACTGTTGATGAGTAGTAGCACGGATAGTTGGGATTGGTTGAAGACCTTTAATTGCCCCTTCAACTTTCTTCTTGGCTATAGTTCTGCTGAGACCCTCCATGAGGATAACGAATAGGAAAGGGGATAAAGGATCGCCCTGTCTTATTCCTCGCGAAGGTGAGAATGGTTCAGATGGGGTCTCATTGACTAAGATCGAGAACCTCGCAGATTTGATGAGGGCTAAGACCCAATTAACCCAATGCCCGTTGAAACCAAAAGCATTCAAAATTGCTTCGAGGTATTTCCAGCTCACTTTGTCATAAGCTTTTGATAAATCCAGTTGCATTAGCATCCCTGCTTTTTTCCCCGAATGTAGAGTGTGGATCATCTCTTGAGCAAAGATAATGTTGTCTAATATGTGCCTTCCCTATACATAACCCGATTGCTCTTCCGAGATGATCCCCGGGAGAATGGGCTTAAGCCTATTGGCAATAACTTTTGAAATTATTTTATATATAACATTAAAAAGAGCAATAGGCCTGAAATTTTCAGGTGTATTAGCTTCCTCTACCTTTGGAATTAGTGCTATGAAGGTCGAATTAATGGATTTGAGAATGGTTCCAGAACGCCTGGAGTCCTCTACGACCTCCCAGATATCCTGCTTCACAATGTTCCAGCAGGCCTTGTAAAAATTGATTGTGAACCCGTCTGGCCCAGGGGCTTTATCGTTTGGCATGCTTCTTACAGCTTCCTCTACCTCTTCCAAAGTGATTTCCCTATTCAGGGCCCAGTTTTGCTCAGAGGTTACAACTTTAGGAATGGATTTTAGAAGTTCCCTAATGGCTTCTCCTCTGTTTGACTGCGGTTCCTGTGCTATGGATCTGAAGTGAGCTGTGAGCAACTCTGATATGTCATGGTGGTTCTTAACTGACTCCCCGTTTTCATTTCTCATCTCAAGAATTTTGTTTGAACTTCTGTAATCTAGAGCAGATCTGTGAAAAAATTTAGTATTCTTCTCTCCCTCCTTTAGCCACTGAATCCTTGATTTTTTCCTCCATAAGATTTCCTCTTGCCTACATTGACTATGCCATTGTTGATTTCGATGGATTCCTCACTGCTTTGTCCTGTTGCCCATTCTCTGTGATTTTGTTCCAGCTGATTTTCTATAGAGGTTTTTTCCTTGAAAATGTCCCCAAAAACTGTTCTATTCCACTCTTTTATCTTATCCTTTGTAAGTCTTAATTTCTTCTGCAAATTGAACATCTTAGAGCCTTCGCCCTCCAAATCATCTGACCACCATTTTTCAACCATCTGAAGCAAGCTAGGATGATCCAACCAAAAATTTTCAAATATAAAGGGTTTATTCCTTGGTGTGCCATGAACATCCGCTATAAGCGATATTGGCCAGTGGTCCGACCCTCCACTGGGAAGGATATCTGACTCTACAAGGATACCATCCATTAAGATGCTCTCAGAAACCAAAAACCTGTCCAAGTGAGAGGCTATCATTCTATCCCCCCCTCTTCTATTGTTCCAAGTGAAATTGCCACTCTTGGTGTGAATGTCAACTAATTTAGCATTCTCAATGAAACTAATGAAATACTCTGCATCCCTATTGAGTTTCCTAAGACCCCCTTTCTTCTCTAGAAGGGTTGTTATCATATTGAAATCACCCCCCAAAATACATTTGGACATTGGGTGCCTGCTAATAAGCCTATTTAAAGAATTCAGGAAACTGATTTTGTCCTCTATCTTCTGAGGTCCATATACATTTACACATAAAAAAGATTCAGAATTACCTGTGGGTTGAGCTTCCACAGCGATGAAGTGCTTGTTCGCTTCTGCAGATAATATTTGAAGTGCTCTTGTGTCCCATAGGGTTGCCAGTCCTCCTTCTCTGCCCTGACTTTCAACTTCTAGATAATTCATGTGCCTACCTATCTTCTTGGTTAACCTTGTCATGTTGGATCCACTGCATTTTGTTTCTTGTAATAACATGATTTCCGGTCTATATTTCTGGAATTTGCGTTTCAGCATTTTGTGCTTTGCTTGGCTGTTTAGTCCTCTTCCATTCCAAGAAATGATCTTCATGATAAACTTAAGGGGTTATTGGAAGGACGGGAAGGCACTAAGAGCCTTCATTTTTCCTGAGTTGATCATTATCATACCGAGCTCCTGCAGAACTTCATTGCTTGTCTTTCTGCCCCTTTTCTTCTTTTGTCGCGAGCTTGAAGAGTTCCAAAGAAGACTCTTCGGGTGGAGACTATTACCGCTTGCTATGCCTAGCTTTCTATGTTGTCTTTCTAGAGCTGCTTTCTGTCTTGCTGTAAACAGATCACTGATTTTTTTTATTTCTTCTTCTACTACCGTTTCTATGCCCTGATTTTTCCAATTCTCCACTATGGTCGGTAGATTCATCCCTTCCCGGGCTAAAACTTCCTCCAACTCCATGTCCTCGCTTCCTCCATCACTTGTCATCATGTCTGTGTCCTCCTTCGGGTCTTCTGGTAGCTCCCCCATTTGGACTTCGTTGTTGTTGTTGTTCTCTTCCTCTTCTCTCCTGGTTCATTCCTCCTTGTCTCTTGGCTCCTTAACAGATGCTTTGGATTTCTGTGATTCCTCTGAGTCTGTCTCCAGATCCAAGATCTCAAAAGTGTTGTTGTTGTTGTTTCTTTCTATTCCTGTTCTATGAGCCCTTCTTCTGTTGGCTCTCTGCCTTGACTTCGGGGTTATAAAGTTATCTTTGCCTTTGTTTGTTGGTTCTGTTTTAGTGTCCTCCTCCTTCTTGTTCATAGGGCATTCCCTTATGAGATGTCTGTGTTCATGACATTTCCGGCAGCGAAACGGGATCTGCTCATAGTCTATTGCCTGAAAGTAATCCTCATCTATGTATTCGAGCCATAATCCCTCGTACAAAGCCCCTGATACATACATCTCCACGCATATTCTTGTGTAGGAAGTGTATTTCTTCTGCAATGTTGCCTCTGAGGCTTTAACAAAAGTCCCCAACTGGTCTCCAATCTGCCTTAGAGCATTCAAACCCCAATAGTCTATTGGGAGAGAAAACAAGCGAATCCACACTGGAACCTGAGTAAAGGGTTCCTTCTCCGGAACAAAGTTCAGTTTCCATGGTCGTATGTATAAACGAGCTAAGGCCATGAAATAGGGGCCTCCGTCGAAGATCCTGTCCTTGTCTTCCAGGTTAGTGAACACAACTATAAAGAAACCTTTGGCTCCCAAATGCAGTTTGACATCTCCTCTAGGCTTCCAATGCTGTCTAATCCACTGACACAAGGTTCTTTCAGTTGGCCACATTCCCATGAACTTACAAATGACTGCATGTTCTGTCATGTGCTCTCTGTAGGCTTGTATTTTTGGATCCGTTATTACAACTCTAAGACTGTCAGCTTTCCTTGGTTTACAGATACCGTTTGTTGTTGAGTCTTTGTTGGGGTTCGAGGTTGTGTCCCCTTCCTCCTCTTTGTTCACCCACCTGCTGTCCGTGGGCTCCCCGTTTGCTCCTTGTCATTTTACCCTGTTTCCTGTCAGATTTTGTCCTGAAGCGTTTCTGGCTTCATTGTCTTCCCGACCCTCATCTTCTTGGCCTTTGTTTATTGTATTACTGTTTGGTTCATTTTCTTCCACCGGTGTTTTCTCCTTGTTTTTCCCGCCGCTCTGCTTGAGCCTGTCATTCCCGGGGATTCTGACTCCCTCCTTTGCTTGTTGTTTTTGTTTCTACATGATTACTTGTTTATAGGTGGGGGTCCCAATGGACCCCTCTGCACCCATCTGGACAGTCAGCCTTTGTCCCCTTCTTAACAGTGCTGCTATCCGTGATCTGTTCACTTCCAGTTCTGGAACTGTAGCAGTTACTCAGAAACCCTCGTTTCTACCATCGCTGCTCCTCCTCCGATAAGTTTCCATAAATTAAATTCATTAGATCACTCCCATTTTCGATAATCTGTCAACCTTTGAATTTAATTCCCTGTGAATGTGATTAAATGATATAACCCTAAATATTCTAATAAGCTCCACAATTCTAATCATCCTTTGATGCAATAAAGATTTGCATAATGAAGTATAACCTTTCATCCAATCTATAACAACCTTTCAATCCCCTATCACTTGTAATTTTAGGTTGTTGAAGTGACACAATTAAAATGATTAACATGGACGGCTAATTTGTATTATTGTAGTTCTTGTTAGATAGTCGTATTTTGGTTTCTAGACTAAATTAGGCATTCATGTTAGTCATTTTTAGTATTATTACTTATTATCTAGTCGTATATTTTAACTCAAGACTAAATTAGTCATTTCTGTTAGTCGTTTTTAGTTGGATATCTTAATATTGTTAATTTCTGGTAGTATTTCACTTACTTCGAAAAGTTGTGGTGACTCACTTTTTTAGTCACCTAGTCACTAATTTCACCATTTTCTACTAGTGTATTGATGAGGTGGAGGTTGACATCCTATAAACACTAATGTGATTGACTCGTGCTAACAATCCGGAGTAGCAAAGAAGAAACATGTAGTAGCAAGAAGGAAGATTGGACATGGATATTGAGGAAATAATAATTATGGTAAGGGAAGTACCTAGGGAATGGCACAATGAGGAAATGGAAATTAGTTATAGTGCATGGCTGACTATGGAATACTGCAACAACATGGAAAAGGTTAAATAACCACAAAACTAAATCTAGGATTGTGGAAGGAAAAGGACAACCAATAGCAAGTTGATTGTACAAGTTTATCTCAGAAAGGTGAGTGGAGCATGACAAAATGAAACATGGGATCCTAGAAAATTGCATTCAGGATTAGAGCAGTAGCATGATCAAGCATATTGGAAGTTTAAAAGTAAGGAATGGGATCAAGGAGAACTAAGAATCGCCTCAAGCCAGCAATGCAAATGAAGTGGGAAACTACAACATAAAGTTAACGACCCTAGAGGGTTTCACATATTAAAGGAATTTGACTAGGAGGTCAAAACATTTCTACTTGGGGAGTTTGATGTAGGAGCATCAACCACATATTTTGTCTAGACCAAGATGGGTCACAAAATTCTTTATAGGGGAAGGAATTTCCTAATAAGTAAATTGTACAAATTAGGAATTGTAGGTTGGAAATTAGCCATATGTATCATTTTAATTATGTTGAGGTGTTAAGTTGTTTTAGTGATTGTCCAAGTGGGCCTCTATTAGTGTAACGGATGTAGGGATAGGAATCTAGCAGTTTTTAGTCTAATGGATATATGTCCCATTTTTACTATTGTTGTTGAAATATTTTCGAGATAGTGTTTTGTTTATATAAGTATGTGTGCAATAGTGAAAAATAAGTTCTCCCAGAATTATAGGTTTAATTAATTCGGAGAGGAAGAAGCTCCCAAGTATATTCAAAAGTGAGATTTTGGATAAAAGGTCTGCAAGGTTCTGCGCACATATATTTGTTAAGGAATAAGTACAGTTTTTATCTTTCGTGCATCGTTATATCATCTCTCTACATAATCTTTCTCTCTAGATTTAAATTTTATTTGTTTGAGAATTGGATAGGAAACCCATGTAAGAATTTTGAAGACTAGTTTACTCTGAAAAGAATTGGCTGTAGGCATACAAGCGGCTCGTAGAAATGGTTGAATGCCTTCTGAGGATTGATGTAATTATTTATGATTCAATGAGTCTGAGTTATGAGATTCCAACATAGAGTTTAGTTTGGTTCGAAGAGTGGTTGTGTTCATATTCGCTCGATATTATTGTGTCTTGTGGGAATTTTGCAAGTTCAACAATTAATGGAATCTTAGGTTCAAATGTTGGCAATAAGCTCAGTAAAGGATTTTGATTGAGGAGGGGAGAATGTTGAAGAGGAGTTACATGCCTTTGCAATATTTCTTTTATTCATTGATTAAGGAGAGAGTCTGGACCCAGGTCTACATAAGTGTTGTGTGTACGTTTGTGGACTTGGTTTGGACAAGTAAGGGAACCTCGTAACTATCCGGGAGAAGTGCAGAGATGAATAGACGTGAGTGATCAGTGTGGATTGAAAACTGGTAAAATAACTAAGCGTATTCAAGGCCATCAACTTGCCTACAACACTCGAAGGAATCAAGACTTGGGACAATTGACTTGCCAAAGAAATTACATTGCGACCCCGACCTCGGCATAGCCCTATTAACCAGCTTGCCAACAAAGAGGCAAGCTCAATGTATTAGCGATTCGATGATCTAGATTTAAACAGGAACACAAAAAATTACAGAGATACATCAGAAATAATACTTCATTTCATTAATGTAAAATACTGAAATAGACTTACAAACAGAAATGGAAATAAACTAGCTCACGCCATGGTATCTTATCTCTGAGGAGAGATGTGGCGGTTACATGCCTCTGAACTGTCTTACAATGAGGCTCAAAGGCCTATTTATTCTTGACAAATAATGGAAAACCTTAAACATCCACAACCCTAACCCTAAGAGATGAAGGGCCAAACTATGGGCCCTGTTTTGGGTAAATTGGTACATCAACTTCTCAGGGTCGTAACTTTGGCATATGATCTCTGTTTGACACACACAATACCTCGTTCGAAAGATATATCCAAGGAATACAGCTTTGAGAAGAACAACATCAATCGAGGGACCCATGTTGCTCCCAGGTTTCCCAAAAAACATCGTTTAGGGCCTCAAAACGGCTCTGAAAGTTCGGGACTCAAAAATTTTCCAAAAATAGTAAATTGTGCTACAAATAAGGAAAATGAAAAACTAAAAGAAACAAAGGTGGGGGTCCAAGTAGAATTGGTGGGTGGCCACCAATATCCACCTGGATCGTTCTTCCCTCCTTAGGAAGAAATGGTCCCCATTGTGTTGTGGTCCTCCATGAGATGAGGAAAAATTTGCTGAACTTGGTCCCTGGTGACCCACTTGCCCTAGTGAAGGAGTTGGTCTGATTTGACAACTTGATACAGTTGGATCTTCTGCTGGTGAGTGTGGTTGATCTGCATGTTCGTGATCCAATCAGTTTTATCTTGTTCCATGCAATCTAGATTTAACTCTGGTTGTGTGAGTTGTTTTGCAATGTTGGATGTGTCTAGTAATGGTGGAAAGTATGGCCAAAGGCAGTCCACATTGAACACTGGGTGCATGCCAAGGAATGGGGAAATGTTGAACTCAAATGCATTGTCTCCCACAACCTTGGGTAAGGACCATATTGGAGTGGTTTGAGTTTCCGATAGGCTCTGGTAAGTAATTCCTTTTGCAAATGAAACCAGACTTTGTCGCCCAACTGAAACTTGTGCGGAACCCGATGTTGATCATGTCACTGCTTGTACTTGGCATTTAACTTCTCCAGAATGTTGTGGAGTTACTGGTGGATATGTTGGATGTGCTCAATGAAGTTGTTTGCCTTATCTGTTTTGGAATGGACATGAGCGAATTTTCCTAAGTAGCTGCAAATGGCATTGCCACATCAATGGGACATAGTGGCTGGAATCCCAAGCCCACCTAAAAAGGGTTGTGGCGAGTCGAGCTGTGGAGATCCTGATTATAGTTGTGCTGAAGATAGGGGAGGCTCTCATCCCATGTGCATGGATTCTTTGAGTTGTACATGCACATAATGTGTACGATTATCCTGTTGACAACCTCTGTCTCGCCATCAATTTAGGGATGGAAGGTTGTGAATTTAGTGTGTTTGGTGTCCAGCATTGACCAGACACTGAACCAAAATGTATTGAGGAACTTTTTGTCCTAATTTAAGATGATAGACTATGGGAAGCCAAAGTGTACACACACTCGTTCAAAGAAGATTTTAGCAGGCTTCTGTTGTGATATTCTTCTTACAGGTTGCTATAATGGCTATCTTTGAGAACTTGTCGATGACCACGAAAACACAGTCGTTTCCATGATTAGTAGAAGGAAGGCCCGACATGTAATCCATGGATATGGATTCCCAAGGTTGACTAGGGGTAGGAAGCGAAGTATAGAGGCCTTGCTTCTTGATGGTTGGTTTGGAAATGGCACAGGAAGTGCAAGATTTGATGTACTTCACGACATCCTATCGAAGATTCGGGCAATAGAAATACTTTTGTAGTATTGCCACAGTTTTCTCGACCCCGGAATGCCCAGCAGCCTGACTGTAGTGTGCTTCCCAAATCATCTTGGCACACTCGCTTGAAGGAACACAAAGGTGACCCAGGTGGCATAACAAGGCATCCTGGAGGTGAAAAAATGGAACATGCTGACCCTCCAAGAGTGTCTAGTATGTGTGGCCGAATTCTGGGTTGCTTTTGTAGAGAAGTGGCTAATCAAAAGTCTCATTCCCACAAGAGTTGAGCATGGTGGTTAACGCCATGATCAGTGGTTGACTAAGGAAATCTACAACATTATTATTGTTTCCCTTCTTATACTTGATATTCAAATGGAACTGTTGCAGGTATGTGGACCACTTCTGATGGCGATCATTCTGCAACTTCCCTTGCATCTGTATGAACTGGAGTGGCCGATGGTCTGTGTGGATGACCATTTCCTTCCGCAAAATGTAATGCTTCCATTTTCGGAAGGCCTGCACAATGGAATACATCTCTTTCTCATAAGTGGGATACTTTCGGACCGTGTCTAAAAGTGTCTCACTGTGACATGCCACTGGATGCCCGTGTTGAGTAAGGATTGCCCCAATAGCATAGTGAGAGGCATCTGTCGCGATCTCAAATAGTTGTTGCAAGTATGGTAATTCGAGCACTGGTGCTTAGCAGAGGTGATGTTTCAACTCTGTGAATGCCTTCTGTTGAGATTCAGACCAAAATAATTTTGCTTTCGCTCCTCCCTTGGTGACTTCACTCAAGGGCCAATTGATATGAGAAAATCCCAACACGAACCTGGAGTAGAAGTTGGCAAGACCCAGAAAGTTGCAGAGCTCTATCAGAGTGGTTGGAGATGGAAAATCTTGAATGACTTGGATCTTGGATGGATCCACATGCACCCCCTATTCATCAATAATGTATCCCAGATATTGAAATTGGGTCATGCCAAAAGTGCATTTCTCCAAATTGGCACATAACTTGTGTTGCTGCAATGTTTGGAGAACCTGTCAGATGTGGTGGAGGTGCTCTTCCCAACTTTGGTTGAAGATCAGAATGTCATCCAAGTATACCACTACAAATGAGTTGGTGAATGGCCACAAGATGTCATCCATTAGCCTCATGAAGGTTGCAGGAGCATTCGTCAACCCAAAAGGCATAATCAACCATTCGAAAAGTCCCTCCTTAGCTTTGAAGGCAGTCTTCCACACATCGAAGGGCTTGATTTGTACCCGCTAATATCCTGACTTCAAATCGATCTTGCCGAAATATTTTTCCCCCTTCAGTTGGTCTAGAAGGTCATCAATCTGTGGGATCGGGTACCTATTCCAGAGAGTGATCTTGTTCAGCGCCCGATAGTCAATACAAAGTCTCCAAGTCCCATCCTTCTTCTGTACCAACACGATCTGGCTCCCACAGGGCGATGAACTTAGTCGGATGTGACCTTTTTGCATCAACTCCTGAATCTGCCTCTTGATTTCATCGTTCTCCAGAATGGAGCACTGATAGATTGGTCCATTAGTGTTGAGAATATCAACAAGAAATGCTAAAAATAGCATTCAGAATATTTCAATTTTAATTTGTCCTTGAATTAAAATTGAGAATTCAAATTCAAATTTAGTCTCACCAGCTACTTGAAAAATAATTAATTAATTCATCTTGAGTTAATTAGTTGGATAAATTCAAGTTAGAAGTCTTTCTGAAGTCATGCAACAGTTATCCCTTAAATTAAGGAGATTATCCCTTAATTAAGGAGATAAGGTTGAGTTTTATTTGAGTTGTAATTAGTTAGCTTAGTTTACTGAGTTAAGTCCAGTTATATTAGTTCCAAACTATTTGAGGAACTAATTGTGAGTTCAGTCAGCTAATGCATGCATGCATCAAACTAGTGTACTCCAGATAACTGAAGATTCTCCCATAAATAACTCATGCATGTCTATTTAGAGAAAGACCCAGTTGAGATTAAAGACAGGGACATTGTACTATCAGTTGGAGGAATTTTCCTATAAAGGAAACTCATCCATGCAGAAGGAACAAGGTTCCTTGAGGATTGCGCAATTTTACGAGGTGTGAGATCAGTGTGAGTGATCATTTTTACACTTGGTAACAAGAGGATCATCCAGAGAAACTGCGCAAGGACATAGGAGGCTTGGAGGGCTGAAGAGAAGGTTTGTGAGAAGCCTTGTTTGCCTGTGAGCATCCAGGAGGATTTTACTAAGAGCTGGTTAGCTGTGAGAGCTAAGCTTTGTGTAATCCTGATGTATTTCCACCTTGTATGATAATACAGATAGTGGGGTTTTTAGCTGAGGCTTTCCCCTGAGTATTTTCTGTGTTTCATGTGCATTGATTTTTCTTCTGTTATATGTGTTCTACTTGATGTTGTTCAAATCGCTTAAGCTTCAGTATGTTTGATTGTAGAAGTAGATTAAGTATTTTTCTTTAGTATATTGCATTATCAGGTTGATCTACTGTGATAATTTCTACATGATATCAGAGCAAAGTTTATCGGAGCTGAGAATAATATACTAGAGGAGATTTCGAAGTTTTGAGTTTTGGGCCGAGGGTTTGCAGAGTAGATATGAACACTTCTATGCACAATTTTCAGAAACAAATAGCAGATTTAGATTCCTTGCGAATAAATACCCAAATTAAAAAAATAAAATTAAAAAAAAAATAAATAAAAAAATAAATAAAAATAAAAATTGGTCAAATCGAAGTTCGGATGAGGGAGATATCGCTGATTTAAAATCAGCTCTTTTTCCAGAAAATTTCATGACGGCGGGACAAATGAAACAAATTGGTGTGCTAGCCAAGAAACTGTATGCTCTTGAGGTTCAGGATGCATGCAAAGCCTTGAGGAGCAAGGCAAAGGTTAGAGACTTGTTGGTTGAGAGGGAGAGTAAATTACCTCTCAACATGCAATCCCAGAAGAAGTCTTAGACAATTGTGTAGGAGCCACAATTGGTGATGTGAGCAGAAGGATCACATGCAGGCATACCTCCAGGTGTGAGGTGGGGCAATGTGAAGTGATAGTCTCAAGAAGGCTAAAATTGGGCAGGGTCCATTGAGAGGTTTTATCTCACAGATCGTACCTTGCTACGGGAGCCCAAATTCCATAGTAGCGGGAGGAATCAGTGGGATTGATGCAGTCAAAGATCAAAGTGACAGAGGCTAGAGCAGTCAGATACTGAAGAGCGCAGAGAAGGATTGACAACAGTGTAGAAACAATGAGTCAGCAAAAGAGCAGAGTTTTCAATCAACAGAGGAAATAACAGTCAGAGACTTTGATGACAGATGCATCATTCTGATTCAGGTTGGATGTTTTTTTTTTGTTTCTGGATTTGTTGGAGAAACAAAACTAGGGAGAAGCGTTTCATGCAGAACATTCCAAAGGTTCAGGATTGTGATTGAGTTGAATTCCTTTGTTGTTGAGAGGGAGTGTTGAGAATAGCAACAAGAAATGCTAAAAATAACATTCAGAATATTCCAATTTTAATTTGTCCTTGAATTAAAATTGAGAATCAAAATTCGAATTTACGCTCACCAGCTGCTTGAAAAATAATTAATTAATTCATCTTGAGTTAATTAGTTGGAGAAATTCAATTTAGAAGTCTTTCTGAAGTCATGCAACAACTATCCATTAAATTAAGGAGATTATCCCTTAATTAAGGAATAAGGTTTAGTTGTATTTGAGTTGTAATTAGTTAGCTCAGTGTACTGAGTTAACTCCAGTTAGATTAGTTCCAAACTATTTGGAGAACTAATTGTGAGTTCAGTCATTTAATGCATGCATTCATCAAACTAGTGTACTTTAGATAACTGAAGATTCTCTCATAAATAACTCATGCATGTTTATTCAAAGAAAGACCCAATTGAGATTAAAGATAGGGACATTGTACTATCAGTCGGAGGAATTTTTCTATAAAGGAAACTCATCAATGCAGAAGGAACAAGGTTCCTTTAGGATTGCACAGTTTTACAAGGTGTGGGTTCAGTGTGAGTGATCAATGTTACACTTGGTAACAAGAGAATCACCCAGAGAAACTATGCAAGGAAATAGGAGGCTTAGAGGGTTGAAGAGAATGTTTTTTAGAAGCCTTTTTTGCCTGTAAGCATCCAGGAGGATTGCACTGAGAGCTGGCTAGCTGTGAGAGCTAAAGCTTTCTGTAATATTGATGTATTTCCACCTCGCATGATAATACAGATAGTGGGGTTTTTAGTTGAGGCTTTCCCCTGAGTATTTTCTATGTTTCATATGCATTAATTTTGCTTCTATTATATGTGTTCTACTTGATCTTACTCAAATCGATTAAGCTTTTGTAAGTTTGAATGTAGAAGTATATTAAGTATTATGCTTCAGTAAATTGCATTATCAGGTTAATCTACAGTGAGAATTTCTACAATTGGACAGCGGGGCACTTGGGGTCAGATCGATGGAGTGCTTGGCTGACAGTGTAGAGGCACCCCTGCGGGGGAGGTGAAGATGTCCTTGTACTCCTTCACAATCTTGTTCATCTGTAGTTGTCGTGCAGAAGGGTCATGTTTGGAGGTCGTGGCCACCGTCTTATTCCTTCTGTGAGGGTGTATCATTAGGAAGACAAATTACTTGGTTTTGGAAATGAGCTTACTACATTGTTTTGCAGTAACCAAAGAGCTGGCGGTAGGCAGTGCCACCTCTTGTATCCTGTACAACGTATTTCCCAAAGTAACAATAACAACACGAGGCCTTGACTCATATACAACATGTCGCTTCCACAAGTATGTTTGGACTAATAATACATCACAAACATGAAGGGAAGCAACGTCACACAATACTTCATCTATGAAGGGCTTGATGTTCTATGGAATGCGACACTGCTGCCTCACGTGAAGATCTCGTCCTTGGTGAAGCCACCCGATGGTGTACAGTTGTGGATGTGCTATGGTCAGTAAGTCAAGCTGCTTCACAACCTCTGTCGAAATGAGGTTCTCTCAACTCCCGCTGTCGACAATGAACTGTAGCGAGGATCCCTTTACCCACATCTGGGAGTGGAAGAGGCGATCCTCCTCCTCTGGATCTTCGAGTTCCTCCTTCTGGAGCTTCATGGTGGCAATAGTGGCATTGGGCTCTGCATCGATAACCTGCTTCCCTTTGTCATTCCCCTTATCGGGTTTTGTCTTAGACTCTGAACATGCATCTGATTCTGAAAACTTTAGCTTGGCCACCACTGACTGCTTGGCCTGACACTCACTTGTGTTGTGAGTGGAGCTCTTATGGAATTCACACCACTTTCCTATGTCCTTCATCTTCGCGATGTTGCTCTTTGCTTGCGGCTTTGACAGGTTGTCTTGGGCCAACCTGCCTTAGCTTTGTGCTTTGTTCAATGGTTTGGGGGCGCCTTTCCCTTGCTTAGGATTTGTAGATCCAAAGTCTCACTTCTTCTGTTTAAAATTCTGCTCGATATTCATACTGTATTAGTACGTCATGCAGAGCGAAGAGATGTCAAGGAACTCCATATTGTCTTAGATGTACCAGTGTAGGCAGCCACGATATTTGAGTACCAAATGGAGTTCAGAATCCTTGATACCCAACTTTGTGCGAAGGGTATGAAAAATATTGGTAAACTCTGGCACGTCTTGGTCCCTTCCCTTCCGCAGAGTGGTCCACTTTATGTATTTATCTTGATAGCTTCTGACAAGGTAGTACTACTCCTTGATGGCATTTCGGAATGAATTCCAAGTTGGTGCAGCTAAAAATAGTGAGGTCGAAATTTCATCCTTTTCCTCCTAGTAGGTTTCCCACCAGTCCTTGACATGGGGGGCCGCTTTGAGATGAGCGAAAATAATCGTTTCCCAGCAGGAAAAATCAAGAACAGAAAAATACCCTTCTAGCATATTTAACCATTTATCTACAGCATCTGCATCTATCTAACCCTCAAATATGGGAATTTCAAAGTTAACTTGTACCTTAAGGGTGTGGCACTTCCAGAGTAGTTGCTCGAAGTAGATGTGTCGCCCCTAGGTAGCTGCTAACGGATCTGGGAAAAGTTGTCCATCATCATGTTCCTTTGTCGCTTGAGGGGCCTCTTCGAGCAAAATTTTCATAGGATCTTCTACCCCCTCGTCTTTCTTTTCATCTGCCATGAGAGACTGTTGGGATTTACAAGGTTGGTCTTGCAAAACTTCGACCAGTTCAAGCCCTAACTCCTTATGTCCAGACCTCGTTGGGGACAAGCAAATAAAAAAACGAAAAGAAAGAGCAAACCGCTCTGATACCACTGATCCAGATTTAAACATGAATGCAACAAATTACAGAGATAACCATAAATATAGAGATACAACAAAATAATACTTCATTTCATTAATGTAAAATACTGAAATATGCTTACAAACAGAAATGGAAATAAACTAGCTCGGGCGATGGTAGCTTATCTCTAAGGAGAGATGTGGTGGCTACATGCCTCTGAACTATCTTACAATGAGGCTCGAAGGCCTATTTATTGTTGAGAAACAATGGAAAACCCTAAACATACAAAACCCTAACCCTAGGAGATGAAGCGCCAAACTATGGGCCCCATTTTGGGTAAATTGGTACATCAACTTCCCGGGGTCGTAACTTTGGCATACGATCTCCATTTCACATGAACAATACCTCGTTAGAGAGATCTATCCAAAGACTACAACTTGGAGAAGAAGAACATTGGTGGACCGATGTTGCTCCCTGTTTTCCTAAAAAAGATTGTTTAGGGCATCAAAACGGCTCCGAAAGTTCATGACCCAAAATACTACCAAAAATAGTAAATTGTGCTATACATAAGGAAACTGAAAAACTGAAAGAAACAATGGTGGGGGTCCACGTGAAATTGGTGGGTGGCCACCAATATCTACTTGGATCATTCAACGTGTTGTCAAACTCAGTTACCAAGTTTGGTGCTATTGGCTGTAAAAATTCGAATATTCGTTGATATGATTCAGTTTTGTAACATAATACATTGATTTTGATATAGTATGGAATTTGGATTTATGGAATTAATTGAAGGGTTCTTTGTTACCAGACGGATGATCTAAAAATCAATTATGTATGATCTCAGTTAATTAATGTAGGTATTACAGACTCATGTGTTGGTCTGCCTATGTTATTTTAAGCAACAGATCGATAAGATTGCGAAATACACATGCATTGGAAAACATAAGAGAAACACAACAAGCAAATGCAAAACACAGCAAATTGATAAGGAGTTCACCCAATCCTCCTGGGCTACGTCTCCTGGTCCAGCTTTCAGTGGTGGCCTCTTTTTATTGTTTCTTTAAGTAGAGTTTTTACAATGAGGAGCTCAATTTGAGTCTCTTGTAATAGATGATTCTTAGTAGGGTGGTACTTGGATTCCCTAAGCCACTAGAGTACATAGAATCCCCCTTACCAAGTCTCGACCTCAACTGGTCTTAATGGGATGAGTCCGCTCTGGTACTCAGTTCTCGACCGATATCCTCACAGGGATTGCTCGAACCTCTCAAGCCTTCTCGGTTATATCTGCTCGATGCTGCCTTAGTTCTGTAGGTCAGCTCAACTTCTTCTGGTCTCTGCTTCTTACTTCACTCTCTACTCTATCTCTTCTGTCCCTCTCTCTATTCTCTGTCTGTTCGTGGCTTAAACCCAATCTGTCCCTTGACTATTCACTTCCTCTTCCAGCTCTTTGGATTGCTTGCCTCTATCCGCTGGAATTACCTGCTTCTATGTCATCACCACTGTGTAAGATTTCACAAAGGGGTGGCTACTTGTCTCCTTATGAATTGAGCACCAGATTTTCCTCGAATGGTCATTATTTTTGGTTATTCTGTGAAATGATTCATCTGCCAGCTCAGCGGTCATGTCAGACCCCAAATTTCATATGCCTCAACCTATTCTTCTGCCAAATCTGGTCTCCCATCAGGTGCAATCTCCATCGTTGATCTGGGGCCTCCAGATCCTCTGGTCATCGCTTTTATCGCACGGGTGAGTTGCTTGATCGTTACCCTGCAATGAGAGTGATTTTCTCTCTCATCCACCAAACATGCGTCATTCAATGTATGGCATCGCTCGGTCCTCTGCCAAACCCGCTTACCACCCGAAATGCCTCCGATATTCTGCCGTCTTTGAAGCACGAGACCCGCCTGTCGGTTTTAGAGCTTTTCGCATGGTTTTACCTGTTTTTCACATGACCGGGTGCTGGGGCTTTTCCTTCTCTAAGTTTTTTATCCTGAGGTTTTAATTGCACATCAAAAATGGCCTCTATTTGCTAATCTGGACTCCTTATTTGCTAGTTTGTGCCACTGTGCGCTCTCCATGGGTCAATGGTCAGCGCACTTTGACCGAGGGTCCTCGTTGTTCTGTGCTGGCTGCAACTGCCATTGTCCAAAGGTCCTTCCTGAGAGCTCATTGTTTACAAGATTTTGAAGTTTGACATTATTTGAATCAATCATAGAAACTCTGATAATTTTCAAGGATTCAATTCGGATCAACGGACTTTCCCATTGTTATTCAATTCAAATTGACAGAGTTCTTTGTTTCCTATTATTTATCCAGTCGTACTTCAAAGTTCAAACCTTCCCTTTTATATTCTCAGCAATGAGGCTCAACAAAGTGCACGATGCACCAAACTACTTATAAGTTTCCTTTTGACCAATGAGAAAGTAGTCAGGGTAGAATGACGCATTGATCGCACTCGAGAATTATGCCAAAGGAAGGTTATTTTTATATTTAAAAAATTATAGTTAAAATTTTCTCTTAAATTTTTGATTAAAATATTGAAACTTTAATATTAAAAAATTACATACAATATTAATTTTATATTTAAAACCTTGTAAAAATTTTAAAATGTATTTTTTCATTTTCATAATTTTTTTTGGATGATAGTTATTAATGAGTTAGATGATATCCGTTATTAGAATTCCACCTGTGAATAAAAACAGTTGAATTTATGTCATCTACTACATAGATTAATTTTGACTTACCTATTATTGAATAAATTTGGATCCTAAAGCGATAGCAAGTGACATTTAAAATTTATAGTAAGTAAAAATTACTTAAAGCCTATTAATATTTAATATCTCATAGTTTACATTACACTATAGGTTAAGATTTTGTTATTCATATAAATAAATTATTTTTTGACCATCTTAAATAAACAAAAATGATTAATATTGAAAATAAATATAAAATATATGTGACCAGTAAAAATTCTTTTGAATTTTTTAAAATTTCGATATAAATAATAATATATTTCTCTTTATCAAATGTATACTCTCACATTTTTCCTATTAAATTTCATACACTACTTTTTTCCCATATCTGATTGAATTCGAATTCGTATTCGTATTGGAATTCGAATTTGATAAGTATGCTTTCAAGGAGGCCCAATCTCCGACATTAATTGGGGTCAATATACCCAAAAGTTAGAAGTATGCCTTGTTTTATTACTTATAATATTTCTTGGTGGTTGAATTCTATTGATAAGAGATATTTGTGTTTGGTAACTTGATCCCGGAAAATAAATTTGAAATTTATGAATGTATTGCTGTTTTATAAATGATTACTTTTAAGAGAATGAATGTGAGAAAGCAGATGCAATTAAAATACTCCAGAAAATAAAAAATAAAAAAAAATATTTTAATAAAAAAAAATTATAATAAAAAATTATTTATATTTTAGTTGATTTTTTAATTTATGTTTTATTATTATATAAATTAATTAGTTATACATTAATATGATAGTCTTTTTAAGAAAATAAATTAGTGTTATGAAGCTATTATAACAATAATTATTAAAAAATTATATTTCGTTATATTATTAATAGAGATTTAATTATGCATGGTTTTTACTCATTCACCCAAAATATTTTCAATTAACTAATATAATAATTAGCATATATTTATCTTAAATAAGAATTTAATATTAGCCGAGAAAGATTCTTTTTATTTTTAGATTTTTTAAAATCTTTATTTTAGCTGGCATGAACAAAATTTTAATTTTAATAACAAACAAACAAAGTTACACATTATATTGAACTATAAAATAACCCTCTCACCTTAATAAATATAAATATCTATATATTAATTTAACAATAATCTAATTTCCTTTTAATTAAAATTAAATTATTAATATTAATAAAAAATTACTAAAATTAAAATATATTTTTTAATTCTTAAACAAATACAACATTAATTATTAATAATGACGATTTTGATACACTGTTCGTGAAAAGAAATAGTTCTATCAATCTTTGAACTATTTATAAAATAATTTATAATTTTTTCATAATTTTAATTCAAAAAATTAATTATCTAATTTTATAATAAAATAAGCTATAAACCATTTTATAAAATTCCTTAATTCCTTAATTTTATAATAAAATAAATATTAAATTTATGTTTATGAGATATTTTTCGGCGTAAATCACATGATATTTCATTTGTCGACACATTTCGAACCAACCAATGTGGTTCATTGTCAGGACAAGTTGAAGAATCAGATCTAGATTGCATGTTAAATAGTTAGAGTAGAACATCCAACGACTAAACTGAGGAGTCTTTGCATCTTTTAAGAAACGCCAAATCTGACTTCAACTTCGAAACATGCAAGCGTACCCGTTCAAATTGATGAACCTTGGTTGCAATGGCTTTTGCAATAATTTTTTATGTTTAAAAAATCAAAAAACTAAATTAATTCTTTTCCATTTAATAATGCACCCACCACGAAAATATTTGATACTTCAATATCATACAAAGAAACAATGCATCTAAACCAATCCAACCAAAGTTAATTATAGTGTTGAATGTGTCTAAACTAAGTACAAATTTTATTAATTTTTTCTTTGAAACTATAAACATTGATAATCACAACTAATAGACGTTTCGAGAGCTACTTGGATGTACCTTGCATTACAACTGTAAAAATAATAGTGGATTCAACATAGTCGCCATTTTTTTTTCAACATGGTCAAAAAAGGAGAAAAACTCTTTGCTCTAAAAGAGGGCATGCATAAATAAGAAACCTTGGAAAAGCCATATCTCTAATTTAAAACTTAATTTAAAAATTTAATAGTGGATTCAACATAGTCGCCATTTTTTTTCAACATGGTCAAAAAAAAAAAAAGAAAAACTCTTTGCTCTAAAAAAAAGGGCATGCATACATAAGAAACCTTGGAAAAGCCATATCTCTAATTTAAAACATAATTTGAAAAATTTGAAGGGATAGTGGTGGGACACTAACTCATTTAAAAAGCATGCTAACAAACAATACCCTAATCAACACCTATGGACACCATTTTGCCATCTCATTGTTACAAGTAGCAAGTTATATTGTGAGTTTAATGGCTCTCACTTTAAAATTGAGTGGTTTGCTTTAGTGACAAAAATCGTTTCTATTGGTTGCATATTCAATTTGCCACACATTTTATCAATAAACTTAATGAAGGTTCTTTATGAAGGTAGAGGAAACCTAGTGAATCAGTGCCCTTTTTTTTCTCCAATAGATGCTTTTTGCGCTGCCAATGAGTTCCCTAGTATGTATAGGAGGCGGAAACACAAAATACCACCTATCCATATCTATTGTCGAGAATTATGGGCAAAATACTACCCAAATTTCGTTTACTATATTTGTGACCATTTCCCGAACGAGAATGCACCAAATTATCTTTAGTTTTTTTACCTACAAATGTTTAAAGAATCCAAAAAATCCATAAAATGATTGGGGAATTCGTAGTACGAAGAACATCATATATATCTAAGTGTATGGTTGTTCAACAACCTATTGCCAATTTCTCTTGACGTTGAAAAGCTCTAAAATATTGGTGAATGGGACCATCATTGTATTGTAAAAAAAATCAGTTGAGGCATTCCTTTGGACGTCGGGATTAACAAGGCTAAATAGTTAAAAATGCATACACACAAGATTGACCCGACATCAAGGAGCCACAGGCAAAACTTTGTTCCAACGGAATTATGGCAAAGTAACCTCCGCGGTGGGCTTCATCCATCTACCATTTAGCCCTTGGTTGAAACAACTTATCTGTGCAAAAAGGAAGAGTGGGACTGGGACGAAACCTTGGTTACTGTAACTATTCCACTAAACCAACAAAACTCAGGAAAATCGCAAGAGCTAACTTGTGGAGAGACCTGATGACAGTTGGTCGATATCAGTCCTCAACCATTAATCCTCAAAGTCTTTATGTGCAAGGAAACCCAACGCCAAGACAACGTGGCTTCGAGGTGGACCCTACTCGTAAATCTCGAACCTTGGACCTTGTACCTTAGTGTTTTATACTTTAGATTGGAGTAGAGGGAAAGCCGAGAACCCGAAAGCGAGCTGATGTGGCTTGGGGTGGGGTGACTGTTGGTATTTTTGCAATGGGAAAATACCAAAACCAGACAAAATAAACATCACAGAGCCAATGCTCTGTTTCCTTTGTTCCAGGACCTTTGCACAGGGAAACTATTAAAACAGAATGACTCATAACAGTCCATTACACAGCCATAAAAACATTTTCTATTGCTTAAAAACAAAAACTGTTACAACTTTCATCCTCTACGCAGAGAGGGATTCACTAGAGAAACTCTGTCTCCTCATTTCTAGTCTTCCACTGTTGTGGGTATTACAACGACAATTTCTTGCTGCTCCTATGTTTTACAATGGCGAATAAAACCATTACATCCCTATTTTCTTTAACTTCTCGCACTGTTGTGCATTCAATACATTTCCATGAACAAAAGAAATTACAGTCCTATTCTAGTTGAGCCCTTGCACTGTTGTGCATTCTCCATATAAAGAAACGGGTTTATCACCGCGCGCAGGCATATATCACAATACATTTCCATAAAAAAATACAACACACCACCGTGCATAGCCACCATACATATCATTGTTCTCTCTTGCGCATCCCATGCGCAGTCTCAATGCACACCAAAAATATACAACACGCGCAGCCACCATTACGCATAAAAACTACCTCACGTCGGCCTTTTTCTACAGCATAAAAAAAACATATATAAAAAACATATATTAAAACATGCCCATACCCATATTAAAAGGGCCTCCACCTAATCTACGTAAAACATTAAAGACCATTGAATTCCCTTCTCGGCGGTCAACAAAAAAATCGAACACTCCACGCAAAATCTGATTTGACGTGGGCCGGAAAACTGTGCGTTAACGTCCTCGCACGTTGGGCAAAATCTCTGTCCGGTGACCTGATCCGACGCAATTCGCACACCGTCTTCAGGAAAACCAATTGACCCTTAATTTCTATGGAGCAAGCGGTTTCGCTGTTGTACAGTGGATGCGTGGCACTACATGATTGTGTCGGGGCCTCCTCTGCGAGTACAGCCTTCTGCCAAAGGTGGTGTGGGGAGACCGGGCCGGTTTTCCAAAGCCGCTGAGCGGTTGAAATTAATATTCCAACACTCCCCTTTAATTTCAACTGCTGGGCATTAGGACATACCCAAACACTTCCTCACATAGAGGGATTCCTCAGTACTGCTGTTGCAAAGATATCTTCCTCACATAGATGGATTCACCAACTGCTTCTGATGCAGTTCACAAACAAACAAAGTTGTCTTCCTCTTAATAGAGGGATTAACCTGAAACTGTGCTTAAGAGCACCTTCCTCATGACAGAGGGATTCACCATTACAATGTGCTGAAGAGCACCTTCCTCATGACAGAGGGATTCACCTGTTATAAAAAAACATCTTCCTCTTAACAGAGGGATTTACCAAACAATGCTAAAGAGCATCTTCCTCTCAACAGAGGGATTCACCAAATGACTGCTTCAAATGCAGTTCCAAAACAAACAATCATTGTACTGCTGTGTGTGCAAAGTAATTACAATGTTCTCTTATGCTGATGCATATTCTCTTTTGCACTGTTGTGCCATCTTCTTTACTGTGTCTACCCCACATTGTTGTGTCTAAACTTGCACTGCTTGTGCACTTTTCAAAGACAAAATACTCTGTCTTTTCTGGAACAATTACACTGTCCCAACTTACAAATTTACACTGTTGTGTGTAAATATTTCTTACATTCACTGTTGTTGCATATATTGCATTTCAATTCAATGAACAACACATTCATTACAGTTACATATACTGCTGTAAAGAAAAAAAAATCTTTTACATGTGCTGCTGTCCATTACCTTTCATTTCTTCAACAAAACTTAATGCTGCTGCATTTTCTTATTTGCATTGATGTGTGCTTCTCCTTCTTGCCATCATGTTGTTGTCCATAACTTCTTGCTGCTGCATTTTTCATATTTACTGCTGTCCATACCCATAACCATAGACTGTCATCCCTGGGTTTTTATTTGCTGCTGCATTGCCACTGCAATTTGCACTGTGGCCGCCTTTTGTTTCATCATACTGTTGTGTGCCCATACACTAACTCTTTACTCTCCATTACTTGCACATAGAGAGAAATCACGCTCACGCTATTTTGCGCTGCATTCTCCAAACAACAAAAAAAATTAACACAGGCTGCTGCCTTTTCTTTTTACACCCTTGCTTCACACAATCTTCATCTTCGTTTTTTTTATTTTCATAATGCACTGCTGTGCAATTCCTTTCGATTTTCTGCTGCCACACCCATTCTCATTCATCCCATGTGCATTAAAAATCTGATGTCCCTGTTTTTCTTTAGGCATTTCTGTGCATGTTGCATTGCATACAAAAAAAATATTACATTTTTCACTGCTGTGTGAAAAATTTCATTGCATTCTCAGCCACTGGGCATTTATGCTCTCCTGCGTTTTGCCTTCTTCTCATTTTCTTCTCATTGCTTTGCATTTTCATTCCCAATACAAAACATTTCCATCTGCTGTGTATTATACTCACTCTGCTGTGAGTATATTCTCTCATATTACATAAAAGGAAACTACCTTCCATTACTATGCATTCAATGCATGTGCTCCATAACAAAAAAAATTCATAACTGTTGTTTCATGTTCTATCTTCCCACTGCTATGAGGGTCTCCATGCTTTGCACACTTCTTATTGCGCTTCTGCACTTTACATTTGAGCGCTGTCCCCTTTTCTTCTCTGCTGTTATGGCAGATTTAACTTCATATTTTTCTTTTATAAAAAAAGTCTTCATCAAAGAGTGACTGTTAAGACAGTTCAACAACAAAAAATTACAAGCTCCCCTTTAGTGTATGCTTTATCTTCTTTCAGCAGAATCTTCTCAAAACAAATTTAGATCCACTGGGGAGTTCAAGGGGTTTTCAGGTTGTCTTTCCTTCCTTCTCCATACTTGTGTAACTTTCTTCTTTTGCATGGGTCTAGCTTGTGTAAGAGCCCATGTTAAGTTACAGTCTCGTGCCATATGCCCAATGTTATGACACTTGAAACATTCAACATTGTTCATGAATAACATTTCATGATTTCTTCTAAAATTGTTTCTTGGAGGTTGTCGAAGACCACAACATTTATCTTTATGAAATGCTCTACAGTCTTTTGCCATATGACCAAAGTTTGAGCAAGCATAACAATAACCATAAAATGAACTTTGGTACCTTGGAGATGGAGGTTTACTTGATGTACTTCTGAAGCCTTGTTGCCTTGAGATTCTTTGTTGATGACCATTGCCTCTTGCCTCTTTGACATCAGCTACATTTCTTCTTGGAGCTGGTTTTCTACTTGGAGCAGGATTTCTTCTATTGCAGCCTTCATTTTTCTCCTTGCCTTTGCTGGAACTAGGAGCATCACACCTTCTTTGTGGCTTCTTCACATCTCCTTTGCTTAAAGCATCCTCATCCTTGTTTGAGGGTTCACCTACATACCCAAGTCCTGATTTATCAGATGGAGATCTATGATAGCTAAGCATGTCATCCAAAGCTTGAGAGCTCTTCATGATCTTGTTCATCCCTTCAACCTTCTTCCTTAGGAGGAAAATCTCTTCTTCTAACTTTTCACATTCATTATTTTTCTTTGCAAGTTGTTCCTCAGTTTCTTCCTTGCTACGAGTAGCTTCAGCTGCTACTATTTTGAAGGAGATAATATCTGTCTTCATTTTGGAGATTTCTTCATCTTTTGCTTGACTGCTCTTCATTTTCTTTTCAGCTCCTTGTGCCTGCTTCTTGGCTTCTTGTAGTTCGGACTTAAGGGAGGAGACCTCTACCTTGTACTGTCCAATCTCTTCCACAAGCTTATTCACTCTCTTGTGTCTTTGTTCAAGTTGACTTGTCAAGGCATCTGCCTGCTTCTTTGCACTATTCAGCTGATTTGTCATGGATATGACTTCTTCATGATGTTTCTTCTTGCATTGGTCAAGCTCCTTCTTAAGCTTGGCAAGCTCTTCATCCCTTTCTCTTACTTGAAGCTTGATGAGGTCAAGCTTTTCATTCTCAGCTTCTATGATGGGTTCATAATTTTCTTCTTGACTCATTGTCATGGTCAGTGCTCCCTTTGCATGAAGGTCATGCAGTCTGTCCCATATATCCTTTGCTGATGTATATTTTCTTAAATTCCTCTTCACAGAATCAGGGAGTCCATCCAAGATAGTCTTTGTTGCTTGTGCATCATACTCCACGGATTATTTATCCTTCTTGCTATCATCAATCACTGATTCCCATATTTCACTCCCTTGAAACTGTAAGAAAGCCCTCATTTTTATTTCCCATATATCAAGGTTCCCATCGAACCTTGGAACCTCAAATACAATGCTTTCAAATAAATTGCCTTCTAGTTTAGTAGAGGAGGGAGACACATTTTTAGTAGGCTTGGAGGCTTTCTTCTTTGACCTTGCCATTCTTAACTAGGCTTCAAATACTTGACTGTGTTTTTTTTTTAAATCACTGATTGTTCCTTCAACAGTAGCACAAAGGAAAGCTTTGAGAAATACCTTAATCCTTTTCGCTCAGGCTTCACACTGCTGGAGAGGTTTGACTGCTGCAACAAAACCTTCCTTCAGCTTCTTTGAGTCTTCAAAGATCCTGGACTAGCTCCGATACCACTGTTGGTATTTTTGCAATGGGAAAATACCAAAACGAGACAAAATAAACATCACAGAGCCAATGCTCTATTTCCTTTGTTCCAGGACCTTTGCACAGGGAAACTATTAAAACAGAACGACTCATAACAGTCCATTACACAGCCATAAAAAAAATTTCTATTTCTTAAAAACAAAAAATGTTACAACTTTCATCCTCTACGCAGAGAGGGATTCACTAGAGAAACTCTGTCTCCTCATTTCTAGTCTTCCACTGTTGTGGGTATTACAACGACAATTTCTTGTTGCTCCTATGTTTTACAATGGCGAATAAAACCATTACATCCCTGTTTTCTTTAACTTCTCGCACTGCTGTGCGTTCAATACATTTCCATGAACAAAAGAAATTACAGTCCTATTCTAGTTGAGCCCTTGCACTGTTGTGCATTCTCCATATAAAGAAACGGGTTTATCACCGCGCGCAGGCATATATCACAATACATTTCCATAAAAAAATACAACACACCACCGTGCGTAGCCACCATACATATCACTTTTCTCTCTTGTGCATCCCATTTGTAGTCTCAATGCACACCAAAAAGATACAACACGCGCAGCCACCATTACGCATAAAAACTACCTCACGTCGGCCTTTTTCTACAGCATAAAAAAACATATATAAAAAACACATATTAAAACATGCCCATACCCATATTAAAAGGGCCTCCACCTAATCTACGTAAAACATTAAAGACCATTGAATTCCCTTCTCGGCGGTCAACAAAAAAATCGAACACTCCACGTAAAATCTGATTTGACGTGGGCCGGAAAACTGTGCATTAACGTCCTCGCACGTTGGGAAAAATCTTTGTCCGGTGACCTGATCCGACGCAATTCGCACACCGTCTTCAGGCAAACCAATCGACCCTTAATGTCTGGGGAGCAAGCGGTTTGGCTGTTGTACAGTGGACGCGTGGCACTACCTGATTGTGTCGGGGCCTCCTCTGCGGGTACAGCCTTCTCCCAAAGGTGGTGCGGGGAGACCGAGCCGGTTTTCAAAAACCGCTGAGCGGTTGAAATTAATATTCCAACAGTGACATGGAAAAAGGAACACGGATTGGGGTGGTCTCTACTCTCCAATCTGATTACGTCAGAACTCGTTGTTTGATGTTGGAGTAAAGAGAAAGCTGAGAACTGAACACTGATATAAAGTTGCTTTGGGTGACTTAGTCTTAGCATTGATGTGTGTACAACAATAGATAGGGGAGGTAAAGGCTAAAAGAGTATTTCAAAACAATCACGTTATCCAACAATAAAATAATCACACTTTCGCTTTGAAAATCATTTGATCGACGAAAAATGTGCATCGCCACAATTAAACTGATTGGCTAAGTATAGTCCACATATAGTTCTGGTTCTCGGACACAATATTATGGAGAAGCGTAGTCCGTGAATGCTTTATAGCCGTGGGCAAATGGCAATATCTTGTCCTTGGCATTGACCGATGTATGGGGATGCATGAACATAACTACGCGCATGAGGCGGGAAAGGAACTTTATGCTAAATTGTAGTCGACTCCACCGCCTTCCTGAATTTACAGTTCTTTTCCAAATGCTAGAAAACTAATATATCCCATACCAATTATCGTTCTGAAACTCCGGCCGAAACTAGCAGGCTTGGAATCCGAGAAAATGGTATCATATTCTTTCCATTTATTATACTTCCAGCTGATCTGTTACATATCGTACACTTGAATCTTTCGTCCGTGCCTCCCCCCCAAGAATTGAGTGCCAATATAAACACTCTTGACTGCCCTTCCCATTGCACTCTACCATTGTTTCTCCATCTTCATGTTGTCAAACATGGAAGGGACTCATTCGGCCATGATTCTTGTCTTCGTGGCAAGCTTATGCCTGCACGCATATGACGGTGGCGCTACATATGCCCCACCTAAGCCAATCGATCTTCCTCCGCCGGTTTATAATTCTCCACCCAAACCAAGAGTATTCCCTCCTGCCGTGCACACAACCCCCCAAGCCGATCGTATTCTCCCCTCCAGTTCACAAAACTCTTCCCAAACCGATAGTATTTCCTCTTCCAGTAATCCCTCCAGTACACAAAACTCCTCCCACCCCGACAGTAATCCCTCCACCCATTCACAAAACACACCCCAAACAGATAGTATATCCTCCTCCAGTTCACAAAACTCCTCCCAAACCGATAGTACATCCTACTACGGTCTACAAACCTCCTCCGACCCCTACCGTATTCCTTCCACCCATTCACAAAACTCCCACAAAATCGATAGTATTCCCCCCTCCAGTTGACAAAACTCCTCCCAAGCCCATAGCATATCCACCTCCGGTGCACAAAGTTCCTCCTAAGCCAATAACATTTCCTTCCCCGGTGCTCAAATCTCCTCCCAAGCCCACGGTTACTCCTCTGCCTGTTCACAAAACCCCACCTACTCCGATAGTAATGCCTCCTCCATTCAATCTGTCTCCTCCAATTTACCATTTTCCCCCACATTACACGGTCCCTCCTCATCATCCTCCGGTTCACTGATAATTAATGTACATATCTCTAACCATTTATTTCATTAATCTCCTTCTGTATTCGAGTGATTGTGTTCACATTGGCTCGATATTATTTTGTCTTGTGGCAATTTTACAGGTCCAACGATTAATGGAATCTTTCGTTTGAATGTTGGAAATAAGCCCAACAAAGGTTTGTGATTGAGGAGGGGAAACCATTGATGAGGATGTAAATGTGTTAGAAAACTTGCACAGCTGAATCTAGCTAGTAAAGGTTGAACACAGAGCTTTGCAGAGAAAAAACACTAAAAGAATCGAAAGAACAAAAAGAATGATCGATTCATAAAATAGGTTACATTACTCATGATATAGAATTATTGGGTGAAAATCCCAAGGTAATGCACCATAATGGTGATCAATGAGAGGACTCAACACCTACAGCAAGTTCCAGAGAGAACTAGCCATTTGCAGAGTGAAAGGAGGAGCAAATCAAGGAGTAAATCATGCAGAAGAACTAGCCAGTTGCGGAGTGAAAGGAGGAGCAAATAAGGGATTAAATCATGGAGAAGAACTAGCCAGTTGCAGAGTGAAAGGAGGAGCAAATTAGGGAGCTTTTTCATGCAGAAAGGATCTTGCATTTAGTCCCATGCTCTAACTAAGTGTTCGCATGTGCCAGTAATGAAGGTCCTAGGTGTGTAGTATCTCCAACACCACCCCTGAACACCACTATGGATAAAAATAGAAAATGCGCCTAGCAACTAAGGCCAAAGGTCACCCAAAATACAGTGCAACTTGTACTAAAATTGAGGAAAGAGGGAAAACCTCGTGGGAAACCCCCCCCCCCCCCCTCAAAATACAATGTAATCAAAAGAAGAGAGGAAAAAAAGACAGTTGCTAAGCAACTGTGTCCTTCACTCCAAGACGATCGCGCAGAGAGTGAAACTTCTGCTCAGTGAATGTCTTGGTGCAGATGTCTGCAGTCTGTTCTGCTAAAGGACATAACTACAAATCAATGACCCGATCATGTACTAAGTCTCCGATGTAGTGCATATGGATCTCTATGTGCTTCGTCCTTTGTCGCTGTACTAGATCTCTACAAAATTTGAGAGTGCTCTGGTTGTCACACCAGATGACAATGGGCTGGTGGAACTCGACACCCAACTCAGTGAGGAAGTGATGTAGCCACAAATCCTGAATGGTGATTTTGACTACTGCTCTGTACTCGGCCTCAGCTGAAGAGAGCAATAACAACCTACTTCTTGCTCGACCAACAGATAGGGCTAGACCCTAGACTCAGTGAATATCCGGAGGTGGACTTGCAATCAATGCTCTCGCCCGCCCAAACAGAATCTGTGAAGCCAAGGAGATCCAATGCAGTGCCTGCAACATAGTGAATCTCGAAGGTGATGGTGCCCTGCACATATCAGAGGATGTGCTTGGTAGCATTCCAGTGTAGCTCATGTGGCTCCTGCATGTATATGGAAACTACCCCTATTGCATATGAGAGATCTGGTCTGGAGTGGGTGAGGTACAATAAGCTCCCCACTAGCTGTCGATAGAGAGTACTGTCAACTAATGGAGTGTCACCTCCATCCTCAAGGCGGACCCCAGACAAAAAAGGAGTCGGTGCTGGCTTGCAGTCAGCCATGTGAAATCTCTCGAGGAGATCCTGTGCATACTTAGCCTGAGAGAGTTTGATGCCTATGGCATCCTAGCTGATCTCAAGACCAAGAAAGAAGTGTAATGGACCCATGTCTGTCATCAAGAACCTGTCATGCAAGGCCTTCTTGACTGCAGCAATGGCTGAAGCCGTGCTACCGGTGATCAGGAGATCATCCACATACAAAACTATGATAGGAAGAGAATCATGTGTCCTGAGCATGTAAAAATTAGGACCAGACTTACATCTTTCGAAGTTTTGTGATAAGAGAAAAGAATCCATCTTTCCATACCAAGCTCTCGGGGCCTGCTTAAGGCCGTAGAGATATTTCTTCAGTCTGCAGACCAAAGATGAATCCTGAATGAAACCATGTGGCTGCTCCATGTAGATCTCCTCAGATAGGTCTACGTGAAGAAAGGCATTATTCACATCCATCTAATGTACTTCGCACCCCTGGGTAGCCGCAATGGAAAGTGCAAGGCGTATGGAATCCATCTTTGCTACTGGAGCAAATGTCTCATCATAATCAAAGCCATGCACTTGCTGGAAGCCTTTGGCTACTAGCCTGGCTTTCTATCTGGTTATTTGCTCATTTGCAACACTCTTGGTCCTGTAGACCCATTTGCATTGGACACGTTTCCTTCCCGAAGGAAGGGGGACTAGATCCTAGGTCTGGTTCTCGAGGAGGGAGTTATAATCCTCCTCCATGGTGAACTCCCAAGTGGGATGCCCAGCAGCCTCAACATAAGACTACGGATCAGAACACTGAACCAAATGACAATGCCAGGATGGTGTTGGTTCAGTGGCAGTGAGGGCAAGACGAGGCTCAATAAACTCTGAGCTAGTCCTCTGCGGATCAGAATTATCACCCACAAGACCATTTATAGCAGCTGGGTGGTCTTGTGCATATATCTCACTTAAGCTCCTTGTTCTCTGATTTATGACAGTGGAAGTTGATTCACTGCTGGAAGCCTGATCTCGGCTTAGATGTGGATCATCATATGCATGCACTGGATTTGTATCTGAAGACTCTGTCTTTGCATCTACATGCTCTACCTCAGCATCTGCATGCTCTATATCTGCATCTGAGTGTACTAAGTCATCATCTCGGACATGAGGTAGATAAAAGGTGCCTGCATGCAGCAATTGAGGTGCATGCGAGAGACTTTCCTCAAATTTGACACTTCGCTCAATGATGAGCTTGTTCGTAGAGGAAATCAGGAGCCAGTATCCCTTCACACCATCAGGGTATCCAACAAATATGCACTCAATGCTCTGTGGATCAAGAGATTTCCGCTTTTCAGAGGGGATCTTGGCCCATGCTTGGGAGCCGAAAACACGGAAGTGGGTGACCTCCAGTTTAGTGCCGCTAAAAGCCTCAAAGGGGGTTCGATCCTTGATAGACCTATGAGGAGATCTGTTCTGGATGTAGTTAGAACAATTAAGTGCTTCAACCCATAGCTTATGAGGTAGTGACTTAGCATGAAGCATGCAGGAAGCCATCTCTTTGAGAGATCGGTTCTTTCTCTAAGCAACTCCGTTCTGCTGCGGAGTGTATGGAACTGTGTCTTGGAACTATATGTTGGACTCAACACAAAGGTTCCGAAGTGTGGTGTTAACATATTCCCCCCCATTTTCTGTATGAAGGGCTTTGATCTTTCTATCTGACTGTGTCTCAACTAGTGCTTTGAAATCTTCAAAGTGCACAAAAACTTCAAATTTGGCCCTGAGAAGATACACCCAATTATACCATAAGAAATCATTAATAAATGTAAGCACATACCTTTCTTTGTTGATGGAAGGATGAGGAAAAGGCCCCATGAGATCACTATGTATCAGATCTAGAAGAAAGGATGCTCTGTGAGTCTTGCCAGTGTCAAACTTTTCTCTAGGATGTTTTCCAAGGACACACCCTTCACAAACTCCTTTGGAGAAACTGATATTTGGCAAGCCTTCCACCATCTCATGCTTGCTTAGTTGGTACATATACCTGTAATTTAAGTGACCAAACCCCCTGTGCCAAAGCCTACTACTATCATCAGCATGTGTAAGCAATAATGAGGATTCAGATTCAACAAATTCAGAAAATGTATAGAGTCTAGCTCCATTGTTTACCTCACTAGTTGCAATTTTGGAGCTGCTATGTAGGTCATATATGTTCACTGCATCTGGAGTGAATTCCACTCTCTTTCCGGTGCCGAAATGAGGGATCTGATAAATTGAAAGCAGGTTTACCGAAATTTTTTGAACATGAAACACATCTTCAAAGCTTCCGTGTAAAATTTCCACTCTACCTTTTCCGATGACCTCAATAGGTGAGTCATCTCCCATGAGGATGGGAGGTCCTTTGCATGCATCCATAGAGGAATGGACTTCCTTTATAACAGCCATATGATGTGATGCACCAGAATCTATAGTCCATGCATCAGGGGGAGAGTTAATTGCAACTAAAGCATGAAAATTGTTACCTTTCCCATGTGGCAGATCCTCAGTTTTCTTCTTGGTGCCCTGAGGGATGTGGTCCCCAAAGTTGTGCTTCTGAAGGATTTCTGCCATTTGGTCAATTTGTCTCTTCATGCAGGAGGATTCCATATGGAATCCTCAGTGAAAGTAGGTGCATTTGTCTCCTTTCTTCCCTTTCTCATTTATGGAGCCGGAGGATTCATTGAAGGGCTTGGTGTACCCTTCCTTCTTTGGATGGGAATGCGCTTTTCCCTTGTCTTTTTGCTGCTTATTTTTCTGATTTGAATCAGTTTTGTGATTTTTATTATGGCTGCCATCATGCACAGCAAGTGCATGTGCTTTTTGAGGTTTGATTTTCCCCATGCCAATGAGTTTATCTTTCTCAAAAGTGAGGGACTCCATGAACTGTTTGAGAGAAGGCATAGTGTAGGATTTACCTGTTGTGAGCCTTACTGAATGAAATGTAGACACAAGTAAGGAGTATTCTGGTTTGAGCTTTGACATAATAGAGAGAACTTGGCCACTCTCCTCCTTGGATTTGTCAATTCCACAACCCTTGATTTGTAGAAATAGACCATTATATTTGGTGAAGATGTCTTGAATTCTATCATAGTTCCGTGGACCCAATGACAGTAGCTCCACTTCGAGCAGATGTCCTATCATCTCATCCTGTTTCCCGTAGAATTCTTCAACACTTTTCCAAATCTCATTGGGAGTATTGTAGGCAGATAGATGAAACTGCAACTCTAGGGAGATGCACATACATATGGATCCATGGGCCTCATCCATGTGGTTGAGGTACTTGGATTTCTCTATGGCTGAAGTGGGTTCCACTTCTGCAGCCATGGTAATTCTGTACAACCCTTTCTGATGAAGGTATCGAGCTATTTGGTCCTTCCATTCGTGATAGTTGTACAGTTTTAGGATTGATGCTTTGGGAAACTCCATTTTTCTATTGATCCTCGATCTCCAAGCTGTAATACCTGCAAAATAAAGTACTAGTGTGCCTTTTATTTAGAAACCTGTGGGCTCTCACACCATGTAAATATGTTAGAAAACTTGCACACATGAATCTAGCTAGTAAAGGTTGAACACACAACTTTGCAGAGAAAAAACACTAAAAGAATAGAAAGAACAAAAAGAATGATTGATTCAGAAAATAGGTTACAATGCTCATGATATAGCATTACAGGGTGAAGATCCCAAGGCAATGCGCCATAGTCGTGATCAATGAGAGGACTCAACACCTACAACAAGTTCCAGAGAGAACTAGCCAATTATGGAGTGAAAGGAGGAGCAAATCACGGAGTAAATCATGCAGAAGAACTAGCCAGTTGCGGAGTGAAAGGAGGAGAAAATCAGGGAGTAAATCATGCAGAAAGGATCTTGCATGTAGTCCCATACTCTAACTAAGTGTCTACATGTGCCAGTAATGAAGGTCCTAGGTGTCTAGTATCTCCAACAGAGGAGCGACATCCCCCTACAATATTTGTTTTATGCATTGACTGAAGAGAGAGTCCAGACCCTGAATTGCATAAGTGTTGAGTTTGTTCGAGTAAGGGAACTGTGTAACTCTCGAGCAGAAGTGCAGAGATAGATAGAACCAAGTGAGAAACGTGGATTGAGAACCTGTAAAAATTTCAAGCTTATTCAAGGCCATCGATTTGCTTATGGCACTCAAAGGAATTATACTTGCGACAATTAAGTTGACAAAGAAAATATATCGTGAGCCCGACCTCGGTAGATACCTATTAACCAATCAGCCAACAAAGGAGTCGGTCTCGATGTATTAGTGATTCATCGAGCTTTAGAGGAGGTCCGACCTCTGACATTAAGTCGAGGTCGACCTATCAATTTTGATTAATTCAGATCCTGCCATAGTGAGGCTCGATGTGATAGACGTGCATCAAAGGCAGAAAGCTCAAATCGATTTTGAACCTTTTGACCTACTCTATTTGGACCTGCAATGTCGAAAATCCCACAAGGAACTATGCACATATATGATCAAAGGTTGGGTTATATGAAGAGGTTTTAAAAGCACATGATCGATAAGGCATTATATATACATATATATATTGAGGTTGCTTTTTATAAAGCAGGGCAAGAAGGGGATGTAGATTGTCGCCTAGTAGAGAGGGAAAAATAGAATAAGATGCATGGTGGTTGAAGAGGACCGGGAAAGGGATCTTAGTTGGTGAAGTTAAAAGAACGAAGGTCTTGGGTAGATTCAACCGGCCATTAAAGGGCGTACTATCAGGTGGAATCAAAAGTGAAGCTTTTTTTGCATTGAAATGGAGATTGCAACTTTTTTTTGAGCATTGAAAGGGAGATTGCAGCTGGTGAATGATAATTTTTGAAGACAGAAAAAAAAAAAAATCTTGTGGAGATTTGGAGCAAGACCCAAGAAGTAATGAATTTTATGGTATCTAACTGATCATATCTTTATCCTACAAAAGTAAGATTGAAGGAGTGAGCAGGGATGGTGAAGAGACCCATGGTATAGAAGACTAAGGAAATTGCACTCGAAGGAAATAGAGAAACTCAGGAAACATGAAAATGAGTTCTCAGAGCAGATTTGGGAGCAGAGTACATCCAGCAAGATAAGAGGAATCTATCATTAAAGGAGGTAAATATGGTCTTTAAAATATCATTTGATAAAAAAATGGTAGCAACATTATAGGATTGTGATAATCTTTGAGGAGAGAATGAGTAGTGTTCTTAAGGATTGTGGTAGAAAGGAGCATGCAACAAGAAGATTGGAACAAAGAAAGGAGAACCCAGTTGTAGTACAAAAGTTAAGAGGACAAGAGATCCTCAAGAGGAGAGAATAAGTGAAGTTTTCAGGAGGTGAGCAGAAGGTGCAAAAACCAGAGAGGAGCAATGACAACTCGAGAGGTTTCAGAGGAGGGAACCAAGAGGGACACCAATATCTAGGTGAAGGTGAGGTGTTCAGTTAACAAGTATGGTGAGGCTTGTTACAGGGCTACGTTGCAACTCATGATGAACATGGAGTAGGACAAGTAGAGAAGGAAGAAGGTGACCATTATGATGAAGGGCCGAGTAAAGTACACAGTAGAGGGGAGAAGGATGCCAAGGGAAATGACATGATGACGCTAAGTGATGAAGACATTCAATAGGAGATGATTGAGTTGAAGGCACAACTTAATGTTCTAATGCAGCTTCTACAGAAGAGGGAAAAAGGCCAGAGACAGAACGCGAGCAGGAGGTTCAAGTTATTTGTTAAACATAAGAGTTTTAAGAGGAAATCCCCAAAGATAAAGGGCTAGTGAAGCAAAGGATGAGGCCTTTGATATAAGCCTGGATGGAAGAAGAAAATATTAAAAGCTAAGCCCAAAGAAGAAGCAGAAGGAAGATCAGTGCTTTGAGATAAGGAAAGGAGATTGGTGGAAAGCATCATGGACTATGGAAGAAGTCCAAAACAACAAATGATTCAAGGAGCACCAGTAGAAGCTCAAGTTCCTAATATTTTTAAAGCTAATCAATTGTTTTCATGTACAGGTCATAAACATGATGAAGAAGGGAAACCATCTAAAGTTGTCATGAATAATGTGGATGGAGGAGATATTCTTAAAGAAGAGGATGAAGAGAGATTGTCTAAAAGTCTCATGGACTGTATGGAAAGTCCAAAACAACAAAAGGAACTAGAATCTTATGATGGTAATGAGACACTAAGTAAAAGTCTCATGAGAAATCATTAGGAATGTTTGATAGAGGAATTGATGGGAAAATCACTAGGTGAAGATACAAGGTCTTTTGTTTTTAAGATTGGTGAATTTTATGTGAATGCAATTCTTGCAAGGAAGGAGAATGGAAAAATAGTCCACAAGGAGAACGAGAATACTAAGTCGTTTTAGGGAGGCAAAATTAATATAACAAATGGTTGATAGTCATGAAGGCAGGATGAGGCAACTTCTTAGAGGAAACAACAAGGAGAAATAAAGTTCTTCCCTAAAGACATACAAGGAGGAATGACCGGCAAGTAATTTCCAAGAGTGGCCATGGTACTTAGCATCTATGGGAAAGAAGAATGACATAAGTGATGCTCTGTTAAAATGAAAGGGATGAAGAAGGCCTATGCACCAAGCGAAGGATTGCTGACAAGAAAAGAGGCAAGGAAGCCTCATGTTGAAAATTTATGTGTGAATTTTGTAAATGAAAAACATGTACATGAGGTCCAATAAATGAAGGTGTAGAGATGGCTTCAAAAAATAAAAGCAAGAAAATATGGAAGGATTTATGAGGTTGGCTTATAGCCACATAATTGATGAAGAACAACATTGGAAGGATGTTACGAAGAGGAGTGAAAATGAAGAGCTGGAATGTGAAGACACCTGTAAAGAATATGGAAAAATGTTTACAATTATTACGTTGGCATTGTATGAACAAGAGTTGAAGTTTCTAAAGGATTGGAAAAAAGATCGGATAATGGGAGAAGAATGCACAAAGAATGTAGCCAAAGAGTTGAGAGGACATGAAATGGTTGACGCATAAAATTTGTATGATGATGATAAGCAAATTGTTGGAGGCATAGTTGTAGGAGCGGAGAAATAACTGATGTTGTCAAGAGAAGAAGGAGAGGAAGAGAATGATGAGAATAGTGTGTTTGAGGAAACAAATTTCAATTGCAAACAAGGAGTATAGGGAAGAAAATGGTAATAGAAGGTTGCGAGAAATTTGAAATACTGTATTTTTATTTTATTTTATTAGTATGTGGAAGAATGGAAGTCATATTGATGAGGTGGAGGTTGAGATCCTATAGACACTACAGTGATGAGGAAATGGAAATTAGTTACAATGCATGCTTGACTATGGAATACTGCAACAACATGGAAAATGAAAACCAATAGCAAGTTGATTGTACAAGATTATCTCAGCAAGGTGAGTGGAGCACAACAAAAGGAAACTTTGGATACTAGCAAAGTAAATTCAGGATTGGAGCAGTAGCATGATCAAGCATATGGGAAGCTACAAAGTAAGGAATGGCATCCAAGGGAACTAAGAACTACCTGAAGCCAACAATGCAAATGAAGCGGGAAACTACAACATAAAGTTAGGTACCCTAGAGGGTTTCTCATATTATTGGAATTTAACTAGGAGGTCAAAAATTTTCTACTTGGGGAGTTTGATGCAGGAGCATCAACCGCATACTCTATCTAGACCAAGATGGGTCACAAAATTCTTTATAGGGAAAGGAATTTCCTCATAAGTAAACTGTACAAATTAGGAATTGTAGGTTGGAAATTAGTGATATGTCTCATTGTAATTATGCTAAGGTGTTAGGTTGCTTTAATGACTAACCAAGTGAGCCTCTATTAATGTAACAAATGTAGGGATAGAAATCTAGCAGTTTTTAGGCGAATGGATATATGTCCCATTTTTACTATTTATGTTGAGATATTTTCCATATGTATATGTAAGTATGTGTTCAATAGTGAAAATTAAGGTCTCCCAGAATTAGAGATTTAATGAATTCGGAGAGGAAGAAGCTCCCAAGTATATTCGAAAGTAAGATTTTAGATAAAAGGTTTGCAAGGTTCTGCGCACATATCTTTGAAAGTAAGATTTTGGATAAAAGGTCTGCAAGGTTCTGCGCACATTTGTTTGTTAAGGAATAAGTACAATTTTTATCTTTTGTGAATCTTTATATCATCTCTCTACGTAATCTTTCTCTCTAGATTTGAATTTTATCCGTTTATCCGTTTGAGAATTGGATAGGAAACCCATGTAAGAGTTTCGACACCTGGTTTACTCTGAGGCTATAGGCATACAAGAGGCTCGTAGAGAAGGTTGAATGCCTTTTGAGGATCGATGTAATTATTTATTATTCAGTGAGTCTGTATTATAAGATTCCTACATATAGTTTAGTCTAGTTTGAAGAGTGATTGTGTTCGCATTGGCCTAATATTATTGTGTCTTGTGGCAATTTTGCAGGTCCAACGACTAGTGGAATCTTAGGTTCGAATGTTCGCAATAAGCTTAGTAAAGGATATTGATTGAGGAGGGGAAAATGTTGATGAGGAGTGACATGCCTTTGCAGTATTTGTTTTATGCATGGACTGAGGAGAGAGTCTCAACCCTGGTCTACTTAAGTGTTGCATGTATGTTTGTGGACACAGTTTGGACGAGTAAGAGAACCGCATAACTCTCAAGCAGAAGTGTAGAGATGAATAGACCTGAGTGAGGGGCATGGATTGAAAACCTATAAAAACGCTAAGCATATTTAAGGGCATCAACTTGCCTACAACACTTGAAGGAATCAAGACTTGTGGCAATTGTGTTGACAAAGAAAATACATCATGACCCTGACCTCGACATAACCCTGTTAACCAGTCGACCAACATGCAGACTCTTAGTTAGAGCATGGGACTACATGCAAGATTCCTTCTACATGATTTACTCTCTGATTTTCTCCTTCTTTAACTCCGCAACTGGTTAGTTATTCTGCATGATTTACTCCCTAATTTTCTCTTTCTTTAACTTTGCAACTGGTTAGTTCTTTTGTATGATTTACTCCCTGATTTGCTCCTTCTTTCACTTTGCAACTAGCTAGTTCTCTCCGGAACTTGTTGTAGGTGTTGAGTCTTCTCATTGATCACCACTATGGTGCATTACCTTGGGATCTTCACCCAATAATTCTATATCATGAGCATTGTAACCTATTTTCTGATGAATCATTCTTTTGTTCTTTCGATTTTCTTTTAGTGTTTTTTCTCTGCAAAGCTATGTGTTCAACCTTTACTAGTTAGACTCATTTATGTAGGTTTTCTAACACATTTACATGGTATCAGACCCCACAGGTTTCTAGATAAAAGGTGCACCAGTACTTTATTTTTCACGTATTACAGCTTGGAGATTGAAGATCGACAGAAAAATGGAGTTTCCCAAAGCATCGATCGTAACACCGTACAACTATCATGAATGGAAGGACCAAATGGCTCGATACCTTCATCAAAAAGGGTTGTATAGGATTACCATGGCTGCAGAAGTGGAACCCACTTCAGCCATAGAGAAATCCAAGTACCTCAACCGTATGGATGAGGCCCATGGATCCATATGCATGTGCATCTCTCCAGAGTTGTAATTTCATCTATTTGCCTGCAATACTCCCAATGAGATTTTGAAAAAGGTTGAAGAACTCTACGGGAAACAAGATGAGATGAAAGGACATTTTCTCGAAGTGGAGCTGCTGTCATTGGATCCATGGAACTATGACAGAATTCAAGACTTCTTCACCAAATATAATGATCTATTGCTGCAACTTAACGGTTGTGGAAGTGACAAATCCAAGGAGGAGAGTTGCCAAGTTCTCTCTATTATGTCAAAGCTCGGACCGGAATACTCCATCTTTGTGTCTACATTTCATTCAGTAAGGATCACAACAAGTAAATCCTACACTATGCCTTCTCTCAAAGAGTTCATGGAATCCCTTACTTTTGAGCAAGATAAACTCATTGGCATGGGGAAAATCAAACCTCCATAAGTGCATGCACTAGCCGTGCACGATGGCATCCACAATAAAAATCATAGATCTGGTTCAAATCAGAAAAATCAGCAGCAAAAATACAAGGGAAAAGTGGATTTCCATCCAAAGAAGGAAGGGTACACCAAGCCCTTCAATGACTCCTCTGAATCGAGAAATGAGAAAGGGAAGAAAGGAAACAGATGCACCTACTGTCGAAGAGGATTCCATCCAGAATCCTCTTTCATGAAGAAACAAATTGACCAAATGGCAGAAATCCTTCGGAAGCACAACCTTGGGGACCACATCCCTTAGGGCGCCAAGAAGAAAACTGAGGATCCGCCACACATGAAAGGTAACAATTTTCATTCTTTAGTTGCAATTAATTCTTCCCCTGATGCATAGGTTATAGATTCTGGTGCATCACATCATATGGTTGCTAAAAAGGAAGTCTATTCCTCTTTGGATGCATGCAAAGGACCTCCTATCCTCATGGGAGATGACTCACTTATTGAGGTCACCGGAAAAGGTAGAGTCAAACTTTTACAGGGAAGCTTTGAAGATGTGCTTCATGTTCCAAAACTTTCGGTAAACCTACTTTCAGTTTATCAAATCAATCATTCTGGCATCGGAAAGAGAGTGGAATTCACTCCAGATGCAATGAACATATATGACCTACATAGCAGCTCCAAAATTGCAACCGGTGAGGTAAACAATGGAGCCAGACTGTATACATTTTATGAATTTATTGAATCTAAAACCTCCTTATTGCTTATACATTCTGATGATAGTAGTAGGCTTTGGCATGAGAGGTTTGGTCACTTAAAATTACAGGTATATGCAACAGCTAAGCAAGAATGAGATGGTGGAAGGCTTGGAAAATATCAGTTTCTCCAAAGGAGTTTGTGAAGGGTGTGTCCTTGGCAAACATCCTAGAGAAAATTTTGACACCAACAAGTCTCATAGAGCATCCTATCCTCTATATTTGATCCATAGTGATATCATGGGGAATTTTCCTCATCCTTCCATCAACAAAGCAAGGTATGTGCTTACATTTATTGATGATTTCTCACGGTATACTTGGGTGTATCTTCTTATGGCCAAATCTGAAGTTTTTGTGCATTTTGAAGATTTCAAAGCACTAGTTGAGACACAGTCAGAGAGAAAGATCAAAGCCCTCTGTACAGACAATAGGGGGGGATATGTTAACACAACACTTTAGAACATTTTCCTTAAGTCCGACATATAGTTGCAATACATAGTTCCATACACTCCGTAGCAGAATGGAGTTGCTGAGAGAAAGAACCGATCTCTCAAAGAGATGGCTTCCTGCATGTTGCATGCTAAGTCACTACCTCATAAGCTATGGGTTGAAGCACTTAATTGTGCTAACTACATCCAGAACAGATCTCCTCATAGTTCTAGAAAGGATCAAACCCCCTTTGAGGCTTGGAGTAGCACTAAACCAAAGGTCACCCACTTCCGTGTTTTTGGCTCCCAAGCATGGGCCAGGATCCCCTCTGGAAAGAGGAAAGCTCTTGATCCACAGGGCATTGAGTGCATGTTTGTTGAATACCTTGATGGTGTGAAGGGATACCGACTCCTGATTTCCTCTACGGACAAGCTCATCATTGAGCAAAGTGTCAAATTTGAGGAAAGTCTCTTGCATGCACCTCAATTGCCACATGCAGACACCTTTTATCTACCTCATATCCAAGATGATGACTCAGTACACTCAAATGCAGATATAGAGCATGCAGATGCAGTGGTAGACCATGTAGATGCAGAGACAGAGTCTTCAGATACAAATTCAGTGCATGCACATGATGATCCACATCCAAGCCTAGATCGGGCTTCCAGAAATGAATCAAAATCCCCTGTCATAAATCAAAGAACAAGGAGCTTACGTGAGATATATGCACAAGACCACCCAGCTGCTAGAAATGGTCTTGTGGGGGATAATTCTGATCTGCAGTGGACTAGCTCAGAGTTTATTGAGCCTCCTTCTATCCTCACTGCCACTGAACCATCGCCATCCTGGCATTGTCATTTGGTTCAGTCTTCTGATCCACAGTCTTATGCTGAGGCTACTGGGCATCCATATTGGGAGTCCGCCATGGAGGAGGAGTATAACTCCCTCCTCAAGAACCAGACCTGGGATCTAGTCCCCCTTCCTTTAGGAAGGAAACTTGTCTGATGCAAATGGGTCTAATGGACCAAGAGTGCTGCAGATGGGCAAATCACCAGACGGAAAGCAACAAGTAGCCAAAAGCTTCCAACAAGTGCATGGAATTGATTATGATGCTACCTTTGCTCCTGTAGCAAAGATGGATTCCATATGCCTTACACTTGTCATTGCAGCTGCCTAAGGATGGGAAGTACATCAAATGGATGTGAAGAATGCCTTTCTTCATGGAGACCTATCAGAGGAGATTTACATGGAGTAGCCACATGGTTTCATTCAGGATTCATCTTTGGTCTGCAGACTGAAGAAATATCTCTACGGCCTTAAGCAGGCCTCGAGAGCTTGGTATGCGAAGATGGATTCTTTTCTCTTATCACAAAACTTTGAAAGATGAGAGTCTGATCTGAATGTTTACATGCTCAGGACACATTATTCTCTTCTTATCTTAGTTTTGTATGTGGATGGTCTCTTGATCACCGACAACTCGGTTTCAGCCATTGATGCAGTCAAGAGGGCCTTGCATGATAGGTTCTTGATGACGGACATGGGTCCATTACACTTTTTTCTTGGTATTGATATCAGCCAGGATGCCATAGGCATCAAACTCTCTCATGCTAAGTATGCACGGGATCTCCTCGAGAGATTTCACATGACTGACTGCAAGCCAACACTGACTCTTTTTCTGTCTGGGGTCTGCCTTGAGGATGGAGGTTACACTCCATTAGTTGACCGCACTCTCTACCGACAGCTAGTGGGGAGCTTATTGTACCTCACCCACTCTATACCAGATCTCTCATATGTAGTAGGGGCAGTTTCTAGATACATGCAGGAGCCCCATGAGCTACACTGGAATGCTGCCAAGCGCATCCTCCGATATGTGCAGGGCACCATCACCTTTGGGATTCACTATGCAACAGGCATTGCATTGAATCTCCTTGGCTTCACTAATTCTGATTGGGCAGGTGACAATATTGATCGCAAGTCCACCTCCGGATATTCACTCAGTCTGGGATTTGGCCCTATCTATTGGTCGAGCAAGAAGCAGGCTGCTATTGCTCTCTCTTCAGCTGAGGCCGAGTACAGAGGAGTAGTCAACATCACCATTTAGGCTTTGTGGCTACAGCACTTCCTCATTGAGTTGGGCGTCCAGTTCCACCAGCCCATTGTCATCTGGTGTGACAACCAGAGCACTCTCAAATTTTGCAGGGATCTAGTACAGTAGCAATGGACGAAGCACATAGAGATCCATATGCACTACATTAGAGACTTAGTACATGATCAGGTCATTGATTTGCAGTTCTGTCCTTCAGCATAACAGACTGTAGACATCTTCACCAAGACATTCACTAAGCAGAAGTTTTGCTCTCTGCCCGGTCGTCTTGGAGTGAAGGACACAGTTGCTTAGAAATTGTCTTTTCTTCCTTTTTCTTTTGATTACATTGCATTTTGAGGGGGGGTTTTCCCACGAGGTTTTCCCTCTTTCCTCAATTTTAGTACAAGTTGCACTTTATTTTGGGTGACCTTTGGCCTTAGTTTCCAAGGCCCATTTTCTATTTTTTCCCATAGTGGTGTTCAGGGGGGGCGTTGGAAGTACTACACACCTACATGCAGACTCTTAGTTAGAGCATGGGACTACATGCAAGATTCCCTCTACATGATTTACTCCTTGATTTGCTCCTTCTTTAACTCCGCAACTGCTTAGTTCTTCTGCATGATTTACTCCCTGATTTGCTCCTTCTTTAACTCCACAACTGGTTAGTTCTTCTGCATGATTTACTCCCTGATTTGCTCCTTCTTTTACTCCGCAACTCGCTAGTTCTCTCCGAAACTTGTTGCAGGTGTTGAGTCTTCTCATTGATCACCACTATGGTCCATTACCTCGGGATCTTCACCCAGTAACGCTATATCATGAGCATTGTAACATATTTTCTAATGAATCATTCTTTTGTTCTTTCGATTTTCTTTTAGTGTTTTTTCTCTGCAAAGCTGTGTGTTCAACCTTTACTAGCTAGATTTATATGTGCAAGTTTTCTAACATATTTACAAAGAGAACCGCATAACTCTCAAGAAGAAGTGCAGACATGCAGAGTTCTTTGTTTCCTATTATTTATCTGGTCGTTCTTCGAACCTTCCCTTTTCTATTCTCATCAACGAGGCTCAACAAAGTACACAATGCTCCAAACAACTTATAAATTTACTTTTGATCAATGAGCAAGTAGCCAGGGTAGAATGACGCATCGATCGCACTGGGGAATTATGCTAGAGGAAGGTTATTTTTATATTTAAAAAGTTATAGTTAATTTTTTCTCTTAAATTTTTGATTATAATATTGAAACTTAAGTATTAAAAAATTACATACAGTTTTAATTTTATATTTAAAAATTTGTAAAAAATTTTAAATATATTTTTTTCATTTTCATAATTTTTTTAGCTGATGGTTATCAATGAGCTAGATGGTATCCATTATTAGAATTGCACCCATGAATTCAAGGGGTTCATTTTTTGTCATCTATTACAAAGATTAATTTTGACCTATTTATTATTGAATAAATTTCGATCTTAAAGAGATAGTGAGTGACATATAAACTTTGTATTGTGTGAAGATTACTTGAAACCTACTAATATCTAATATCTTATATTTTACATTACACTTCAGCTTAAATTTTTATTATTTATATTATTAATTTCTTTTTTGGATCATCTTAAATAAACAAAAATAATTAATATTGAAAATAAATATAAAAGATATAATTAAAAAAAATTCATTTAAAATTTTTAAAATTTCCATATAAAATAACAATATATTAATCTTTATCAAATCTATACTCTCAAATTTTCCCAAATTAAATTTTATACACTCAAATTTTCCCATATTAAATTTTATACACTAAAATTATCTAATCGACTTCGAATTAGTATCCAATTAATATTGGAATTCGAATTTGATAACTGTACTTTCAAAGAACCCAATCTCCGACTTTAATTGGCGGCCAACCTATTAGTTTTGGTTAAGTCAGGGCCAACCATGGTCAGGCTCGATGGGATAGAGTTGGCAGAAAGACCAAATCGATTCCGAACCTTCCAACCTGTTATGTTGGGATCCGTAGCAATGAAAGGACCACAAGGAACTATGAGGATATATGATCGAAGGTTGGGTTATACAAAGAGGTTTTGAAAGCTTGGGGTCCACAAGGAATTATATCTAGAGAGCACAAAAAGGGAACGTAAACTAGAGAGCTGGAGTTAAGTGGAAATCAAGCCAAAAACTATTAGAGGTTTCGATTAGGAGGTGTTTTCTTCGTCTAGTAAAAAGGGAGAAATAAAAGAAGACGTGTGGTTAGCGAGGAGGATTATTGAATAAGTTTATTATCATTATTTTATTATTTAGATTTTTAATTTGTAAATAAGTTTTGTTATAATATTATGGGTCAAATATTATGACTTATCAATATTATATTTTCAAAAAAATTTAAAATTTTATATGAAACTTGTTCATATATATATATATATATATATTTTAAATTAATCAATTTATTTGTAAAAAAAAATATAACTATTTTGTACATAAATCTTATATATAAATTAGTTAAATATGCAGTTTTTTTTAAAGAAAATATATTAGTATCATGAAATCATTACAACAATAATTATCAAAAAATTATAGTTTATTATATTATTAATAAGAATTTGATTATGAATGGAGAAGATAACCACCATTCTACTCACTCATCCAAAATATTTTCAATTAACTAATATAATAACCAACATAGTTCTATTTTAAATACAGATTTAACATGAGTCCAGAGGGATCCAATTTCTTCACTTGCAAATTTTTTTATGAGTAGACATTATTTAAATATTTTATATAGTTTTTTTTTAGATTTTTTTTTAATTTTTTATTTTAAGTGACATAAACAAAATTTTAACTTTGATGATGGACGAACATGCTTACACATCATATTGGACTGTAAAATGAACCTCTCAACTCAATAAATATAAATATCTATCTATTAATTTAAGAATAATCTATTTTCCTTATAATTAATAATTAAATTATTAATATTAATATAAATTTACTAAAATTAATATATATATATATATATATATATATATATATATATATAAATATATATATATATTCTTTCTTAAACAAATATAAAAATAATCTATTTTCCTTTTAATTAATAATTAAATTATTAATATTAATATAAATTTACAAAAATATATATATTTTTAATTCTTAAACAGATATAGTATTAATTATTAATAATGGCGATTTTCATACACTGTTCGCGAAGAGAAATAGTGCTATAAATCTTTAAACTATTTATAAAACAATTTATAATTTTTTTCATAATTTATTATACAATAAAAATTAATTATCAAATTTTATGATAAAATAATCTATAAACTATTTTAAAACATTCCTTAATTTTCTAATTTTTATAATAAAATAAATACTAAATTTATTTTTAAAAAATTAGAAAATTAAATAAATTCTTTTCCATTTAGTATTGCGCTACCACCAAAATATTTTCTACTCCAATATCATACAAAGAAACAAGGCAGCGAAACCAATCCAACCAAAGTTAATTATAAGTGTTGAATGTGTCTAAACTAAGTACAAATTCTATTAATTTGTTCTTTGAAACCATAAACATTGATAATAACAACTAATAGATGTTCCGAGAAGCTACTTGGATGTTACTTGCATTACATCTGTAAAGATAATAGTGGATTCAGCATAGTCGCCATCTTTTATCAACATGGTCAAAATGAAAAAAAAACTATTTTCTCTTAAAAAGGGCATGCATACATAACAAACCCTAGAAAAGCCATATCTCCAATTTAAAACTTAAGCAAAACAGGTATGAGTCCAACAAATAAATTGCAAAATCATGGGAGTGGGTACCATCGCCTCACAATGCAACCTAAACCATCTTGTTAGTTTTGGAGAAACCCTCAACTATTTACCCAAAACTTGAAGAGATGCCAATGTTGCAAGTTGCAACCATGTATTGAGCCAACCATGTGACCTGCAAGGATGAAGAAGGTGAAGTATACCTAAATACACAAACTGCTAGCAAAATGATTTACCTATCACTAGGAAGACAAGGAAGAAAATGGATTTGGTAAGGCTAGACATCCTAGTCTGTGACATCAGTTGTACACCTCGTTGGTTGACCATAAAGTTAACATTCACTCAACACCATTTACATTCCAACTACAACATTAACTAGTAGCAAGTCTCCAACAATAGTTGAGAAAAGGATAAAATTTATCTAACTTGGTCTTCTTATATGCAATACCAAATGAATATCATGAATGCTAATAGGTTTTTGATTACCATATTTTTAGATAATGGTGGATTGATAATTCGTTAGAGTAGTTTGGGTGAGGCCTGAGATCAAAACTAGCCACTACCACTATAACACCAACAATATATCCAATATCTTGCAAGCTAGGTATACCATGAATTTACGTCTTAGCAAGATTTGAGACACCATGAAGATGGGGAAGACTAATCCTTGAGCATTATAATAATAAGCCATATATGCCCCCCCACATGGGATTTGAAACTAGGTGGACGGGATAACATCCAATTGTGCCAAACACCCAATCATCATACAAGGAGACATGCCAATAGAAATGATAGTGAATTGAAGCAAAGTAAAAAGGTTATCGTCTTCATCATTTGTCCTTATCTTGAAGGTATAATGCGGTCACTGGAGGATTCAATCATAAAATTAATGGTTAACTTTTAATTTACTCAATTTTATATCCTTTTCCCCAAAATAAATGGTTTTAATCTTTGTATGAATACCAATAAACCATAACGAGGATGAGGATGATGAACTACTAGCCACTTCCATCATAGAACATCATAATGAAGATGAAAATGATAAATGGAAATCCACTTCCATATTTTCACATTCTCTTCTATGGTGGCATTTGAAAATAGGTATGGATTTGTCTCCACCTAAATCAACCACTATTCAAATTAGAGGTATGCCATGCTTGATAGATGGACTACGGAGGAAAACAAACAACGACACAATTTGATATGATTTGTTGCTTAGTAAATCACATTAATTCAATCGATTCAAGCTACAATATCAAATATACTTAAACTTCTAAGAATATATATGTTAATGTTAGCTTACACATGCATGATTGATAATTCTTAAATTTATAATCTATGTAAACTTCTTGAAAATGCAAACTGGGCAAGTTTAACTCGAAGTAATTATCTCCAACAATACCCCTTTATTACAACCACTAATGCTCGTTTCTTTAAATCTCATCTAGGCTTACAATATCTAGTTTTTTTCAATGAAATTAAAATACATCTCCTGTTAATGACTTTGTGAATATGTTAGCCAATTCATCTTTTGATTTACAAGATTCCAAGTGGATTTATCCATTGTTTTCAAATTCTCTAATTAAGTGATGTCTCATATCAATATGTATGCTTTTCTAATGAAAGCCATGGTCCTTTGACAAGGCTAATACTCATTTGTTGTCACAATACCCTATAATTGGTCCTTATTATTTTTGTTGGATATCACCCAATAATTTATGTAAGAACACTACAAGTGACAAGTTGTTGATGTTGTTGTTACATACGCTACTTCTAGGAAAAACATTAGAGTGACCAGGAAAATGAAATAATGAATAGCTAAAATTCACTTCTCCAAATAGATGAATAGATTTGAAGATTAGAATAGAAGTACCTCCACCAAGGTTTCCAAGGTTAAAGGTGCAAAGACAAGAGGAATGTACTAAAAATAGTTTTTGTTCGAGTAGTGGGTAAGTATCTTGATTGAGAAATAAGAGAAATAGTTCTTATTCTAGAACCGAGTCACCATATTCAAGAGAAATTAGAAAAATAGTCCTCCTTCTAGTAGTGAATCAATGGCTATGGTGATCAATTAGAAAGCAAGAATATTCAGCGAAATCTATGAGTAGTGCAATGCAATGGATCGATAAGCCCATATTTCATTATTATCATATCAACCTACTTATTTAGAGTAGGTGGTCAAAAAAGAGCATTAGGTATAAGGCACAAATGAATCTATTGAATCTATTGAATGGAATGAGACATGGGACATTATTGATCTCCTAGAACTAGAATTAGTGTTAAGGGTTTCACAAAACACTAAATGAAAAAGGAAAGACTAATTGCCAAAGGGTTTTCTTAGCAACCCGATATTGAATATGGTGAAAGTTTTTCCCCACTAGAAAGGTTGGATACTATTAGAATTGTGTTAGCCACAATATCCTGAAATAAATGGCTATTTTACTAGATGGATGTTAAATCAATGTTTTTGAGTGGAAATTTAGAAGAAGAGTTGTATGTAAATCAAACTTTGAGATTTGAAGTAAAAGGCCAAGAATACAAATTGTACAACCTAAATAAAGACTTGTATGGCTTGAAGCAAGATCAAAGTTCTTTTTATATCAAATTGACTCTTATTTACTCAATAACGGTTTCAACAAATAGCTCAGTGAGGTAAAATTTTTATAGTTTACCTTTATGTTGATGCTATGATATAAATTTTATGTTATATGATATTAAAGGTATCATCAAAAAAAAAATTGAGATGAAATATCTTGATCTCATGAAGTAATTTTTCATAATTGAAGTTAACTAATTTTCTCAGTGCATTTTCATATGTCAAAAAAAAGTATGGTATAGATATCTTAAAGAGGATTTGGATGCAAAAATGAAACTTTGTAGATACACATGTTGCAACAATGACAAAATTGAGCAACCAAGATGGAGATTAGGATTTGATTCAACATTGCATAAGAGACTTGTAAGTGGTCCAATTTATGTTACTACAACTAGACTTGGTGTTATGTATGAAGTCTCCAAAGGACACTAATTGGAATGTTGGAAAAATAATTTTAAGGTATTTTCAACCAATTCAATTGCACTAGAATTTTGTTACATTTAATCTTATCAATCTGGGTTTTCAATCTTGTGAAATGTAATGCAAAATTTATGCTAGTATTTGGCTTCTAATCTATCTAATATAGATGGACATTAAAATAAATGTTAAGATATGAATAAAGTAACTCACAGCTATCTAAATCAATATAATCTTCATTCTAAAACACTTATAGATTCTTATAACCCTGTAGCTAATTTCAACACTTATAGATTCTTATAACCCTGTAGATAATTTCAATGGTTTTGACAGACTATTTTAAAGATTTGAATTGTAATTATTTATAGATTTAAATATTTAATTTCTATTAAATTAGAGAATTTTGTGATTATCCTTCATTATATTGACACACATAGGAAATTAAAATCATATTGCTGAAAAAAATTTAAAACGCTCTGCAAGAAATAAAACTAGGTGATCACTTTATGATACACTCTCCTCTCACTGCAATTTATATTAAAATTATTATAAAATATTTCAAAATATGTGAGCAATAACTAATGAAAAAAGTCTGGTAAATATGTGAGAAATAACTAATGAAAACAAATCTTGTAAATTCGGTAGACTGTAAGCGAGAAATGAAAAAAATTCAATGCTATGGTATGTAAAGGAAAAGAAACAAACTCATTTAAACAAGAAGTAACATGCATCTTGCCACAGGGAGGACCTCCTAGCTGGTTAACACGTGTGAGAGTAACTTAGAACCTGGTTATTAACTCAAATCACAAATGCATTTATAGACATTATTGGTATAACTATGTTGGATTGAAAACTATATTAAAATAAAAGCTCACTCATAAAATAAACCTTAAATTTTATCTTGCTTGTTCCATATGATTGAAACTAAAATATTTATAAACTCTTAAAACAATAATGGAATTCAGAATCATATTGCTATCATTCATAATGAGATATCGATAGCTTAGAGTTTTGATGTTATAATTGAGAACAAGATAATGTTGACTCATTGTTTTGATGCTATAAAATAGGGTATGAGACTCAAAGATTGTTTTCATAATGATGTATGGATCATAGAGATCCAAATATTGATCATTGTAAGAATGAATCTTGTTCTCCATTCTTTGTGTTTGATCTTCTTGCCACACTGCTATGATGTTGGCCATGATTCTATATCACAAACCCATGGTGCTCTATTATGATGCCTTGCGAACATGTGATACTCTATGTCTCCACTTACCTTATTGAATAAGGCATTGACTGACTATAGGGATGACATTATTGCTTGTTGGGTGAGCTTGATAGGTGGATTACCATCTTAATATGTTTTATCACGTTCTATATTCTTCAATTTTGTTGAGTTGTTCCTCGAAGTGTGTCAACCTATGATTTTGCTACAAAACTAGATAACATCTACATATTATTTACAAATTTGCAACTTTTACACTTTAACATGCTTTTACAATGAAAACATATAAAACAATAGCAAAATGGACATGTTACCTTTAAAAATATTTTTTATTAACTTTTGTAGCTCTCGTGCAATTTGTATGTATGGGTGATGGAAAAATTATGAAAAAGGTTGGTTACGATAGCTTTCTAAAAGGTTAAATGGTCAAAACTAGACCAACAAAGCAAAAAAAACAGAAAATTCTTCAACCTCATTATGTATATTGAAGGTACAAATTAAAATGGATTATGGTGCACAACTTTTGAATATAACATAAGATAAAATTTGATGATGCACACTTGAATTACATCAATCAAATAATATTACATATATAGATGAAGTGTTGCCTCAAGATAGCTAGATTATATTGGACACAATCAATTGGTTGAGAGAATATCTCAACCACACGCCAATATAGGAATCAAATAGATCTAAACAACCCCGAGAAAATAGGAACATTCTCTTTTACATATAAAGAATCACAACTGAGACAAGTAGGAGTTATATTTTCCAAGTCACCCCCTTAATGACTACTTGTATAAATCTCAATCAGCAAAGATCTTCATCTGGTCCAATCTGGAAATTACATTATGTACCTTCTTCATGCAGACATCATCAAATTGTCGACGTCCATACGAAGGAACAACCATCCACTATAATGCATGGGTACCTAATTACTGCAACCATTGGTCTAGTAGGAAGTCCTTCACATACATGGTTCATTCAACTTCTTTATGAACTCTCTTTTACTTGGTACTTCACACTTTGAGATTATTTCATCTCACAATCTCCCCACTAATCAAAGACTCAATTTTCATATTACATATCAAGCTTAGACACGAGTACACTTGCCACCCTTTTACCTATTGAGTGGCTGATTCCACAACTTGATGTTACTAGGGAACATATAACAAAGGGATATGCATGCCTCTTTGGGCCCTACAACCATATTCCCTTTTAATATACTTCAAGCTTAAGAAGCTAGTAGGTACGTAAAAAATTTCAGGGACCACAACGGCCCATTACAAAGCAATATATGACATGTAGATTTTCTATAATTACAACGTGTGACTCATAATTTATCATGGTCATGAGTATATTCTACAAACTCAAACAAACTTGGTTATCCATTATCCTTTAATCTCTAATGTAGCTCCAACCACTATACTCTGATGTCATATTCATTGTCATGTCTTTATCATATCTGGTAATGAACAATTCCTGCAAATAAATTTATTTATTATTGAAATGGCCAATTCCAATGTAGATTGAAAGTTGTGACAATAGTTGGCTAGACTAATTGTCACTCCATAAACAACCTCTTTTATTACATACACATGCATTTCAATGACATGACAATTTTCAGGTATACCAAATTAGCAAATTAGAAGTATAATATGTATCAATTAAACATCATTTCTAAAGAATGCACCAAAAAAATTTGTTTGCATTGATTGTTGGTTGCAATAATCACCTTGTTGTGTGTACATCAACCAGCACAAAATCCCACCACTTCACCAACACACCAATATCACAGCTTGGACCCAAAAAGTACAAACCAATGGTTCCACTTATTTCACACAACAAAGTAGAGAGGAGAAAACATCACTATTTTGATACGAAGATAAAGTTTGGTGATGCACGCTTGAATTACATTGATCAAATAATACTACATATATACATGAAGTGTTTTCTCTAGGTAGGTAGACTATATTGGAAACAATCAATTGGTTGAGCGAATATCTCAACCACACACCAATCGAAGAATCAACTAGATCTAAACAACTCTTAGAGATTAGGAACATACTCTTTTACATAGAAAGAATCACAACCGATACAAGTAAGAATTATATTTTCCAAGTATATACTTATATGACACACAAAAAGTGACTTTTTTGATAGCATTCATGATGGAAAATTACCTTGGGATGTGCTTCTCATTTGGTCACATGTTTGATCTCATGACATTCTAAGAAGCATCCCATTTTCTTAATATCTTTTGCAAAAGCAAAGCATGTAGCATCTATGACAATATCATGTCATGTATTATGCATAAGAATATTCTTCAAATCCTTACACATGTGGAGAAAGAGCCAACTTCAATTATTTGTGATAACAATTCAACAATTCCATTGTCCAAAAACTATGTGATTCACTAGAAACACCAACACATGGACACTCTTTATCACTTCTTTTATGAGCTTGATAACAATGGTGTCATTTACCTTCAATTTTGTAGATATAGAATTTAGCTAGAAAACATATTCACCAAAGTATTGAAAAGAGTAGTTTTTGAGTATTAAAAATAACACTAAGGGATTTCCAATACTAAATATTGTAATAGATAAGATTCAAGGGAGGTGTTAAAGCATGTAATCTCACCTAGGTTTGACCAGGTCCATGCGATTAGATAGTTGGTTTTTTGTTACTAATAATTAGATAAAAAAATTAGAAATCAGTTAATTTGTTGCTAGTGTTTGACCACCATACAAACTTGCTCATCCTATCAATTCTCTCTATTCCATATTTCTGTACCTATTTTTCCTTATACTATTGGTAGAATGTTAACAACCTTTTTTTTTCTTTAAATACGTTAACTTATTATAAATTTATTTATGTTACTTCGTCCTTCAATTATGAATCAAAATGACGTCAACATATCATCAAATTTTTAACACCCAAACTACTAGAAAGTTACAAGTAAGAGTCCTAGACCTAAAATCAAGCTAAGTTTCAAACACTAACTTACAAATAAATCATTTTTCTACTATTTTTTTGTGTGAGATATATGTTTACTCGCTTTAAATGACGGTTAGATTTACATAATTAGTATCTCATTTCAACATGTATTTAATATTTATATATCCACCAATCTTGTTCAAAATTAAACTCGGAAGTAAAATGTTAAAAAATTAATATTTTCACTATTTGTAATTGGGTTTCATCCGTTTTGTTTTCATATAGAATGTAGCTTTGTTAGGAAATTAGAATGTAGCTTTGTTGGAAAATTAGAATGTTGTTACAAGATACCTATACTAGAAATTTGTTTTATCTTGAACTTGTTATTTATTTAAAAAATGTCAATTCTTTTTTAAAAAAGAAACAAACAACTTATGAAAGACACTAAAACAACTTTTATATTGAAACAAACTCTTTGTTAAAATAAATTTTGCATCAGAGCAAGACGCATAACATAATGAAAATTCAATAAAAGTTAAAAATTTCACTAGATAGCACAAATTTCACTGTTCTGATCTTTTATCTTCTTGTTTTGCTTTACCTTGCTTTACCAATTGCTTATTCTTAAAATGATTATCGTCAAATTTTTTTAATTGTTCCCAAGCATATTTTATTTAGGGACTAGAACTGTTGAAGGATCTGTAAAGAAGGAAGTTGGGAGCCTAGGTTTAAAACATATCCCTGTTCTTATTCTTACTCAAAGAAATAACACCACATAATGTAAATAAGTGACAACTCAAAAGCAAGTGACCTATAATCTTTTACTCACTATTAATTACGTATCCACTAACTATATATATATGGAAACACAAATTATAAGTTATTAAATAATATTAAATTTAATACTAAACTTAGTTTTGATATTATCAAAATCGCATAATACTAAACTTAATTCTCATATTACTTAAATATATATTTTAAATATAATAAATAAATAGCTAAATCGTTAATAAAATTTGCTCTTAAGACATGATATAGCTGAGGTTCTATCTTAAAAAGATACGAAACAAAAATATATATCAATTTGCGGAAACCGTGACTTAAAACAATGAAATGTCATCATCTAATAGAAAACACAAATAGTCACTGCGGGGATACCTATTGTCTCCGTTTTTCGGATTCATAACAACGGATTTTTAAAAATGTTCCTACGGTTGCATCTGACACCACCGTGGGATACACTGCCATCATACGGTCTAATATTTTAATCCGATGAGAATTTATAATAGTAATGGTTATAATATTATAAATTAGCAATTGCATTATATGTTGCAAAGCATGGATGTATGCCTATTGTTTCAGTTTTTCGGATTCATAACAATGAATTTTTAAAAATGATACTACAGATGCATCTAACACCACCATGAGATACACCGCCATCATATTGTCTAATATTTTAATCCGATAAGAATTTGTAATATTAATAGTTATAATATTATAAACTAGCAATTGTATTATATGTTGCAAAGGAAGTGTAGTAAGGAAGAGCATAGATGAAGATAAATTTGATTTGTTACTTGATCTAAAATTTAAATGTAAATATAGTACATTTTGAGACACGGTTGTTGTTATTGGGTAACTTTTTAAAAATGGGACCTTTATCTAAAATTAATCGACAAATTTGAATTCATAAAAGTTTCTTATATGAATATTCAAACAAAACTCCAATCTTAAAATTTTTTAGTCAAATGATAAAAAATCAATGCAACTAAACCCGGGAGCAAATTAGGTGAAAGAAGCATAGTTTTTAATAAAATGGGCAGCAAGGGTGAGATGCAAAAATAAAAATGCTATCTTACACAATATAATGAAATTTGACTAGTAACTAATTCAATTCAATCCATCTTAAAAATAAATTAATATTTGATTTAGATTCATTAAAAATTCACTAACAATCCTTGTTATGAAGATATTCACAAACCAACCCCAAAATTATTAATAAAATGTATTAACATCCATGACCCTATAATCCATTCACAAACAAATCTCAATATTGTTAATCAAATGTTTCAGTATTGATGACCCCACAAACACACATCACATGGAAAAAAGAATACCCCCTCAATGAGGTTGTAGATGCATTTACCTTCAATCCTGTAGAATTGGAGCCATTTCTCCCTTGCATGATGCAAAATACATTGAGGATATACGCAAGTATAAATGTGGTCACACGAAGAGTACCACTGTTGTCAAAGCATAACGCTGAGAGGGTGTTGGTATGTGCTCTAAATTGTGCAACGATTGATTTTCCAACAAATCCCAAAAACATATATTCCTATTCAAAAATTTATAAATCCATCATTTCTCCTTGGCATGATGCAAGATACATTGAGGTTATACGGAAGTATAAATGTGGTCACAAGAAGAGTACCACTGTTGTCAAATCATAATGCTAAAAGGGTGTTAATATGTGCTCTAAATTGTGCAAGGATTGATTTTCCAACAAATCCCAAAAACATATATTCCTATTCAAAAATTTATAAATCCATTATGATATCAGTAAATAAGATATGTGCATATCTACAACATTTTCCATGGAATTTATTTCAAGAATAGGTTGAACCCAATGCCCGCTACCACCTTTGTATTAGCATTATTAGTTGGGGATGGGATCAATGAATATTAAAAAGTTGGAGTAGGGCTAGTATCAGTAGTATCTTTGATAACATGCTGAACAATGGAGAAAACAATTGGTTACCATTTCCACATCGCAAAATTGAGCGAAAGGTACCCAAAAATGAAATATTTGGCCTTGTCATGGGTGTCTACACATGCATGCAATAACTGTCATTGGAAATTGACACCAGTTCAACTTTATGCCTTGTACAAAAAATACACCACAAGGAACGTGTATAGCGTACATTCTCTCTTGGATCCCACAGAAATAGAAGCATAGGCAAATAAGCAATAGTTCAGAGAGCGTACAAGTAAACATCTTAGCCAATGGATAGAATAGTTGACATAATTGATTCATTGTTGGCATTATGATACATATGTTGTACTTGATGGCAACCCACTCATCTCAGATGATAAATTATAGTGCAGCAAAGTTCACGCACTTTCATGAAGATAAAAGTTTCTTTTATGTAGAGAAAAGTTCACGCACTTTAATGAAGATAAAAGTTTCTTTCATGTAGAGAAACGTTCTTGCACTTTCATGAAGATAAAAGGTTGTTTCATGTAAAGAAAAGTTCATGCACTTTCATGCAAAGAAAAATTTCTTTCATGTAGAGAAAAGTTCACGCACTTTCATGCAGAGAAAAGTTTCTTTCATATAGAGAAAAGTTCACGCACTTTCATGCAGAGAAAAGTTCCTTTCATGAAGAGAAAAGTTCACGCACTTTCATAGTTGGCTCATGGTATTAGGCCGACAGTTTTTGATCTTATGGTTTTGGTCTGTGGTATTGCATCCAAAAGTGTTGACCCCAAGTATTGGGTTCATGGTATTGTGTTATTATGGTTTTGGACCGTGGTATTATGTAAGGCCTAAGACTATAAAAGAGGAAGGAGATCATTTGGCAAGGCAATCAATCTGAATGAATTGAATATCTAATAAGTGCTAGATCTGAAATATTTGTGATTGGGGTTATGGTGCAAATCTGGATCTGAATGAAGGAGGAACCTTAACGCATAAAGAAGGATAAGTTCTATTGATGGGTCATAATCTTTAAGCTTGAGTAATACTATCCTTGTATCATTTTGATCTGTTATAGGAGGCGCATGCTTGATCTATAAATCTGACAATCTGGGTTAATTAGTGTCTGAATATTTGAAAGAATGAATTATTCTTTATAGATCTGTACACAGGTTCAGTAAAGTGAAAGAGCGTATACACACTGGTTCAGTGAATGAAAACGACGTATACGCAGGTTGGTCCAAACACAGGAGCATATGCAAGCAGGTTTCAGGTTGTTGAAGTAGCGTATATCTTTTAAATTATGTTCTAGCTGCCTCTGTTTATTGCTGCAGTATTCTGGGTTCAGAATTTGGTGTGTGGTTATTGTTACTGTGTTCTGGGTACAGCTATCAGAGAAGTCTTTACTTGATTTAGTGCTAATTGGGGAAAAAGAGATTGTTTGATGCAGATATACTTGATGATTGATTGATGTTCATGGATCCAGTCTGAAAATTTATGAAACGTGGTCCCTGGAAGAAAAGAGAAGGTTGTAGCCTTCAGTAGGCCAGCACCTACGTACTAGTATCTTGGCTAGTACAAGAGATAAGGGGGTTGTAGCTCCCTTCCAGGAGAAGCTGGAAAACAAGAGAGGGTTGTAGCTTTCTGCACGCTGTAGCCTGCGTACTGGTAAAGGACTGCACCAATACATTGTAAAAGAAGGTTTCTAATTAAAGAAAGATAGAAACGAATTGCAGCAGGTGGTTTTCACCCACATTGGGTTTCCACCTTATATCTTGTGTTCTTATGTGTGACTATATTCTGTTCTGTTTTACTGGTCCGGTTACTGTCTATTTCACTCAGATACATAGATTAATAATCAACATCTGAAAGATAAAGTAAATCATAAGTTTGCGTAGTATACCCGGGTTTCCTTCTACATAGTTGCGTATATACGCGCGTTTTACTAACGGAAGTAGCGTATATCCTCTAAATTTTAAAAAGGGAATATTTGGCTTGATAATACTGATTCACCCCCCCCCCCCCTCTCAGTATTATTTCCAACAATTGGTATTAGAGCAGGTCCTTCTGAAGAAGCTTGATCGCTTGGAGGAAGATCCACCATCATGAGCAACTACGAGAGAGAAGCATCTATCAGGCCACCGATTTTTGATGGGACAAACTTTGTATATTGGAAGGTAAGAGTTACTGCCTATCTTCAATCTCTTGGTACAGAAGTCTGGGATATCATCGATACAGGGTACACTTTTCCATCAGCAACTCCTACAAATCCGACTGAGAAGAAGAAATATGAAACAAGTGCAAAGGCAGTCAATACCCTATTAGGATGTTTATCTCAATCAAAATTCGTCAAGGTTATGTAGTATAAATCCACAAAGGAAATATGTGACAAGATTGTTCTGAGCTATGAAGGAGATGAACAGGTAAAACGAGTAAAACTTCAAACCCTCATAATTCAGTATGAAAATCTCAGAATGCACAATTATGAAAGTGTGGCTAACTATTTCCTTCGTGTAGATGAGATTGTTAATTGTATGAAAAACTTGGGTGAAGAAATAAAAGAGGCTGTTGTGGTTGAAAAAGTTCTAAGATCCTTGTCCCGTAGGTTTGAATCTAAGGTTTCTGCAATAGAAGAAAAAGAGAATCTACGAAACCTTACCATGTCACAGCTGCACGGGATTCTAACTGCTTATGAAATGAAGAAAGGAGTACCATCGGACAAGAGAGAAGCTGCTTTCAATGCTTCAGGAAGAGGAGACTACTATGAGTCAGGACACGTGTCATAAGAAGAAGAAGAATCAAATTTTGTCAAGAATCTTCAACGGGGTGCTGGGAGATTCCGAGGTAAGTTACCTTTCAAATGCTTTTCTTGTGGAAGAGTCGGTCATTATGCTGCCAAGTGTCCTCATAAGGATAAGATTGACAAAGGGAAGGAACCTGTTATATGGAACAAGAAACAGAATGCAACTAAGAAAAGTTACTACACTCATGAAGACAGTGATGGCCTATCAAATAGTGACGAAGATGAACGAGGTAATGATTATAAACTTTTAATGGCTTTTGAAGATGATGATTACATGGACGCTATAGATGTAGATGGTTTTTATGAAGATATTTCTATACTCAAAACATGTTTAGAAGAAAAAGATATGATCATTGATACTCTGCAATTCCAACTTGATGAAAAAGAAAAATTTCTAGAGAAGTTAGAATGTGAAATTGTTGGCCTTAGAAAAGAAATTGAGAAAACAAAGGCTCTTACTCTTAAATTTGTTAAAGGATCTGAAACTCTGGATGAGATATCAATGTACAACGTTCTCCACTAATCAATACAGGTATGGGGTATAATGGAGAAGCGTCTCAGGAATCCACCTCAAAGAGTTATCTTAATGCAGCAAGGAGGAATGAGCAAAAGCCCAATGGAGATCACCAGGTAAAACAGGGGCGAAGTACATCAAGAATAAACAAAGACTACCAGGTAAACCAAGGGCAATCCATCTTAAGGGTGAACAAAAGCTACAACCAGCCACAGGTAAAAAATTCTCAATTTGCTTCAAGAATGGATGACAATAGAAACTACAATCATTTGGCTGGTAGATTTGATAATCACAAAAGTTTCTTCAATGGCCAATGTTTCTCTTGCCATAACTTTGGTAACAAAGGAGCTCAATGTGTTGCCTATAAGACAATCATGACTAGAGAAGCTCAAAAACAAATAAGTATGATTGGGATTACGAAAAGGACCTATAACAAATTTTCGGCCCTTGAAAATGAAATTGAATGCTCTATTTGTAATAACTGAGGTCATGAAGATTCTGAATGCAGGAACAGGTTTCGGTAGACAAAGGAACAAGCCTTAAGCACGAAAACATGGAGAATAAAGGAACCACAACCAGAAAGATGTGGGATATCTTTTTATGCAGAAGGACAGGAAAATCTATGGTACATTGACAGTGGATGTTCGAAGCATATGACAGGTGATAAAGAAAAACTTGAATCATATAGTGCTTTAGAAAAGGGAAAGAAAGTTTCTTTTGGAAATGATACCCCTGTAGTCATAAAAGGAAGAGGCACTGCTCAGTTGAAAGAAAAGGTCAAAGCTGGAAATGTTTTGTATGTTGATAGCTTGAAGCATAATCTACTGAGTGTCAGTCAGATGTGCGATCAAGGAACCGAGGTAATATTTCGATCAAATGGATGTAGTGTTTGGGTTCTTGATACAGGAAAAACAGTGACCAAAGGTATAAGAACTCCAAATAATCTATACATATTTGAAGAAGGACAACAACAATGCTATTTGAGCAAGGATGATAAACACTGGTTATGGCACTGAAGGTTGGGGCATCTAAGCTTTTCACAAATAAGGAAAGCATGCAAATACGAGGCAGTTCGTGGTCTTCCAGATATCAAAATTCCAGACAACACAATATGCAAATCATGTCAGTTTGGTAAGCAAACCAGAATTAACCTCCCTGAGAAGGAAGGATCAGCTAGCAGGCCTCTTGAGCTAGTCCATACAGATGTATGTGGTCCATTTACGACAAGGTCACCTCGAGGAGAAGAATACTTTATATTATTCTTTGATGACTTCTCCAAGATGGTTTGGTTAGGACTTATGAAGCACAAAGACAAAGCATTCGAAAAATTCAAATCCTTCAAAGCCCTGGCTGAAAACGAATCAGATCACAAAATTAAGTGCCTCAGGTCCGACAGAGGTGGGAAGTTTACCTCAAATGAATTTTTCGATTGCTATGAAGAACATGGAATAAGAAGGGAATTCTCTACAACTAGGACTCCTCAGCAAAATGGAGTGGTGGAAAGGATGAACAGAACGATCCAACAAATGGCTCGTGCTATGCTTGATGAGTCTGGAACTCCCGCAACCTTCTGGGGTGAAGCTGCATTTGCTGCGGTTGTTATTCTCAACAAAACAAATGTCCGAGTGAACAGCGCTCAAACTCCTCATGAGCTTTGGTATGGTGAGACTCCTTCGATAAAGCATTTCCAAATTTTTGGAAGCAAATGCTATATTAAGAATAATGATGAACAGCTTGGCAAACTTGAACCTAGAGTAGATGAAGGCATTTTCCTTGGTTATTCTCCCCACAGCAAAGCACATAAGTGTTACAATAAAATACTTGGAAGAATTGTTGACAGCATTGATGTAGTGGTTGATGAGAAAGGATACATTCCTAGGCAAGTAAATTATGAAAATATCGAAGAGGATGAAGACTACTTTCCAAATCAGAGTGATGATGAAGAAGAACCTCAAGAGGCACCATAGGAACAGATAAGGATAGAAGAGAAGACTCCATCCAAGTACGTTTAGAAGAATCATCCAGAATCTCAGATTTTGGGGCAGAAAGAGGCAGGTGTACAAACAAGAAGAACAATTGCAGAAGCCTCAAGCTCTTTGGCATTGCTCTCCTCCACTGAACCTCAAAATGTAAAAGAGGCATGCAAAGATGAATGATGGGTCAAGGCAATGGATGAAGATATTGAGCAGATAGAAAAGAATAACACTTGGGAGTTGGTTCCTAGATCAAAAGATAAGAATGTCATAGGGACAAAATGGATCTTTAAAAACAAGTTGAATGAAAATGGGGAAGTGATTAGAAACAAGGCCAGACTTGTTTGTAAAGGGTATGCTCAACAAGAAGGTATAGACTTTGAAGAAACTTTTTCTCCCGTTGCTAGACTTGAGGCCATCTGAATGTTCCTTGCTCTCTCAAGCTTTCAGAAGTTCAAAGTATTTCAAATGGACGTGAAATCAGCCTTTCTGAATGGAGACTTAGAAGAAGAAGTGTACATTGAGCAACCAGATGGCTTCATCCTTGGGAATGATCCAAATCTTGTATGAAGACTAAAAAAGGCTCTCTATGGTCTTAAACAGGCTCCAAGGGCTTGGTACTACTGTTTGGACAAATATCTTCATCAACATGGTTTTTCAAAAGGATCAGCAGATAGCAATCTTTATATAAAAATTGAAAATGAAAAATTGCTAATACTTGTTGTGTACGTAGATGATATTAGTTTTGGCAGCAATGAAGAAGCTATGAGTCAAAGCTTTGCCTTGGTAATGCAGAAAGAATTCGAAATGTCTTTTCTTGGAGAACTGACATATTTTCTTGGATTGCAAATCCAACAAAATGAAGGCGGTATCTTTTTGTCTCAAACCAACTATCTCAAGCATATCTTGAAGAAATATGGCATGGAAGATGCAAAACCAGCACCCCTATGGTTACAGGATGCAGCCTCAGTGCAAATGATGAATCTGCAGCAGTGCATCAACCAACCTATAGATCCATGATTGGAAGTCTTCTTTATTTGACGGGTACTCGACCAGACATCATGCATGCAATGGGAATAGTTGGAAGATTTCAGGAAAATCCTAAAGAAACCCATCTTCAGGCGGTAAAGAGAATTTTCAAGTATCTTCAAGGAACTCAAAACTATGGCTTATGGTATCCTAGAGATACAAATCTCACTCTACATGATTATACAGATGCAGATTGGGCTGGAAGCATAGATGATAGAAAGAGCACAAGTGGTGGAGCATTCTTTATGGGTTCCAGATTAGTATCTTGGTTCAGCAAGAAACAGAGTTCGATTGCTTTATCTACAACTGAAGCAGAATATGTGGTTGATGCATCTTGTTGCACTCAACTTCTTTGGATGATGCAAACCTTGCAGGACTTTCAAATCACTTGTACACGACCTATCTCCATCTTATGTGATAATACAAGTGCAATTAGAATTTCTAAGAACCCAGTCATGCATTCAAAAACCAAGCACATACCAATCAAGTATCACTTTCTCTGGGAACAAGTGTTGGAACAAAAGGTCAAGTTGGAGTATGTTCCTTCTAAGGAACAAGTTGCTGATATTCTCACCAAACCACTGCCCAAGGAGACATTTGAATATCTCAGACAGAAGCTGGGGGTAGTTGATGCATCATCTTGTTGTTAAATATTGTCTATTTAAGAGAAAAATGGGTGTACGCGAGTTTCCTGAGGAGGATCCGCGTACATACGCAGGTTTGTGCAGATATAGTCGCGTATATGGACGCTTGATGGATATCAGTAGGGACAGGCTCTGGTTATGGTGGAGATAATCTGAATTGGGTCTGACAGAGACCTTCTGGCACAAGTTCAGGGGGAGCAGATAAACTTCTAATGATGCATTGTTGGCATTATCTTAGAAGCTTTTGGTTCTAGTTCATAGCTGTTGTTGGTTTCAGGTGGAACAAATGCAGAGAAAGAACAGAAGGAAATCATGGTTGTTGATCTGAATGGTGATTAACAGATGCTGCTGCTATCCGCTTTTGGTGTCTTTCATAAGTATTTCTCTAGATATATCGTCTCTATGGTGTCAGGGTCATGTAACGACCTATCTTGGTTTCCCCACTATGCCTAGGATGAAGATGTAATGTTTTTGGTTGTCATATGTACATTTCTGATGTATCCCCACTTGGTTGGGTGGATGATCCCCACTTGGTTGGGTGATGGATGTATGTATTGAGTCTTTTGGTGATAGGATGGTCTTTTATGATGTATAAGTCATCGTTCTTCTTGTAAAACATCTTTTTGCAGACCTTGCTTATAGTCAGGGGGAGCATGAACAACACACTTCAACAGAGTAGAGACTTCAGCATGTACTCAGAGGAAGCATGGACAGAGTGGTACACCTTGGCATATACAAAGGGCGATCTCATTTAGAGATTTCACCAGGTACTCAGGGGGAGCATGGGCAGTGGAAATTTTATCTAGTAAAGAGATTATCTTGGTCTTCCCTTTGCCCTTGATGACAAAGGGGGAGATTGTTGTCATTATGATACATATGTTGTACTTTATGGCAACCCACTCATATCAGATGATAAATTATAGTGCAGCAAAGTTCACGCACTTTCATGAAGATAAAAGTTTCTTTTATGTAGAGAAAAGTTCATGCACTTTCATGAAGATAAAAGTTTCTTTCATGTAGAGAAAATTTCACGCACTTTCATGAAGATAAAAGGTTCTTTCACGTAAAGAAAAGTTCACGCACTTTCATGCAGAGAAAAGTTTCTTTCATGTAGAGAAAAGTTCACGCACTTTCATGCAGAGAAAATTTTCTTTCATATAGAGAAAAGTTCACCCACTTTCATGTAGAGAAAAGTTCCTTTCATGAAGAGAAAAGTTCACGCACTTTCATGGTTGGCTCATGGTATTAGTCCGACAGTTTTTGATACTATGGTTTTGGTCTGTGGTATTGCATCCAAAAGTGTTGACCCCAAGTATTGGGTTCATTTTATTGTGTTATTATGGTTTTGGACCGTGGTATTGTGTAAGGCCTAAGACTATAAAAGAGGAAGGATATCATTTGGCAAGGCAATCAATCATAATGAATTGAATATCTAATAAGTGCTAGATCTGAAATATTTGTGATTGGGGTTATGGTGCAGATCTGGATCTGAATGAAGGAGGAACCTTAGCGCATAAAGAAGGATAAGTTATATTGATGGGTCATAAGCTTTAAGCTTGAATAATAGTATCCTTGTATGATTTTGATATGTTATATGAGGCACATGCTTGATCTATAAATCTGACAATCTCGGTTAATTAGTGTCTGAATATTTGAAAGAATGAATTATTCTTTATAGATCTGTATGCAGGTTTAGTAAAGTGAAAGAGCGTATACACGTTGGTTCAATGAATGAAAACGGTGTATAAGCAGGTTGGTCCAAACATAGGAGTGTATGCACGCAGGTTTCAGGTTGTTGAAGTAGCGTATATCTTTTAAATTATGATATAGCTGCCTCTGTTTATTGCTGCAGTATTCTGGGTTCAAAATTTGGTGTGTGGTTACTGTTACTGTTTTCTGGGTACAGCTGTCAGAGAAGTGTTTACTTGATTCAGTGCTAATTGGGGAAAAGGAGATTGTTTGATGCAGATATACTTGACAATTGATTGATGTTCATGGATCCAGTCTGAAAATTTATGAAACGTGGTCCCTGGAAGAAAAGAGAAGGTTGTAGCCTTCAGTAGGCCAGCACCTACGTACTAGTATCTTGGCTAGTACAAGAGCTAAGGGGGTTGTAGCTCCCTTCCAGGAGAAGCTGGAAAACAAGAGAGGGTTGTAGCTCTCTGTAGGTTGTAGCCTGCGTACTGGTAAAGGACTGCACCAATACATTGTAAAAAGAAGTTTCTAATTAAAGAAAGATAGAGACGAATTGCAGCAGGTGGTTTTCACCCACATTGGGTTTCCACCTTATATCTTGTGTTCTTGTGTGTGATTGTCTTCCGTTCTGTTTGACTGGTCTGGTTACTGTCTATTTCACTCAGATACACAGATTAATAATCAACATCTGAAAGATGAAGTAAATCATAAGTTTGCATAGTATACGCGGGTTTCCTTCTACGTAGTTGCGTATATACGCGGGTTTTACTAATTGAAGTAGCGTATATCCTCTGAATTTTAAAAAGGGAATATTTGGCTTGATAATATTGATTCACCCCCCCCCCCCCCCTCTCAATATTATTTCCAACATTCATTTGATTGAATTCCATATCTAGTTGTATATCTGTATACAATTGCAAGAGAGGCATTAAAGAAATCATAGGTGTAATGTCCCAGAGCTGCGATGAGTTTTGGTGAGGTCGCATGATGGAGGAGCATAGGCGAGCTAAGAAAAACGACGTAGCTGCAGAAAGGAAACGCGAGGCTATATGGAGAAATGGCTAAGTGTGGATACTGGATGACGGTATATAGGAGGAGGCCATCTCGGGTTGGGGTGCCCAACCGAAAGGTCGATGTGTAGGAAGGTTAAACGAAAGGTTGAATAGGTGGGTTGGCTAGGCGAGCTGACGTGATAACCATGGTGGAGGATGAGTATAAGTATATGGCGATGGGAAGGAGTTCAACCATCAATCCAAGGGCAAGAAACCTTCATACAAGGGAAGTGTGAGCTAAGGAGAAGCGTTTTGAAATCTCAGGCGGAGGTGCAGGCGGACATCGGGGCCGAAGCACCTGAGCCATAGGTTAAGTTGTGGGTGTCGCAAAGGTGTGTGTAGGCCGCAGGGCACAGGGCGAATGGTGAATGATTCGATGGGCGTGGGTTGGGTAGCACATAGGTGGGCGCACACAGTGGGCGTTCGGCTGAAAGGTTGAGTGGTTGGGCGGGTGCGACGCATGGTGGAAGGGCGAGGCGAGCTCGTGTGCAGGCGCGGTTGAACGTAGGAATGTCGAGTGAGGCTGAAAAAGCTTGCAAGCATGAACGAAGGGTGTGCCGGTGTGCCGATGGGTGAACCATGCGGGTGTGCCTGACACGATGACACGGTGAAGTGTTGGGCGGTCGGTGAATGAGTGAAAGGGTGAGTTGGTGAACGTGCTCAGGTGAGGTTGAATGTGTGAGGGTGCACAAGTGAACAATGAAACGTTGGGTGAATGAGGCAGGCACGCTTGAACGTTGGAACAAAGATGTGTTTTGTGCGATGGTGGAAGGAACCAGTGGATCGATGAGTCATGCATGATGAAACGATGACAGGTGGCACAAATTACATGAAGGTGCGATGAGCGCACGAGCTGAACGACAGCTTGGGTGACTTTGCCTGGTGGCTCGGCAAGGCTGCACAATGAGTGTAGGAAGGTGAATTTTATAAGTGTGAAGGTGAAACTTGGGGTTTCCCTACGTTTTTAAATCATATATGAATTCTGAATATTATCATTATTAATACGGGTAGACTCATAATTACAGGGAGTTGATCCTCCCATGATATTCCGTTGTGAACTTGAATGTTAATGATGAAAGTTTCCGTTGTGTATGTTTAATGAAATATTATACTTAGCTGTTGAAAAATATTCTAAGTATAGAAGTAAGGCGTAGTCCATGATCGTTAGTATTGTTAAAAAGAAAAAGGTCGGTGTTGTCGCACCTGCTATAGTGCAGTTGGAAGATTACCACCAATGTACGGGCGTGACAGGTGGTACTAGAACTTTGCAGAGTTCACGACGAGGAGCTGATCCCACTACACTTCATGGAAGGTGGTTTTAGGGGTCCGTGACTTGCAAGCTTTGGTGAATCAGGTTGAAGAAGTTTGAAAGGTGATTCTAATTTACAGTTTATGGTCTACACAAGATCGCAAAGAAAGTAGATAACAGAGATGGCAGAGGAACCTCAAATCACAACAGGTGAATCTAGCCATTATGCTGGAGAAGATTTCCTGAACAGGGTATTGGAACGAATGGAGGAATTGGGTTCTGACATAACTTCGATGAAGGTCATTCATGAAGACTATGCGAAAGTGAAGGATGAACTTGAAGACCTCAAAGTTGGATACGAGTATATGGAATGGGAGTATACACAAATGAAAGAGGAAGTCAAGAAGATTGGTGAAGCAAGAGATCAAGGTTTCACTGAAATCTTGAAATTGCAGCAAGCTCTTGGTGATGCTCTAGATGAGATCATGGTTTTGAAGAAGGCCATGAGATACAACTCAAGTGGACGTGTGACTCATGTCAAAATCAAAGCGCTGGATTCTTATGATGGAACGAGAAGTGCAAAGACTCTTGGCAAATTTCTATGGGATATGGAATAGTACTTGGAGCACTTAGGATTGTCCGATGAGGAAAACAAAGTGAAGGTATCTACTCAATTCTTGACGAAGGATGCTAAGATGTGGTGGTGGAGGAGGATGGACCAAATTGCCAACGACAATGCTGGAGACATAACTTCATGGGATGACATGAAGAAGGATTTGCAAACCCACTTCATTACACAAGACAAAACATGGGATACAAGGATGAAGATAAAGTTTATAAGAAAAATGGGAAGTTTGCAGGAATACCAACGAGAGTTCTCAAGTGCGGGTTAGGAACTTCCAGACATGGCGGAAAGAGACAAGGTGTTCAACTTTATCATAGGTATGAAACCTAGGGCGTGGAATGAAGTGAAGAGGGAGAATATTAAGACACTTGAGGAGACTTTTGCTGTTGTGGATCGTTTGGTGGAACACTATGATGAGGGTTTTGAAGAGAAGAATAAGAAGTATGACAAACCGTTGAAGTGTTGGATATGTGAGGAAAGGTGGCTCCTTTGGCAAAATCTAATGCGAAGAAGAAAGAAGAAACTTCCGTAGGAGTTATGTAGATTCTAGGAGCTGTAGTGGCTATGGAAGATGTCTCTAGGAGAGACCTGGAAAGAAACAAATTGGAGTATGTTGAAATTAAGGTTGGGAGTGTTGATGTGCATATTATGGTGTATAGTGGCGCAACTCACAACTCTATGAGTTAGGATTCTGCAAGAAGGATTGGGCTAAAGTTTGTACCGGTGTTACACAGTAATTTGTCACCGTTGGTCACCATCCCTATCACCCCGTTTCCATACATTGGAGGACGCATTCCGGGACCTATGAGCAGTGACATAATCCAAAAACACTTGCATTATGTTCCCCTGAGTATGTACTTCATGTTCCCTGAAGACACCTTCTGCAAATTCTCCCTGAAAAGTACTCTTTCTCCATTGGCACAGGTCCACAAGTATCTTAAAAGAGGGCGCGACCATTGGCGCTCTGTCACAGAACAACACCCGTGCCAGCCCAGTTTGGTAATGATTTTTGCTAAACGCACGCCCATCTGTTTTTCCCTTCAGATCACGAAGTCTTTTGAGGGTAAAAATCCATCTGATAGAGGTCGAGAGTCATCATCTATTCTTGACATCTATCCACAGTGGCTTTTCAGAGATAATGCCAATCCGCAATGGGTGTCCTAGTTCATCGAATCTTTCTCCCTTCTCCATCTATAAATATCTGTCCTCATGCATTAGACAAGCTAGAGTTTTTGGAGGAATGCTAGTTGTGATTATACTTGTCGTGAGTGATAGTGAAGCATAGAAAGGTTATGCTGCCGGAGAGGAGGTACATTGCAAGACACATATAGTTGCTCGCCCAGCCAGAGGAGAGGTTCAACGTCAGAACCTTGGTTGTAACTTTTCCTGTCTATTATTTATTAATGAACGACTATTGTTATGGTTCCAATCTCATTGTCTATTATAGTGATGTTTGATTTATTTCCTTTCTGACTGAAATATAGGTCTGCCTTGGTGGATTTTATGCTTGTCTTTGTTTCTTCCTTTGCATGTGCAGGTGTCCGTTTGCAAGGATCGCAAGGATTGTGACCTGCCAGAGCGAGGGAGCGGGAATACCAACTCTGCTTCGACTATAGCGTTGGATTCCAGGTTGGTCTTCTTAATTCACCTTTAATGTACAACTAGGAACTTGCGTGGCAGCTTGAATTGATTGTGGCTAGTTCTGTTTTAGGCTAGTGGGATCGCCTCTATCCACAGAGGGGATTTACCTATCCAACAATTTGGCGACTCCACTGGGGACAGCTATTTGGAATTTGTCTTGCATGTTAATTTTCTCTTGCTTGATTGAGTGAATGAGCTTTCTCGGTCAGTTTTGAGATTGTTATTTACTGTTTGATCCATCTGAGCACTGTCGGCCCGACCTGGGGTCGTGTTATTTATTTTTAGCCGGCAAGCTTAGTTGGGGCGGTTTTTGCTTTGACAGTCGCGCCAGTTAGCGCATGTTGCCCAACAGCAACTCGCGCCAATCTTTTGGTAGCGCAAGTTGCAGGCTGACAGTCGCACCAGCCCTGTAAATTTTGCCTGTGTGTCGGTTGAAAGCTCTTTCAACCCAGATTTTTATCTTTTTATATCTCTTACAGCCTCTGGAAGTGTGTTGAACCTCTGTTTGACTGGTTTTTGCCTTTATCCTTCAGTTTTTTGCTTATTTCTATTGATTTTCGTCTCAGCCCTAGAACATCTAGTGGCTTCGCATGTCTAACCTTCTGTGGGAAGTTTCGATCTTTTGATTTTCCATTCAACTTGTCGATTGTGTTCCGCATCTATCTAGTGGTTTGTTAAAGCTTGGTCTTCTATGCTTTGGGTGATTCACTTCTAGCTTCTTTGGATTTTGCTCGACTTCATTTGAACTTAGATTACATGGTTCATTGAAAGTCTTTGTGTTTTTCCTTGTTTTCATAGTTCATTTTGGTGTTTCAGGATTGGTTCTATTTCATTGAGTGAACTTGGATTGTGTATACTTGTGAATATCTCTTAAGATTTGTTTAAATGCATCATGCCATCTTAAAAGAAAGAAAAACAAAAGATCTTTTGCATCATATTAGTTAGCGTTTATTGTTATTTGTTGCTATTAAAAAGAAAAAAAAAATCATTTCTTGTTATTAGCTGCATCAGGATCTTTGTTGTTTGCTGAGTGATCATTTCGTTTTTGTAAAGATCTCAACCCTCCTGTAGATAGAATTCATCGAATGAAATGGTATAGTTTTGGCATGTAGTTTGCATCTAAGAAGCTTTTGAGATATCACATACGGTAGGACCAAAAAGCTGAAACATGATTGAAGATAAACTTTAAAATAAACTCAATGAACATAAAAACGCATTGGAACCTAACGCAAACATTCTAGAGGTCTAGGTTAGAGACATGTTCCGGCGTCTTTAAACCTGGTAGCTTATCGTTGAGTGGTTGGGTGATTCCTCCACGGTGAAACGATAGGTGCCAATACGGACTGAGCTCCCACGTACCGTCGCGTATATACGGGAGACCCCACTAGGCTATCATCCTTTATCCATAGGAAGCCGAGTCTGCCGCCTTACAAGCCGTAATGCACTGAACACAGCATTCGGGAAGATTGAATGCAGTACGAGAAGTCCTTGGTTTTCATCTGATTGCCGAGGTGTATAAGCAGTTTTACGGATTGTTTGGTAAACCTTTTTTCCTAGAGTCTCAAGAGCAGTCACTTTTGATCCTTTTTGGACTCCCTAAAATAAAAGGTGCCTGTGAGCGTCTTGTCACTTCGTGCTCATTAAACATTCGAAGGAGACTAGAGTCATATTTTGTCCTTTTCTCAACTCTTAAAACATGAAAAGGTCAAGTCGTGTCTTTGCGTCCTAAAATTTATTGGCCACGATAACATTTACCCAATTAGATTTTGTTTGCGTTAGCTTGAGTAGGATTATTTCTCGTTCAATGGCATCCTTCCCTGAACCCACTGGCCAAGGTGTTCCCCCTGGTGGAAACCCTAGTCCATTTCCTGTTGTTGGAAATGTCGGTGTTCAGTATACCTGGTTGTGCTCAGCCTGTTCCAGACCAGTCCCTGGTCGGAAAGAGTGTTGATTTACATTCGTCGTCTATGCACCACTTTGTTCCGGGAGTGTTTATCATTAAGGATGAACCATATGAATCCAAACCAGACGAAAGTCCAAAGGTCCAGATGACAGTTGACCCAGTCTTTCAAAAGTTCCAGATGACAGTTGACCCGGTTTTGCCTTCAGAAGTTCCATCCTCAGATGATATTATCCCTCTAAAGAATGAAGACCACATCGTCCAAATTCTATTCATAAACACAGACTCTAATGATCAAGTGAGCATCCCTCTCATTCCTTCGCACCAGGAAGGAACTTCATCAGAGTCATATCCGGCCGTTTATCCGGTCCCAACTACAAGCAACCTAGTTGTTTCCTTCAATTTGGATCCACTAGGCAATCCCCGGTTACCCGCTTCCATACCATTTCGAATTATAGTCCAAGTCTACCGAATGGTTATGGCCGGTACCATTATTGATGAGGGATCTCCTGTGAGCATCCTTTCTTCAACAACTTGGGAAGCACTTGGTTCGCCACTGCTTCTGCCTGAGATGAGAAACCTTACAGGGTTTCATCGAGACACCAATCGACCTTTAGGAATTCTTCCCAATGTACCTATCACATTAGAAGGGAAGACCGTTCAAATGGGCGTCATGGTAGTCCAAGGTCCGTTACATTACAATTTACTCCTTGGGTGAGACTATATTTATCGCATACGCGCAATTGTGTCCTCACTCTTTAGAGTGATGTGTTTTCCGCACGAAGGAAGAACGATCAAGATCGTAGACCAACTTTCGTTCCCCGGTTCACACTTCACATATAGTCATCTACCATTCCTAAATGGTCTTATTTCCACAGGAAATGCCTCAACATCCAGTCCGTCATCCTGATGACAACAGCTGACCCGGGCGCGTGACTGAAGCCCGGGGGGCGTGCATCCTCCTTTTCAAAATCGAGTCTTTCCAAGTGAACCTTCATTCCATCCACTCCGTGAATGCCATGAAGCTTGGGGGGCATGTACCTCGATTTGCATTATCATGCTGGGGGCATGCAAAGTTGTAGCAAGCATAGTTTTTCGTTTCAAGCTTGTGTAAACATGAAACCGAATCGAAGCAAATTTCTCTATGGTTCAAGCTTGTGTAAAAATGAACCCATACCTGATTTACATCCCGTGATTGCCTTTTATCTGCTAAATTCTGCTAGATGAGCCTTGGTTGTTTCATTCCATCGCCACCATCTCTTTGGCCGATCATATTCTTTCACTTGGTTGTTTTCCTTTTCCTGAGGATCCACAGTGATGAGTGGTTTTATTAGCCAGCCTCTTGACCATTACATGTTTTGAGCAGTTCCACCATTACCGGAACCAGCTGCTACCCTTTATACCACTCGTTCCTACACGATGAGTCGCCTTTACGCTCTTTTCCGACTCGTAAAAGAAGAAAAGATTGCCGAGTCGCTCCTCTTGACTCGTTAAACGTTAATAAGGGGCGGTCGTTTTAAGTTCTTTTTGTCGACCGTTAAAACATAAAAATATTACCGGGTTTTTGTCGTTTCAAACTAGTTAATGGTTACGAAATGACGTGATTTTGATTGCTTTTTTACTTTTTCAGGTCGAAATCACTATTTATGAAAAGTAATCCTCGATCGTAATGGTCGGGCGGTTCTTTCGGGCATTATTTTATACTTTTTCAGGCCCGAGAGACACAACTTTATGAAAAAGGACACCCCTAGAGTTTCCTTTTCTGCTGTCTTTTCAAACTCTCTAAACATGAAAATACGCCGAGTTCTTCCTTTGTCAGACTCGTTAAAACCTGATGACATCGGATTTTGTCGAAATGACACACCACAAGCATATGCTATCCCCATCAAGCTTGTTAAAAATAACTGGGGTACTGGCCAGAAATGGTGGGGGAAAAGAAAATTTTGGAACCATAATTATTATCGTGTCTGCAATATGTCGCTCTTGAACATGGCACTTTTCTGCTTTCGTGTCCAGGGTGGGGATATCTCATCTCATATTTTTCACTTGCTTCCATGGACTTGGGTACCCTATTTGGCCTCTCATCTACTCATTGCCTCGTCATCATGACCTTTGATACATTGATGTCAGATACTGCCAATTCCATTAATGTGCAGCCGATATGTTCAAGAGAAGTTGACCTCTGCAAAGAAACAACCTCCCTTTGATAGCTCATACAATCTTGATTCACAAGATTATCTCTCTGTCTCGTGTCGATGATGTGGGAAACATTATGGCCCACCTTCGATCAAGGTCACTTCCTGTTGACTTCAGCTCATTATCCAGGAAGCTGATCTAGAGACTCCCTGCCGGTGCCTTGGAGCCTGCATGCCTTAATGGCAGGTTCTTCGTGTTCGACGTGAGGTTTTCATCATTGGCCTCCGATCGAATGATTCTACGGGTGTTCGACTTCAGATCACTAATTCACACGCCGTAGATTGTACCTATAGTACCTTGAGGGCCATTGTCATTATTGATGGTACCTCTCGCGTCTGTTAACAGTTTCCAATATTGACTGGTAATCAGACGATGTTCATGCATGTTCAACTTCAGCTTACATGTTCGCATGCTTGAACTTGTACTTCTGTTCGGGTCGAGATGGAGCGCAAGACCCTGGATTGTGTCTGTTGTAATCTAGGCGTGATTCTTGATATATGACTCATTCACTGGATGGCTGCGACCATACCTGAGTCAATTCATTGATCCTAACCAAATGGTTGCGTCCATACTATGGATCTAGATTATTTATGTACTCTCTTATGGATGGTTGCGACCATACCACGTACATCATGTAATTGAACTATCAGTCGTGTCTCTCAAGGCAGATCCTCGGCAGCAACTATATGTGTTCTTGTGTGTTCTTGTAAAGCATTTCACCCCTCTCTTTCCCTCTCGGACTTCATGCTTTAGGGGGCATCTGTTACACAGTAATTTGTCACCGTTGGTCACCGTCCCTATCGCCCCGTTTCCATACATTGGAGGACGCATTCCGGGACCTGTGAGCAGTGACATAATCCAAAAACACTTGCATTATGTTCCCCTGAGTATGTACTTCATGTTCCCTGAAGACACCTTCTGCAAATTCTCCCTGAAAAGTACTCTTTTTCCATTGGCGCAGGTCCACAAGTATCTTACCCGCGCCAATCACTGAGATCCTCAAAAGAGGGCGCGACCATTGGCGCTCTGTCACAGAACAACACCCGCGCCAGCCCAGTTTGGTAATGATTTTTGCTAAACGCACGCCCATCTGTTTTTTCCCTTCAGATCACGAAGTCTTTTGAGGGTAAAAATCCATCTGATAGAGGTCGAGAGTCATCATCTATCCTTGACATCTATCCACAGTGGCTTTTTAGAGATAATGCCAATCCGCAATGGGTGTCTTGGTTCATCGAATCTTTCTCCCTTCTCCATCTATAAATATCTATCCTCATGCATTAGACAAGCTAGAGTTTTTGGAGGAATGCTAGTTGTGATTATACTTGTCGTGAGTGATAGTGAAGCATAGAAAGGTTATGCTGCCGGAGAGGAGGTACATTGCAAGACACATATAGTTGCTCGCCCAGCCAGAGGAGAGGTTCAACGTCAGAACCTTGGTTGTAACTTTTCCTGTATATTATTTATTAATGAACGAATGTTGTTATGGTTCCAATCTCATTGTCTATTATAGTGATGTTTGATTTATTTCTTTTCTGACTAAAATATAGTTGTGCCTTGGTGGATTTTATGCTTATCTTTGTTTCTTCCTTTGCATGTGTAGGTGTTCGTTTGCAAGGATCGCAAGGATTGTGACCTACCGGAGCGAGGGAGCGGGAATACCAACTCTACTTCGACTATAGCGTTGGATTCCAGGTTGGTATTCTTAATTCACCTTCAATGTACAACTAGGAACTTGCGTGGCAGCATGAATTGATTGTGGCTAGTTCTGTTTTAGGCTAGTGGGATCGCCTCTGTCCGCAGAGGGGATTTACCTATCCAACACCGGCGTAGGCACAAATGAAGACAGTGAATTCTCCTCCAGATTCTGGGATTGGTGTAGCTGAAAAGGTGGATGTGACACTTGTTGAATGGACAGGGAAAGTTGATTTCACTGTGGTGTGGATAGATGACTATGAAGTTGTACTGGGTATAGAATTAATGAAGGAATTTAATGCGATTATTGTTCCCCATATGAAGAAACTGTACATTTACGACGAAAGAGAGGATGTACCCATTGGTGTACCAACCTTGGGAGCAACCAAGCCCAAATGTAAGCTGACAACGATGAGTAGGGAGAATGGGAAGCGAGATGAAGAGATCTGTAAACGGTTGTCTGTTGCAAAGACAAAGCTTATGGAGCAGTCATAGGTTATCAGGACATTGTCAGATAGCATCTTGGATCCATCTAAGAGGTTGGAAGCAGTGGAGGATGACGATGACGAAGAGTATGTGAGGCTGAATGTTTAGATGGAGGATCGAGAGGCATACTTGTAGAGAATGGAAGTGGAAGATCTCGAGAGGTGGATTGAGTTGATTAGTGAGGGAGAACTTTTAGGCTCTGCTCCCTCCTCATCATCTTAGACTATCATGGAGGATGAGGCTCATTGTTAGCTGCTCATGGCAGTGAGTCTCCAAACACTTTGAGTAGGCATCTAGGGGTGAGATGACACAGGTTGACAGGTAGCATGCAGTGGACAGTCATGACAATATGGGGCATGAGTTTTTATGGAGGCAATGCATTGTTGGATTAGCCACCCAACTAATCACCGACATGAGGGGTACCAGCACATGATTCCTTGCAGAATAGTGGCACATCTATGGCGTGAAGCAGGTTGAGGAGTGGACATCTGGATTATCGATATATATAGTTGTGTGGATGATATCTTTGTGACAGGTGGTTGTTGGGATGGAAGATTGTCGAGGGCGACAATGAATTTGAGTGGGGGAGGATGTAATGCCCCGGAGCTGCGATGAGTTTTCGTGAGGTCGCACCACAGAGGAGCGCGGGCGAGGAAAGCAAAACGATGCAGCCACAGTAAGGAAACACGAGGCCACATGGAAAAATGGCTAAGTGTGGAGATTGGACGGTGGTATATAGGAGGAGGCGGTCCCACGTGGGGGCGCCCAACCTAAGGGCCGACGTGCAGGAAAGTTAAACAAAAGGCCGAATGGGTGTGTTGTCCAGGCGAGCCGACGTGATAACCATGGTGGAAGATGAGTATAAGTATATGGTGATGGGGAGGAGTTCAACCATCGATCCAAGGGCGAGCAACCTTCATACAAGGGAAGTGCGAGCTAAGGAGAAGTGTTTTGAAATCTCAGGCGGAGGTGCAGGTGAGCACGCTCGGCATGAGGATGTGACGACACGATGAAGTGTTAGGCGATCAGTGAACAAGTTGGAGGTTGAGTTCGTGAATGCGCCCTAGTGAGGTCGAACATGCGATGGTGCACAGGAGAACGACAAAACATTGGTTGAACACGGTGGGCACACCCCAATGTTGGAACGAAGATGATTTTTGTGTGATGGTGGAAGGCGTTGGTGGAACAACGAGTCGTGCACGGTGAAACGACGATGAGTGGAAAAAACGACACAAAGGTACGACAATCACACGAGCTAAACCACAGCTCGGGTGACTTTGCCTGGTGGCTGGGCAAGGCTGCACGATGAGTGAAAGAAGGTGGATTTTATAAGTGTGAAGGTGAAAATTGGGGTTTCCCTCCATTGTAAACTTATATATGAATTCTGAATATTATCATTATTAATACGAGGAGACTCATAATTATAGGGAGTTTCCCCTCCCATGATATTCCGCTATGCACTTGAATTTTAATGGTGATAATATGCTAATGATGAAAGTTTCCGCTGTGTATGTTTAATGAAATATTATGCTTAGTTGTTGAAAAATATTCTAAGTATAGAAGTAAGGCATAGTCCACAATCGTTAATATTGTTAGAAAGAAAAGGATTGGTGGTGTCGCACCTCCTATAGTGCGGTTGGAAGATTACCGCCAGTGTAGGGGCATGACAATAGGCATATAAAGAGTTAAAACGAGTTATAATGTTTTGATTAAGTTAGTTAAGGTGACGTAAATGAAGGAGTTTTGTCTTGTGTTGTTGTGGTATAGCATACTATATCAGTACTATATCAATAATATGTGAGGAGAAGTAAATATAGACACCTACATTCATAACAATTTTTCTTTCAAAGAATTGAAAAATATTATTATTAAGAGTTGATCTACATGATGATGAGAAAGAATTATGTAAAGTAGTGAGGAAGTAATTTGTTTATTTTTTTTTTTTAATATGTAGGTATTTTAACCTATCACATTTGAAAAATACAAAATAAAATCTCTATGGAAAGTTTCCATATACAGAAAATATGCACACACATATAAGTTGTGTACATATGGAAGATATGCAATACGAAATATGTACATATACAGAAGTTGTGCTACCTCCGTATATAAAATTTATGCTTATTTTGTAAATACACATATCTTCTATATATTTTTAAATCTTCCGTAAATACGCATAACTTCTATATATGTGCACATCTTCCGTATATGCCTATAGCTTTCGTGTATGTGAAGCTTTTGTATATGCGCATATTTTTCGTACATGCACATACACATGTACAACTGCAACCTTCATATATACACAACTCCAATATATATGCGTATTTTCCATATGTGCACAATTTCTGTATATACGCATATACAGAGGCTGTGCACTGTAGAGAAGCTATGCACATTTACAAACGATACGTACATATATGGAAAAAAAAAAATCATATACGGGAAAAAATGCACATATATGGAAAATATGCGCATATACAGAAGTTGTGGAGAACTCTAGCCTCCATATATGTGCATGTCTTCCGTATATGCACTTCTTCAGTATAGGCACATAAGATATGTGCATATGGAGGCTGTCAGATATGCCTATATGGAGGATATGCGTATATACGGAAGTTGCACATGCACATGATATATGCACATATCTTCCGTATATGTGTATCTTTCATATATATGTTTCAAGTATATGTGCATATCTTCTGAATATGCGTATATACGGAAGATATGTGAATATACGTAAGATACACATATAGAGAGAATATGCACACATATAAAAGTTCTGCATATACGGAAGATATGTGCAGGTAGAGAAGTTGAGCATATATATGGACTGTTGTGTATGCATATTATGGAAGTTGTGCACAACTTCTTTATATACTTAGCTTTTGTATATGTGCATATATGGAAGTTTCACATATATAGAGGATATACACATATACAAAAGTTGTTCATATACAGAAGATATGCGCAACTTCCGTATATACGTAGCTTCCATATATGCGCATATACAAAAGTTGAGAATAACTTCAACCTTTTTATATACTCAACTTTAACCTCCATATATATGTGGATCTTCTGTTTATGTGCATATATGGAAGATATGCACATACATATAAGTTGTGCACATACGGAAGATATGCGATACGAAATATGCACATATACAGAAGTTGTGCTACCTCTGTATATAAAATTTATGCTTCTTTCGTAAATACACATATCTTATATATATGTTCAAATCTTCCGTAAATACGCATAACTTCTGTATATGTGCACATATTATATATATGCGCAACTTCCTTATATGCGTATATCTTTCGTATATGTGAAGCTTTTGTATATGCGCATATTTTTCGTATTTGCACATACACATGTACAACTGCAACCTTCATATATACACAACTCCAATATATATGCATATTTTCCATATGTGCACAACTTTTGCATAAGCGCATATACAGAGGTTGCGCACTGTAGAGAAAGTATGCACATTTACAAAAGATACGCACACATATGAAAAAAAAATTGCATATACGGAAAAAAATGCACATATACGGAAGATATGCTCATATACAGAAGTTGTGTAGAAATCTAGCCTCCATATATGTACATGTCATTCGTATATCCACTTCTTCAATATGGGCACATAAGATATGCGCATATGGAGGTTGTCAGATATGCCTATATGGAGGATATGCGTATATACAGAAGTTGCACATACACATGATATATGCACATATCTTCCATATATGTGTAGATTTCATATATACGTTTCAATTATATGTGCATATCTTATGAATATGCGTATATACGGAAGATATGTGAATATACGTAAGATACACATATAGAGAGAATATGAACACATATAAAAATTCTGCATATACTTAAGATATGTTCAGGTAGAGAAGTTGAGCATATATATGGACTATTGTGTATGCATATTATGGAAGTTGTGCACAAATCCTTTATATACCTAGCTTTTGTATATGTGCATATACGGAAGATATGCACAACTTTTGTATATGCGTATATCTTTTGTATATGTGAAGCTTTTGTATATGCGCATATTTTTCATATATGCACATACACATGTACAACTGCAACCTTCATATATACACAAATCCAATATATATGCTTATTTTCGATATGCGCACAATTTCTGTGTATATGCATACACAGAAGTTGTGCACTGTAGAGAAGGTATGCACATTTACAAAAGATACGGACATATACGCAAAAAAAATGGGCATATACCCAAAAAAATGTGCATATACGGAAGATATGCGCATATACAGAAGTTGTGCACAAGTCTAGCCTCCATATATGTGCATGTCTTCTGTATATGCACTTCTTCAATATAGGCACATAAGATATGTGCATGTGGAGGCTATCAGATATGCCTATATGGAGGATATGAATATATACAGAAGTTGCACATGCACATGATATATGCACATATCTTCCGTATGTGTGTAGCTTTCATATATACTTTTCAAGTATATGTGCATATCTTATGAATATGCATATATACAGAAGATATCTGAATATACGTGAGATACACATATAGAGAGAATATGCACACATATAAAAGTTTTTCATATACAAAAGATATGTGCAGGTAGAGAAGTTGAGCATATATATGGACTGTTGTGTATGCATATTATGGAAGTTGTGCACAACTTCTTTATATACTTAGCTTTTGTATATGTGCATATACGAAAGTTTCACATATATAGAGGATATATGCATATACAAAAGTTGTGCATATATGGAAGATATTCACAACTTCTGTATATACATAGCTTCCATATATGCGCATATACAAAAGTTAAGAATAACTTCAACCTTCTTATATACTCAACTTTAACCTCCATATATATGTGGATCCTCTGTTTATGTTCCTATACAGAAGATATGCACCTACATATAAGTTGCGCACATAAGGAAGATATGCGATACAAAATATGCACATATACAGAAGTTGTGCTACCTCCGTATATAAAATTTATGCTTCTTTCGTAAATACACATATCTTCTATATATGTTCAAATCTTCTATAAATACGCATAACTTCTGTATATGTGCACATCTTTCGTATATGTGCAACTTTCGTATATGCATATATCTTTCATATATGTGAAGCTTTTGTATATGAACATATTTTTTGTATATGTGCATATTTTTTGTATATGCACATATACGGGGAAAAAAAAAACATATACGGAAAAGATTGTGCATTTACGGAAGATATGCGCATATGCGGAAGCTATGCAGAACTCTAGCCTCTATACATACGTTTTGTGCCCTATACTTCGTGTCTTCTCCTAATTTATTAAAACAAGAGGTCGATCCATGGTAATGATATGTTCGTCCAAGCATGCAACATCAAATAAGATATAAATATAAAAGTAACTTAACTTGTAAACTTGATAATTTGTAAATAATAAAAGCAAAATCCATTACAACCACATTCATCAAAAGTAATGTAACATTGATAGAATATGACATCCCATCCACATAAGGATTTAAAATTCAATGAGGATGTTGTCATAAACACAAGTCTAAATTTATGTATTTTTATTCAAAATTGGTCCAACTATACGTTTTTCTTTTTTACAAAATAGAACTTCATCTCCAACATAGATAATGGAATCTCATGCCCATAAATGACATAATGGAAAAACAACATCATGATCAATCTAAAGTATGGGTCTATAAGTCATCCTCATCCCTCTTGGCACTCCCAGGTGGATTTCCAAATTGATATCTTTGCAAAAATTACAATAATCAATTAGTTGTAAAAATTGAAAGGCATAGAATCAATTTCATTAATTTATGATGATATTTTGATCAAATACTCATTCTCACTGTGAGGATCTGAGGCAATGGAGAAGACGGCCCTTCCTAGGTAGATGGTGTAGCACTTGGTGACAGATATAGGCATGGTTCAGGGGTGCTGGATAAAGTCATGGTGGAAGTGAAATAGGGAAAAGGTAGTGGGTGTGGGCCGCGATACACCCCCACCGGTTGTACGAAAGTGGGAATCACTGTAAGCCGGGGTATTAACCTAGGTGGGGAAATTAGAATGTTAAGGGTGGATGATTGAAAAATGAGAATGGTGGATGACTAAAGGGTAGGGGTGAGCATTAAGGAGGTATTACAGAGGTGGTTATAGGCATAGAATGAAGGAAAGAGGTGATGGGTGTTGGCGATGATACATCCTAATTGGTTGTACAATAGGGGGAAGCACCCTTGGGGAGGATATTGGGATGTTAATGGTTGAAGCAGTGTTCCCAATGCTAGATCTTTTCTCAATAGCATGTTCATCAAATACACGAATTCGATAATTTGGAATGTTGTGAGATGTGGGTCCCTCAGCTGTAACAATAAAAAAAGTTCATATAGTTATGAAAATGTATTGAACATGATAATATATCTCATTTAATGTAAAAAAATGCATAGCATGAAATTTCCATACCAATATTGGGTATAATATAATCTTGCATTATCTCAGGTGCGTGGTCCACATTTCTTTGTTTTGAGAAGATAACTCCAATTGTTCATCCATTCTTTTTTTTCTTGCATGAACTCCTCCAACCCTTTCAAATTGTAGTTTATTTGTCCCTGATTTTGACTTGCGACCACATCGCCTATTACTATTTACTTGACTCAAGAAACTATGTTTTCTCTTGGTAGTGATCTTGGATGGAGTTATAATATTGAGAAACATTTTGTTGTATTCTTGACATGCTTTGTCTACCAAGTTGTTCAATTTATATCCCTGTTCCAAATTTGTAGGTATTATGGATCTCAAATTCTCATGAGTTGATGAGTTAACACGTTTCATCTCTTCATCTTCAGAGAATGCACTATCTTGTCATACATTGGTTGATTCAACATTATATGAGAAATTCTATAAATCATCAATGCTTGTTTCATTATTATAATTCAGATTGGGAGGAGAATCAAAGCATGGGAAAAACTCTGTTTAGATTTCTAGGCCCAATATAGTTGTTTCATTCAAATCAAATAAAATTCTAAGCCTTTCTGTAGTGGGATCAGTGACACCAAGTGGTACATTTTCACCCAAAATAGTTTTACTCACTAACATCTCAACTTTCAATACATGTTTACAGATATTTCCATTTAGGGCCCAATTGCAATTGCAGAAGTGTAGATTAGAACCCTTATATATGACATTGTACCAAATGTCACGAGTATCCTTGTTTTGGCTATGAACCCAATAATCATTACTCTTTTCATTAGGCACACAATATTCATTTGGGATTTTCTTAGCTCTACACTTGGATGAACTCAATTGTTCCTGGATTTTTCATGGTCGTACAAAACTAGCTTCTTTTAGACAGTGCATATGATCGTAATATAATACAACCTTTGTCAACAAAACATAGATTAATCAATCAACTCTTCTATGGCAGGCATTGTTCTTCTCACATAGGTACCTTTCTTTGATATATCAGCTCACCCGATAGAGAAAAATACGCGAAAGCAATACCTCTATATCCAGAAATAGGTATTCAGAAAGCATGTCCCACGAAACCCTCTCTGGCACAACTAAAGCTCAGCGCTGGCCCTTCTGGCCACTTCTTCATCCCTATGCTGACCTGTGTTAGCCTGAGGACCCTCTACATTAACCCTCTGAGGCACTGCACAACCTCTTTTAGCCTTTGCGTCACTCCCTCTGCCCTTTGCATGGATGACATAGTCTCTTTGGGCTCTACACTGCCTCTGTTGGGCTCTCCATAGCCTAGACTGACTACTGCTCTCGCTCTCTCTGCTTCTATGCTGGTCTCCCAATATTGTCCATGCCTCTCTACCTCGTACTCACTGCCCCTCGTTGTTGATCACTGATTCAACTTTGCTTAGAAATCCCGCTCTAGCAAAATGAATGATTGATCACTCGCGTGTGTTCTCCAACTGACCCTCACGCCTCTTCTTATACTTTTCTCGTTGGTCCATGACTTTTGGAACCTTCTAACCGAGTTTTATATTAATACCCATTAATATTTTATTTTTCCTAAGTTTAGACTTAGAAACTCCATTAAAAATGTTAATTATTTTAATATCTCACAAAGCGGGTACAATATATCTAAATAAATTATAGGCCTTGGAGATCTCATGTGCTTTAGCCTCTCCACCAATTTTCATGGCTAGAGCACATCCGATGCTACCCCAAATCAACACCAAGAAGTTCTTATTTTGGAAAATGCCTGTAGTAGGTTAATTGTTCCACCACCCATTATGGAGTCCTAGGATGAAAAAAATTGGCTTAACCTTTTTTCCATGTCTCAGAGGGAGCATATGACTTGGAATGGAATGTGCATGCAGTCTTATCCATTTTTCTTAATTGCATTAGGAAGATTAAGTTGGGAGAATGGTCTTGAGTCAATTGCAGAAACAACCTTTTTGCGTTCATATGTGTTGTGTAGTGGGTTAAACTTACTGAATATAGGGGTGGGTGCTCATTACGCTTCGGGGACCACTCAATAGCATTCTTTGTTGCAGGGGATATACTTTCCCGCAAATCATGCAGTATTTCTACGAACCCATGAGTAATGATGTAGTAGGATAATTGTTTATCTCCACCATAAGCAATGACTACATTGACATAGGCAGTCATGAGGTTTAACATATGGTTGATTTGATCGTTATTCATAGACAACCATGAAGAAAATAATCCTCCAACTTTGGAAGTTGTGATTTAAATCTTTGCCAAACAATTTAAAATGGCATTCTAGAGAAGCACCTAGGATGGATGAAAACTTTGTGTGTCTATCACATGTCCATATTTAATTTAATTTATTATTTATGTTATTTATTTTTAGTTAAAAAAATCATAATTTTTATTTCAATTATGAAAATGAGAGTTGTGAGAGCATATGTGCATGGATGACGCGTGCATCTCTAGACAGTGCTAAGGGGAGGTCTCTTCTTGTATTTATCTTTGGATATGGCTCATGTCTGTGATCTAGCATATATGAAATATTTTCATATACAGAAGTCATGTATAGAAGTTGTGTATATACAGAAGATATGCACATATACAGAGTATATGTACAAAATATCTGTGTATATACAGAAGTTGTGAATATATGCGTACATGCATATCTTTTGTATATGCACATATCTTCCGTATATGTGCAACTTTTGTACATGTGCATCTATCGTATATGCGTAACTTCTTGATATGAACATATACGGAAAATATGCACATATACAGAAGTTGTGCATATACAATAAAAACAGGTGCATATATGAAAAATTTTCATATACGGAAGTCACACGGATTCTATATGAAAGATATGTGCATATATGGAAGTTGCGCATATACGGAAGTTACACATATACAAAAGATACACATATACAGAAGTTGTGCATATATGCGTGTATGTGTATCTTCGGTATATGTGTATATTTTTTTTATATGCGCAACTTCCATATATGCGCATATCTTTCGTATATGTGAAACTTTTGTATATGTGCATCAATTGTATATGGTGCAAACTAAAATGTTAACATATGTTGACTTTAAAAAAGGTAAGCATTCCTAGCATGCTAGATCCCCATATTATGAGATATAGAACCATTGCAGGTCATTTTAAGTTTCCTCTATCTAACAACTTTTTGAATTTTTCCCCTATGACTTCCTTTCTCGACAAATCCAAGAGAGCTAGGGATATATCAACTTACTTCAATAAATACACTGAAAATGGGTCCATCAAGAATAAGGGATAATTTATTTGACTATGATATTTACGCAAAAGCACCAACTATGACCAATTATTTTTAGTTTTTATAACATGTCAATTAACACCAACTATATTAATAGAATACACTTGAGAGTTGTTCAAACTTTAAGAATTTGGGCGAGCTCAACCTTTCCTCCCTCAAGCTAAGTGTTTGCATCTACATGTCACAAATATGGATAGAGTAGTTCCCCTATCTTTTCTTTAAGCCCAAATTAATTCAATAGGACATTCATTCACCTAATTGGATATGACTTGCTACCTATTCAAATTCATTTAATGAGCATTCATCCAACCCTACTATTGAATATTCATGCCTTTTAAATTGTCCAAATTATTTAGAGTACATAATCTTAGCTCCTAAAGGTTAGAATGATGTTATGAGGTATGAAGTTGGACTAAATATAGGCAAATATGGCATTAGATGATGTTTGAACAACTAAGATAAATACATAAAATGTGTATACATAGAAGTTGTGTGACTTCCGTATATGAAAATCTTTCGTATATGCACATGTTTTTTTTATATCCACAACTTTTGTATATGCACTTCTTCTGTAAATGTGCATATCAAGAAGTTTCGCATATACAATAGATGCATATATACAGAAGTTTCACTTATACGGAAGTTACGCATATATAGAAGATATGTGTATATACAAAAGATACACATATATGCACAACTTATGTGTATGTACACATCTTTTGTAGATATGTATCTTCCATATATGCGCATATCTTCCGTATATGCACATATCTTTTATGTATGCCCAACTTTTGAATATGCGCATATCTTTCATATAGAAGCTGTGTGACTTCTGTATATGCAAATTTTTTGTATATGCACATGCTTTTTTTTGTATATGCGCTTCTTATGTATATGTACATATCAAGAAGTTGCATGTATACAATAGATGCACATATATAAAATTTGCACATATATGAAAGTTATGCGCATATAAGAAGCTACACATATACCAAAAATATGTTCATATATGGAAATTGTGCATATACAAAAGATATGCACTTATACAGAACCTAAGCATACACAAAAACTACACATATATGGAAGATATGCACATATACAGAAAATACACATATATGCATATACACATATATGCAAAACTTTTGTATATACATACATCTGTATATGTGGATATCTTCAGTATATCGACAACTTTCATATAGAAGTTGTGTGGCTTACGTATATGAAAATATTTCATATATGCTAGATCGCGCACATATCAGACTACCTTAATTTTCTCTCTTTGGAATGAATTATATCCTCACTAGTGCCATCGAAAATTGGTGGTTTATCTTTATCTTCTACCTTTGAATGTCATTTTGTTTGCTAATTTTTATCTTCAATGCTTTTTTATATGTCTCAATTCTTGCATTTTCTTTGCAACACATAGTACAATTGCTAGTTATAAATAACATGAATATATCTAATTATAATGGTGTTAACACAATTAATTTATGATTATTCACATGAAATTTTCATATAATTTAAATGTTTTTTTCTTTAATTATAAGTAACTATATTTTGACAAGTTGTACATAATGATATTATATTTGACTATTCATTACATTTCTTATATCTAAACTATAATACAATACTTGTTATTTTTCAAAATCAATAAAAATATTAAACAAAAATTGAGACATAGTATAACATTTAGATAAGATAATATCAAAATCTCATGGTAAAAATGATTAGTCTTGAGGTTTAATTATTAATTAAGTTGTCTACTGGGTAGGAAAATGTTGAAAATGTTTAGGAAAATGGTTGCAATGGTTAAGGCTAATCTTAATTAGAGGTAAAGGGGTAAATGCTGAAAATGTTTAGGAAAATGGTTGCACTAGTTAATGTTAATCTTAATTAGAGGTAGAGCGGTTAAAAAGATAAAACCATATTATGACATCTCCATTTCTATATTTGGTGCAACTTTCAATATGGAAGGAAGGGTATACATGCAAAATCATATTGGAATCTTCATTTCCATATTGGGTGTAACTATAAATTGATTGATTTGAATTTTTGATGAAATTTATAAAAAGGTGCAACAATCAATATATATAATTAAATTAATGATTTTCATTTCCCAAAATATCAAAAAAATATTCCATTTCCATCTTGGCTGCAATTCTTTATGTGGAAAAAGGGTATAAATGTAAAATGATACGATTAGAATATTCATTCCATATTGGGTGTAATATCTCTTCATTGATTGGCATATATATTAAAATTCATAAAACGTACAACCATCATTATATATAGTAAATGATTTTCACTTTCCAAGATATCAAATATCTCATACTACTCTATAATAATGAATGGAATATTTATGCAATAAATTTATAAAATTATGATTCCAATTAATAGAATATCCCTGCAATAAATTTATAGAACTATTACAATCTAACCATTAAAATCCAAACATTCACTATACACCATAAAAAAACATATGATGACATTGTCATTTCCATATTAGGTGGAAGGCTAATGTGGAATAAAGGGTATACATGTAAAATCATATTAGAATATTCGTTTCCATATTGGGTGTAACTATCAATTGATTGATTGGCATTTATAACGAAATTCAAAAAAGGTGCAACAATCACTATATATAATAAAATTAATGATTTTCGTTTTCCAAAATATTAAACAATATATCATTTCCATCTTGGGTGCAATTCTCTTTGTCGAGAGAGGGTATAAATGTAAATTCATACAAGTAGAATCTTTATTTCCGTATTGGGTGTAAATATCTCTTGATTGATTGAAATTTATAAAATGTACAACGATCACTATATATTGTAAATGATTTTCACTTTCCAAAGTATGAAATATCTCAGATTACTCTATAATAATGAATAGAATATATATGCAATAAATTTATAAAATTATGATTACAATTAATAGAATATTATTGCGATAAATTTATAGAATTATGATTACAGTGTTCTAATCATTAAAATCTAAAACAACATTCATTGTACACCCTAAAAGACCATCTTTAAAGATTATGAGGCAATCTATGTTGGAAAGCTTATAAAAACTTTTAAATTGGCATAATGTAAGTGATTTGTCTTTATCATCTAGCTTTCAATGACATTTTGGTTACTAATTTTTATTTTCAATAATTTTTTATATGTCACTATTCTTGTTCAATTCCTAATCAACCGTGAGAAAATTATTTGTATAGATGTCCGATCAATGTATCGCCCTACAACAACCATCGGCAAATCCAAAGCAGTTTACACAGATATGTCCAAGCCCACAAAATGCAAATCCCCATAGGTATTTTTGCAGGTCTCCATATGTTTCCCCCATTATTTCAAACCTCTCATCTCGTAAGGATATGTTCAGCTTTTATAGTCTTAACTATTGATGTGTGTTTTGTTGTGGTCAGGGTTTTTTGAAACTTTCTCCTTTGTAGTGTTCCCAGGAAAATCTTGCAATAGCCCAACTGAGAGAAAGAAGGTTGCTATTTACAAAAGGTCACCCCTGTCAAATAATCCCGTAGTTGGAGATCCACAGAGATGCATAGCTCATTTGACAACACTTGATCACATGGGTTTTGGATACCCTCTTCCTGGAACTAGATATTCATGTGCATCACCTTCATATTATCTTGACCTACTGTTGCAGATTCACACTTATTTCACAACAACTGTATTACCAATGATTATGTCATTCATATTACCTTCAATTGTTGTTACAGATTCACACATAGTTCGTAATTATTGTACTACAACTTCTTCATTAGTTCACTTGTCAGCTTGTCATGGAGTTGATTCATTCAGCTAGGGAAGAATCCAAATTGAGGCTAAGCTTTCAAGTTGTATTTAAAAAATCATTTTGCCATAACTATAGAGATTGTAATTTAAAGAAATTTGATCTCTCATTCCTATCTAAATATGGTTTTTGGGCATCTCTGCATCCTTTTCCTTAGTAAGTTTGCATTATTTAGCCCAGTATTTGATCCTTTTTAGTTTTTATATATACATAAATGAACACAAAGATCCATATTTGGTTTTAAATTTTTATGTATACACAAATTAACACAGAGATCCATCTTAACTTAAGATTTGATGTGTCCTACTAATCTTGCAGGCTAGGAGGGTTGGTCTGGAAAGGCCTTACCTAAGCTAGCTCTACAGTGTCTTGAAAAATCTTTATTATGCTTAGTTAAGATGCTTGTCATGAGCTCAAGCTCAATTGAGGAAGGTATGGTCCTCATTAATTGGTTATACTTGAGCAACAAGAAAGATTCTAGTAGCGTCTTAGTATCAAATTCCACATTCACTAAGATCAAATACATTGAGATTCACATTTGAAATTTTTTAAATTATGGTTTTGGTCATCTTTGTAATCGTGTGCACAATATATGTAGATTCTGCAGCCCAGTAATCAAACCCTTAAGCTCAATTAAGATGCTTCTCATAAGCTCAAGCTCAATTGAGGAAGGTATGGTCCTGATTAATTGGTTATACTTGAGCTCAAAAAAGACGCTAGTAGTGTCTTAGTATCAAATTCCACCTTCATTGAGATAAAATGCATTGAGATTCACATTTGAAAAGAATTTAAATATGGTTTTGGGCATATTTGTAATCTTGTGCACAATATATATACATTCTGCAGCCCAGTAATCAAACCCTTTTGTGGTTTTTCTATATATGAACAAATTAACACAAATATCCATAATAGGAGGGTTGGTCTCAATGTTCTTACCTGATTTAGATTTTCTAAGGCAGGTAATGACATGAAAGATCTTACTTGACTCCGTTAAGGTCCTTGTCATGAGCTGGAGCTCAATTCATTAAGTGTCTTGGGCCCTCTAAGCTATAGTCCTATCCTTCAGCGCGATTTTGATCTGCTGGTAACCCGAGAACCCATCAGTGAAAGAATATGATCCCTGACCACCTACATTGTCCATCACTTCATCTGTGAATGGAGTTGGGAATGGATCATGCACATAAGCGTCATTCAATTTTCTGAGATCCACGCATATCCTTATCTCGTCCTTCTGCTTCTTCTCTTGCACCACCCCATTGAGATTACCCAATCAGATTCTTCCACAGGCTCAATGATGCCTACTGCGAGCATTTTGTCCAGTTCTACGTGGTAAGGCCTCTGCTTAACTGACTTTGCGTTGGAATTTAACATGATCTTCATCACTCCTAGATCTCTGATTATTCCTTTCAAATCATTAAACTTGGTCCACCGTCGCGTCGACCCAGTAGTCTCTAATCTTCGCAAATTTGGGTTCTGCCTCCGTACCAATGTTCACCTTCTTAGTTTTCATCAGCATGGCTATATCAGGGTTCTCAATATGTGGTCCTTGAACCTCGTGGTGGTCTTCTATTTCTAGAATTTTAATATTCAGCGGATCCTTATCCTCCTCTTCAGTAGTTATATTATAACATTCCAACGTGCAACTCAGCTGAGAAGCCCATTCAAGTTGAATTAGGTCTAAAGAGTCCTGCATTATCCTAAATATGGTTTCTTTTACCTCTTGTAGCGCTTCATCAATACTGTCTCGCCCATCCTAAAATGTGAATGTCATCATGAATCCTTCGCGTAGGATATCCCATTCACCTGTCCCATGGAAGAGCTTTGTTTCTATATACCAGTTCATTGGTATAACATCTAGGGTATCACAGAATAGGTGTACCCACTCAGGTTGTGGCTTTTCTCCATAGGCCTGCGCCCACTTGGCCAGATGTGCACGCGGATCATCCTATCCATCATACTTGTCTATCAATCGTACCTTAGGCTTCCCAAATCGTGTTCCCATAATTCTCCTACATTCACACCAATCATCAAAGCTTCCTTTGTGCGACCCTGACATCTTGCGGGAATAGCGCGCAACACCCAGTCCAAGTCCTGGAAGCATTGCTTTTCCAACACCTACCTTTCAAATGAATCCAAGAAGGTATCTACCTCATTTAGACCATCATAAGTAGGAAAATTCCTTTCTTCTGACGACACACAGCGCAATGACCGAGTCATCATTTTACAATTCAACGTAGTTACTTCATATAACTGTTTCTTCCATCATTCTACTTCTTTGTCAGAATCTGAAGTGGAGGAACTCTCGTTATCCCATGTAAGCCACCCATCCATGGTGGGATTCACCTAGTCTTGGTATCACGCTATTATCTTGTAGATGAAATCCGGATCATCATCACTCTCATAGTCGCGAACTGGTTCCGTATAACGCGATCACTCAGCAGGATCCATGGGTATTATTACGTGTAGTGACTTCTTCTCAAAGATCATCTTCTGCTTCTTTAGATTGACTACCCCATTCATATCAGTGGCCCAGTCAATTTCCAAGAGGACCGGGTAGGGATTGCTGTCATTAACAATATTTATTACTTCAAAATATGCTAGCGCGCTCACTCCATCAATATCCACAATTACTCCCTGCAATCGCCCCATGGGTATAATTTTCTGCTGGTTCGCCATTCTCAGCTGAATCAAAGACCATTTCAGTGCGGGTCTTCCCATTCTCTCCCATGTCTGTTGCGGTAGAACATTTGCATCTGGTCCCAAATCGTGAATGACTTCATCCATCTCATATTCTCTGATCTGCGTGGTAAGTCTCATTTCATGTATTTTCCTTGTTTTATGCTTTCCAATCTTTTGGACTACACGTGGTTCGCCTGGCGCAGTACTAGCACATCTATTGGTAAGTTCCTATAACCCTTTCACAGCCTTACTGTCACGCGGTAACTTCATACAAGTTTCCAGGAAGCTAGTGAGCATAGAGGGGTCCATCTCTGGTTCTGGTTTATCTTTGCTTCTTGAAGAGGAGGCCTCAACGAAGCTCTTCTTATCTTCCATGAATGCTTCACGAGCGCGCTCCAAATCAAAATCATCTTCTTTCACTTGGGCTTTGCGACCCAAGTACTATCTTCTGGTTCCTTTCCCCTGTCCTCTCCCGTCGCGATTCCACTTCGAAGCACTATGTTTAAATTCAGATCTTCCTCGTGCAGCTTAGACCTCATCATCTGCAGGTTCTGAGTCGGGGGAGGTGGTAGCACTCCTTTGTCATGTATCCTAGATATCACCGTAGGACAATCTTCTGTCTCATGATCAAACAATGTGGAATACTTGCACGACAGACGTGTTGGATTAATGCAATTGCGGGAATAGTGTCTTGGTCCTCTGCAACTGTAGCAAGTCAATTGTCCACGACCTCTTCTAGGTCCTCCTCCACCTCGGCCTCGTTCGTGCCCTTGAAATCTTGTTCGCGCCAACCCTGCATTCTGGTCAAGGGGCTACATTTCAACCTGAACCCTATAGGCGGGAGTTATATCCATCATTAATTCATAACTCCTACAAGTACGCTCTTCATATCCCACTGACCTACAAAAGTTGCAGAACAACTGTTGCGGAGTTTGTGAATACTTTTGTAACAAGTGGCAGTTATCCGTGGCATGCTTTCTGGATACTTGATAGATAGCACACCATAAAGTAGGTGTCATGCTAGGTCCTACTTGAGCTTCCAGCCTTAGAGGCATTAGTCCTCCTCCTACAAGGTAATTTGTAAATATCGACCGAGCAATGGTCTTTGTCATGACCCTGACTCTTTCATTTCACACACCATACTTCTTCGCGCACTTCTGGTCAAACCGTCTTATCCTGGTTCAAGCTTTGCATCTCATGGCACGGATTCTTCAGCTGCGCATGGATCTGTTGAACTCCTAGATTAAGATCTTGCATCGAGGTCTCGTGTAGTCCCATGGCAATATCTAAGGCCTCTTCCTGAGTTGTTATCTTCTACTACGACAACGCACTTCTTAAATGTTGTAGTACCGAAGCCACAAACCACTCGTGATGATGTCCATCTGTCAAATTCATTTTGGCTTTGTGGATCGTACATTTCAGCCTTTGATCTAACTCCCATGGCATCTTGCCTGGCAGTATCATGATCTCTTTGAATCCGAAAATCAACTATGCTTCAGATTTAGGCATGCTAAATTCCCTATTCATTGTTGCTTTGATGTCTGCTACTCTCGCGTTCGGGTTATCGTTGGAGTACTTAATATACGAGGCTAGTGCACGATCCTGCAGGGCACTAACGAGTGTTGATTTCTTTATATGGTAATCTGTAACACCTTGAGGTTCCCATACAACCTTCACTATGAACCAAAATTGGTCCAGATCCACATTTCCCAAGCCTTTGAACAAAGGAAACTTCACTTTGTTTCCCATACTGAATTGAGGTGGTGGTGGAGGTGGTATGGGTGAAGTTCGAGGTGATGGAGGTGAAGCCAGTGGTGGTGTGGGTAGAGGTGGTATTCGCGGAATTCCTTGTGTTATCAGATGAATATCACTTCGCAAAGAGACCTTCGGAATCCGTTCCTCGTCCCCTCGTAGAGATGAAATCAGGGGGTTGTTCTCTAGAAACTTATTTCCATCGTTCGTACAAATTCTTCTACTTCAAGGTAACCGCATAACCCACTTTTCGCACAACAACATTTTAATCCAAGTATTCAAAGATTTTGTGTACTTACCTCATGGTCCTTCGAAAAAGCATGGCTTTGCCTCACTATATCTAATTGAGGTGTCGACTGCGAACTCAGTAACATATCATCCTATAATGCGATCGAGCCAATGATTGATGGCGCGCGCAATCTTATCCTCCGATGCTTCCAATATTCGCACTAGTTCTGGGTTCCACACAATAAGAACGTTAAGTTTCCACCTTCATTGGCTATCTTCTAGCTTCATGATCCACTCGTATAGCTTAGTAGGGAAGGATGCGAAAAATATTTCATGGATCTCTGTGTACAGATAACTGTGTAACCAATGTTCTTGTGACAGTCGCGGGTTTCTGTTTTCCTGTGCTGCAAACTCGTGAATTATTCTGTCCAACGAGCCTTTGATTTCTTTCTCAGCTGGATTCCAGTGATATGACATAACACATCTCTATGCAGATTTCAATCCCGACAATGGAACCATTTGTCGGCTTGAGGGGGCTTGACCCAGGTTCAATGTTAGTTAGCCAAACAAATCCCTACACTACTGGCCCGGCATTAGTGTGTGGAGCGCGGACTAAAGTCTCACCCGAAGCAGTATGGGGGGATGCCAGAACCAAGTTTCCGCACACTTGAGATGGTTGTAATGTCAGTTTATTCCAACTATACTTGTCTTCGAGCAGGTTGCTTTACTCTCTACTCTATCCTTCAGTACCTTCGCGAAGTGTTACCATCGGCTTTCGTGCAGCCCTAACCAAGGGCTGAAGTCCTTTCGCATTGCTAAGGTAGTGAGCTACAATATCTCTTAAACTACACTAAGTATCTTACATATCTTATTAACAGATCTTAGATAACTTCACGAAAATAGATGTTCTTACTAGCGTTTACTTAACCAATACAGTTATACACATTCATTCATCATATAAGCATTAGAAGTGAAATTCATACCCAATATAACATATGCATAAACAAGAAATAAAGACGCAGAAATGATGTAATACTTCTCTTTATTAATACTTCCAGATGATTACAGACTCGACTCGCCCTGCGCACTCAGCTGCAGGGGCCCACACACTCAGCTGCAAACTACTAGGCCTTTACGCACTCGGTTGTAGAGCCTCTACCTACAATACGACCCAAAACTTAGACTTACACTTCAGATCTATCTATCTAACATATTCATCATTGATTTTCCATATAGTATATCCCTATCTACTTAGAGCTTTGCTCTATTTATACAATCCCATGGTCTACAGACCATGGGTAGATCTTCTACAGCCGAGATTACATTATCAAAATAAGGGCGGAAAACCCTATGACTCTTTAACAACTACGCGCTCCGTGCCCACAAAATGCAGATTATTTACATTGGAATTACAAAATTGGATCAAAATTTCAGCTCTAAGCCCCAAAATTGCCCTTGGGGGATCCTGCACCCAATAGTCTCCAAACATACTACTGGAACCTCTCTGAGAACTGGAAGACTCCCCGTAGTCACTAAAACAGTGGGATCCAGAACGACCATAGGCACCTGCTGACCCACCACCATAGCTACTTCCCGATCCACTACTGTAATTGCCTCCTGATCTGACATAACTTGAGCCCCCATAATCTCCTCCTGATCCACCATAGCTTGAACCAACAGATCAGCCCCTCTTGAACCACCGTAGCTTCCAAAATGACTCCATCCTGAATTGCTAGAACTTCCAAAAAAACTCCCCCTGAACTGAAAAACTTCCAAAATGGCTCCCCCCTGAACTAATGTGTATATGTGAAATCACAAGAGAATCACATATATAATCAAAGAAATTGAAATGAATTCACTTAAAGATAGAAAAATGCAGATACTCCTTGTGTTCTAAAGGGAAATACTAAATTAGTTGTGTTTAGATGTTGGTAGGTCACTTCTCTCAACGATAATATACTTGCAAAAAAATTTCCCCTTGACTTTGTTTGCTGCACATAAAATATATAATATTAGTATTACTTCACACCACAAATTAACTGACCAGTATAAAAATCCCACAAGATGATAAGTCAAGATACATTTGCTGAGAGTGCAATGGCTCATCACTTTGAATATGATGATTGAAGTTGTGTTTGAAGAAAAAAAATTTCAAACATTACTTGATATTAAACAGTGAACCATTATTGGCAAAGAAGAAGAGTGATTGTGCTTTTGGTTGTAGATGTCTTACATTTTTCACAGTCTACTGGAAAACAAACCAGATTTCGTACATTTGATCAAATTTTCAAATACAAATTGTGAGTTCATTTGAAGGAGATATGACAAGCATGCCATTCATACAAGTTAGGTTTTCTCTATGGTATGTTTCTTTTCTTTCTCCATATTGTTTTTTATGGGGATAAACAACTGTTTATTTTTCATTATTGTTTTCCATTACATTTGATTTGTGTTACATGAAGAGACAAATATATCTTCCACCTAGGTTTCATGAATATTAAAAATTTCTATCTACCTCAGCCTTTGATCTATCAGTAATTAGAAAAACACCATATCCAAACTAATTTTTTTCTCATATTCATAAAACTTAGCTTCCACCCTAAGTTGTAAGTATCCATGAGATAGCTATGTGTAGGAGGCTCTGTGCTAGTAAATTGATGTAAAACCATTTCGTTCTAATGAATTATTATAGTGAGAATGCTTGGCACAATTTTAAGGTTAAATTCTTGGCATAATTTTGAGGGTAAGTCCTGACAATTATTGCAAACAAATACAAATATTTGTACTTACAAATCTGAGGCAACTTCTGTGAGTTGGCAATGTCTAAGCTTTTAGCTATCCCTTGGTATGAGTGAATTATGTATGCACAGTTTAAGCTTATCCAAGACAAACAATCCAACACTAATCTGGATCCTTTCTTGAGGCTACTATGGAAGATTTTTTCTACAAAACTACATCATACTTACAGATTGTGGTCTAGGTGTTAATAGTGAGCACTAAAGTTATTTTAGTATACAAGTTTGTATAGAAATTGCAATGAGATTTTGCTTAAAGGTGACTTAATTGTATCACATTGATTTTGACATGACAACATCAGTAAAATGATATAAGTCATTGCAGCTGGTATACATATGTCTGGTGCATTAATCACTATATGACATTGAAGGAATCTGGTGGTATTCGCGATCAACACTATTGCTTGATTAACAAAATATGAACCTTGTGTTGTACAACATTTGTATTGACTGTGAAGGATTTAAGGAGGAGTAATTTTCTTTTTGCTGAGCCTAGCAAGGATTGTCAAATAGATTGTTTATTGGTCCCTGTGGTATACATTCTTTGGATCTTGTTTTCTCCCTCAATTGTACCATTCTTTAAGATCATTTAAAATATTAGATTCATAGGATAGGGTATCATTAATCATGTGAGCCAATGATCTTGGACGTTTTCTGGTTGAATTCTCCAAAACGTATTGCCATTTGATCTTCTAAAATATGGAGATAGTTTTGTTGGTTGGAATAATGTTACCAGTTATAATAACAGAGTTTCTGTTCTGCTTCCACCTTGCACTATTTTTTGTGGATATGGGTAAGCAATATCTTCTTCGAGTAAAGAATAAATTCTTGCGTGTAGAGTCATTGAGTTTACTATGGTAATGACCGTAACATTTTGCAATCTTTTGTTTGTTGGCCTGTGGTTTAGTGGTTGAGTGGTTGATACACGACATCACCATGTTAATGACCCAAAGTCAAAATTAGAGATCATAGTAAGTTGGTTGAATTTTATGAGATTTCTATGCAATATTAATTCAATAATTAATCAAAAATAGAGGGACGCATCCTAAATCAACTTCTGCTTATAAAGCTTTAGAATTTCATTTTTGCTACATCTCTGCATCTTATTTAGATTTTCCCATTCCCATGTCGTGACTACATCTCTGCATATTATTTATATTTTCTCATTCCCATGTCCTCATTGTTCATCAATTTACGCCTTAAGGAATTTCCTTTGCAACATCTGGTGCAAATGCTAGTTTAAATATTTTTTACTTCAATTATAAGTAATTATGTTTTGACAAGGTGTACATAATCATATTATATTTGACTATTCATTATATTTCTTCTAACTAAACTATGATACAATACTTGTTATTTTTCAAAATCAATAAAAATATTTTCGAAAAATTGAGACATGGTATAACATTTAGATGTGATATTACTAAAATTTCATGGGAAAAATCATTAGTCTCGATCTTTAATTGTTAATTAAATTGTCTATTGGGTAGGTAAATGTTGAAATTGTTTAGAAAAATAGTTACAATGTTTAAGGTTAATCTTAATTAGAGGTAGAGGGGTTAAAAACATAAAACCATATGATGACATCTCCATTTCCATATTGATTGCAACTCTTAATATGGAATTCTTTTGAGAATCTTTACCTCAACAACGAATGTCACTCCTCCAATTCCTCTTCTTCTTCCTTGGGCCACATTTAGTATAGTTTGTGGAATTAAAAGAGCAGATGGTAGTACAGTCTACGGAAGTGAATTCTCTCCCAATGTTCCCCTTACTGATACATGTGAATCTTTGCTATCAATCATATTCGGAAAAAAATCATGGCTTTCACACATATTCGGAAAAAAATCATGGTTGTTAAGCATATTTCGAAAAGGACAAAGTTGTTTCTTGACCTGCCCCTAAAACACATTCGAGGAGATGAATTGAGGTCTTGACCTAAACCTAAAACCTATTTAAAGAGAGGACACCTATTTAATATATTGATTTGTTGATATTTACTATTAAAGTCTTGGATTTCAAGATCTTTTATGATTTCTTAATGAGGTATTTGATTTTCTAACTTAATAATATATTTCATATAAATAAAATAAAAAATAAAATCAATATAAATAATATATACGTAACATTGCAATTTTAACATATTTCTTTTGATATAAATACTTTTAACATTATAATTCATTAAAATTCATTAAAATTCTAATAATGTAAGGGAAAAAAATTATTATGAAAATACAAAATAAATAATTTTTAAAATCAAATAAATTAAGTTTGATCTTAATGAAGGTTAGTGATTATCATACATCATATTTCTCTCTCTCACACTTACATATAAAATTAATATAATATGCAATTATGATAATAAATGGGTGAGTGTGTATACATATGTTATGTATTAACAAAAAAAAATTACCCATGTAAATTAGTTTAATAAATCGAGAAACAAAAATAGAAAAAAAATATATATATATATATATATAAGGTTTTTGCAGATATAAATTAGTTTCATAAATATAAAAGAAAAATAAATATATCAATTCTTATGATCATTTAACAATTAAATAAAATATTAGAAAGCGAATTAAGAGCATAGAGGCATAGAGGAGAATCCATGGCTAGTTTACGAAGTATCGAACCAAAAAACCCTTCCCCCAATGGATGCCCAGGAGTGGGGGTATTCAAACCAGTTTTCGTGGGGTCTCGGTTTCGGCCAGTGTGGGCAATCTGAGATGAGAATCTTCTGCGGAGTGATGGGGGCAAAAGCTCGGTCAAAAATGTGTAGCAGAGGGTCGTGTCTCTGTGTAACGGAGTCCCAGAGGAGAAGAGCCCGGAGAATGATTTGGTTTCTAGCTGCAAGGGCCCCTCACCGCCGCTCAAGAGGAAACGACCGACAAGGCTGGTTTTTCCTCTCCAGCTGCCAAATGTAGAGGCGCAACATGCAGTGACTATGGAGCAGCCTATGGAGATCCATGAAGAGGGTTTTCACTATGCGGTTTCGTGCAAAAAGGGCCGGCGAGAATCCATGGAGGATACCCACAAGGCCATTCTCATTGTTCATGGTGATTCCAAACAGGGTTCAGCCACAATCCAATCAGTGTTGGATTGCTACAGCCAACAACGGATCTGTCTCTCGAACATGCGAGATCTGCCTGCAGAGAAACCAATGTTGGCAATACAAAACGACTGGGTTGCAGAGTTGAAAAGGTAGGCTAGCAAGCCTCTGCACAGGGCTTTCTTTGGCAAAGATGGGGCCGCCATCCTCTCTGCCATAAGCAGGCAGTGGATCAACTTTTCAAACTCGCCAGATATGCTTGTAGAGAAGAAAACCCCTCCATATCATCACCATGGCAGATCTGATCTCAGACGCACAAAAGGCCCTGGCACAGTGTCTGGGCACTTCTTTGACTCCTTTCAGATCCAAATTTCTCAACCTATAGGCAGAACCATCTTGCAATGTGTCAATTCTTCAGATCTGGTGCTGGATCTCAAACTGGATCTAGAACGGCAGATTGGGATCCCCTCAAGCCTTCAGAGACTTCTCTTTCAAGGTAAACAACTTGAAGACCTTCTTCCCCTCGCTTCTTACAGCATTACCAGAAATAGTGCTTTGGTGGTAACCCTACGTTTGAGAGGAGGTGCAGCGGGACAGTCATCCTCTGCTCCTCCTTTCTCATACAAAGATGCAGTACACTCTGAAAACCCCAAACCCCCGGAGGCCCTTAAACCTAAGCCCTTTTTGGTTGATAAAATAGAAGAATTTCCCTTTGTTGAAATCATCCATCAATATATTGCAACCCAACTTCAAGAATTTGAAGAAAGAGCCATCATTTGCAGATTTAACGGACTATGGCCGCGATCTCAGGATCTCTATGCATGGATCCATGCAAACTGGACTCATCATTGTAATATTATTTTCTATTCAAATGGTTACTTCATTGTTTTATTTGATAACAATAAGAATTATGAAAAGGCTTTAGAAGAAGGCCCTTGGTTCATGGGAACTACAGGGCTCTTCTTGACTCCTTGGTTCCTAGATTTTGATCCAGCAATTGTAGTCATTACCAGGACACCAATATGGATTAGGCTTCCAAACTTACCTACCCACTTATGGCATACTGTTGTCTATAGAGCTATAGGCAACACCTTGGGCAATTTCCTTATGGGATATTTCTGGCGGGAAACCAAAGTTCTCTACACATATGCCAGAATATGTGTGGAGTTAGATTTGAGCAAAGGACTTCCAGATCAAATCAATCTCAAGATAAACGACTTTGTCTAGACCCAGACACTGGATTACGAAAATACTGCATTCCGTTGCCACCATTGCCACCAATCAGGGCATTTGCAGAACACCTGCCCATCTCTCCTGGCAAAAAAGAATAAGGATAACCTCTCCAAGCCCAAGTCCAAACGATGGGCTCCTTACTCTCCACCTCCAGTCGTGGATTCTGATTCCTCCAGCTCTGAAGATGAAGATAGCGATGCGGAATTGGATCAAGCCCCTCATTCTGTGGTCCCTTCAACCGATGGGCCGGCACAGTCCTCCGATACAGCTATCGCTTAGAAACGCGTCCATTTGACCTCCTCTGATTCAGAAAAGGAGGGCCCCCCTGTGGGGAACCCCAATCTTCAAGTTGTTATTGCTCATTCACCCCAAGATGGTTGGGTCGAAGTCAAAAAAGGAAAGGGAAAAAGCTTCGTGTTGAGGCTTCTGCCCATTCTGGGTAGAAGTCGGTGTTTTTGCTTCAACCCATATGTTGTAGCTTCTTGCTTGTTTCACTTTCGGAACCGAGGTTGATAGTCCTATCATTTCCGGTTGCCGGTTCTCTAACTCTCTTGATTGTATCTTCTTGTAGCATATTTTTGATTAATAGAATTAATCCAATTCAAAATAATAATAATAATAATAATAATTAAATAAAATATTAAAAAATAATAATTTAATCAATCAAATTGCAAAATTTATGATATTTAAAAAATATTATTTTAAATAAAAAATATTATAATAAAATAAGGCAATATAAATTTATTAAATAATTTAAAAATTAACATTTACTAGTTACATATTTTTAAAAATTATAAAACATTTCAAAAAAATTAATCTTTTAAACTTAATAAACTAATTAATATCTTTTAACTTAATAAAGTAATTAATATTAAATTCCCATGTGTATTTTCAAAGAAGCTATTTATAATTAACATCTCCTCTCATTATGTGTACTTACAAATCAAACTGCTTAGATTCCAAATCTCAGATTTATGAACAATGTTCAAACCACAGTTTTGATAAGATGAGGTTAAGGTTAAATTGCAGAGCCGAAATCCCTCTTGCAGTCCAGGTTTGATCCATAGCTCACCCGGAGAATGTCACAAAATCTTTTGTAAAGGCCGATGTGATCCTCCTTCTCCTTGACGTTTCCTTTCCCGCACTCTATCCCACTGTTGATGATGTTGGTAACCATTCCATATCTCACAGTTCGCCCTTGTCGCTGTTGGACGAACTCCATTTCCCAGTCATCCATCATGGCAGGAAGGCTTTGGAGGCTGGGCAGTCATCCATAACCACATCGTTGTCTTGAACGAGACCGTGGGATTGTTACCAACGATGTCAGGGTTGTTTATGCCATCGAATCCGATTGCCTCCCCGGTCGCTACATAGTTGAAATTCCTGAATAATACAATGCAAATTGAACAAATGGCGCATGAAGGTTAAATTTGATACGAATCCTTTTTTGAGTGTGTCTGTGCAGAATACAATTAGAAGAATTAAAATTGGGAGATATAGAAACCGGAGATATAGAAACCAGTGACCATGATAATTGAAGGGGCCTCGTCCATAGTAGCTCTTTCCAAGTGCATCGGGCCATTGGGTGGTTTCATCGCAATAACCAGGAGAATCACCTACCTCCTCTTTGAAACAATAACCCCACGAGTATTGGTCGGGAGGGGTCATCGCCCATCCGCCTGTTCAGCAATATTTAATAGAAAATGAGATGTAAAGCCAAGTAAGATCACTGAGGGAAAGCACAAGTAGTAGAGATGAAATATTACCTGTGGTTTTGTGGCAGGATTGTCCAAAGAAAGCAGTGAGCTCTCTTTTCCGAGTACCGAGATTGCTGGTGGTGCCGAAGCTGGGAAAATCATTGGTAGCCGTAATGAAGGTAGAGTAGTTGTAGAATCCTCATGCAATGCAAACGTCGGCATTTTTGTGCTTCAATAACTCAATGAAAATCCTTTCAGTGATGATAAATGCAACTGCTTGTCCACCATGAGTAGAAGGTGAGGGAGGAGATGGTGAGGGAGGTATGGGTGAGGGAGGCGTAGGACTTGATCTTCTGCATTGGCTTTGGCAACCCTACCCGCAATAGGCCTCCGTGTTGCCACACCATCCCCATATGCGCACAAGTCATCCCCATATGCGCACAAGTCACTTCATTAATTGCAAGTTTCCACTTGAACCATCTGCTGCTCAGCTTGCATTCCCATCTTCTGCACCTAAACCAGCCCAACAGATGTGGATGTGTGCTACTACCCAACCTACAATCCCTCTGGGATTGCAGGGAAGAGAAAAGCTCGAAAATTGGATTACATTCAAGCTTTTAATTCGAACCTCCGGGTAAAAGCCAAACCAAAGAACATCATACAATCTGGAGCGGCTCGGAACAAATTCCTCTGTCCTCTAAAACTCTATTTTTCTATTCTTGACCTGTAAAATGAAAAAGACGACGCCTAAAAGCTGGTGCCTGTCTGGAGATTCAAACTGGTAAAACAATAATGGAGCTCCTCTCTTAAGTATTTTCCCACTGAACGCCAAAGCTACGAAAGCAATTTGCCGAGGACTGATATAAATTTAGTTTTTCTAATTTAAATATCGAGCGCGAATGCTGAATTTGAAATTCTCTGAGGCAGATGAAGCATTGAATAGATTAGCTGAATGTCTAATCAATGCTGGTCTACATGTCGGATAGGGTGCTGTGCAAAATCTGCATTAATTACATTGAAGGGTGGAGCTTGCCGGAGGTAGAGTGATCGAGTTTCCGGAAAGTCCATGGACATGTATGGCACTCATGGATATGTAGCATCCCTGAGGATGCAGGAGTGTCATGTCACATGTACTTAGCGGTCATTAAATAACCTATATGGCTTGTCTTGCTGCTAGGCTAGACCGTAGGCCATAGCCAACAGCATAGAGGACTGAATTTTGATATGACAACATATTTAGGTGAAACACAATAGAAAGTATGGTGCATCTCAGTATGACGCAGCACATGATGTAATAAGATGCAACTTGGTTGTATCGACATGGTTGTATTGGCAGTATGCTTAGCATACTTGGACAGGTACAACATGATACATGCAGTGACTAGTGTGGGTAGAATGGATGCAATACTATGTTGCACAATGCTACAACATGGTGACGATGGGCATGTAGACATAACAACAGCACGATGCATTGCAACAACTTATTGGTGATTGGTAAAACAGTGATGGAATGGTACAACCTTGTGCACAACAATGGGTATAGTCGTGATCGTGTGCAACTCAGTGATAAGAGAAGCTCAGTGAATGGGTGCAACATAATGACAGGTGAAACATGATGATGAGGTGCAACACATTGTTGTGTAACATGGTGATGGAGTCACCTTGGAGGATCATCATGCCTTCACCTGAGTCCAGATCAGCTACCTCATGTGAAATCTTCTTTGAGAAGATCTCTGCTCTTATTTAGATAAGTCAAAATGTTGACTTCTGATGTATATGTACTATCTCTCTCTCCCTGCTAAACTATTGAAAAACATATAAGAACAATTGATTAAGGGTTCGCCACATTGGGGTTTGTCCCTCGCTGGCACCACATCTTGTGTCCTCTTTTCTTGTCTTGTCTTCTGTGATTTATGTTTATGTTCTATCTGCATTTTACTATCATGCTAAATGTGATTGTTAATCTAGAATTGATATTGAGATAATATGGAAAATTGAAGAAAATTTTCTATCAGCGTAGAACATACCTAAGATTAACAGATGCTCATGGGACCAGTGATGTATTGTTTTGAAGAGGGGGTTGAATTCATAGGGACACAAGAACACTTTTGGAGGGTAAATTTTTAACTTTGATCGAAATAACTAAGTGTTGGCCCCACGAGTACAGTATAATGGATAAGTGAAAAATATGCAATTTAATCATGAAATGGCATCTGAATGGATTTTTTATAGCTTATGTTGATTGTCCAAGTTGTCAATGGCTTATTCATAGCCTATTTTCTAATTTTGATTTTTAAAATATGCACTATTTTGAGGATGCCCCATTTGATGTCAAGCATTCTTTCAAAAACTCCACCTATTAAAGGTAGTTTGAGTCTGCTTTGACTAGATTAACCTTTCTCTTGCTTGGCCTATGGTTGAATCCCTTGGTTTAAGTTCTCAACTGATGTGCTATTATTATCTTTAAATTTTTAATTTTCTTTTTGAGTTTCTCTTTGGGATGAAAAGTGCTTCCCTTGGATTGTTTAACAAACTTTGTAGGATGGTTAGAATTCATAACACTATTGCTTTGGGGTTTTATTATTTTCATTTTAGATGAGTATAAATAATAAAATTTTAATAGAATTGCTATGTATGACTTAAAATTGTTGTTTCAAGGTTGTGTGGATTGCATGAACCAAATATGATAAATTTCATATTCAAGCCCTATAATTTAAATCTTCTTCCTAAATTTTAACATTGAATACAAGACTAGAATAAGCCCCTATCAATTATTTATGTGATTTCGAGTCGTTTAGACCAAACTAACATCTTTTGTGAAGGGTTCGTCACCAGATTTAGAGTGGATAGTGATCCTCTAGGAGTGTAGTTTAAGATATTATTCATGCGTGTATTAGAGTTGTGTTTTATGGATGGTAAGGAAGATAAGGTAGCCTGTTTTAAAGACCCCATGAGTTCCATATGCTGTGAAATAAGTGATGTTGAAAGAAAAATAAATACATTCTTTGGGTGATTGCAATGAACTCTGAAATTAGCGTGGCTTTGTAACTGATTATATACTCCCAATTCATGTTCTAACAATAACTATACTTTACTCCCTTTTTACTCACTTTTAATTCATTCTCCGGATGATTCATTTTGCTTTTCAAAACTAGTTGATGAACTCAGTGCAGTAAATTAAGTAGCTTGTGGTGCAGACCACACGATTGATATTGTAAACATAAATTTGGGATCAAGGCTATATACTAAACACATGCTCACAAATTGTTTAATGAGATCAATCCTTGGCTGAAAAACACATCGACTGTGCTAGAAAACCGTTTGACATACAAATTGAAGTGCCCACCTTATGAGGGTATCTCCTCAATTATATTTTACGAAGTTACCTTCATCATGTGCAACGTTCATTCTCATTTTTGTTGGTCGCATGTCCAAATCTAAATGCATTTATTTTTATTAGGCATTTGTTTTCGTAGCTTCCCTATTCATAAAAATAGAATGCACAGTTTGTAGATATAAAATTTTTAATAATTTTTTTTTTTTTTTTTTTAAATTAAGTTAGGAAGTAGTTTCTAAATTCTAAATTTATATCTACATATATATATGTATTTAGAGAAATATGCAATTAAGTTGGGCTTATAGTTTTCAATTGACCTACGCTCGAAACTTATTGATATTTTATTACTATTAAAATATAAATAAAATGAAAAAATTAATAATTTAAATTTTATTTATATTAATATTGTTTTAAAAATAATGAAAAGGTTTTGTTTTGGTTTTTTTTTAATGTTTTCATCTATAATTATTTTGTTAAGAGATTCATATATATATATATATCATTCTCATTACTACCTAACTCCATAACCAATAGCTAATCCATAACCAATAGCTAATCCATCTCTCAAATTGAGAAATATTTCCATTAGCCATTTATTTGAAATCAAGAACATTTCCTTCCACTATCCCATTCCTAGCACTAATTTCCCTTCTGCATATGCATGATATACTCATTATCATATTTATAATATTTATAAAAGGATATTGCAATTCTTTTCAAACCTTACTAAATATGTAAGTATATAAGCTTTGTGAAAAATCCTACATTGAAGAAACCAGAAAGTTAATCAAAATAAAATTCAAATATTGTATCGTTAAGTCAACTATAAAACACTCCATAAGTGCTCCAAAAGTTATATACAATTTGAGCTTTCTATATTATAACTTAGTTGGCATGATTGTGCCTAAGCTTTTCCTGAAGGTTGAATACTATGCTTGTAATGTATTCTTTTTTATGGTGACATTTTATTTTCTTTGTTTATACATGTCATATGGTGATATAGTGGCCACTATCGCGCAACTGAAGAAAATGTGTTCGAGTTTCTTTCTTTTATGGGGAAAAATGGCATTGACATTGTTGATGTTGAGGTATATGTCATATAAATATTTTATAGTCTAAGTTTGTTTCTATTCCAGTGTTCGTCGTCTTTCGTGTCTTATACTTTGCATTGTATCTTTTTTCATTTTCACAAGAGGAACTTAGTATTGATGGTAAGATGTAGGAATTGAAGAAAGAGGAGAACAATAACACCGAGAAAAAAATGCAGAAAGAGAGAAAAGAATTAGTCCAGTGATACCATTAAATTCGATATTGTGCATAATGCCGGTCAAGTCTTTAGAGTTGGTGACTTCACTTGTAATTCCTTGAAAACACAATTATAATGGTTTGAAGTGATAAAATAATATTTCATGTGTAAATTGTAATCCAACGAATATTAAGTTCGGAATTCATATTGTAATACTTGATATTTCATATAATATAATTTGTGGTTGAAATTATTTATAGTTTTACTTTATATTATTCGGTATTGTAATTAACATATGTAACTTTTTGTTTTCATATTATGTGAAAATGCACATTTTATGACATGTTTTTTAATTTAGTTGCAAAATAATGCTAATTAAATTAATGTTGATTAATAATAAACACATAAAATCAATCTAAAACTAAAACTACTAAATTAATAGTTTATATTCATTAATGATGAACACAAATAAAATGTGTATACAACAACTAAATTAGTCGTTTAGAATGATTATTAATGAAAGTAAATTAAATGAATATAAACTACTAACTCAGTGATTTATATAATGAATATGAAATTACAAAAAAAAAAAGATAAATGACTACTGTAAATGATAAATTTGTGATTACAAATGATGACTAAATTTTTCATATATACAACTATTAGTAGCTAATTTACAGTATCTTATAAAACGACCAAAATTTAGTTATATTTATTTCATCATTAATTGGTTTCAAATGATGACTGAAATTTGCACATATATGACTATTGGTAGCTAATTTATAGTATCTTATAACTCAACCAACATTTTGGTCATATTTCTTTGGTCATTAATTTGTTTTCCCGAGTGATCATGTAGTAGTAAATTTTGTTGTGTATTTGGTCATTAATTGTGGAAATTAATGACTAAATTAATGACCAAATTTATGACTAAATATACTATTAGACGATAAAATTGAGACAACCAATTAATGAATACGCTAAATACGACTAAAATTTGGTCGTGTTATAAGATACTATAAATTAGCCACTATTAGTCACTGACTGAAAAATGGTTGTTTATATGCAAATTTTAGTCATTTTTTTAGTAATTAATTATCCATTTTGTACTAGTTATATGACTTCCATTCTTCTACATCCTAATATCATTAAATAAAATATAATATTTCAAATTGCTCGCAACCTTCTATTATTGTTTTCTTCCCTGTACTCCTTGTTTGCAATTGAAATAAATTTTCGTGAGACACATTAATATAATCATTATCTTCCTCTCCTTCTTATCTTGAAAACATAAGTTTTTATTTCTCTGCTCCTACAAATCTTCCTCCAGCAATTTGTTTATCATCAGCATAGAAATTTTATGCCTCAACCATTTCATCTCCCCTCAACTCTTTGGCTACACTCTTTGTGCATTATTCTCCAATTCTAGGATCATTTAGCCAATCTTCTAGATATTTCAACTCTTGTTCATATAATGACAACGTAATAATTGTAAAATTCTTTCCTTATTCTTTGTAGCTGTCTTCACGTTCTAGCTCTTCATTTTCACTCCTCTTCGTAACATCCTTCCATGTTGTTCTTCATCAATTGTGTGGCTATAATCCAACCTCATAACTCCTTCCATATTTTCTTGATTTTGTTTTTTGAAGCCATCTATGCACCTTCATTTATTGGACTTCATGTACATGTTCTTCATCTATAAAATTCACATATAAATCATCAATATGAGGCTTCCCTGCCTCTTTTGTTGTCATCAATCCTTTTCTTGGTGCATAGGCCTTCTTCTTCCCTTTCATTCTAGCAGAGCATCAATTATGTCCTTCTTCTTTCCCATGGATGCCAAGTACCATGGCCATACTTGGAAATTGCTTGCAAATCATTCCTCCTTGTCTCTCTTAAGGGAACAACTTTATTTCTCCTTGTTGCTACCTCTAAGAAGTTGCCTCATCCTACCTTAAGGACTATCCACCATTTGTTATACTAGTTTTTCCTCTCTAAAACAACTTAGTATTCTCGTTCTCCTTCTGGACTAGTTTTCCATTCTCCTTCCCTACAAAAATTGCATTCACATAAAATTCACCAATCTTAAAAACAAAAGGCCTTGTAGTTTTTCCTTGAGCTTTTCCCATCAATTCCTTTGTCAACTCTACCCGTTGATTTCTCATGATACTTTTACTTAGCATCTCATCACCATCATAAGATTGCAGTTCCTTTTGTTGTTATAGACTTTCCATATAGTCCATGAGACTTCCAGGCAATCTTTCTTCATCCCCTTCTTTAAGAATGACTCCTCTATCCACATTATTCATGAAAATTTCAGATGGTTGTCCTTCTTCATCATGCTTATGACCTGCATATGAAAAAAATTGATTAGTTTTAAAAATATTAAGAACTTGAGCCTCTACTAGTGCTCCTTGCATAATTTGTTGGTTTGGACTTCTTCCACAGTCCATCATGCTTTCCACTAGTTTCCTTTCCTTATCTCAAAGGAGTGACCTTCCTTTTGCTTCTTCTTTGGGCTTAGCTTCTCTGAGCTTTTCTTCTTCCATCTAGGCTTTTATCAAAGGCCTCATCCTATTCTTACTGATCCCTCTGGCCTACTCACATTCCATCTCTGACATTTTTCCCTCTTGTGTAGCAGTTGTATTAGCACATTAAGTTGTGCCTTCAACTCAATCATCTCCTTTTGAAAGTCTTCATTACTTAGCCTCATCATGCCATTTCTCTTGGCATCTTTCTCCCCTCTGTTGTGGATTATACTCAACCCTTCATCATGACCAATAATGGTCAACTTCTTCCTTCTCTACATGTGCTCCTCCATGATCATCGTGAGTTCCAACCTAGCCCTGTAACAATCCTCGCCTTACTTGTTAACTAAACACCTCACCTTCGCCTAGATATTGGTGTCCCTCTTGTTTATGTCCTCTGAAACCTCTTAAGCCCTCATTTCTCCTCTCTAGTTGTTGCACCTTTTGCTCACCTCCTGAAAACTTCACTTGTTCTCTGCTCTTGAGGATCTCCTATCCTCTTAACTCTTGTACTGCAACTGGGTTCTCATTTTTCTGTTCTGCTCTTCTTGTTGCATGCTCCTTTCTACCACAATCCTTAAGAACACTACTAGTTCTCTTCTCAAAGATTATCACAGTACTATAATGTTGCTACCATTTTTCTATCAAATGAAATTTTAAAGACGAGATTTACCTCAAATGATAGAGTCTTCTCATATGCTTGGATGTACTCTACTCCCAAATCTTCTTTGAGAACTCCTCTTCAGTTTTTCTGAGTTTCTCTATCTCATTCAAGTGAAATTTTCTTAGTCTTCTATGCCACAGGTCTCTTCCTCGTCCCTGATCATTCCTTCAATATTTCTTTTATAAGATAAATATATGATCAATAATATACCATAAAATTCCTTACTTCTTGGGTCTTACTCCAAATCTCAAATAGATTATTTTTTCCCCTAACTTCAAAAATTATCATTCACGAGCTGGAATTTTCCTTTCATTTAAAAAAAAAAGCTTCGATTTTGATACCACCTTATAGTAGGCCCATTCGTAGTAGACCCCTTCAGTGGTCAGTCAAATCTACCCAAGAACTTCATTCTTTTAACTCCACTGACCAAGAATCCTTTCCTTGTCCTCCTCAACAACGATGCATCTTTTTCTATTTCTTCGTTTCTACTAGGCAACAATCTACGTTCATGTTTTGCATTGCTTTATAAAAAAACCTCATTATATATCTATATATATATATATATATATATATATATATATATATATATATATATATATATATATATATATATATATGTATGTATGTATGTATGTATGTATGTATGTATGTATGTATGTATAATCCCTCGTGCACCCTGTTCTTTCAAAACCTCTTTTTATAACCCAACCTCCAATCATATATATGCATAGTTCCTTGTGAGCGTTTAGGCATTGTAAGTCCCATAGAGCAGGTTATAAGGTTCAAAATCGATTTGATCTTTCTGTCTTTAATGAATGTCTATCCCATCGAGCCCGACTATGATAGGCTCTCACTTAACCAAAACTGATAGGTCGACCCTGAATTAATGTCATAGATCAAGCCTCTTAGAAAGAATGATGAATCACTAATACACTAAGCCCAACTTCTTTGTTGGCTGACTGGTTAACAGGGCTCTACCGAGGTCGAATTCACGATATATTTTCTTTGTCTGGATTCCTTTGAGTGCCATAGGAAAATTGATGGCCTTAAATATGCTTGACATTTTTACAGGTTCTCAATCAATGTTTCTCACTTGGGTCTATTCATCTCTGCACATTTTCCTGAGAGTTATAGAGTTCCCTTACTCGAACAAACTCAACACTTATGCAATTCAAGGTTTTGACTCTCTCCTCAGTCAATGCATAAAAAAATATATTATAGCGGCACGTCGCTCCTCATCAATGGTTTCCCTTCCTCAATCACAAACCATTTTTGGGCTTATTTCTAACATTCAAAGCCAAGATTCCATTAATCATTGGACCTACAAAATTGTCACAAGACAAAATAATATCGAGCCAATGTGAACACAATCACTCTATGAAAGAGACTTAAACTCTATGCTAGAATATCATAATGCAGACTCATTCAATCATAAATAATTACAACAAACCTCAAAGAGCATCCAACCTTTTCTACGGGGCTCTTGTTTCCCATTCTACTAAGAGTGAACCAGACTTTTAAACTCTTACGAGGGTTTCCTATCCAATTCTCAAACCAGCAAAATACAAATCTAGAGAGAAATATTATGCAGAGAGATGATAGACATATGCAAATAAGATAAAAACTATATTCATTCCTCATTAGAGATATGCACGGAACCTTGCAGACCTTCTGTTCGAAATCTTACTTTCGAATATATTTGAGAGCTTCTTCCTATATGATTCATTAAACCTATAATTCTAATAGACCTTACTTTTCACTACTACAAACATACCTATATACACAAAAACAATGGCTGAAGATAACAAAAACAGTAAAAATGGGATATCTGTCTAGTAGCCTAAAAATGACAAATTCCTATCCCTACATTTGTTATATTGACAAAGGTCACATGCAGAGTGACTAAAACAACCTAACACCATAATTACAATGAGATACATGGTTAATTTATAGCCTACAATTCTTAATTTGCACAATTTACTTATGAGAAAATTCCTTCCCCTTTAGAGAATTTTGTGAGCCTTCTTGGTCTAAACAAAATTTGAGGTTGATGCTCCTTTTGGCATGAACCTTGTTAGATGTTTTTTTGATGTATATATGTTTACATTTTATATTAATTTTTTTTATGAATAATAATAATAATAATAATAATTTCTCTAATATATGTAATTTTAGAAATGTGAGATGTATCTAGAAATAAGTATTTTAATGCTTATTAAACATTTAAGTTTTATAATACATTATTATTATTAACTAGTCAAATCTCATTCAATTTACACGTCTCATAAATATCTTTATTAGGACAAGAATTGAAAACTTATTTAAAATCATCTAACACTTCACACATACCAAACATCTCATTTCTAATATTTCACTATATAACAAATCTTAGCCATGACCTTTCCATCTAAATTAAGTATTTGAGTAAGAATATAAAAAATAAACTAAAATTCAATCTTACCAATATTTGTAAATTAAACTAATTTATAAAAATGATTTTAAACCAAATTTCTTTTATCAAACCTAACTAGACGTTAGAAAATAAATAAGAAAATTTAAGAATTCAAAATAAAATGAAAATTTATTCTTTTATTATTATAAAATGAGAATGTATTCCTTTATTACTACAAAATAAGAATTCAAATTAATAAAGAGACTACTCTGACTATATACAAATGTTCGCTAAAAAGAAACCCTAAAGAAAGAACCCTATCGGTCTTATTATGCTATCTCAAGATTTCCATGTCGAACATCAGAGTTTCAAAGTAATGATGTCTATCTAAAGATTTCCATGTCGAACATTAGAGTCTCAAAGTAATTATGTCTTCATGGAAAATGTTAGGAACTCTATCGGCCTTATTATACAATGTCAAGATATCTATGTGGAACATCAAAGTAATGCCATGAATATGACCTCATAGAGGTAGGATGGAAGATGTTTTCATAGCAGGAGGATGATAGTACTTGAATATATATTTGGCATCGTCGAAGATGTAGTCAATTGTAGTAGTTATTTAGAAGATGAAAAAAAAAGGTTTGTGAATTAGTAAGCGTAGTTATCACCATCTAATGGGGAAATCTAATAATTGAAGAATATTGTCTTAATGGTGGGTTGACAAGAAAGAATAAAATTTTACAAATTAAGGAAGGAAAATGGAGATACCACAGAAAATGTAGTATGTGGTTATGATGTAAAAATTTCAATATTGTCACTTTAATATATTTTTAAGTGCTCGAGAAGTATGAAAAATAGGGTTTCAAATGCTAAACTCCATACCTGTTGAAGGCCATTGACTGGGACCGTGAAATCGATTGCCTCTATCCATGCTTCAGAAGCTTCATAAATCCCCTTCCAATCTCTTGGAAAAATGAATATATGTAAAAATATGAAGTGAGATACTTCAATGGAATGATTTTTCAGAGTTGATTAGAGCAAGAGGTAATTAATGAATATATGAAAAAATATGAAGTGAACACTTCAATGGAATGATTTTTCAAAGTTGATCAGAGCAATAGGTAATTACAAGAGAAGTAAATATAAGGAGACACAAATCCACATCGAACCTTTGCGTTGAATGAAAATATTATGAGATTCTGCTTGATACGAAATGTAAACTTGATGGTCCTTATTCCGGAGCAATTTCATCCTTTCCTCTTCATGGATGACATGATGGAAGATATAAAAAAAATCTAGAGTCTACACATGACTATATAAAGATCAATCAACCATTCCATATATAATAATAGAAAAAATCTAGAGTCTACAAATGACTATATAAAGATCAATCAACCATTTCACATATAATAATTTTAATCCGTTCTACCTAAATCAATGAACTAAATGAAAGGTCAGGGAAATGAAAGTTGAAAATTAAAAATGAGAGTTCAAAATACCTTGCAAACATGTGCTACACTTGTTGTAAGGTTGAGATTGGAAAAATCAATGCGGGCAAGATTCAGAGGCTCAAAATAAACTACCTTAGTCATCGTTAATTATGTGTTTTGTCATTTGTTTCTTCTAAATCTCTGATACTTTCAAAATATGCCATGTTCACGGATATGAATACATAGCTAGTTTTCCTCTACTATCAATTAATGCTAAAAGAAACCTTTGTTATCAATGAATGTGAACATAAACCTCATATCATGATTGCTAACTCTATTAGTGCTCCCATTATGACTGATGACTTCGGAATGGATGAACAATGTCCATTACATCCCATTGCACTTTCTAGAGTGTTGTCAGAACCTCCTGCATACTTTATCTAGTGTTACATCATTCAAAGAACTGGAATATTTTGAAATTTCCTAAGGACAAACAAAATTTCATATAGCATTTTATAATATTATTTAAATTTTAAAAAAAATCGTGTAAAAATCAAAATTTAAATTTCTTTTTACTGGTAAATTTGGCTGATCACTTCTCTAACGTGCCAAAGGGATTCGAAAGTGATGTGATGTTTTCAAATTTGAAAGCATGATGAATCACTAATACACCGTGCCTGATTCCTTTGTTGGCCAACTGGTTAACAGGGCTCTACCAAGGTCGGGCTCACGATATATTTTCTTTGTCAACTTAATTGTCCCAAGTCTAGATTTCTTTGGGTGCCATATGCAAATCGATGGCCTTGAATATTCTTGACATTTTTATAGGTTCTCAATCCACATTTCTAATTTGGGTCTATTCATCTTTGCACTTTTGCCCGAGAGTTACGCAGTTCCCATACTCGAACAAACTCAACCCTTCTCTAGTTCAGGGTCTGGAATCTTTCCTCAAACAATGCATAAAACAAATATTGTAGGGGCACGTCACTCCTCATCAATGGTTTCCCCTACTCAATCACAAACATTTGTTCGGTGTATTTCTAACATTCAAACCAAAGATTCCACTAATGATTGGAAGTGAAAAATTGCCACAAGACAGAATAATATCGAGCCAATGTGAATACAATCACTCTTTGAATGAGACTTAAACTCTACGCTGGAATCCCATAATGCAGACTCAAAGAGCATTCAACATTTTCTACGAGGCTCTTGTAGCCCATTCTACTAAGAGTGAACCAATTTTCTAAACTCTTACAAGGGTTTCCTATCTAATTCTCAAACAGGAAAAATTCAAATCTACAAAGAAAGTTTATGCAAAGGGATGATAAACATATGCACATAAGATAAAAACTATATGCATTCCTTAATAGAGAGATATCCACGGAACCTTGCGGCCCTGTGTTCGAAATCTTACTTTCGAATATAATTGAGAGCTTCATCCTCTCCAATTCATTAAACCTATAATTTCGATAGACCTTAATTTTCACTACTACACGCATACTTATATATACAAAAACACTGGCTGAAGATATTTTAAGAAAAAAAGTAAAAATGGCATATCTGTCTAGCAGCCTAAAACATGCCAAATTCGTATCTCTACATTTGTTATATTGACAAAGGCCACATGCCCATTGACTAAAACAACCTAACACCATAATTACAATGATATATATGGTTAATTTATAGCGTACGATTATTAATTTGTACAATTTAGTTATGAGGAAATTTCTTCTCTTATAGAAAATTTTGTGACCTTTTTGGATGGAAATAAAATATAAGGTTGATGCTTTTTTTTGGCATGAATCTTGTTACATCTTTTTTGATGTATATATGTTTAACTTTTATATTAATTCCTTCTATGAATAATAATAATAATTACACTGTAAGGCGTTTCCCTCTGAAATGAACTTCCCTAAAATCTACTCGTCATCCCTGTGTGCCGTTAGATTATGTGTTAGACGATTAAAGAATTTTTAATCGTTCAATCAAGGGAAGGTAGTTGAGTGGTTGCAAACTGTTCACGATATTTGAAACAGTTGCAAACCCTCGCCTGAATGCTGCTAGATCGGAGCATGAAATATTTTCCTGGGGTACCCTTTTCATCTTCTCCGCTCTTGCTTCCCATGCTGCCCTGACAGACCTCTAAAATGGGTTCCATCGAATCTCTCTGGGGGAAATTTCATCCATGGATTTCTTGAATGTAGAAATGAGATCCTGATCAAATAAGGTCAGAGGTGAATCATCTTACAACGACTACTGCATCCAAATGGTTTTCGTGATTGAATCTATAAGAGTCGAGGGAAAATCTGCCCCAGAGGAAGAAAAGCCGTTGAGAAATACATTGCCGTTGTCAAAAACTTTCTTCGGATTTGTTTGGGTGTTGTTGAAGACGCCTGCAAATTTTCGTCTGCAATTTTTATGCTAGGGGTAACCTTGTGCCTTATATGTTGTGTGGACCTTAGTTGCAGGAAGTGGAGTACACTAAGCAAGCGAGATACATTCTATCAAATCAGAAGGTCGTGGCATGGACTATTGTCTGAGGGAGGGGATTGAATTAATCCAGGGAGCTGAATGCCGTCAAATACAAAGGTTATGCTAGAATTATGATGACTTTTTTTCTGGATTTTCTACCAAGCCTAAGCTTATTGAAGCAGAACTTAACTCTCACGGGCCACAAGAATCCTCATACACAACTTTCAATCAAGGGTCGGATAGACACTTTAGTGTACAAGGACAAATTGATCAATGTTCAAAGTACATCCTCAAATTCATAAATCTATGGTCTTGCTGTAAATTAGGAAAATGTGGTCTGATAAATGAGTACACTTGTTTATAGTCATACATGAGTTCAAACTTCAAACTATTATAAGAAAAGTCTCTAATTTTGCTTTTACAGGCCCGCTTCTATGAATGTTAGAGAGGCAACAGGTTCTTGCCAGCAATCAACAACTTCAACAAAGCCAACCACCCACTTTTCACCTCGAGATTGACTGTTTCTTTCTACCTAAGGTCTTGCGTGTGTTGATATATAAAAAGAAACAATCAGGATGCCTTCAGATCTATTTTTCATGTTAATGTGGATCAGTAATTCATTACCAGATAGAATGTACTTCTCATCTCCTCTGGATCTTGACCTGAAAGTGCTTGCAATTCATTGAGTGTAGTAGGCAAGCCCTTATTGTCTATGGGGGATGTTTGCACTTTTGTTTCTGGGCATGAGCTAGCTGTCATGATTGTAGCTAGTCCGTGCCCAGGATGTCTTAAGATTTTATTTTCATGTTAATGTGGATCAATAATTATTTATCAGATAGATTTTATTTCTCATCTGCTACGCATTTTTACATTTTTACAATAATGCGCTTACAATTATTGAGTGTAGTGGGCAGGGAGCCTGGCAAGCCCTCATTTCCTATGAGGCCTGTGTCCGTCTTTATCTCCAGGCATGGGCCAGTGGTGGCATGGAAGCTCCTGAATTACTTCATAATGAGTGCATTGTTTTGCATAATGCCTTTGGGTAGGTTATTAACAAAATTGTCTTTGTTGATTTCTGTTAATTGTCATGCAATTCACAAAATGCAAATTCTTTCGCAATGAAGGTAATACTCTGCATATTATTAAGTAATTGTGTAAATTGAAATGTCTGCAACTTGTATAGACTACAGCAAATACTGTTGCAACCAAAGGATGAACTGTTGAGAAATGATTTTGCAGATGCTGCCCTGGAAGGAACTCCTCCTAAGCCAAAGAAAACTATTGGAAAAATTAAGGTTCAAGGTATAGTAGCATCGAATTCTTTTCGTGGTTATTTTGTATTGAGTTGATATGGATGCATCAATAATAAGTACAGTTCTTTTGTTTTTATTCCTTATTTTCTAAATGGCACATATCTCATTCTTCTTGAAAGGTAGTGAAAAAGAAACAAATAGATGTAGAGAATAGAGATCTATTGTGTTGTTATAATTTCCATCAAAATTTTTCCGTTAGGTAGGTTTGGGAGTCTATGGTTGTTTGATTGCACTTGAAATAAAGCAAGTGAATGTAAAACACCTCATGATTCAGAAAGACAATTTAAACTGAGCTTTCAATACATTGTTTTTGATGCAATGCATAAAGTCAAGATCATGCCAGATATGCCATCCAAATGCAGTTTTCAGTCTTGTAGGTCATCCTTTCTAAATATAGAGTCCCTATGCTCCCGATCTTCAAATTTACAGTCCATAGTTTTGGTTGGATGGGAATCAGTGAGAAAAATTCATGTTAGACCCCATCCTCCTCTGCGTGCCACATATTGTAAGCATGGTCTTGCTTATCTGCAAGCTAGTGCAGAATACATACGAGAGGTGTCTACCCTTTTAAAAGCAGGGGTGACATCAGTTCACAACAACACATCAAATGAAATGACACAAGCTGTGACTTATCTTCTATAATTTTGTAGAGGTTTTAGACCATCTTTGTCCATGTCTGACTATTAAGAAAAAATATTCAGTCACATAGCACAATTTGAACCTCTCTATTACAGGGATGTAGGTTATTAACAAAATGGTCTTTGCTGATTTCTTTTAATTGTCATGTAGTTCATAAAATGCAAATTCTTTCACAATGAAGGTAATACTCTGGATATTATTAAGTAATTGTGTAAATTGAAATGTCTGCAACTTGTATAGACTACAACAAATATTGTGGAAACTATAGGAAGAAATGTTGAGAAATGATTCTGCAAATGCTGTCCTGGAAGGAACTACTCCTAAGCCAAAGAAAACTATTGGAAAAATTAAGATTCAAGGTATAGTAGCATCTGATTCTTTTCATGGCTATTTTGTATTGACATGATATGGATGCATCAATAATAAGTACATTTGATTTGTTTTTATTCCTTATTTTATAAATGGCACATATCTCGTTCTTCTTGAAAGGTAGTGAAAAAGAAACAAATAGATGTAGAGAATAGATATCTATTGTGCTGTCATAATTTCCATCAAAATTTTTCCATGATCAATGTTCAAAGTACATCCTCAGATTCATAAATCTATTTTCTTGTTGTAAATTAGGAAAATGTGGTCTGATAAATGAGTACACTTGTTTATATTCATACATGAGTTCAAACTTCAATCTGTTATAAGAAAGGTCTCTGATTTTGCTTTTACAAGCCCGCTTTTATGAATGTTAGAGAGGCAGCAGGTTCTTGCCGGCAATCAACAGCTTCAGCAAGCCAACCATCCACTTTTCACCTCAGGTTTGACTGTTTCTTCCTACCTAAGGTCTTGTGTGTGTTGATATATAAAAAGAAACAATCAGGATGCCTTGAGATTTATTTTTCATGTTAATGTGGATCAATAATTCATTACCAGATAGAATGTACTTCTCATCTACTCTGGATCTTGACCCGAATGTGCTTGCAATTCATTGAGTGTAGTGGGCAAGCCCTTATTGTCTATGGGGGATGTGTGCACCTTTGTTTCTGGGCATGATCTCGCTGTCATGATTGTAGCTTGTCCGTGCCCAGGATGTCTTAAGATTTGTTTTTCATGTTAATGTGGATCAATAATCATTTATCAGATAGATGTTATTTCTCATCTGCTATGCATTTTGACAATAATGCGCTTGCAATTATTGAGTGTAGTGGGCAGGGAGCCCGGCAAGCCCTCATTGCCTATGAATCCTGTGTGTGTCTTTGTCTATGGGCATGGCCCAGTTGTCGCATGGAAGCTCCTGAATTTCTTCATAATTAGTGCATTGTTGTGCGTAATGCCTTTGGGTAGGTTATTAACAAAATTGTCTTTGTTGATTTCTTTTAATTGTCATGTAGTTCGAAAAATGCAAATTCTTTCACAATGAAGGTAATACTCTGCATATTATTAAGTAATTGTGTAAATTAAAATGTCTGCAACTTGTATAGACTACAGCAAATACTGTTGGAACCAGAGGAAGAACTTTTGAGAAATCATTCTGCAGACGCTTCCTTGGAAGGAACTGCTTGTAAGCCAAAGAAAACTATTGGAAAAATTAAGGTTCAAGGTATAGTAGCAAATGTGTTGTTGGCTCCATTTCATAGGTACATTTTAATAACAACCCAGTGACATTGATAAGGACACCTCTATCCTGTTCTAGCTAATGATAGATCAACTTCTCAAAGAACACATTTATATATGCAAAATGAGCAAACAACTTAGATTGCACATGAGATGAAGTTATCAATGTCAAGCATATAGGTCACAACATCCAAAAAAAATTAGAATACCCCTTTATGCACGAATAATATACTACAAAGAGCTATTACTTTTCTGAAAGATTATTCAGATCAACAGGTTGAGTATGAAAGATGTACTTCAGGCTCCAGGGAAGGAAATGGTGCAAACTGCATGGTGTTTGAAGATCTACAGGCACTTGAGTTCATGCAGGATTTTGAGGGCATGATTTAGGAATGTGTGGGAGCCACAAGTGACAATAAAGTGGTGGTAGCCATGGATGCCCTCATGATAAGATCTAATTTATTCTCAGTTTGAAATGTCTGGGGCTATGTTTATAGCAATGAAGAGGTGATTGACTACATTTCAAGCATGATGCCACTGCTTGCATCCTCAACATTTATTGATGATATTCAGGGTGTTCTTGGGGTATACAATGTGATTGGTATTTATATTCTACTTGATGTAAACATCATATTTATGAAACAACAATTGCCCAAGAATGCCTAGGAAACAAATCTTGATAATGGTTCTATTTTCTGAGGGATTCGAGGAAGTTTTCAATGTGCTCCAATGCAAGAAAAATCAGTTTTACATGGAAAATTTTATTTCAAAAGCTTGCCTATTGAAGGAAAACACCAGGTGGTTATGCTCTTGCTTATAATTTTTATCATATTGGTCACATTTTCCCCAACTTCCATAATGTTTTAGATTTCAAGAGAATAATTATTTCAGTGCAAAAATTGTTTGAAGAAACTATTTTTTTAGCTGGTCATGATATTAGTGGTGGGGTATAGTTGTATTTGTGCTGGAGTTGGCTTTTGCAGGAAGCTGTGGGATGAAGGTTAACCTAAACTCCAAATGCACTAGTATATTCGAAGTATTGTTTGCAAAAGAATTTGGCTTTGTTCTCGAAGTTAACAGTGGCAATATTAATATCATTGCCAAGAAATTCAATGTTGCAGTTGTAAGATATCTGGAAATATCATGAAGATGTATACTTGATGAGAGTTGGATAGGGTATTGAGACTTGGTGTTATCGGGTATTATTCAGTCCCTCAATAAATTGGAAAGAAACACGATAAAGAATGGAAAGGAACTCCCGAGGATTTAAAACAAAAGCAAGATGTTATTTAAGATGTTGCAAAAAGGTGATCTTGTTGTCTATCAAAAACCCATAAAACACATCGATTGTGTAAAAGGAAGAGAAACCTCATTCAAATCAATTTGCTCTAGCAGAAAAGAAGAAATAGCATTTACTAAGTTATTTCTTAGCAGAGCTAATGTGTGAGATGAACTTGTAGATACAGGTGGCAGTGTTGACCCTACTTAGAAGGAGGTTAACAGATTTTAATGAACAACTTTAACAACCTCATATTTAAAGGCATAATATCAGCACTCAAACGATCATTTCCAGATTTCAAGGCAGAAGAATTTCTTACCAAACACTAATAAGGATAACTTGAAACTACAACCCGAAAACTAATTAAAGAGATATTGATCGTATCCATATATTCCAGATCCTTTTGGCCCCCCTTGTTTTCTTGCTTTCTCTTCATGCTCGGGTAGATTCCATCCACTGATCTTCTGTCATCAGAAGGCATGTCAGAGAGACAAATCAACATTATACTTGGAGAAAAGGAGAGATTGGTTGAAGCACCAGGACTTATTGGATTGGGAAGGCTCTTCAAAAGCAATCTTTCCCTCCTAATTTTTGACCCAGGTGACTGGAGGGGAGCAGATTTTGCATGGAGCACAGGAAGAGAAACAAAGAAGCATGCCAAAGCAGTGATGGTGTTGAAAGGACTATACATAGTGAAAACACTTACATGAGATCATGTTGTTTGCGTTGGATATGTGTTACCCTGAAGAACATTGGAGACGAAGCTCTAGCAATTTCAATGAGCTAACAGTAGGATGAGCTTGGATATGTGTTACCCTCAAAATAGTGCAGGTTAACTACACAAAAATAACCCTAAATTTGTGTGAATAAGAAACTTCCTCAAGGCTGAAATGTAGGTGATACGTATCTGCAAAAGAAAAAAGACTGGATTCCTTTCAGGTAGGTGTCTTTCCAGGCAGAAAAAAGACTGGATTCCTTTGGTGAACTGACTTTCCCATCACCACCTAAGTCATTTTGGGTATTTTTGGCCTTCTTTTTATTATTGTATGTATCGGTAGCATTGATGTTGTTTGGTTTATCCTTGAAAGATTGACAAAATGAATGCAGTTACACTAGTAATGAAACTTTGACCCTGTGAACAACAAGATAACCATAAGGACCATGGACATCAAAAAACCCCACAGAAGATTGAATCATCTGAAACAAAATCATGTGAATGATAACAAAAGAATAATCAGAATATGAACTTTTCATTTCCAAATTAGGACAGAGCAAAATTTTTCTAAAAAATTGGATATCATTTGCACTGAAAGAGGAAAGGATAACTCTGAACATGAAAATGTCAGAACATTTCATTTATGAACTCTTGAGAAAAGAAAATTCACAGCATAAATGGCAATGTCCAAGAGTCCCATAGTAGTCCTTGCTCCATTCATTACTAAGGGCTAGGATCCATGTCGTACTGAATAGTGCATGCACATTGTTGTTAGTGCATACATGTAGATTGCATATGTTACATTCGACATTCTAAATAACTACCCTCTTACATGAGGAACATAGTGCTGTTTATTTTATGTTCAAAACCACCACCAAATAAGAGTAACTAATTCAAATATAAGCTACCAAACCAGTTTCAAATTTCTTGCAGCAGCTAACTACATAAAATTATACATATAAAAAGCTTACCATACAAGTAATTATCCAGAATATGCACCACACGATGACTGGTTATTTAGAATAAATGCCTGAAGCAGACCCTGAGCTGAATGGGTTTGCTCTGGAGTACTAGATATTCAATCACTTCATATGATCGTGGTCTCACTTCAAGTAAGTTAAATTTTGCACCTGATATTTGTAGAAGGTAAATAAGATGTTGTTGATGAATATACTCATGAGAAGAGCTCTGAGACGATGCAGATACAATAAAGGATTGACCAAATCAAATCAGAAACCAAGAAGATGGTTTGAACAAATGGACAGCCAAGTGGCCTGTGCAAATATTTAGAACTCACAATGTCTGCAAACATTGAACATTATCTCTTGTCAATAATCCTAACAGGGAAATTTGAGCATCACCCTTCCCTGAATTTGCAATAAGAGGTGCAGTGGATGTGACAAAAGGTTGTTGTGGAAGGTGTTGTTTGTATATGGGAAATTTCTTGGTCATTGTATATAATCCTAATGTTGATAGATATGTCTACTAAGTTGTTCCAGTGAATGGGGCAATGATTTGAGCGTTCAATATATTTTTATTCTTTATCAAAGTATTCTTTTGTTGTATTTGTGTTGTTCAATTTATGTCTTACATCGTTTCCTTTGCAACATCTGATGCAAATGCTAGTTATTATTTTTTCTAATATTTATAATTTGAACAATGTGAGATCTTAAAATAAGCATTTATAATTTTTATTATAAATTTAATTTATATAATACATTATTATCATTAGCTAGTCAAATCCTATTCAATTTATACCTCTTATTTAAAATCATAAGTCACTTCACACATACCAAACATCTCCTTTCTAATATCTCACTATATAGCAAATCTTAACCATGACCTTTCCATGTCCATTTTAAATCTTAACCATGACCTTTCCATCTCCATTTTAAAAACACATAAAATTAAACTAAATATGTGAATAAAAATATAAAAAGCAAATTAAAATTCAATCTTATAAATAATTTTAAGTTAAATCGATTTATAAAAACGATTTTAAATCAAATTTTCTTTTATCAAACCTAACTAGATGTTAGAGAATAAATAAGAAATTCCTGAACTAAACCTGAATTCCTGAACTGAAATAATATCCATTTAAATTGCTCCATTCATTTAGAAATCAATAGAGATTACAATAAATATGTCCTAACTAAAGGACAAATCACATTATAGTATTATAAAAACTTGAACCATGATGTAGATTACAATAAATATGTCGTACAACAGGTTTGCCAAATCACATTATAATATTCTATTAAAAACATGAAACAAGATATATTCTAACATTCTCTCAATCAAACAACACATAATTCATAATTAAACATATAATTAATAGATTCCGAATGTTGTACATGACACTATTCTATGCGAGAGGAGGAAAGCAAAGTACCATGTATATGAAAGAATTTTCATGAGAAATTATTATTTGTAATAATAATGTTTAAATTTGTCTATTTATATAATTTAATCATTAAAATATAATTATACGAGATTGTAAATTTTTATGGTTTAAAATAAATAATAAATTTTTGAATATATGAATGGGTTTAAATTAAAAAAATAAAAATAAATAAATAAATAAATAAAATAAAAAATTCATATATTCAGATGGTATACATTTCCGAAATAGCTTGCTAATAATATCGTACGTAATATTCACGCGTTGCAAGAGTTATGAGCTTTAAGGTTTATATTATCGTTGGGCGTTGACAACGTACATAATCTCAACGATACATTCACACCATTTGTTTTTCATTTACCACAAAAAACTAATTGGAGTTGAAGTACTGCAGTTTGAGCGCCTCTGCAATCTGATGATCAGTGCCAAGAAACATAGATTGATTGTGATAATTCTGTTAATTAATCAACTCCCAGAACTTTTTACAAAATTAGACAGATTATACAGTGTTTGCACAGCGTTTTTCCTACTTAATTATCATACCTTATGAGGATCATCTCGCGTTCAAATTAATGGGCAACGCCATTAGTAACTGGAGTGATGAAAATAATTTGACAATCCCATATTCATACATTCACACTTAGAGAAAGGCGGCAATATTCTGAACACACAAAATAGAATACATGCATAAACATCTACGACCGTTAAGTGTCGCTGTACGTTGCCTTACACAGCAAAAGCCATTAAGTTTCACTGTAAGTTCCGTTATTTTCATGTGTGTTTCAGTGATCCTTTTATTTACTATGTGTTCAGTACATAGAAAAACAAAGTGCGAAACGGAATGTAATGAAACAATCGACATTTTTATTAACAACAGTGGATATATTTTTAGGCATTGTATGCCAATGGATGCACACGACAAGATCTAAGAAGATTGGTAAGAATTGACTCGTCCTAAGAAGATCAATATGATGATGGGTTTCCTAGAAGCCAAGCAAAACATACTGTACTATTGTACAGTTGCTATTATTCGAAAAGCAACTTCATAATATTGACCCTGGAAGGAAAATAGATTGAACACAAAAACAAGTGGTTATCGTCAGCCGAGAAACAGTAATGCAATTAAACCAGCATAAAGATACAGAAGGAGATGAATGAAAGGAAACGGTTAGAGATATGTACCTTAATTATCAGTAAACCGGAGGATGATGAGGAGGGACCGTGTAATGTGGGGGAAAATGATAGATCGGAGGAGATGGATTGAATGGAGGAGGCATTACTATCGGAGTAGGTGGGGATTTGTGAACAGGCGGAGGAGTAACCGTGGACTTGGGAGGAGATTTGAGTACCGGGGGAGGAAATGTTATCGGCTTAGGAGGAGCTTTGTGCACCGTAGGTGGATATGCTATCGGCGTGGGAGGAGTTTTGTGAATGGGAGGAGGGAGTACTGCCGGTTTGGGAGGAGTTTTGTGCACTGGAGGGGGTAACACGACCGGTGTCGGAGGAGATTTGTGAACTGGAGGGGGATATACTATCGGTTTTGGGGGAGTTTTATGAATGGGTGGAAGGAATACAGTAGGGGTCGGAGGAGGTTTGTAGACCGGAGTAGGATGTGCTATCGGTCTGGGAGGAGTTTTGTCAACTGGAGGAGGATATACTATCTGTTTGGGGGGAGTTTTGTGAATGGGTGGAGGGAGTACTGTCGGGGTGGGAGGAGTTTTGTGTACTCGAGGAGGAAATACTATTGGTTTCGGAGGAGTTTTATGAACTGGAGGGGGGAATGCTATCGGCTTGGGGGGAGTTTTGTGCACGGGAGGAGGGAATACTATTGATTTGGGTGGAGAATTATAAACTGGCGGAGGAAAATCGATTGGCTTGAGTGGGGCGTATGTAGCCCCACTGTCATATGCGTGCACGCATAAGCTTGTGACGAAGATAAGAATCATGGCCGACTGAGTCCCTTCCATGTTTGACAACATGAAGATGGACAAACAAGGGTAGAGTGCAATGGGAAGGGCAGTCAAGATTGTTTATGTAGGCACTCAATTCTTGGGGTGGGAAGGCATCGACGAAAGATTCGAGTGTACGATATGTAACAGATCAGCTGGAAGTATAAATAAATGGAAAGAATATGATACCATTTTCTCGTGTTCCAAGCCTACTAGTTATGGCCGGAGTTTGAGAACGATAATTGGTATGGGATATATTAGTTTTCTATGATTTGGAAAAGAAATATAAATTGAGGAAGCAGTGGAGTCAACTACAATTTAGCATAAAGCTCCTTTCCCGGCTCATGCCCGTAGTTATGTTCATGCATCCCCATACATCGATAAATGGCAAGGACAAGATATTGCCATTTGCCCACGGCTATAAAGCGTTCACGGACTACGCTTCTCCATAATATTGTGTCAGAGACCCAGAACCATATGTGGACTATACTGAGCCACTCAGTTTAATTGTGGTGATGCGCATTTTTCGTCGATCAAATGATTTTCAAAGCGAAAGTGTGACTATTTTACTGTTGGATAACGTTATCGTTTTGGAATACTCTTTTATCCTTTACCTCCCCTATCTATTGTTGTACACACATCAATGCCAAGACTAAGTCACCCAAAGCCACTTTATCTCAGTATTCCGTTCTCAGCTTTCTCTTTACTCCAACATCAAACATCGAGTTCTGACTTATCAGATTGGAGAGTAGAGACCACCCCAATCCATGTCCCTTTTTCCATGTCACCCAATCCCAAGCCACATCATCTCGCATTCGGGTTCTCGGCTTTCCCTCTACTCCAATCTAAAGTAGAAAACACTAAGGTACAAGGTCCGAGGTTCGAGATGTAGGAGGATCCATCTTGAGGCCACATCACATCACCTCAAGCCATGTTGTTTTGGTGTTGGTTTTCCTTGCACATAAAGACATTAAGGCTAATGGTTGAGGACCCATATCGACCCACTCGCATCAGTTCTATCCGCAAGTTAGCTCTTGTGATTTTCGTGAGGTTTCATGGATTAATGGCCTAATGGCATAGTTCGAGTACCCAAGGTTTCATCTTGGTCTCACTCCTCATTTTTTCACACATAAGTTAGGTTAACCTTATTTCCATCCCTATAGGTTATTTAATGACAGCTAAGTACATGTGACATGACACTCCCGCATCCTCAGGTGTAACGCCCTAGCGAGTCGGGCAGGGCGTGCACGACATTTCTGCACAACGGAGACTTGACCCGCGGGCGAGCCGGGCCGGGCGACCCGTGCACGGTGACCCGGCGGGCGGGTGAGCGAGATTGCGGTTGGGCGGAACGGCGACCGGGGCGACGAGTTGGGCGCGGGCGCGCCCGCCCAACGGGCAAACAAGCACGGAGGTGTGGTGAACGGGCGGGCGACCCGGGTGAGCGACCCGCGGGCGACCCGTGCACGACGGGCGGGCGCCCCGGGCGCACGACCCGTGCACGACACGAACAGGTAGCAGGTTCGGGCAGGCAGAAACCGGGAGCAGACAGAGCTGCGGGCGGGCGAGACGAACCGCGGGCGAACTGCACCCGGGTGAGGCTACCCGGACCGGCGAACGAAGCGGTTAAGGCTCGGGTGAGCGAACCGGCGAGTCGACCCGAGGGCGACCCGCACCAAACGGGCGGGCGACCCAAGGGCGACTCACACCCGGACATGAACGAGCTGAGCATGGGCGAGCTGGACGCAAACACGAACAGAACATGGACGAGTCGGACATGGGCAAGCTGAACGCGAACGGAACATGGACGAGCTGGGCGTGAACGCGAACAGTACATGGGCGAGCTGAACGTGGACGGGCAGCGGTTGGGCGTGTGGACGTAGGCGAACGGAGGGCGGCCGGGCGGGCGCCCCTCTATACAGCAACGGACAAGGCACGACAGCGACCAAGGTGCGCCGTGAACAGTGATGCGAGCGAAGGGAACAGCGAGGCAACGTTCACGGGAGCATTACGAATTATACAAAGGAGAATGCGAAAAGGTTGTGAAAGTTTATAAGGGGCAAGGTCGGCCTTGCCTTGGGCAAGGGCCGACCTGCCCACAAAATAAGAAGGGGCTCCAAAACGTATTCTCTTGGGGTCGGCTTGTGAGATAGCGCCCCTCAACAAAAGGATGAGATGACTATAAGTAGAAGACTCATTCGAATGAGAAGAGGAATCAAGCAAGTCTTGAAGTCTTCGATCTTCCTACATTCGCATAAGGTAAAGGCACAGGTTATGCGCACATCTCTTGCATAGCAAGAGAAGGTGCGAGCTTTACCAACTGTTGGTGTAGGCGGTGCGAGTATTACACGATATTCTGCAGGCCGGTTGGTGCGGTTTGGCACGGTGATTCGGTGTTGTGCGCAGGCCGAGTTGGCTGCGGCTTGGCACACGGTAATTCGGATAGTGCGCAGATTGTATTGGCTGCGGTTTGGAGTAACGGGTAGTGTGTTAAGGTGCGCAGGATGAGTTGGGGAACCGTGACCCGGGGGGGGGGCACGTTCCGCCATAGGCACGGGTGCACGGTTGTAAGGGCGTCGGCCCATTCTCTATATTTGGTTAAGTGTGGCCGTGAGCAAGTCCGGCACACGATTGTATAACTTGGTATTTGGTTAAGTGTGGCCGTGAGCCAGTCCGGCACACGATTGTATAACTTGGTATTTGGTTAAGTGCAGGCCGTGGTTAAGCCCGGCGCACCGATTGTATAAATTGAAACAGTTTATAATATAAACGGTTGGGCGAACTCGTTGGGAGTTGCCCCTCCCATATTACATTGGTGTAATTGTTGTTATTATTGCAGTTTTGTCATATGATTATTATCGATCATGAATGTTGATGAATGATTATAATTGTTGATGAATGTTAATGCACTTTAAGAATTAAGATTAAGTGTTTTATGGTTAAGGCATAGTCCATAGACGTGCATTCGGTTAAGAGTGGGCGTTCGGTGGTGCCGCGCTCCGCCCAATAAGAAAAAAAAAGATTGGGGGCGTGACAGGTGGTATCAGAGCTCGGTCAGCGAGCTGGTGTTGAAACATTTTTGAACTTGGACAAGGTTGTCTCGGTTGAAAATTGAAGGTGAATCTGCTTACAGGTGACTTGGAGAAGCGGTGAATGGTCGGGACAAGATCACAGAAGAAGATGGCTGCTGATTCTCAAGCTGGGTCCAGTCACACAATGAAGGATCCCGCAAAAGATCCTCATCATGAATTCATGGATAAGGTAATCGAAAGAATGGAGACATTAGAGTCTACCTGGAGTCAAGATGTGAGCTCGCTTATTAAGGAGCGAGAAGCTATCTTGAAACTCAGAGAAGAGCTGGTGGAACTCCGCACACAACATGAGGAGCTCAAGAGGCAATATGAGTTCACGGAATTCTTGTGCACACAGTTGGAAGGAAGGGTCAAGGAAGTTGAGGAATCAAGAGACCAAGGTCTCGCAGAGATTACAAACTTGAAAGGGACTCTTGATAAGATGAATAAGAGTCTCGATCAAGCTAATGATGAGATTGCTATATTAAAAAGAGCCATGAGGTATAACTCAGGTGGAGGAGTACCTCATGTAAAGGTTAAAGAACCAGAGTCCTATGACGGTACAAGGAGTGCGAAGACACTCGGTAACTTCTTGTGGGATATGGAGCAGTACCTAGAACGGTTGAGTCTACCCGATGGTGAGACACAGGTTAAGGTGGCCGCTCAGTTCCTAACAAATGATGCTAAGATGTGGTGGCGAAGAAGAGTAGATCAAATCATCAACGGTAATGCTGAAGAGATCACTTCGTGGTGCGACATGAAGAAAGCCTTGCAGACCCACTTCAGTCCTCAAGATGAAACTTGGGAAGCAAGGACAAAAATCAAGTTTATCAAACAAACCGGAAGCTTGCAGGCATATCAGCGAGAGTTTTCAAGTGCAGCTTTAGAACTTCCCGACATGGCGGAGAAGGACAAGGTGTTCAACTTTATTATTGGGTTGAAACCTTGGGCCCGCAACGAGGTGAAGAGACAGAAGATTAGAACACTTGAAGAGGCCTTTGCTGCAGTCGACAAGCTGGTGGACCATTATGATGAAACTTCTAGTGAGAAAAAGAAGTTCGACAAACCAAAAGACAAGAAGAAGGAGGATGCTCCGAAATCAGAGGATGGTGCAAAGTTCAAGAAGCCTTTGAAGTGTTGGTTATGTGAGGGGCCACACATGGTGAAGAATTTCCCATCTAAACCGAAGATAGCTACTGTTGCACAACCTGTTGAGGAGGATGACAACGCTTCCGTAGGAATGATGCAGATACTTGGTGCAGCTGCTACTATGGAAGTGGCTTCTAGAAGGGATCCAGAAAGAAACAGGTTGGAATATGTCCAAATGAAGATAGGTGGAGCCGATGTACTCACTATGGTTGATAGTGGGGATTCACACAATTTCATGAGCGAAGACACAACAAGGAGACTTGGACTGAAGTTTGTACCTGCAAAGGCACAAATGAAGACATTGAACTCTCCTCCAATGGCGATCCTTGGTATGGCCGAGAAGGTAGATACCACACTTGGTGCATGGACCGGGAAGGTAGACTTCACCATTTTGAGAATTGATGACTACGAGGCAGTACTGGGGATGGAATTTATGAAGCAGTTTGAAGCCATGGTAGTGCCACATTTGAGGAAGCTCTTCATTTACGATGGAAGGGAAGATGTGCCCATTGGTGTTCCAACCATTGGGGTAACAAAACCTGATCGTAAGTTGGGAGGTATGCAAATGGAGGACAAGGTGAAAGTGGACAAGAGGTTGACCACGATGGAGGCAAAGATTGCAGAACAATCTGTAATCATCCGTACACTTTCAGATAGTATCTCGGACTTATCGAGGAGGCTAGAGTTAGTGGAAGAAGAGGACGATGATGAGGAGCTGTATGTGAGGCCGAATATCCAAGGGGAAGATCGGGAAGCATACCTACAAAGAATGGAAGTTGAAGATCCTGACAGATGGATCGAACTGATTAGCAAAGGAGAGTCCCCAGACTCTCCCTATACATTCTCTTAGAGAACAAAAGAGGATGGGCTCATTGTTGGCTGCTCAAGGCAATGAGCCCTCACTTGGTGATTGAGCAGGTATGTGGACGTGCAGCAGAAAATGGGGGTTCCCATAGATCTGGGCATGGGACCGTGAGATGTTGACATGAGGTTGACACTTGTTTATGTGCATGGGCACATGGAGCAGACTTGGTGGAGGCAGACTCTATATAGGTTGATGGTTACCTTGTATGAGGGAGCCTACATCATAGTAGATATCAGCCATGGCGATGGTTGATGTGTTGTCGGGACGACAACGTCTTCGGGTGGAGGAGAGTGTAACGCCCTAGCGAGTCGGGCAGGGCGTGCACGACATTTCTGCACGACGGAGACTTGACCCGCGGGCGAGCCGGGCCGGGCGACCCGTGCACGGTGACCCGGCGGGCGGGTGAGCGAGATTGCGGTTGGGCGGAACGACGACCGGGGCGACGAGTTGGGCATGGGCGCGCCCGCCCAACGGGCAAACAGACACGGAGATGTGGTGAACGGGCGGGCGACCCGGGTGAGCGACCCGCGGGCGACCCGTGCACGACGGGGGGACGCCCGGGCGCACGACCTGTGCACGACACGAACAGGTAGCAGGTTCGGGCAGGCAGAAACCGGGAACAGACAGAGCTGCTGGCGGGCGAGACGAACTGCGGGCGAACTGCACCCGGGTGAGGCTACCCGGACTGGCGAACAAAGCGGTTAAGGCTCGGGTGAGCGAACCAGCGAGTCGACCCGAGGGCGACCCGCACCAAACGAGCGGGCGACCAAAGTGCGACTCACACCCGGACATGAACGAGCTGAGCATGGGCGAGCTGGACGCAAACACGAATAGAACATGGACGAGTCGGACATGGGCGAGCTGAACGCGAACGGAACATGGACGAGCGGACATGGACGAGCTGGGCGTGAACGCGAACAGTACATGGGCGAGCTGAACGTGGACGGGCAGCGGTTGGGCGTGTGGACGTAGGCGAACGGAGGGCGGTCGGGCGGGCGCCCCTCTATACAGCAACGGATAAGGCACAACAGCGACCAAGGTGCGGCGTGAACAGTCATGCGAGCGAAGGGAACAGCGAGGCAGTGTTCACGGGAGCATTACGAATTATACAAAGGAGAATGCGAAAAGGTTGCGAAAGTTTATAAGGGGCAAAGGTCGGCCTTGCCTTGGGCAAGGGCCGACCTGCCCACAAAATAAGAAGGGGCTCCAAAACGTATTCTCTTCGGGTCGGCTTGTGAGATAGCGCCCCTCAACAAAAGGATGAGATGACTATAAGTAGAAGACTCATTCGAATGAGAAGAGGAATCAAGCAAGTCTTGAAGTCTTCGATCCTCCTACATTCGCATAAGGTAAAGGCCTGGTTATGCGCACATCTCTTGCGTAGCAAGAGAAGGTGCGAGCTTTACCAACTGTTGGTGTAGGCGGTGCGAGTATTACACGATATTCTGCAGACCGGTTGGTGCGGTTTGGCACGGTGATTCGGTGTTGTGTGCAGGCCGAGTTGACTGCGGCTTGGCAGACGGTAATTCGGATAGTGCGCAGATTGTATTGGCTGCGGTTTGGAGTAACCGGTAGTGCGTTAAGGTGCGCAGGCCGAGTTGGGCAACCGTGACCCGGGGGGGCACGTTCTGCCATAGGCACGGGTGCACGGTTGTAAGGGCGACGACCCATTCTCTATATTTGGTTAAGTGTGACCGTGAGAAAGTCCGGCACACAATTGTATAACTTGGTATTTGGTTAAGTGTGGCCGTGAGCCAGTCCGGCACACAATTGTATAACTCAGTATTTGGTTAAGTGCAGGCCGTGGTTAAGCCCGGTTCACGGATTGTATAAATTGAAACAGTTTATAATATAAACGGTTGGGCGAACTCGTTGGGAGTTGCACCTCCCATATTACATTGGTGTAATTGTTGCTATTATTGCAGTTTTGTCATATGATTATTATCGATCATGAATGTTGATGAATGATTATAATTGTTGATGAATGTTAATTCACTTTAAGAATTGAGATTAAGTGTTTTATGGTTAAGGCGTAGTCCATAAACGTGCATTCGGTTAAGAGTGGGCGTTCGGTGGTGCCGCGCTCCGCCCAATAAGAAAAAAAAAGATTGGGGGCGTGACATCAGGGATGCTACATATCCATGAGTGCCATACATGTCCATGGACTTTCCGGAAACTCGATCACTCTACCTCCAGCAAGCTCCACCCTTCAATGTAATTAATGCAGATTTTGGACAACACCCTATCCGACATCTAGACCAGCATTGATTAGACATTCAGCTAATCTATTCAATGCTTCATCCGCCTCAGAGAATTTCAAATTCAGCATTCGCGCTCGATA